>RZGP01000002.1:1884292-2512389 GCA_004303015.1 Cladobotryum protrusum | reverse complement strand
GCCTTCCTGAGGCGCAGACTTCATAATATCCTTGGTCTTTCGCCAAGTCCGAGACAGCCAGCGTCGCCATCTGTTAATGCCAATCAAGGGCAAGACAAAGAGCAGGAACTCCGTGAAGGCATGCCAAACGAGTTGCCGGTTGAGATACTCAAACGAGACCTCTCGGCTGACCTGGCTTGTGGGAGGAGCAAGGCGCATTCTAAGCATCCTATCGAGTATCGTCCTATATCGTCCACGGAACAGGAAAACAAGGAATGACAGACAAGCTGCAGCCGAGTGGGCCGTTGTGATGGCCGATGTTAGACGCGATAATCTCTGTATCCTGGGACTTATGTCGTAGCTTTCGTCCTGCTCAACAAGCCAGTCCTCCCATCTTGTCCATACGTATTTCCCAAAGACAGTGGCGAGACCGTACAGAGATTTTTGCATCTTGGATGGGGGCACAAGCACTGGCCCCCCTTTTCTCGCATCGGTGTACTTGAGGTTCTGCAGAGCTGCACCGTACGTCGCGTCGTTGTCCCAGACGGTAAGCTTGAATAAGACGGCCCTGAGAGCCAGCATGATCTCGGCAGACCAGTCATCGCTTAGGTGGCCACCCGCATAGTATTTCAGCGCATCGCAGACCTGGCCCTTGAGGAGGTCCAGCAACTCCTCGTCCAAAAGCTCGGCATCGACCTGGGCTACCCGAAAGGCGGGCCTGGTGCCCTCTCTCGAAGAAGTGGCATCCCACGCTCCGGCGAGACGATTGAGGGGATACGGTAGACGCTGCAGCTGAGTGCTGACACGGGAGGAATCGCGCTGAGCGGCGAGACGAGCCGATATCTGGGCCTCGCGAGCTTGTCGTCGCGCTGCGACGCGCTGCTGTGCCTCGGCGAAACTGGAGTTTGTCATCGGGAGGACATGGATTTGGGGTATCGTATCGGTTCAATCCGCAGTTCTGGGGTGGGTATCAAAGCAAATGGCTATTATAAGAATATCACAGCTGCATAGCGTCGTTGCGAATGAGGTCGTCGTAGTTGCGTTTGTTGGGGGACGGCTTATGGGTTTATCAATTCAGATGCTTTTCCCCCCCCCTGCGCCAGGATATGGCGTGCATGGGGGAAGCTTGAGCCGAGGT
The DNA here is from genome assembly GCA_004303015.1 of Cladobotryum protrusum. NCBI lineage: Eukaryota > Fungi > Ascomycota > Sordariomycetes > Hypocreales > Hypocreaceae > Cladobotryum > Cladobotryum protrusum. Next base: position 2,511,272 of record RZGP01000002.1, on the reverse strand, counting down.
CTCAGTGGGGTGGCTTCGGCTGGTTGGCCACTCCCCGCTAAAGTTCCCGAAGGATGCTGCCGCTTTTACTGATGGAGCTTGGGTGATGGTACGGAGTGTGTTTTCATATGTAGATGCTACGAGAATTGGGATGAATTATGGGCGTTGGTTTCAATTTTATCATGATATCTAGTTACAGTCACTCGTGGCAGTATTCCATCCCCAACTTGACATCTCCAGTAATCAGATGTGTTTGCAGCTCGCATGTCAAAACCTCAATATCGATATCGCTATCGGTGCCACCAGATGGTGATGATGTATTTTCCGCTTCATCTTCATCTACTATTACTAGTGATACCACTCATCTCGTCCCAACAAATTCTTCTAGTGTCCTAAAACAGTTGCAGCTCCCAAGCGAGAGCCGCCATGCCTTGCCTCTTCTGCTCTTCCATCACCAATAGCACCACCCATCGTCGTTTGACTATGGCTTTAGGCTTGGTTCACCTGACACGGCATGTTGGCCAACGTTTTTTTAAAGTTCAGGCCAGTGTAAAAGAGCAGGAGCAGCAGCAAGTGGAGGCTAAACCAAATCGACACGGGGATCGATCAGACACCCCTCAGAAACCACATGGTCACACCACCAACTTCTTTCATGTGCGCAACCGAGTGTCGCCACTTTTAATAAGCCGTTGAGTCTTTTTTTTTTTTTATCTTGTCTTGTTTTGCTCCCTATGTCAACGGCAAAGGATGTTATGAAGACATTATTTACAGACTGGTTTCCATCGCGTTGATGAAAGCTTGTAGAAGAAGAAGAAGAAGAAGAAGAAGAAAGAAAGAAGCCTTTGTTCATGTTAATTATACACTCTCAAGTTGCTCTCCGATGTAAGCCAATTACTATACATACACATACATCCAAAGTACTACCCAGCAGTGCTCACTCACAAGGCCAGGCATGTGATTATCCAACTAACAAACAGTTGGCTTCCTGGAGGTTACGAAATGATGGTGGATTCAATTCATGGATTCAATCATGCCGTTGCACAGCCGCCATGTTCTCATACATATACACATACACACAGTCAGTCAGTCACCTCACCCAGTTACCTTGGATTCAGAAACTGGGCCCATCATGTTATTCAAGCACGGGTCGTTGCAGTAACGCGGACATGCAGCGTCCATTGACTAGGTACTCGGTAGGTACCTAAAAGTATGGAGGGACTGAGACTCAACCCCACCATCCACATCCACACTGCATGCACTAACTCATCTCAAGTCCCCTCCTGCCCCAGAAGCCTAGTCGTTGGTACCACTATCTGATACAGTGGTACAGTAAGGGTACTTCGTAGTAGTGACACCACCGACCTTCCGGGCCAATCTTCAACTTCACACAACAGCAGCAGCAGCAGCAACAACAACAACAACAACAATTTTCCATCTACCGCAAGTAGCCATCCGTGCTTTGTTTGCCTTGGCTCTTTTTTCCTCTTCTTCTTCTTTCAAGACATCGCATAGCATATGACTCAACATTCCTCACCGCAAAACCAACTTGCGACACCAACCCCGGGCGCATACACCCGAACCGACGCATTGGAAATAGGCAACAAAGCCTCACTATTCGCCGCCTCCGATCGACATCCTCCCTTGAACGCGTCGCGATAATTATCCCTCCTTATTCGCCCTTCCGTATCCACTGGCGCAGGCAGAACAGGCACCAGCGACAACAAACCGCCGGACCTTGAGTCCATAAAAAGCCTCCCGGCAACCTCAACTCTCAAAGCCCCCCTCCCTTCCGTCCCGAGTCGTGCGCCGCTATCCGGACTCGGTGTGGAGCCAACCATGTCATCGTCGCGCCGGCGTGAAGTCCCTACGGAGGGCTCCTGGCGTCTGGTCGATGGCGAGAACGACAGTTTCGACACAAGATACCTCTCTTCCTTTGAGGAGGACGACCTCATCGCCCCGCTGTCCAGCGGCCAGCCGTCTTCCGGCTATCCCACGCAGCTATCCTTTGCCGCGAGCCAAGGTGGGATGAGCTTTGCCTCGCAGGACAGCATCCGCGACTTCACCAATCACCAGGACGATGAGCAGGTCATTCTGCGAGAACCCTTTCGCCCTACCGTACCGCCGAGCGTCACCTCCGGCAGCACAGCAACTTCGCGCCCGAGTTTATACTACACTCCGGAACTTCAACTGCGCATGCCTCGCATAGACGTCGACAGTGACTTGGCAAGTAGTGGGAGGGATTCACTAAGGACATCTAGAGGCTGGCAGTGGAATCAGAGCAGCAACGAGGGACTCGATTATGTGAGTGAGTCCGAGGAAGAGTCTGAGGAGGACGAGGAGAGCTACGCAGCCTGGTCGAGGAGAAGAAGCAGCCATGGGCAATCAAAAGAAACCCTGGATTATCTTCGCAATCAAAACAAAGAACAATACGAGATGAAGCCGAACTCGACCAATGGACGGTCATCAAAACCATCATCAAATTCATCATCCAAACCTCTGTACAATATCCTTGGGCGAACATTTGGCATCCTCCGCCTCCTTTTTGGTTACCTCGTACTACCAGTCATCCTCAGTTCCGCCATATACTTTTTCTATCATAGCGACATCTCCATCCCGAATATTTCTTTGGGGTCTCTCCCCATCTCCCTCCCTCCCTTCTCTTTGGATTCCGTCTCCCTTGATTCCTACTCTCTCAATTCCATTTCTTTAGCTCCCATCTGCCGCATTCCTGGAGCCTCACATCTCAATCTTCCTTTTTGTGAGCCACGCGTCTCCGACAACCAAAACGGTGTCGTCTGCAACGTCGATTTTAAGGATCTCATCAACACACAGGCAAAGTTTGGGGATATTCTCGGTAAAGGCCGCTATGGATCCTCTATTCCTCTAGAGCTCAAGGGCTCTGAATTGGCCACTCGCAGCTTGAGAGGCCTACTCAAGGAGAGCGATATACCATCAAGGGACGAGCTCATTTCTGAGTTGAACAGCTACGTCGAAAAGGTCGGACGAGCCAGTTCTGACCTGCAAACATTCTACATTCATATCGGATCGACAGTCGACTCCGTTATCAACATCAATCGCTGGACGCTCCGTCATTTAAGTTCCTTATCCGTAGAGCCCGAAACGCCCGAGGTACCTCCCATCGTTGCCTGGGCAGCTTGGGTCGTCAGCCATTTCAGGCCATCTCAACAAGATCTCAACGACCGCATTCTCCTTGAAAAATACGCCGAGCACATCGTGCTCATCCAAGACCGCTTAGAGCGGCTCACCGACGAGGGATCAGCTCTCTCCCTGCTCCTATCCCACAGCCAGAACCACCTCCGTGTGATCCAGGAGCGCGCCAAAAGCCCCTCCCACCCCGTCCCTTCCAAGCCTGACTCCTTTTTGGCAGGCATACTGTCATACATTGGCGGCATGGTTGACGAGCAGCGCGACCTTCGCGAGCAACTGGAACTGCTCGAGAAAGTGGACGTGCAGTACTCTGATGCCATATCGTACCTCGTTGCGCTCATTGAGGAACTCAAAGATATTCACGCCGAGCTCGGGGACCTACTCCGTCGCAGTACTGAGCCGGCTACCATCTGGGACGACGAGGAGACGCTCAGCGTCCAGAGCACACTACACGAACAGATCGATATTGTCAAATCCGGCATACGGCACCTTGAGAGCGCCAAAAGGCGAAACGCGGAAAGTAATACAGCAGGAGCATACATCTAAAAGCAATCCCCCCCCCCCACACACACACAACTGCATTTTGCCATGGGTGTTTTTCTTTTTAAAAAGATCAATGGACCGGGATGTAAACTATTAGCATAATGCCATGGTCCATGTATGTTATCTTTGATTAATTTCTTTTTGGGTCAACTTACACTTCCGGGTTTAGATAAATAGGGGCGGCAGGTTTATAAGGCGTTTCCGGAATTGATGAATAAGTCATAAAGAAGTTTAAGCAATGTGCGTTATCATTGTCACATAGACAGAAAATTATATTATTGGAAAAGGGCGCTATAAGCGCTGTAATTGATACATATATATACATATATCTCGTTGTTTGGCTCTTGTGAACCCGTCACGTTGTTTCAACATAGTGAGGTGAATGAGCGCATTCATACGCAACTCCAGACCATAGATAATCACTATTGCGCATTTCGCATCCGCATAACAAGTTCAGTAAAGAAATGTTGCATTGATATTCAGTATACCATGCAACCTTCATCGAATCATATGAAGAAGAGCACTCCCGACACAAATTGCATCCCTGGATATCTCAACCATCTCCCCTCCGAATGAGAGCTTTTTAAGTCCCGTACCCCATATACAAAACAACCCAGATGTTAATCAAGTATTCCCCATGCTTATCAGAAACGCCGGTAGCCCGTCCTAGAATCCCAGCAATACATATCTGGGACCTATATGCCTTTACTCTCCTTCAGGAGAGGTTCTAGAATCAGATTTCATCTCATCACAGTCCGGCCAAAACCTTGCCGGTAATTAGATCCGCGGTCGACTCAGTCAACATGATACCTCCTATGTCTGCATGGCCCAGCCATCCTGGTGTCGCATCGAGGCCAGCGCCGTTACCAAATAATTGATCATGCATAGCTGTGCCTCGCCCACATGATAGAAAAACAAAGGTTGACATATTTCGTTTCCAACAGTATGCTCCTCCCGTCCGTCCCAGTTGCCGTTACTCCAATGACCCTCTGACATTGAACAAAATCAAGAAAAGAACGCCGACGCCATGCTTTTGATAGTGAAGAGAACCAGTATAAAGAACCGTTCGGAAACCAAGTAGCTAAGGATATGAATGCTATGTAAATCCAGGAAAGACGCCGGAAATTACACGCCGCCCTTTGCAGACATGTTAGTTTGTATCCTCCCACACCTAGTTTTCAGGGGGGGTGACTCACATTTAGGACGTTGCTGGTCCGGATCATCAAATGGCGCATTCTTGCTAGCAATCTCTCGCATCCTTTCTCGGGCAAATGATGAGGGACTGTATCGCCCACCGGGTTCTACTGTCCTGAGCTCATCGTCTTCAGGCTGAGTCGGTAACAATCTCAAAGCACGGGGTTGCGGCCTGCGAGGCCGCGTTCTCCTGGCCACGGGCGGCGTTTCAGTCAAAGTCTCAGTAGTTGAACTAGGATCCGAAATTTCGGGATTGGCTGTTGTTATCGCTGCACTAGTTGCCTCAGTATCTGTAGAGTCGGCCGGATTGGCTGTCTGTTTCTTGGAAGCCTCTCTGGATCCAACAATTGGTGTCATTGGTACATCCGGTGAAGTCACCGCTGTCCCTGATGAGCTGAAAAGCCGTTTTCCCCATCCCTTGAATTTGCTCTCACCGGATTCAAGCGACGAGTAATCCAGCTCCACCCTCTCTCGTAATCGTCGTAGGGCGCGCTCGCGACGGACCATACCATTCGTAATAGGCGGGCTGTACCCCCGAGGCAGCATGCATTGCTTACACATCGGACACAGGGAGCTGTTCTCCAATAGGAATTCGTCGATGCATTCGGTATGAAAAATGTGGCCACAGGGAAGTTCTCGGATAACAGTAATTCGATGCTCAAAGCCAACAAGGCAAATGTGACAATTGGGTTGGAAGTTAGTTGCTGTCGTGTCTGACCCTGTAATACTTGATCGCTTGCTCCGCACGCTGCGTGAGCTCCGGACGCTTCGTGTGCTGGGAGACATGATATCGGAGCCAATACTTCTCTGCTCTTGTCGACGACCCTTGCGAGAAGATCTAGCAGAGCGTGATGGCGCATGAACACCCGGCGATGTTGGTGTCGGAGGCACATTGAAGCCATCTGGGTCTTGGTTATAGGTGAAGAGTGGGAAGTTCCCAACATGGGCTGCGGGTACTGTTAAACGTTTCACACCCATTGCCTCAAGGTCAACTTCCCCGGACTCGACTCGACGTTGGAGTGACTTGCGGCGACGTCTCTGAAGAAGATGCATGGTGACGGAGACGCTGCCGATGATAACTAAGAGGGCACCAATAACGATGAGGAAGAATATCCAAAGGGCTGGCAGATTGGTTTCATTCTTCATGCTGAGCTCAGTCCAGATGCGAACATAGTCCTTCGGATTGGGGCCGTACAGTTGGGTGATATCATTGCCGTGTGGAATCTGATCAACCGAACCCGAGTAGAGACTTAGTTGTGACATCATTTTCTGACCTTCAAGTCCGGAAACAGCGAAGATGGGATATTGATTCTGCTGCTTCCATGCGCCATCATCGTCGAGATTCCATACAGCCGAGTTGACGTCTTGTGGTTTATTGGAGGAGTTGTTTGGTCTGTAGAAAACAAAAGCGCGAAGGGGATCGCCGCGTGCCGAGTTGAGGTAGGCCATCGTGCAATCTATGCTGAACCAAGGAGCGATGGCGATGAGGTTGTAGTTGGTTGGAGGGAGATTGGCTCGGCGAGTAACGTTTTTGGGAATAAAGTCATATTGCTGAGCATCGCACGATGGCATTCGACTAATATCGGGAACGTATAGAAGGCCTTGGATTACGCCATTGAGGGTATCTGCATTGGTGGTTGTCAACGTGGTGATGTTGCTGCTAACGCGCTCTTCGTATGCTATCTGACTCTGTTACGTCGCAAGGCGTCAGTGCGGCCGTCATGGGCAAGACCGATGAATGGTACCGAGGGGGAAAGACAAACCGATAGTGCGGTGATGTTTCTGATAATGGTTGTGGGCACAGTGTTTGCGCCGGCCCATACCGGATTACTGAATAGAAGCCTGCATTATCGTCAGTCGAGAACAGGAGACAAGTTGGTAAACATCTAAGGCGGCGATGACGACGACAACAAGGCCCTTAGCGACAAAGCACCCAACACACGGCAGCTCAAGCAATAGGACAAAATCGAGGTCAGTGGCTGGGTACGAGCGGCAAGGTGATTGAGAGCAGTCGTCGACGGTCGCAAGAACGAATAGAAGCATCAAGACGTACACGACATTTCGAATCTCGGAGAGCGCTGTGAGACGTCAGTTGCCGGTTGCCAAGACGGAGGATTGGGGATGCAGGTCGGCCGCTGCAGAAGATGGTTGGCAGCGAGCGAGTAATTGCAGTGCACCGACGCAGAAAAGCGCAAGACAAAGGACGTACACATTCTTCTAAAACATGTTCAATCATGGGACGGCAGTCATGATATAAAAGGCGCCGGCAGTGCGACAGCGAAGGAGCGGCAGCCGAAATATCGAAGCTGGAGTTTGTAGTTTGAAGGAAGAGCAAATTGGCGATTTAGCTGGCGGCGTAGTAACGTATGTAGTTGCGTACCGAGTGAGTGTGGTGTGGTGTGGTGTGTCGAGGTGTGTAGGGGGGGAGGCGCAGACAGCTATACCTATTACCGTTGCCAGCAGGCGGGCAGGCAGTAGAGTACCTCAGGTAAGTTAAGGTCTGTTCCACTGTCGAGACAGGGAGAGGGAGAGAGAAGAATGGACCACCAAAAACGTCGACAAGGCGAGATAAAAGGCGGGGCGTCTCTCGGCAGAATCGGAAAACGGGGGGGGAGCGTTGCAGGTGGCTTCTTGGTGGCTTTTGGCGGTGGTGAACCAACAGCATTTAAAAATAGGAGAAGAAGAGGAGGAAGAAGAAGTAGAAGAAGAAAAGGAAAAAGAAAAAGAAGAGAAGAGGGGATCACCAAAGGCCGTTTCCTCTCTGTCTGGGTGTGTGTCTCTCTCTATGCTATTTTAGAATGGCGCTGCTTCCTCAATGACAAGAATAATAAGACGGATAGAAGAAGGGCAAAGGAGTGGATGGAACAAGCGTGTGGGTGCGAGGGTGGGTAACTCTAGGTACTACAAGTACTTGTAGAAGTAATGATTGATTTTAGATGGATCCATGAATGGATGGATGGATGGATGGATTGGATTAGGAGGAGAGCGGGTCCAAGGAGGTATTGGCTGGCTGGCTGGCGGGACAGGTACTCTGTACAGGTACAGGCACTCTTGTGTCCGTATCCTCTTTTTTTTTTTCAAGGCTTTCGACAGCAAACCCTCTATCAACCAACTTCGATCGTACGTTTTTTGTCGTCGGAAAGGTCGAAATGCTACGTAGACAGATATGCAAGTAAAAGAATCAGGTAGCAGAATGGCCACCAAAAATCAGAAATAAACAAATAAATAAATAAAAACGACAACAAACCAACAATAATAGAGGAGCATTCAATGCAATGCAAGGTTGGAACAAGAGGGGGGGATGCGACCGTAAGAACCTTGAAAGGTTGAAGAAAAGATATCCTGGTAATACTCCGTACCATGTACAGGGTACTTGAGTACAGCAATGGCCTGATTTCCAGGTGTACCAGTGCCTACAATGCCTGCTATAGGTGGGAATGGCCTGTTACTGTAGCAGTGCTTGCAGTGCAGTGTGCAGTTCTAGGGTGGATGGGCTCCCTCTGGCCCTCTGTAGCCTTGTTAGCCTCTCGATTAAAAAAAAATGTGATTCTCACAACATGCAGCTTGAACTGTTTATTAGTATCGAGGATATGATGCCATCAATACCTGCGCCTATAGCAAAGTGACCTTGACTATATGATGCACATCAATCAAAGACAAACACGAATTGTCAAGTTAATCTGTCAATTTAATCGGACCTATCACATGGAACTTCTTTCCGTAACCGAGACGGTTATGCATGGAGAATCTCAAAGTTGCAACGCTCATACGGAGTATGTACAGAGCAAGTTACATCCATGTACGGAGTACAGCCATTCTACAAGTGCCTAGGTATGCTACACCTTACCTATGTCTTGTGTAGAGTCCACACCAAGGGGGGGGACAAGTCAGGTACCGTCTACTCTGTGCCGTCCCAGGCACCATCCGAACGGGACTTTGATGAAGCCCGCTTACTTTAGGTACCTTTTGACCAACAACAGAAGGAAAAACAGGAAATGGGAGCCAGATCAACGGACCAACGGATCAGTCGGCTTATTCAGATTCTCCATAAGGTAGATACTCACCACTTGAATGTTTCATGCAACGGTGAATACGGAGATTTTGTTATTGCTTTCCTGCTGCTGGTTATCAATATCCATACATGTATATATGTATATATATGTACGTGTATTTATGTAATCGTGTGCCAGGTACCTAGGCAGGTAGGCTTTCATGATGAAGTGAATACACCAAGTACCTACCTATACAGAGTACTCCTGGGTTCTCCGTACTGCTGTCAACTGTCATCATACCAGGTAGCATGTACTCCACGCTTCGTAAGACGTTTGATATGAAGAAGCGGTTTGACTTTTACATTTTTTCTTTCCCGCCTCAATGTCTCTCTCTTCTGCGCATGGCTCTTGCCGTCTGACTCTCATGTGCATGTGTGTCTCTGAATATTACTACCAGTACGGAGTACAAGCAAGTACCTGCTTGACTTGAATCTTCTGACTGGAATCTTCTGACTCTCTCAACACTGCTCGCCAAATATGTCGCCCGTCTTTCAACAAAAAACCAATCCATCCAGTCAGTCAGTCCCTTGCCATCCGCCTGTTACTGGGCTGCTCCCCGAAGAATAAATGGGGGTTCCACAAGGGACCTTGCACTAACCCGGAACTGTCTTTAGCAGCATCGATAGCCCGTGGCCTGGACAAACCCGTCTGCCTCTGCAGTTGTCCTCCACCAATACTCTCCCCTTGTTCTCTTTTCGACGTCCACCGTTATTACCACGCTGTACCGATCGAGGCTCATCCAGATGATTCGAGGAAAAGCAAAGGCTACATCGTGCATGACTTGGAGGAGCAAGCAAGACACACTTCCGCACCCTTGTCACGACTCACGGCTCTCGCGTGGACGGGCGTCAGAACCATGTCATAACCTAGCTTCGGTCGGTAAACAGCCACCTTCAACACAGGAGATGTAATTACGGCAAACACCAAAAACGATAAAAAAGGGAAAAAGGAAAAAAAAAAGGAAAAAAAATAAGTGTGGAAATAGAAAACACATGTTCCATGCTGATCAGTCACTGTCCCGACACCACCATGTCTTATTAATATATGCATGTGTAGGATACTCATGGATGGGTGTCCTAGCCTCTTCCTTCGGTCTTGTTCGTTCTCCCTGCATGTCTGTATCGCAAGGCAGTGGTTGAGTGGCTCTCTTGGATGGGCGTTCAGCCTGTCGAATCGGGTAGCGACAGGAAAGCTTGTTTCTGCACCAGACTCACGCCATTATAGCACGTTTCCATGCTCCCTCATGTATGCACATCCCGTTGATCATAACTTAAAACAGAGAACCCTTTTGTCTCGACATGCCACTCAAGCCCTGCACCTTGTGTTTTCAATTCTTTCAAAACTCATAGCTTCGAGTCACTGCTGGCGATGATCTCGGGAATGAGTTACACATGTATTTGCAAATCTCTGATCTACAAAATGACCATGGAAGAAAAGGCCATTCCGGACCAAGGATGGCAGTTTGTCAGATGAACTAGCCACATAAAATGGACACGGCGCCTCCAGTATGTCAGCCACAACTGTCCAATACGATCAAGTTCGTGGTCCTGATTGCACTTGGAAGATTCAGATTCTGGCTGCATCGCGTCTCTTGCAGCCATCTAAAACATTCCACGGCATCTTAGATTCGGGGAGTCCCCGCCTGAGCCCTTTGAATGACATTAACGGTTTCCTCATCTGAACATTACAAATACAGACAAATTATTCCGCTTAATACACAACCGAGGGCCTCAAAGCCAAGCGACGCGAGAGCAACGTCCCCTCCCACCCACCAAACTTTGAGAGTCAGCGCCTTTTCGGCCCGCAACTCGATGCCGCACGGCATCACCGTGAATGCCGACACACAATTTCACGGAATGTGTATATCCCCGTGTTGTGATGAATCCACAGAAGAGAGACATCACACGCCAGCGAGTCTACCCGTTTGGGTTCTCTGCAGACGATGACCAGCACATCCTGTTTTCGCGCACCTCTACTGGCCATGCCCAGCCTTAACAAACTGGCTTTATGATTTTGCACATGAATCCTTCTCGCGTGTACAGGAGGGCTCGGCTGCGTGATTGATGCGCATCTGGCCGAGTCCACCGCAAGTGGGCCTTTCTAAGAAAGCCTTGCCGCGGTTCGGTGCCGTGATCCGTATCTCAGAGGAGGGCTTGGCAGAATGGCTGTGCTCGATGCGAAGTTTGAGGCATCTGCACACGACCTACCTACATGACATCTCTCCAAAGGCTGTTTAGGCGCGCGAATCGGCAGGCTTTTCTTTATTGTTATTGACAAGGGAATAAGGCAATATCAGAATATGAGTCGCAGCTGCAACCGGGTAGTCGGCCACGTTAAAAAACATAGCGCACAACCTTAATCAACCCAGCATCAGATGAGAAATGGCGCCCTGGAAGAGACAGCATATGGGGATCTTCTGTTGCATCGGCTGAGTCTTGTCTTCCGGCTTGACGCAAAATGACGTATTCTGGTTTATTTTCTGTGGGACTCGGAAGATGATCGTTTGTCTCTCGCCTGAGGCACAAAACTTCGCCAATCGTGTCACGAACCAATACGCAGAGCGATATCCAAGTCGTACACACATCGGCAAAGTGTCATGTAGCACAGCCCATGTGTTCTTAATTAATAGATCACGCAATCCCATATTGCAGGCCGTATGGGGTATTGGGGTATTTATGCTCTTTGTGCTCTTTGTTTCTTTCTTTCCCCAGAATTAATATCTGATTACACAGATGACCGGCGATGGCTAAGTCGGGGATAGCTTGGTATGCTATGGCCAAGGGGTTAATAATTACTTGTCTCAACTGAAAACAAGTTCAATTCTTTTTGGCATCGTTGGTTGTTAAATTGATGGTTCGTCTATCGGGATTTGGCGTACGGATCCCGTGTCTCTGCATTAAAGGTCGGCATACCCAGTCCGGTTGATCTCGGATTTCTCAAACAAGGCAATGAGAGGTATCTTACGCTTTTATACTATGGTTTTGAGTAATACAACGTAAAACTGTATATTGCTAGTGAATGCAGTTTCATTACCCTTCATAAGTATAGCATAGAGAGCCTCGATTCCGCAGTGAGCCAGGATAAAAAATGTGGGCATAGATATCAGTTCGGTACAGGGTAGATTTCGTGGTAGAGGCCTCCCAGAAAGCGTAGTGTCTACCTTCCGCGACCCCTCTTCGGATGAATACTCCGGTTTCTCCAAGTCTTTGCCTTGCAATACGATACCCTGGGAGATACTCCATCTTTAACATGGTAGCACAGCATTCATGGCGCTAACATGATTGTTTCGTTGCTTTACGACTGCCTGCTTTCCACCAATTACTTGTCCAACTCATGGTTCATTATGTTTCAACAGCGAACAGTTTTATTTAGTTCAAGATAGAAGAGAATTGACTAATATCCGTAGTCTCCCTCCTCACGGCGGCGGCGGCGATTACCATCCTCATCCTCATCCTCGTTGTCACGGCCGTAGCTCCTCTCCTCGCTACGTCCATAGCCTCCGCCGTAGCCACCCTCATTTCGGCCTCCGTAGCTCTCACTTTCATCCTGGCGCCCGTAACCGCCGTAGCTGCTTTCTTCTTGACGACCATAGCCACCACCACCTCCATAGCTGCTCTCCTCGCGGCCATACCCACTGCTAGAATTGTCGCCATAGCCTCCGCTCTGTCGGCGTCCGTGGTGCGACCTACCCTCGTCGTCGTCTCCGCCTCCATAGCCACCAGAGCCGCCGTACTCATGACGCTCAGTGCGTTGCTCGTAACCACCGCCGTATGACTGATGGGTTTCTGTCCTTTCCTCATAGCCATAGCCGGATGTCTGTTGACCACCATAAGAATCCTGTTGTTCGTAGCGTCGATATTCAGATCTACGTCCGCCATCACCGTACTGAGTCTCACTGTGTTCGGTTTGACTGTATCGGTTCCCCTGGCGGCCGTATTCCGTCTCGGTGTGAGTGTAAGAGCCATCGTCATTCCTATTATACGAAGACTCCTTCCTTGACTGGTTTTCATCAGAACCACCACCAAACAGGGAACTTCCAACAGCGCTGAAAAAGCCACTAAGGCCGCCCTCAGAGGACTCCTCTCTCTGAGAACCTGGAATCTTATAGCCGGTATTTTCCTGGACAATGCCAGAAATAGTGCTCGAGGCACCTGCAAGGATGGCGGTCGCGGCGGCACCAGCAATCTTGTCCTCGAGAGTTTCAGGCGCACCGTAAAGCTTCCGCATCTTGAGTTTACCAGAACATCCGTGACCATGTCCGGTATCGTACACACCCTCCTTGTGGTTTTGACCATGGAGGACACCGTTGCGAGAAAGCTTTCGGCGATAGTCCTGGCGTTGGTCATCTCCCATCTCACGCCACCATTCCTCAACGGATGCGAAGATGAGCTGTCGAGCCTCGCTTACACCATCGCGACCCAGGTCTCGTTGAGCGGGATGGTGCATCACGCCGTGAATGATACGATCCATTAGACGGTTCACATCAACGGAATCATTGTCAATTGCCTCCATAAGCTGGGGTACAACCCAGTGAAGCATCTTAGCGGCAGTTCGACCGGCCACTTCATTCAAAATCTGGAATCCTGATTAACATGGGAAGAAATTCAATTGTGAGTCAGAGGCGCTTACGTTGGAGAAGTGATCCTTGGACAACATGGAGTGAGTAGGGTCAGAGCACTCATCTTCATTGAAGACAATGTGCTGCTCCTTTTCACTGCTCTGAATAATCTCATCGGATCCAGTCTTGAGTTCATTCTTGATCTGGTCGATGAGAGGCACCATGAAAGGAGCAATGATGGAGAAGACGAACTGAGAAAGCTGTTCCTCCAGTTGCTCAATGATTTTGGGGAGGACTGGGATTTTCTCAACTGCGTTAGAGATGCTCTTCATAATGTCATCATGGAACTGGATGGCAGGCATGATTTGTTTATAGAGGTTGCCAACGTAGACGGTGAACTCCTCGGGGTCGCGAGGTGAGACGGCCACATTCTCCATCTGGGCCGCAGAGGCATTGTCCTGGAGCTCGTCAATCTTCTGAGCCTGGTTCTTGTCACCAAAGATGCCATCAGGAATCTTGTCCAAGAGATCTCGAAGCAAGCTGGTGTCTGCCCTTTGACTCTCCTTAAGAGTACCCTCAAGCTCATCAATTTCGTTTTGTGTCAGCTTATCAGAAACTAGGTCAATATCAGCAACAGGGACCCAGTGTAATTAAGAAGCGAATGAATTACCTTCTCCAGTAACGGAGTGGAGGAAGTCGACACCACCGAATGTACCGGTGACAATGGGGTATACAGAACCGCGGGCACCTTCGATTCGGATCTGAGTGCTACTGCCAACATGAGGGAAAACATCTCTTTCGCCCATCTCAATCAATGCAAGCTCGGTGTAGTTGCTGTGAGCAAAGAAGTCTATGAGATAAAGTTAGTATCTTAGATGCAGGGCAAATAAAGATGGTTGTATATAAACCAGGGCGCTGTAATCATACATACCTTCCAAGCAGTGAAGTCCAGTTCCCATCAATCGAAGAGCCTCATAGAGATCAGGCTTGTGTTGCTGTTCCTTATATTGACGGCCAAGCTCGATGCATCGGGTGAACAAGTTCCTCACGTGCTTAGCGGAGGTCATGATGCCGGCGCGTTCATTGGCAATGTAGTTCTTCATTCCGGTTTCTTCGTCTACTGCCAGCTCGACTCTCTCATCAATGGGGCCTCTCAAGCGTCGGTCGTAATCGCGCGCATCCACACCGTCGGCATAGCCCTTGGGGTTATCGATGTGGTCCTCGGGTCGGTAACATCCAACACGTTCAGCTGTAACTTCGAATTCACCGGAGCCGTATCCGAAAGTCAAGAATCCGAGAACGCAAAGAAGGAGTCGAATGGCCTCAGCGGAGACAGACTTGAGAGTTCCGACATCGATGGCCTGGGAATAGTCGCGAAGCCAGTTGCCAAAATAGACACGCGAAACATACATCTTGTTGAAGTTCTTGCCGCCCTTGATGGCGTGAGCCATAGCCAGGGACAAGAGAGCATCCTCGATATCACCATGTCGCCCTGAAAAAGGACATTGAAGTTAGTTTCTGTGGTGAATTGGCACAAGGATGACGATGACTATGATAATGATGATGATGACATGGACATACAGTTCTGGCCCTCAACCTTTGAAATGGTCGCAATGTTACCTGCGCCAAAAGCAGCTGCAGGTCGAATCAAACCGAAGAGGACAATCAGCCCCACCAGGAGGCCGTGAGCTCTGAGGTCGAACATTTTGTGTCGCGCTTCAACGTCTCAAGCTGGATGAATGTGTCTTCTCTCTCTCTCTTTCAGCTGCGCCCAGCACGAATGAAAACTTTGTCGAATTGCGATTCTTAATTATAAATGAAGCTTCAGGAAGCTTCAGAATGCAAAACAGCAGTTGAATGACGAAGAAATGAATAAAGGAGGGAAGAGAAGAGGTTAAAGTGTGTGTGTGTAGCTAGTAATAGCCAAGAAGAGGGGCATCTATGATGAGGGGCATTTTTGCGTGGTTTCAAGAACCGAACCGATTCTGCGCCGCGATCAGCTGTCAGATGCGTTCCCAGGTGCTCCCAGCTTCTCCCAGGTGCTCTCTCAGCTGAGGTCCTTGGCGGCCGCTTGGAATGATGCGACCCAAACCAACCAGCCCCGATAGAAGCCAGTGCAAGCCAGTCCTTGGAGTGGTTTCCGAAGCCGCGCTGAGTGTTTGGCACCAGCATGCTGCCGTCGACGCAGCTGTGTGACTGGCCAGAGCTCCCAAGCCCACTGCACGCCCCCTCCCTCTTTCCCCCCACCATCATGGACGTTTCATGGAGAGGGAGAGCAGGAACCCTTGACGAAATGGCGGTACGGAGTACATGTGTTTAATATGAGCCAGCCTCGTGAGAAGCAAGTACCTTCAAGAAACTAGCTAAGAGTTTAGACTGGCAGTTTTTGCCACTTGGATAATCAATCCACTTGGATGGTTGATTGTAAGGTTACTTCTATAGCTTGTTTTTTAATCCAACGACGACGCGTCGCGAGCGTCAGCAGCAGCAATATATTGACTGCTACCCCCATGCTGATGCATCTCAGATGGAACGAGTGGTTGTCCAATAGAAAATACAATTCCCTAGGCTGAGTAATAAAAATAGATAGAGAAGAAAAAGGACACAGTGGGATGCAGAACAACGATTTGAGGATCGACAAAGCTCGAGTCAGATAGAACATTGTTTCTCACAACCCCGCATTATGGCGGATCGCACCGTCGCGATACTGTCACGGCTGGGCATTTGGGGGATCGAAGTCGGTATAAAGCATCCCGTCAGCGTGCCTCTGGACAGGAAGGGAGGAGTGGGGAGTGCGAAGAACAAGAGGGATGACGAAATTTGGTTTAATGAGAAACATATATCTATATCCTATAGATAAGCAACAAGGGATCGTGTGCTCAACTACTTATTCTCTTGTTTCTTGCTCTTCTGCTTGTATCATGTCCTCCATCCTGGAAACCAGTCTTTGCGGCATCCCTGTTTTTGTAGACGTTTGAGATGTACCCAGTCGTGGCTGATACTTATCTATCTAGTTGGAGTATGTATATTCTACCCTTTGTTTACAGGCTATCCTGGGGGGGGGGGACATTTGTTCATGGGATAGGTTGTTGTGGTAGCTAAAAGTACATCCTCTGCATCATAATCTGTATGACTTCTTGATAGTAGAGAGTAGATAGGTGGACTGCAGGTATTGATTGTTCTGACATTGCAGCATTGCCAGATCAAAAAGTATGTGGTACTCATTTAAATCGAAACCATACACCTACCATTCAATTTATTCTACTCTACACCAATAAACCGGTAAAAACAAAAGTTGTGCCTTGCGCCTGGAGATCTCAACTATTCAAACTCCATGATATAGGGTTGGTCTTGGCAACTGACACAATCACCGAGTTTTTCAGGTTCTGTAGAGTAATTACTCAACATGAAACGCAAACCAAAAGAAGTACCCGTAATTAGTAATGATAGTCAGCGATCTTCGCGAGAGTAAAGTCAATCCGAGGGGGTTTGAAGTCAAGCGAGTCTGTGTTCTGTTCGCAACATGAACCTGTATTGGATCTGAGTGCGATCTCAGCAACACCTAGTCAAATTCTCTACATTGCACCA
The DNA here is from genome assembly GCA_004303015.1 of Cladobotryum protrusum. Classification (NCBI taxonomy): domain Eukaryota; kingdom Fungi; phylum Ascomycota; class Sordariomycetes; order Hypocreales; family Hypocreaceae; genus Cladobotryum; species Cladobotryum protrusum. The sequence goes on along the minus strand of RZGP01000002.1, from coordinate 2,494,190 downwards.
TCGGCAACTCTATGATGAACGAAATTTCCAAGTCCAACAATATCTACCAAGTAGTGCTTGGTTACTAATGTAGTAGTATACAGGCAATATCGAAACTACAGGAGCGGCGTGCCTTCTAAACACATCAGTATAATATCCATTACAGGCAAACTCATTCATGCCGTGATGCTGAGCAGGCGATTGACTAGGCAATAGAGTAGGCAGAGAGAGTCAAATTGAATGGGACCTCTAAAATGACCAAGGAGGCGGGGGTTGGCCAAAACCCCCAGAAAACTGGCTGATGGCCTGAACCCGCTATGCAATGCCCGCCAGAGACCGGACACGACCTCTGAACGACAGTGGCTATGGCCACTTGCCGCTTTTAGCCACTGAAACTCCAGTGGATGAGGGGCAGCGCATCATCGTGCTGAAATGTACACTGACTACGCCCCATACGCCTGCGACCCTCCAATTGGCTGCCCAGCGGCTCAGTGTAACCACTCAAGCACCCCATGATCGGAGCATCTGCCCCAGAGTCTGGGCGAGTCTTCTGTCTTTCTGGGCGCCTTGGGAGGTAGCTGGAAGGTATCGCTGGAGCACCAAGCTGCTGAATATAGCAGTGTTGAGACCTCGGGCTCAGCGACCTGGCAACTTGCATCTACGAAGATGCGTGCACAAAGTCGCAATCAGGTGCCTGGTACGACTTGACACGATAAACTGCCAAAGAACTCAAGGCATTGCCAGAGAGCCTTCGTATGGAATTATATGAAATAATAGCAAAGTACATTAGGAGTACCTTGTTTTTTTTTAATACTACTAAAGATGGATGCATCACACACATTTTTAGATGCAGCAAGAAAGAGAGAGAAGACAAAGTGGGGAGCGAGACAACAGACCGCCCGTTCAATTACGACAGGCTGTGGGCGCTCTTGGTTGTTTTGCTGGGCTGGGATGCGATCGAATGGGAGTGGACGTATTGCGTTTTTGGCTGGAATACCTTGTAAAGAAAGAAGTAGATGGTTGAAATCGCTGTAGTAGACGCTGGAGGATTGCATTGTTGCCGCTCCAAGATAATATATCCATCCATAGATGTATCCGATTTTTTTTTTGGGTTATTTAGCTACTGTCTGATCAGTGTTTTTTACAGGGACAGCAACTGAATACCCGACTGTTCTGGTGAATTGCTGGGCATCGCCTAAACAATAGCCCTAGACGAAGCCCTAAACCGGTGGCGGATTTTTGCTGTAGTGGGCAAAGTGGGCGTTCCTTTGCTGTAGGCACTTTAAGGGTGGAAGAGCAACGGGGGCAGCAGGGTAAATGGTGGATTGCCTCAAGATTGGCGCGTGAGGGCTTGATGACAGGTTTACAGAGGCCTTTTGCGGGTGTCGTGCAGGGTTGGGCTGCGCGTGCACTGAAGGGCATCCCTCTCTCTCTCTCGCTTCAGTGCCCAGGCCCCCGTCAGATCAGGCCCAGGCTCTTGTCAGGTCTGGAGCGCAAATTTTTTTTTTCACAGCGACGCGCGCCTGACGGGATATTCTGGAGGGTGTCCGCTACGGGGGAGCCTTAGCTTACGACACATAGAATGCGCTAAGCTGAGGTAAAACGTTTTGAAAAAAAATAAAATGTACCACCCGGCTATAAGGTAATATTTTTTTTTGGGGAGGGGGACCGCCGCGGGATGATGGGGGGAGAGGGGGGGACCATCCAACCCCAAAAACGCTCACTGCTGCTGCCGCTTTTGCGCTGATTGCGCGCAGCCCCAAGAGCCCCAACTCAGGTACTTATTTGGCGCACCGCCCACCACCCAGAGCCCCAGCCCCCCGAATTTGTTTTCCCCCCGTTCTTCAGCACTCATCCCTCCCATCAATCCCCCAATCCCCCAAAACCTCGGTGCCTGATCCACCATCATAAACCTCCTTCAGCGGTTCCCCTTCTGAACCATTTATCATCATCAACGCCTAGAACAGCAGCGTGTATCAGCTCCAAAAAAAGAACCAACAACACCACCATCGCCGCGCGCGCAGACTGCACACAGACAGAGAGAGAGACTGTATACCTCCAGCGCAGCCGCGACAAAACGTGCCTGAAAAAACTTTTTAGTGAACAGAAAGGCCACTAAATCACTACCACCAACTACCACACAATAACCAAAACACTACAAGCAATGCCTCGCCAGCCCAAGAAGTCAGTTGAGGACAAGGCTAAGGCCATGCCCGTCGTCGCCGCCGTTGTTCCTCCTCCTACCATGGTTCCTGCTCCAGTCGTTACTGGACTTCACCCGGCTCCTCCTGTAGCTGTTGCTCCCGGCGTTCCCCAACGCGTCGTTGATAATGATAGCTTTCTCCGCGTGCGAGATTCGGTAAGTTTTTGGGACTATGACAATTCCAACTTTTTCTTCATCACCTTTTGCTTCCACGGTCCCTCCTCTCTACCATCCACCCATCTGCTGCCCTCTAGTGCTTTGGTTGGGCACATCGAGTCTACCGAGTTCCCTACGCACGCGCTTCCTTGGGACACGACACCCCATCACGTCGCGCTTCAACTCCACTTGAAATCCAGTTAGAAAGTCACATAAGTGTGTGACCCATCTGATGAGTGAGTGGGTGGCAAGCCCGAGTGACGTTGATTGTCTTGGGCATCGCTCATAACGAGCTGATGTGTGTGGTGGCCTTCGAGACCCTATGCTATGGTCTATCCACAATTCAACAGCTTGATACTGCATTGGCAAGACTGCTCTTGAAACCAGCCTAGGTGCTTTCATTTAGCTGGCTAATGAACTTGCTGAGCTCGTGCTGTCAACGCGCTTTGACAAGCTGTCAACGGCCTCTGTCCCTCCGTTGTTTACAATGGACCCCGCGCCCCGCCGAGGCCTATAATTTTCCCACCCCACATGCGCTCGAAGCTAGAGCTATGACCAGATGCTACATGGGTAGCTTCATGGCAGACATGCATCCATCACTCACTTCAAGCTTGACGTGCATGGTTTCTACTTGCATATTGACGTAACACATTGCATGCTCTTCTCATTCTCTCTTTTTTCATACTCTATATTGCACATCTTCCCATAATAGTTATTCTATCCCGATCCGTTCGCTAACATGAACTTCATTAGGCTGTTGGCCGTCTCACTACCATCATGGAGTTGTTGCGATCTTTTACCAACGACTATATCCGCCAGACCAACCTCCTGCTTGGCGAGCACACTGCTGAGGGTGCCCAGCCTGACCTGATCAACACCTTTGAGAATGCTGCTGCCCAACTCATCATGCCCATGCCTGAGATGCCCCCCCTGATTGAGGAGAAGAAGGAGCGCAAGAAGCGCACTCACGATCCCAATGCTCCTAAGCGTCCCTTGACACCTTATTTCCTCTATATGCAGCATGCTCGCTCCATCATCGCTGCTGATCTTGGTAGCGAGGCCCCCAAAGGCGCTGTTCAAGAAGAGGGCCAGCGACGATGGGCACACATGGGCCCCCATGAGAAGCAGGGCTGGAACAATGCCTACCAGTACAACTTGCGTTTATACAACGCCAGGGTGCACTCTTACAAGAATGGTAACCCACTCGCCAAGAACATGAGCGATGAGGAGGCGCTTAAGTACGCCGAGGATTACAACGTCCCTATGCCAGAGCTCAGGGAGGCTGCTGCCCAGGCTGATGTCCCCACAAACGACCAGGACGCCATCGCCGAGCAGCTTCAGCAGGTTGTTTCCGCACCCTCAGACAACGAGGAAGAACCAGAGGAGGTTGAGACCCCCGCCAAGACCCCCAAGAAGCCCGCCTCTGGTCGCAAGCGCAAGCCTGCCACTCCTGCCACTGAAGTGGAGACACCGAAGCCGGCTGCCGCTGCCAGCCCTGATAAGAAGCGAAGAAGGACATCCACCAAGGCTGCTGCTGACGTTGAGAAGGAGGAGCCCAAGAAGTCGGGACGTAAGAAGACTAAGAGCTCTTAAGTTCCTTGGCTTGTTGTATTAAGCATCTTTCATTATCTTATGCATCGATGGCGGAAAGCATTTGGCGATTTCATTGACATCACACTGGTATCACAGAAGACTTCTTGTCCATGGTTGAGGTCGAATTACCTTGCGGTGTCTTTTAGAATAAGAGTGTCCGGTTTACACTACTGAGTAGCAAAACCACTGAGCTCTTTTTCGATTTGGTTGACTAGGGATACAATGATACCCTCGGGGTGAGACAGGTGCGGGTTCTGACTATTTCAGGAACGGGTTGGTTTTTGTTTTTGCCATTTGATCTCTTTTGGTATTCTTGTGTTCATGATAAGGGTCCCTTTTTTATCTGTCTCTGTCTCTCTTTTCGCTCGTCTTTGACATTCCGGCTGGTCGGTTCGTATAAAAGGGTCGGGGTGGGCTTTTTTTTCCACTTTGGTGGGAGGTAGGAATGCTTGGTTGGTTGCTTGTTGGGAGGGCGGTTTGCATTGTTCCTTGGTAGCTCTGGTGACTGACTGTGCCGTTGAAGTGCAGAGTATCAGATAATGAAAGAAATGATTCAAAGTTCCCTTGACTGTTCCTTGGTGATAAGTTCCCAATGCTGATTATGCTAAACATATGAAAAGTCGTATTTGTTATTCGTATTGTGTGATGTCTTTTGATTAAAGTCATGATAAATGTCTTGCTCAGTGCAGATGACTCGATGACTCAATAAAGCTGAAGGCGTGGTGAAATCATATTTACTCAGCATTTCCTCCGTTGCCGGAATATCTATATAAAATAAATACATGAAATTTCCACCCAGGATTATACCATGGAAATGTCAATCTGCCCAGTTTTTGCCTTAAAGCTCCTACTCCGTACATGCAATCGTTACCATAAACCACGCAAATAAACACACTAAATACTCCCCAAGATAAACAAAAGAGCCACCAACATGCAAAGACAGAAACGCCTGATTCTAATACACATAATACGTCTGTGAGAGCGGCAAAATCTCTGCCGGTTCCGCGGAACATACCTTGCCGTCCGCCTCGACGACATAGCTCTCTGGATCGACCTTCATACGAGGCATGGCGTCGTTGAAGCGCATATCGCCTTTGGAGACGGAGCGGCAGCCCTTGACGGCCTCGATACGCTTGCGCAGGCCATAGGTTTGGACATTGCCGGATTGGATGGAACTAGCGGAGACGAAAAGGACGGAGGTTTCAGGGACGAGGGGAGCGAACATGGGGCGGGCGATGATGGGCTGGACGGTAGGAATGGAGGCATTGGGGTCACCCTGGTAACTATCAGCATCTATCACGCCAAGAGAGGGAGGGGCAAAGGGGCACGTCACATACCATTTGGGCCATAGCGATGAGGCCACTCTTAACGACCAACGAAGGCTTGGTGCCAAACCATGCCGGATCCCAAATCACCAAGTCTGCCAGCTTGCCAACCTCAATACTGCCAACAAGGTGTCCAAAGCCTTGCGCCAAAGCCGGGTTGATAGTGTACTTGCTCACATAGCGCTTCACTCTAAAGTTGTCCGCCCCTGTGTTGATATCCTCAGGGAGTGGTCCGCGTTGAACCTTATTCTTGTGCGCTGTGTTCCATGTTCGGAGGATGACTTCACCACAGCGGCCCATGGCTTGGGAGTCTGAGCTCATCATGCTGATAGCACCAAGGTCGTGTAAGACATCCTCTGCGGCAATGGTCTCAGCGCGAATACGACTCTCAGCGAAAGCTACGTCCTCGGGGATTTCCTTTGATAGATGATGGCATACCATGAGCATGTCGAGGTGCTCATCGAGAGTGTTGCGGGTATAGGGGCGAGTTGGGTTGGTTGAAGACGGAAGAACGTTTGGATGCTCGACGACGGATATGATGTCTGGAGCGTGTCCGCCGCCGGCGCCTTCTGTATGGTATGTGTGAATGGTGCGGCCTTTTATGGCATCGATGGTAGATTCGACAAAGCCCGACTCATTGAGTGTGTCTGTATGAATGAGGCACTGGATATCAAGTTCGTCACAAACTGTCAAGCAGGCATCGATGGCGGCAGGTGTACTGCCCCAGTCCTCATGTAGTTTGAGACCGCAAGCGCCGGCCATGACCTGCTCCCGCAAGGCCTTGGGTGAGCTGTCATTGCCCTTGCCTGTAATGCCAACATTGACGGGTAACTGATCGCAAGCCTGGAGCATCTGACGCATGTAGTTTTTGCCAGGAGTACAAGTTGTTGCGTTAGTACCAGAGCTATGAACAATAGATATTAGCCATTTGATTCATATCACATCAACGATGAGGGCAAATGTGGCTGTGGATGAAAAGCTCGAGGCTCATTAAGGGGTATTACTGACCTTGGACCTACACCACCACCCAACAGGGTTGTAATTCCAGATGAAAGAGATTCATTCGCCTGTTGTGGACAGATGAAGTGAATATGGGAGTCAATGCCACCGGCGGTGACAATTTTGCCTTCGCCAGCAATGACGTCTGTGCAACTTCCAATAACCATATCAATGGGCACCCCATCCATCACATCTGGATTGCCAGCTTTTCCAATGCCCACGATGTGACCATTTTTGATACCGATATCTGCCTTATAGATGCCTGTCCAATCCACCACGAGAGCATTCGTTACTACCAGGTCCAATGTGGCAGAATCTGGTCGTCCGGCTGCTTGCCCCATGCCCTCACGAATGGTTTTGCCTCCGCCAAACTTGCATTCATCGCCATATGTGGTGTAATCTTTTTCAACCTTGATCCATAGATCCGTGTTGCCTAGCCTGACGAGATCGCCGGTAGTGGGACCAAACATGGTTGCGTAGGCTGCGCGGTCCATTTGAAATGCATCAATGAGTAGGCCCTCAACTTCGGGTTCCGGCGTGTGTGCAAAACCAGCTTTTTGCAAATTCTGGAGGATATCACCAACGCGCCAGAGTTCGACGCCGCCGCTGGCTAAGTTGTTACCACCACGAATGACTTTGTTACCCCCAATTTCTACCAAATTCACTGTTTTGGCGTCTCCGGGCTCAAAACGAACAGATGTGCCGGCTGGGATATCCAATCGATATCCATACGCCCTCTCTCGGTCAAACGCCAGCTGGGGGTTAGTCTCAATGAAGTGATAATGTGAGCCAACTTGAATCGGTCTATCGCCTTTGCTGGTGACTTGAAGCCTGATCCTCTTACGGCCCTTATTTAATGTGATCTTCTCCTTGACTGCGATTACAGCTCCAGGCTGTCTGATGGGCTCATGCTCCTCGGCTGCGACGAGGGGGAAGATGGAGTTATCCGGGATAGGAAGAAAGCTTCCGTACAAGGCACGTCGAAGATCTCCATTATCAGTTCGAATGGGATTGTGAACTGTCACGAGATATGTGCCTGTAGGAAATGTTCCCTCGACCTGTATCTCCTTCAGAGTGGAGCATACAGACGGCAGCACGTGGCGGCGACCAAGCATGGTAGCTCCAAGAGACATGAGATCGGCAACATTGTGTTTGCCATCGCGAATGAGCTCCTGCAGATTATTGGCAATGAGAGCCTTTTGGAGATTTTGTTAGCCAGGGAGGATATGAATTGGGTGAGTGAAGCCAATTCTCCCGCCCCGTTTTTTTTTTAAAAAGAGACGGCAGCGACGGAACGGTGTAAGAGAGGGGAATATGATACAATAACGATGAGCACTTACAGTTGCTTCAGAATGATTTAATCTCACGCCTCTAGCTAATCGTTTTTGAGCCAGGAAGCCAACCTGAGAGATAACGAGCTTATCGAGCTGGATCGAAGTCAGCGGATCCTGAGCTTTAGCACATGTTTCGGTTCCTCGGAGATGGATGTAACGCAAGGCAAAGATAGGGAGAGAGAGGAGGAAAGGCACGCGCCATTAATCACTTGAACATACCTCTTTAGGGACTAGATGCATCTTCACAAGGGTAAGGTCTGGGATTGGATGAAAGCGTCTTTCTTCAACCTCCTCAAGATTATCATGAAGCTGGTGAAAAGAAAGCCTCAGGAAATCAAGAAGAGAGAAGAAAAAGTGCCAACACGGTTAAGGTTCGCCATAGTCTACGGCGGGAGGCTGGCGCCGCCTTTTCCCCCTTTGAAAACAAACCACCGGTTTCCATATCAAAGCAAGGCAATCGGATTCTCGGCACGTATCTGTACGTAATTGATAACACGGTTCTGAGCACTGTAATATCGACAGTAAATGGTCACTGTCCTGCGAAGCGACGCACGCGACCAGTAAGCCTGGCTCTGCCCTAGACAGGCCTAGATAGGCCAAGGGTCTGGATTTCGAGTTGCCCAAGATAGACCGTGGGAGATAAGACGGGCGAGGATGTGATTGGGTAGCTTTCAAGTGTCGTTGATAAGCACAAAGTTCAGATGCATGCAAGGGGCTGCCATCCTGAGCCATCCACCAACCCGATGTAGGCTCGCTTGACTCGGAACCCCCCGGTGGGACTGTGAGGTGAGACTTTGATGGAGACTGGGCCAAGCCCCCTGCACACGATAGGTAATTGGAAAGAAAACAAGCATTTTCTAATATGGAACATACTTGTAGAACGACATGGGCCATTTGTCCACGTTCTCGATGTTCTCGATCGTGAACGATGCAGATTTTGTTTCGGTACTGTATGGAAGTCGCCAACAAGACAGGAGCAAGTGCTCTTAATATGACAAATCGCTTAGCTAATAATCACCCGAAGCAGTCAAAGATACAGCAAAGGTGAGTACAAGTGTACCTATCGTTACATTGGCGTTACCATGGCTCGCCCTCTTTGCAACTCCATCCCTTGATCGCCAATCCGAGGTTCAGAAAAGAATGCCTCGTGCGTCATTACCTCGCCTCACTACGCAGATCCATGCATTGCCATCAATATCATCCTTCTTCCTCAACTTCTTCGTCCCACTGCTCCTTCTCTCGCTTCACCAAGTCTGCCATCTCTCCAGGCTTAAAAATGGAGCTGTCCGGATCTTCCACTCTGGGAACCTTGTTCAAGCTCTCGTCATCAAAAACTGACCCAATGGTGTCGATCCACCGCCTGCGACGCTCCATCAATGTCTTGGTAAGGTCCCCGATTCCTGGCCGTGCCATGCCTGCAGCTGCATTCACAACATGGCTGCCACCCCCTGCACCGCCAGGCCGCTTCGACTTTTTGCTCTTTCCCATTGTTCGTGTTCGCTTTAAATAGGCGGCATTTACTTGAGAGTCCAAGTCCTCTAGAATAGTTTGGTATTCTTGGTGGGCCATGCGCTCCCGCACAAGATCCATTAGACGCGCTTTTCTTGCCCCGTTAATGAGCATTTGGTCTTTGAGGCGAGCCTGTAGGACTCGCAACCTGCCAGCTACCTCATCATCAAAATGACCGTCGTACTCGCTCTCAAAGCCCTCCTGTGGAAGAAAGCCGATATGCCTTAGTTCCTGCTTGAGACGCTCATCTACCTGCGCATATTCAAGCCTTGGGTGCGTTGCTTTTTTCCATGACTCTGTAGACGACTCCGTCATGTAGGTTGCGGGAGGGATCGGGTTTTTATCATCCGAACTGCCATTTTGCTCATCGCCGTTGATATCCCCATTCATGCTGATATCCCCATTCGTAACACCATTAGTGACTGGTTTGTCCTCTGAGGGTTGCGTTCGACTTTCAGGCCGTAAAGCTTGTAAAAGCCGTGTAGCCAGGGGTCCGATAGAGAGTGCGTCTGTTTCAGCGACGCTGTCGTTCATGTTGTCAATGCTGCCGCGGGGCTGGTTGGGTGGAAGCTTGTCCCGATTCTGCTGGGGAGAGTCTACCGACATGGCCCCATCTTCTTCGGCCCAGATCTCGGTATAATGCCTTTTGCCGCGCTTTGGCATGACAAACGGAGTAACGCGATCGCCCCGCTCACGCAGGAATGCCAAATCCTCCTCCGAAAAGGGTCTGAAGTAGGGGTCTACATATGTCGAGAAAGTCGAAAAATTAATCTGACTGCTTGGTTTAGCGCTGCTAAAGTCCCGATCTGGCGGATCACCAGCAATCAAGTCTGCAAGGTCGCTTTTCGGGTACGTGGCGACAGAAAATATCCTCTTTTTGTCCTCTTCCGATGTGTTGTCGTCTGTAGGTAGGATTTCGTAAACTGTAGGGTCCGGAAATGTGGAGGGGTCATCGCCAAAAGTCTGGGACTGCGGCAACTCGCGTCGTGGTGGTGCCCCTTCGTCCTCGGAGCTCGACTCTTCCCCATTTTCTTCCTCTTTTTTGGTCTTCTCATCAACTTCCATGGCGGATGGAGAAGCAGCTGCGATTGGAGAGAGGGAGGAGCTGGCATCATCGCCATCGCGTGAATGCTTGCGTTTGAGATCTCTTAACGGCGAGGAAAGTTCTATCGCAAAAGTCACAGTCAGTTTGAAGTCCAGCACGTCCCAGCACGCTCCAGATCGATGCGCGCACAAGCTATGAATGCATACCGTGATTGGCATCGTGTGGAGCCAGGGAATCAGATCCCTTCTTCCGCTTATGCTTGGGCTTCTTGCCCTCTTGTTCTCCATCTATGCGCATTCGATCATACTCATCCGGGCGCTTTTTTCGTTCATCGGCTAGGTATCGCATTCCTCGGTCGTAGAATGTGGATCGCTTCTCCATAATACCAACCAAGCTTTTAAGTTTCTCCAGCATGGCATCGATGCTTCTCGAGTCCGGCACAGGAGCATTGGAGGCACCCTGATCGACCAGGTCATCATATGTCAGGTTCGCAAAGAGAATGACTCTTGTGTTCAGGTAGTCTGGGTCGTAGAATTCTTGGGGTGGGAGGCTCGATGTCGGTGGTGGTACTGGCGTCGAATTCCGGCTTTGCTTCTGCATTGCAGCAGAGTTCTTCTTACCAGTGCCCTTTTGACCTGATACGGGCGCCATGATTGCGCGTGTTGACACCGAGCGCTAGCGATACGGATGTGATGATATTTTGTGTTGATAATGGGTTGGCTAACTGTCGAGGTTTACAACAAAACGAGCTTAAGGGTCTCTGGTTCGCGTTCAAACGTCATGTCGGCGGCACATGATTGGTGTTTACTTATCAGCAAATGGAAATGGTTCTAGGTATTCTTCGGGCTATTGTTTTCCCGGAGCGCAAGCAATTCCACGACTTAGAGGTAGTGGGGTATGACTTGGTCGCCAACCAGACAGAATCGGCCCAAGTGAAAGAGAATTGTTCCTGCAATATTTTATTCATTAGTCTATTAGTCTATTAATCTGTAGACTTGTTGATTTTTACTGCATCAGCAGTGAAGAAACTCCTTGTAGCTTCATCGCTTCATACTTTAATATGGATCACTCCAGTTGGTAGTGCATTGGTCCCCCGCATTATGTACAAGCTGGCTCCGGTATGGGAACTACCGAGAGGCCAGTACAACCAATGGATGTACGCTAGAAGTGACAGAAAGGACCTGGAAGCCAGTCTTGGAGGGCCATCTATACGGGACTCCCCTGCGAAGTCAATCATATTATGCTACCCATCTATTCGTGCAGCCCAAAGCCCCTTGCTATTGGTGGTGCCAAATGAGAAGAAATGATTGGGTTTGCTATTCTGCCGCCTTTGTTCCCAACCCTTCTGGCATCTCTTTCAGCTTCCGACCTCAATGGGGCACATATTGCATCCCTTTTCTTCAGCAGTCTCCCTGACACTATCTGGGCGTGTCTCTCGCAAATCTGAGACAAGCTCCTCCTCCGGAGGCTAGAATCGCAGCCCCAGACGCCAGGAAAGTCCAGGCCGAGTCCAGTCCCCACCATTAAGCAATCCCGACTCTTCTCCCACGCCGAGCAAGTCGGTCTGACAAAATGGTGCTCAGTCGAAGAAGAATTCTTGTAATAAGTTTAACAATAATTACGGCTATCGCCTTATGGCAGAGCTATGGCCACAAAACATACCGTGCACCAAAGAGCACCGCCGGCCAAGGATCTCGGAACCAGCTCCCTGACCGTGACTTTGTTTGGCGAAACATCCAGCATCGCTATCCAGTGACATCTTTTAGGCCACTTCCCAAGCCCTCTGGGGACGCTCTGCCTAAAGTTCAGGCTGAATTTCCTTTGGAATCCGCTTTTGACAAGAAAATACGCCTGGAGCGCCAAGGAACGATAAAAGATGCCTTTGTCAAGTGCTGGGACGCTTACAAAAACCATGCTTGGCTTCGTGATGAGGTTGCCCCTATCAGTGGCCAGTCAAAAGAGACTTTTGGTGGATGGGGTGCCACGCTCATCGACTCACTTGATACCCTATGGATCATGGGCATGAAGGACGAGTTTGAAATCGCCGTCGAAGCTGTTGATCAAAATATTTCGTTCGCAAAAACGGAGGCTGTATGGATCAACGTATTTGAAACTACAATCCGGTTTTTAGGCGGTCTGCTAGCTGCCTATGATCTAAGTGGTGATGAGAGACTGCTGTTCAAGGCCACAGATGTTGGTGATATGCTGTACAAGGCTTTTGATACCCCGAACCATTTGCCCATAACTCGCTGGTACTTGCATGCAGCCGTTCGAAACGAAAAGCAATCCGCTCCATATACTGCTCTTGTTGCAGAAGTTGGCTCTTTGTGCATGGAGTTCACTCGTCTGAGTCTCCTCACTGGGGATCCTAAGTACTATGATGCTACTCAGCACATAGCTGAGCTCTTCCAAGCTTCTCAGAAAAAGACCAAGCTGCCGGGGATGTGGCCGATTGCGATTGATACAAAAAACAAAAAGTTTGATAAAGGGGCCGACTTTACGTTGGGCGGCATGGCGGATAGCATGTACGAGTATCTGGCCAAGATGGTCGCCCTCCTTGGTGACAAGGACTCCATCTACCACAGCATGTATCTCTACAGCATGGAAACAGCTGAGAAGTATCTTTTCTATCGCCCAATGGTACCGGATGCAGAGGATATTTTATTCTCGGGAAACTTGCACGTTTACACCAGTGGGCCACACAAGCAAACATCTACAGGACATTTGGCATGTTTTGTCGGAGGCATGCTCGCCCTTGGTGGGAAAATCATGGCAAAGCCAGCACACATCGAGTTGGGAAGCAAGATTACGCGTGGATGCATCTGGGCATATGAAGCCATGAAAACTGGCGTCATGCCCGAGACGTTCAATATGGTGACATGCGATGATACTGCTTCTTGTAAGTGGAACGAGACGAAGTGGCATCAGGATATCATGGATGAGCAGAATGTCAGAGACGCCGAATCAGCCATCAGAACACAAAAACTACCCAAGGGCTTCACCAAGATTACCGATACGAGATACATCCTGCGTCCTGAGGCTATTGAAAGTGTTTTTGTGATGTACCGCGTCACTGGGGATCCATATTGGCGGGAAAAGGCCTGGAGCATGTGGCAATCGATAGACAAGCTGACACGCACTGAGTTGGGTTACAGTGCTGTGTTTAATGTCAACGTTAACCTGGAGGAGGGAGAGGATGCCCGCAAAACCGACTCAATGGAAAGTTTCTGGATGGGCGAGACGCTAAAGTACTTTTATCTCATCTTCTCTGAGCCGGAGTTGGTGAGCTTGGATGAATGGGTGTTTAATACGGAAGCTCATCCATTTAGACGCATGGGGGGAGCGAACATCAAGAGTTGAGAGGATAAAATAGAGTGATGGCACTGGATAGAATCATGATGAGAAGAAACAGAGGTCCCCAAGATGGCAACTGGGAGTGGGCCAGCCTCTTTGAACCCTGCTCTTGGACCCTTGAACCCAACAGAGGTAGAGGAACCCTTGACTTTCACATGTCAAAGTCATTAACGATCTAGCTATTAAAGATATGTTGAGGGTGGAGTTGATCCACATGTATGGATGGATACAAGACACAATTACTTGACATGGGCTGTTGCATTTTATTTCTTTTCAGGCAAGGCTTCCAATTGTTATTTTCATGCCAAGTTTTGACAGCCAGTCGGTACATGACTGCTCTGATGTGAGGTAGCAAACATCCCGCTGTGCATATTGAGGAGCATGAGGATGTCTTAAGTTGGCGTCAACCAGAAGCTCGCCGTGACCTCCATAGCTTGATTGGGCGACATGTCGTACAGGAACCTGTTATCCACTGCATGTGCTGCCCCTGCACGGTTCTATTGGCAGCCCCCGAACTGCTAAGCCCCTCCAGTTCCAGCGCTTAGTTGCCGAACTAAGTCACCCTCACCCGCTGTAGTTGGATGGATCATGCAACCAGTCTCAGCAAGGTCCAGTTGAGATTACTGATTAAGATTTCAGGGACTTCCGGTTGACATTTGGGAAAGAACTTTGGGTGGAACCAACGTGGAGTTGACTTCCAAGCCATGTACATAGCTATCCCGTTGTTGCACCAACCCCGTTGATCTCAACTCAGACACCTCCATCATGTGTTGACCCGCTGATAATGGAATGCACCGATGCCTTCATCTGCCAATTAGCAATCCATTGGATACTGTCATTAGCTCATGTGTTACACTATCAACTTATAACACCCCTTCCGGTTGAAGCTCTACTTGGTTGGTGCTTTCTCCCCGCAATCTGATCGACCCTCTCCACGGCTCTCGTCTGCTAAGAGACTCATAGCTTCAGACTGCTTCACAGCTCTCCCAAAGCGACTATGATCACGGCTTGCTATCCTTGTAATAACGCTAGAGAAACCATACAAGCCCGCTCATGAAGCAATAGAACGACCGAGATATACCTGCTAAATCAATTGAGGACATACCCAGCCAGCGTCGAAGCATTTTCTCAACAATTTGCACGTGTGTAGCCCAACAAATGGTCCCCCTGAAGCAACACGTTTTACCAGCATGTGCTCTAGCCATTGGTCCACGCTCCATCGATGAACATACGGGGTCACCACCACTATGCTGGTTGTAACCACCACTACCACCACCACAGTACTTGAGTACATCTTTCACTACAACGTACAGTGGTTACCTGATGCAAGTATGCGATGATGCTGCATGCGGGGTGTAGCAGAGACGGCTCACTTCGAGTTAGAAACGCAATGGTGAGGGGTTCTCATATGCTGTTACTGAGTTTGACGGCTTGTGATCTGCGTGCATTGAGTGCATACAGCCTGTATAGTACTTACATGAACAATGCATGGAGTACCTTAGCTTTGGTACTCCCTGTTTGCTAAACCTTGCTCTATTCCACGCTGCTCAAGAACAATCATGCAGCTTGTTTCAAGACTACTCCTCTATGCCCACGCAAATAGTGGACACGCTTAACACCCCTAGAGGAATAGTTTCTCTTCTTTTAACTTGCACTGGTTCATCGAGTCAGAGGATCAATATATAGGTACGCTCATGCCCTTTCCTCGATCTTCTCTCGTTCAGGTTCTGTTTTCTTTCCTACTTTCTGTCTCCCCTAGAAATCTTCAACCCTTAATACTCATCCTAGTTCAACAACACTCCCAGTTTCACCTCCTCTTTACTTCTAGCTCTCTCTACATACAATGAGAGAGTACCATGGCTTCTCTTGTACTTCTCACTAACTGCCCCCCTTTTCATGCCCGTGAGCTAAAATGAACCCTAGGGTGGTAACATTCGGCCCCATGGCCTAGACATACAACCTTTATATGCTGGAATTGCAGCCACTATTATTGGCGGTATCTGCATCTCCAGTCTTATTGTCTTACGAGGCAATCGGGGGAACAAAGAGACACTTGGTCTGCTCAAATCTTTCTTCCTCTTCTTTTACTCTTGCTTCATCAAACCCCATCAGGGCGATTCCAAGGCTTCCCAGCAGGATGCCCTCGAGAGTTTCTACAAGAAACAGGCCGGGGTCTACGATACAACTCGCAAGATACTTCTTCGCGGTCGCGAAGACATGCTTGCCCTTGTGGCAGCTCAGCTTGAGTCCAAGGCTCGGTTGATGACCACTAACAAGACTAATGCCAAGCGAATATGGGTTGACGTAAGTAATAAGACTGATGGACATCTACTCTTTAAAGTGATTTCCAAATGGTGTACTGACATATTACAGATTGGCGGCGGTACTGGCTGGAACATTGAGGCCATGTCACAGTTTGTCGATGTTCCCACCTTCTTCACCAGCGTCTATCTTGTCGACTTTTCTCCATCGCTTTGTGATGTTGCTAGGAAGCGATTTGAGAGGCTTGGCTGGAATAATGTCACCGTTGTTTGCCAAGATGCTCGCAAGTTCCGCTTGGAAGACCATGAGGCAGACATGCCAGCGCCGCAGAACCCATTGCGATCCCCCGCACTCAGCTATTTCACCCAGCAACGCCAGGAGCACGGTGGTGCAGACTTGGTGACTTTTTCATACAGCCTGTCTATGATTGTAAGTCGTTTTCTCTTCGCCAGAGAAAATTCAATGGACTAACCTCTAATAGCCGGACTACTATTCAGTAGTCGATTCAGTCACATCGCTGCTGTCTCCCCATGGTATTCTAGGTGTGGTAGATTTCTACGTTCAGAATCGGATTGACTTCTCTTTCCGAAACTACACTGGCGGTTTCGTAGACCGCCATGTCAATGCTTTGTCGAGAATTTTCTGGCGTGCTTGGTTTGACTTTGATCGCGTTGGCCTTGAGCCAAGTCGTCGTGATTATCTCGAGTACAAGTTTGGCACCGTTCTCAACTTCAACTATCGCAACCGTACCTTGGGATACATCCCGTACT
Organism: Cladobotryum protrusum; assembly: GCA_004303015.1. Taxonomy (NCBI): domain Eukaryota; kingdom Fungi; phylum Ascomycota; class Sordariomycetes; order Hypocreales; family Hypocreaceae; genus Cladobotryum; species Cladobotryum protrusum. The sequence goes on along the minus strand of RZGP01000002.1, from coordinate 2,477,661 downwards.
ATGTTTGGGTCGGGTGCCCCAAGAAGCCGTTTTCGCCATCCAGTCTGCCTCATGAAATACTCGAGCGTATCGATGCATTGGCTACGGAATCACCATATCTGTACCCGGTCAATCAAGGGGATGCTCTGACCCGCGCAATTGAAAGATCTGCACCCGAGATTCGCTCCAAGGCCTTCATCACCGCTGTTCAGAATCTGTCTGCCAACTTGCCATTGCCCTCATTCTTCTATCAGAACCACCACTGGCGTATCTACTATGATGACAGACTCCAGAAGCATACTCAATTCAATGATGAATACATCTATGCTTTCACTTGGGAAGATGCTCGCGTAGACGAGCGCCTCCTAAAGCTTGGCCCTAGTGACAAGGTTCTCGCCATCAGTTCCGCTGGAGACAACATTCTTGCCTATCTTTCCCAAAGCCCTGCCCGTGTTCACGCAGTTGATCTCAACCCAACTCAAAACCATCTTCTGGAGCTCAAGGCTGCGGCCTACACTGCTTTGCCATATGAAGATTTTTGGAAAATTTTTGGTGATGGAAAGCATCCTGAGTTCCGCAAACTCTTGATCTCTAAATTATCTCCTCATCTTTCTGGTCGTGCGTTTCAGTATTGGCTTAAGAATGTCCATGTTTTCCAAAACAACAAGGGATATGGTTTGTATGACACTGGTGGTTCGCGCCATGCTATTCGTGTTTTCCGCTGGGTCGCTCGCGTCTTTGGCTTGCAGTCTACTGTCAAGAAGTTTCTCGAAGCCAAGACCCTAAATGAGCAACGCGAAATCTGGCGCACCAAGATCAGGCCAGCCCTGCTATCCAAATTCATCTGCAACTTGGTTGTTTCTCAGGAAAGTTTCCTCTGGGCTGCTCTCGGAGTCCCGAAGAATCAGCTTGCCATGATTGAAAGAGATCATGCAGAGTCAGATCTTGTCAAGGAGGGCCACGCGAAGAATACTCGCTCCCATGCTATTTGGCACTACATGGTGAATACGCTTGATCCTGTGGCCGAGGAGACTTCTGTCGGCACTGACAACCCATACTACTATGTAACCATGGCTGGCAAATTCTCTCGCAAGTGCCCCCCTGAATACCTTCGACCAGAGACCCATGCCAAATTGTCTCGCCCTAATGCCTTGGATGGCCTGCGCATTCACACCGATGAACTTGAGGAAGTCATCGCACGCATTACTCCTGGAAGCCTTACTGTGGCTGTCATTATGGACAGTATGGATTGGTTCGACAATGGGTCCTACGCAGCCGCCGCTCAGGTCAGCAAGCTTAACAGGGCTCTACAAATGGGTGGTCGTGTGCTTCTTCGATCCTCAGCCCTGGCACCATGGTATGTCAAGGTCTTTGAGGCACATGGTTTCACTGCCAAGCGTCATGGTGCAAGACTTGATGGTGCCTGCATTGATCGTGTAAACATGTATGCGAGTTGTTGGATTTGCACCAAGACGGAGAACTTGCCCCCGCCTACTCCTGAGATGGACAGAATTGGGATCACTGATATTACCAGCTTGACCATTTGAGGGGTCTACTTAGGAATCAGTAGGATTTGCTGAAAACAATGAGAGGTATCGTCCAACACTTTACTTCGAGGACAAAAGGGTTTCAATTCAATGTTGGAAATGTCATATCAGTTTACAGTAGTCAAACCAGAATGATAAATAGGAATGAACGGCTGCGCGAATGGTATTTTCAAGTCAGCTCATATACTTCCAAATCACGTAACATTCTCCTTAAAAGTCATCTACCTCATGGCTTCTCGTGCGATTATGAATACATATTGATAGTACCCAAACAGCCACGCAACTCGATCTCCGTGATGAACAGCGTTGCCCGTTTTTGGGATATTTTTGTTTTACATGATCCTACCTAGAAATTATGCTTTGCACTGACATCTTAGCGGGCTTTTGCGATTTCGCTTGATAGATGGTCCTGAGTAATCTTGCGTTGTTGCTCATTTTCATAACATCCTATTGTTTAATATGTTAATACTATGCGCAAACTACGCAATCTCCCTACCCGGATAGTTTCAGCTTTGCTTTCCGGAGAGAAAGCCGAAAATGGAATCTACGTATGAATTGATTTTGACCTTGTCATCACAAATCTGGGATACCAGCTGACAATGCGGGGTGATTCGTGGTCTGACAAAGAAACGTGTGTATACACATTGCGCCCTTTTTGACAGCACTTCTATACAAGAGCCCTACTCTTTTCGAGGGCATCACACCATGCAGTATTCATCCACCACATTCATCATCCCAACCTTCATGTTCCACCTCTTAAGCCTTCCAAACCCGCTTGACAGCCTCAGTAACACCAACATCGTTGGTCTCAAACTCGTACAGGCCCACGCCGACGGTGACGGTCGCCAGATTCAGCGCCCACCAAGCGAACTTGTGCAGGCCTGGGTGGGTGCGCTTGGGGATGTAGTCGATGATGCAGGCCTGGAAGCCGAGGTGGGAGTGCAGCAGAACGGTGGAGCAGAGGATGGCGTCCAGGGTGGGGTTGAGGGAACCGGCAGCGAAGGGAGCGACGGAGAGGGGGACGAGGCCGGCGGCGAGAAGACGCTCAAATGTCCAGTGGTAGGAGCCGTGGGCAGCGTTGGGTGAAGGGACGGGAGCAGGATCGTTGACTAGGAGTTGTATAAGTGGTTAGTTTATAGGTTGTGATATTTGGCACATGTCAGCTGTATGCGATATCGCGCGCCCGTACCTGTTCCAACAATCTTCTCTGCAAGGAAATGTTAGCGCATTCCATCCCAATACTATCTCGACTTGGGATTGAGGGCCAATCTTACGGGGACCCGGGGAGATGAAAGCCGGTCGCTTGCTCGATGTGTGGAAAGCGGCCGCTCTGAGGACATTGCTTCGGATAGCGGGAGCAACGCCACTTCGAGCTGCCAAAGCGGACTGCCGCAGCAGCGTAGGGCGCATAATTGAAGCCATTTTTTTTTGTATAATATGGTCCGTCACAACTCAATCCGGTTTCTGTATGCTGTCGACAGGAAGCTCGAGGCGGGCGGGGGAAAACCCAAGGTTTCGGGTTCGATTTGGTGATGACGAGCAATAGACGTTCCTTTGGAAACTTGAGGTTTCCCGGAGGGCTATTGCCGAGGATCTTGAATTGCGAGCTCTGTGATTGGCTGCGACGGTTCCGAAAGGTCGTGAAACGGGGAGGAACAATGTATCTCCGGAGTTGAGCTGCGGGGCAGCTCTGATTGGCTGGGATTTAGAGGTCGCATGTGAAATTTTTGACTTGGACAAAAAAAAAAAGGTTGAAAGTGGGATGAAGCTTGTGTCTGATATCGCTATCGGAAATAATTGTGTCTGTTCAATTCACATAAAATACGGTTGATGGTCATTTTCGGATTCTGGGGTTTCCTTTCTTATTAGTTTGCCCCTTCAAAAGGGCCCGCCGTATTCTTCATAATGGCTCCTCGAATGACAATAGCGACTACGCTTCTGCGATCAAGACTCCCCACATCACGACATGTTATACGAACAACGCCATGGGTGTTAGGCGAAATACACAAAGCACGAGGCATTGCCACATCTTACTTATTAAAAGTCGCTGAAGGTGAAGAGCGATGGAAAAAAAGAGCTGAAAAGATTGAAAATGGAGATGTGCGCCATATGTGGGATATCTTGGAAGAGCGAGGTTATATCAAGGATGTGGCGGGGTATGTTGTGATTGAATGATTTCCCATGGCTAGGATGCAGTACCCTAATGCTCAACGTAGTACCCCAGACAAGATTAGAGAAATCATGCGGATAAAGCGAATAGGCGCATACGTAGGCGTTGATCCTACCGCCGACTCGATGCATGTTGGACATTTGCTCCCCATGATGCCCCTCTTCTGGATGTGGTTCCACGGATATCCAGCTGCGACACTCATTGGCGGCGCAACCGCTCGAATTGGCGATCCAACTGGCCGTTTAAAGGATCGCGAGCCTTTGTCAAACGCCGACATCTCAAAGAACATCACCAAGATGCATTATCAACTTACAAAAGTATGGCAGAACGTGGACCGATTGAGGGAGAAGTATGGTTACGAATACGACTGGGCCGCGAAGCACCATTTGTTGAACAACAGCATGTGGCTGCAAGGTTTGACCTTGTATGATTTCACCAAGAGATTGGCCAAGCATACGAGGATCGGACCTATGCTGGGACGTGAGACGTAAGGTCCCCCTTTTCTCTGGGAGTTTTGTGTTGTACGCTAATAAGGTCGCAGTGTCAGACGAAAAATGACTGAAGGCGATGGCATGTCGTTGAGCGAATTCTTATATCCTCTTTTCCAGGGCTGGGACTTCTGGCACCTCTACAGCAAGCTCGGTATTCAGATGCAGATCGGCGGCTCCGACCAGTATGGAAACATTGTGTCGGGAATGGACTCATTGAAGACGATTCGGGAGAGCGAGGAGGCGCCCAATGCCAGAATGCCAACGGAGTGGCAGCACGAGCCAATAGGCTTCACGGTACCTCTGCTCACGGATTCCTCTGGAGTCAAGTTTGGAAAGACTGCTGGCAACGCTGTGTGGCTGGACGAGTTCAAGACATCAGCTTTTGATCTTTACGGCTACTTTATGCGACGATCGGATGAGGACATCGAGAAGCTGTTGAAGCTCTTCACATTTTTGCCCCTGAACAGGATCGAGGAATTGATGGTCGAGCACCGCGTGGATCCATCGAAGCGAATTGCGCAGCACACATTGGCGTTTGAGGTCTTGTCTCTTGTTCACGGCTCCGAAAAGGCCCTTCAGGAGGCTCAGCAACACAAGTTCCGATTTGGCGGAGAACTACCACATATTGTCAAGGAGCCCACAGCCGAGAGCGGCATTGTCACGGCCAACAACGCACCGCGCAGCGATATTCAGCTTCCTCGTTCCGTTTTGCAACTTTCCCCCGCAAAGATCCTCTACGCTACAGGTTTGGTGAGCAGCACCAGCGACGGCCATCGTCTAGTTGTTCAACAAGGTGCCTACGTTGCCGCCCAGCCCGGTCAATCAAGAGGTCTGGTCCCCGGGAATTTGGCATGGACACCCATCAAGCTATGGTACCCTGAGGAAACGTCAAAGTTTGTCATTGACGACAAGATTATAATTCTACGAAAGGGCAAGCACAATGTCCGGATTGTAGAGCTTGTCAGCGACGAAGAGTGGACTGAGAGCGGCAAGATATACCCCGGTCAGCCCTTCACCGGCGTTGTGAGACGCATCAAGGAGGAGCTGAGGCAAGAGGCGGAAGAAAAGGGCGAGGCCCTAACACTGCATGATGTCAACAAGGAGCTTAAGAAGCGGTCCAAGTTGAGGGTTGCGAATAACCCCGATATCGAGCTACCAAACAGGCATGAGCGGCGGCAGCGAACTTGGGATAGAAGGGATAAGGAATGGGACCGCAATCAGTCCCGAGGGAGGAGACCGTAATCGACGGGGAGGAGAGAGAGAAAGAAATATGCACTTGTAATTCTAACGATTGTACAATATTTGGAAAAAAAGACGTAACTGATGTATGATAAATGACGATAGATCTCATGGCTAAAAGACAATAAACAAAGGCATATTTTGAAACAGTCCTCCACATTTCCCTCAAACTACCGATAAAATATGGCGAGATCTGCTTTGGGTACGGGTAAGGATTTGAGCTTCTCCATGACTTGGTCATTGGTGAGGTTCTGCTCCGTAATGATTTGGTCAAAGTGATGGCACCCATCTGTGTACTTTTGCAGCGAATCTCCCCCCGGTACGGGACGGCTTTGGCCAGTCGCCAGAGAGGCGAGATACTGCTTCGACACGACGTACTTGTGCACGCGATAAAGGCACCCCTTGATGACGCCAAACTGCACGAAGCGGCGCACGTCTACGTAGTTCATGACTTCAAAGCCGGCCTCTTGGTGGGCCAAAAGCCACTCCTTGATGCTCTTGCCAGGCGAAAAGGACATCATGAGCTTAATGAGGAGGAAATTGCTGACCCTGTATCTGCCGTGGGAGACGTAGCCCGCGCACTCGTTCACCATGCCATCCAGATTGCGCACAAAGTCATGAATGCCCGGCCTGGGCGCATAGCACGCGCTAAAGAAGAAGATGTCAAGAAGGAGGATGGTGTCGTAGTAGAGCAGGTGGCGCAGGGCAGTCTTGGCGAGGTCGAGGGAGACAGAGGCCTCGTGGGCGATGCGGCGGACGTCGGAGACGCCGTCGATCTTGGAGATTACCTTTTGGAGGGTGAGGTCCCAGGACGGGTCAATGATCTCTGTAAATTTGGTTTTGGCGACGGGGACGTGCCAGCCCTTGACGACGGGGGGCTCAGGGTGGTAGGGGAAGAGCTTCATGTTGATGGTGTTTGCTTCGTCTGAGTTGGGTCAGCTCTAGCCTCTTGAGTTGCCGTTCAGTCGTTGCATGTTTGAATCATATCATATATGATTGAGCATGTATAATAATGAAAAACTGGGAGAGAGTGAGAGAAAGAGGCGCCAGACTTACCAACTGGAATCATGCATTCACCATAGTTATTCAAATCCTCCTTGACAATCTCCAACAAGCCCTGAATGGGCCTCCTCGCCTCCATACCCGTTGAGGTCTTGCCTTCATTCAAGCTCAAATACTCATTCTGCTTCTCCATCTCGGAAAAAGTAGAGGCAAAGTTCCTCACCACGCGCTCATAGGGCGTCTGATCGACGTCGGCATCAATGATCAGGCCAAAGTTGAAAATGAACTCATTGCGCGGGTACTTTGCGTTTGGGATGGCGACGGGGAAGCCCAGGATGGTGTACTTGCCGTCGGGGGAGTTTACTGTCACGTAGCGGTTACGAAAGGCCTGGCGAGGGATGATGTATTCCTGGAGGACATCGAAGTCGATGAGGGGGGTGCGGGAGCTGGTGTCGGAGGGGGTGATGCAGCCTGTGGGGGATTCGGCGACGATCTTGGGTCCTGGAGAGAGGGTGAGAATGTGGACTGGCCTTGAAGGGAGAGAGACATGGAGAGATGGGATGAGATGAGTACCTTCTAGGGGGTTGAACCTGGCGTAAAAGATGCCCTGAATCATGATGAGATGGGCATGCTTTTTACTCAATGAGTGAGAATGATGAGTGAGAGAGAGAGAGAGAGAGAGAGAGAGTCTGGGATTATCAAACTGGCATGATGCGCTAATGAGATTTTTGAGGCTACTGAGATGAGGAGGAGTCTTGGTTTAAAAACGGCGCATGGTATATTACTTGGACATGCCGTTGGAGCTTGACGACAAAGATGATATAATCTCACGTTGGATGTTGAAGGAAAATCTAGGTCGGCCGTCTATAATGTTTGGGTTACAGTGAAGACACGATAGTGCAAGGTGTGGACGCCACTACGTATCCATGGAGAGGTACTCTGTATGTACAATGATGTACCTAATCCGATAGGGTATGTCCCAACAGCATCCCCAATATCGATGCAGTACAGAGCACATAGAGAGTCTAACGGAAAAAGGACTTGGACAATAAGAAATGAAGAGTTTAACTTTGTAGTTGCAGAATTTCAATCACTCGGATACCTTTTAAGGGTCCATTGGCCATAGATACATACATATGCAGTGCCCCCCCCCCCCAACTGTTTGCTCCAGGGTGCTATATGTGGCTAGAGAAGCCAGTGGACTGTGATAGAAGAAGGCCTATGGATCCCGACACACAAGGCCCTGATCCTTTTTGTATTGCATGCAACCATTAATATTTAAGACGATAAGAACTGCACTGTAACCTCTGCCCAGTTGAGTCACTCCCCTCCCCCTCAACATCCATTGAATACTTACTGAGCAACTCATTTATTAATCAGCCCCTCCCCTCCCTCCATTCCTCATTACCTGTAATATCACGGCGTGTTGTTGGCCGTTGGTCTCCTGCGGACTGTGCCCCACCAAACATCCAATACCAGACTCTTATTATATTAGGAGCAGCGTTACAACGGCAGCCAAGCAGCATTTGCAGCATTTTGCAGCTTATCCGCCTACGCGCGCCACTACGCTGCCTCGCCACGAACTGCCTCCCCACGTCTGGTTTAACTTGCGATTTCCCACCTCCCTTGCCACCACCTCGACTCTTTCGTTCCCTTTGTATTCATAATACTCCCTCCTCCTTCTTCTTTCCCATTATCTTTCCCCAAACAGGCACCCGCTCAACGCCCAGACTGGTTCAATCCGATTTGGTGTCATTGCCATCATCGCTTTATCGACCTGATCACCACCCCTGCTCGCTGGCTCCCTCCGAAGCTACCGCTAGCAGCTTCCACCCCCCCGCACGTCCATTGTTACTTGTGGGAAATCTGCGACAACTGCCAATCCCGCCGCATTTCTCCAACTACAACAAACATCATCCCACCATGGCCGACACAACCGAAGCGGGCAGCGATGCCCAGATCACCTTCAAGGTCAAGACATCGGCAGATGGCCTGCACACCATAACAATGGCTGAGGCTGCCACCGTTCTCGACCTAAAGACAAAGCTGTCAACCGCAGAGTTCGAGAACATCCCCGTTGATCGACAGCGACTCATCTACTCGGGTCGAGTAATGAAAAACGACGACACTCTGGCTACATACAAGATCAAGCCAAACAACACCATTCACATGGTCAAGAGCGCCGCGAGCAACCCTAGCCAGCCAGTCACATCCTCAACCCCTACGCCCCAGGCTGTTCCCTCCAACATGGCCTCGGGAACTGCCAACAACCCTCTTGCTGGCCTTACCGGTGCACGATACGCCGGCCACCAAATAAACCTACCTGGTATGGACATGTTTGGTCCTGATGGTGGGGTAAGTCTTTTTCTATCCCTGCAATTGTTCAAGGTCTCTCACAAACCGGCAACTGACACTTCCCTCCTTTCGTTCAGATGGGACCTCCCATGGATGAAGAGCGATTACAGCGTATGATGGCCGACCCCAACGTACAGCAGTCAATGAACGAGGCACTCAACAATCCCGATTTTGTAAACATGCTTATCGACTCCAACCCCATGCTTCGAAACATGCCCAACGCGCGAGAGATAATCACATCGCCATTTATGAGACAGATGATGACGAATCCTCAGATGATGGGCCAAGCCATGCGAATGCAGCGGAACATGCAAGGTGGTGAGGCAGGATTCCCTGCTCCTGGCGCAACAGACACCACACCCGAGGGTGCTGCGGCATCTGGAAACAACCAAAGCAACAACAACAACAGCAGCGCCCCTAATCGAACTAATCCTTTTGCGAGCCCATTCATGACGCCCGAGGTTCCACCCGGCATGAACCCTACCCAGATGCTCCAACAGTTGAGCGCCATGGGACTCAATCCTTTTGCGATACCGAACGCAACAACTCCCGGCCAGACCACCACAACCGAGACCCCAGGAGCAACAGAGACGCAAGGATCGACGCCAAATCAAGCGCCAGTGGCGAATCCCTTTGCCGCATTGTTCCCAACTTTTACTCCTCAAGCGGGCGCCCCCACTAGTGCCCACGACACCCAATTTGGCCTCAGCTCGGCAGATTTCCAGCGCCTCGTGCAGACGTTTGGCCTTGGAGTCCAAGCTCCGCCGCCTCCACCCGCCGACAACCGACCACCTGAGGAGCGCTACGCCGAACAGCTTCGCCAACTAAACGACATGGGATTTTACGATTTCGATAGGAATGTGGCTGCATTGAGACGAAGTGGTGGCAGTGTACAGGGGGCAGTTGAGCACTTGTTAGGTAGTGTTTGATTAAGAAGACATCAAGGCATGAATGAGCACGGGCACAAGGTATGGACGGGAGGGATAGATACACAGTTGCAATTGGCAAGAAGACGCAGTCCATAAGGGAAAAAAACCTATTTTTCAGCGCATGGGGGTTCCAGAAGCGGTGCCCGAGTTGTCAAGGACAGTTATTTTCGGGAGAGAATAAGAAGTGCCTTGGTAGGGATAATATGCCGCAAGGATATCACGATGAATGCCACTGTTTATGATTGAGTTTTTCTTTTTTATTGTGGTGTGTGTTTTTCGATCAACCCGGTCTGTTGTGTGGCTAGTTGTGTAACAATAATAACCGAATCTCATATTTACGAGGACGTGTCGTCTCTGGCCAGTGTGAGGTGAAAGACTTGCCATTAAATACCCGGTATGTAGATGTACCAATAGAAACCATTGAGACATGGAGAAGTAAGGCGCATAAGGCGTATTGTGTATTTAGATAATACTAGCTATCTATAGATTGATGTACGCGTACCAATCTAGGTACCCCATATCCATCTACCTGGGTGAAATATTAGGTACGGAGTAGTATTTTCCATTGAAGCTGAGACAAAAAAGTCCGGCTCGGCCGCAAAGATGCCTCGGCTTCTTCCCCACCGCTACCCCGGATTTGGGCCGAAGTTTGGTTACAATTCAATGTTGAAGCTGCCGTTCCCCCCCGTCGTCTCACCTCATCAACGTCTCTCTTAAAAAAAAAAATCATACAAAGAACAGCTTGAAGATCTCTAATCTTTTGATCCTTTTTTCTTTCTGTATAATCTATTATTTTTTTTTATCTACAGCAGTATATTGTAAGGTTTAATTTTTAAGCATCGGTTTGTTCTATCAGTCAATATGCGTGGCATTCAGATCAAAGAATACGTCAAGGTAAACAAACCAATCCTCCTTTATCCACAATCATCACCATCCGCCTCATTCTCTCCCATCTTGTTACTTGTTCAATTGGGAGGGATAAACAAAACAAAACAAAACAAAACAAAAAAAACGGGAGCCATCGGCTAACTTCTTTCTTGATTCTTCCCTTTCCAGTCTCCCAAGGAGCTCACAGTTACAGAGCTGCCTGATCCTACACCAAAGGACGACGACTATGTCATCCAGGTCTCCGCCGCCGCCGCCAACTTCTTTGACATTCTCCAGGTCCAGGGCCGTTATCAGAACCAGCCGCGTATGTTCCAAGCCCTCTCGCTACCTTCTCCCCCCTCCCCTCCTCCATCTCCCTTCTTCATACAACTAACACGTGGGGCCCGGTGTCTATAGCCTTCCCTTGGGTCGCAGGCGCAGAATTCGCCGGCACCGTCATCGCCGCGCCTCGCAACCTGAAGAACCCGCGCTTCCCCGTCGGCTCGCGCGTCTTCGGCGCTGCCCAGGGTGCCTTCGCGACCAAGCTGTGCGTGCCCGAGATCGGACTCCTGCCCGTGCCGGAGGGCTGGTCGTTCCAGGATGCGGCTGGTCTGTTTGTCACGGCGCCCACGAGCTATGGCGCGTTGGTCGTGAGGGCCAATGTGAAGGAGGGTGATTGGGTGCTGGTTCACGCCGCCGCTGGTGGTGTTGGCCTCGCTGCCGTTCAAGGTATGTTTTTTTCTCTCTTCCCCTTAAAAGAGCATGAAAAGTATCACATACTGATAAATAACCCCCCCTCCATCCAGTTGCCAAAGCCTTCGGCGCCACCGTCATCGCCACAGCCTCCTCCCCCCGCAAACTCGAAATCGCAAAGGCCTTTGGCGCCGACCATGTAGTCTCCTACAACGACGCCGACTGGCCCGACAAGGTCCGCGCCCTCACCCCCAAGAAGCGCGGCGTCGACATCGTCTACGACCCCGTCGGCCTCGTCGACAAGTCCACAAAGTGCACCGCCTGGAACGGCCGCATCCTCATCGTCGGCTTCGCCGCCGGTGCCATCGAAAAGGTCGCCATGAACAAGGTCCTGCTCAAGAACATCTCCCTCGTGGGCATCCACTGGGGCGCCTACTCGATCCACGAGCGGGAGACGATCCCCAAGGTGTGGGATGGCATCATGCAGCTGGTCAAGGAGGGCAAGATCAAGGGCACCGAGTACACGGACGAACAGTTTGTTGGCCTGGAGAGAATCAAGGATGCGCTGGTGGCCCTTGGCAGCAGGGGCACATGGGGCAAGGTTGTCGTCAAGATTCCCCTGGAGGGAGGAAGCAAGCTGTAAAATAAAAGGGGGGAATACTTGTATTTTGATCTATTTGGGATGATATAACGCCGGGTTGGTTACAGAGACAGACAACCTAGAATGCTTGTTTTTTTACGCTTCATCTTTTTAAAAAACAAAAAGAACCGATTTGATGCAAAATGCTCGAGCATAAATCGTGCCATTCTTATCCACTCATCTATCTGCGTTCAATCATTATGTGTGACATGCTCTTATCATCCGTCTCTAAAAAGAAAGAAACTAAAAAAATCTTTATCACTGCTGGGTAAACCTCAGCATCTCCTGAAACCGTCTCATAACATCCTGGTCCACGTTGACAGCCCAGTTCTCCTGAAACGCCGCCTCACCACCCACGCGAGCGACAAGGTCCTGCAGTCTTGCCTTGACGAACTGCAAGGCGTTGACCGAGTTCACCGGGTCCTTTCTCATCACCTCCCTCTCCATGATCATTTTCGGGGTATCATATTCAGTTGCTTCCACTTCTCCCCAAATCAGGGTATCTGTTCCATCTGCAACGCCATCTTGCAGGTCCAAAATAACGCTTGACCACAAGTCCAAGTAATCCTGAAGTTTGCTCAACACAAGCTCCTCCATCGGTGAGGGAAGCTCGAGCAACCGGGTGAGACCGAGGAGATAGAGCTTTTGTCGCTCCAAATGGTCCATGTTGCGCTGGTGGGAGAACCATTCGGACCAAAGCCAGTCCCATACTTGATCCACGCTTCCAAATGTGCCCAGCATCTGAGTAAAGAGAACTGGCTCGGCAAGGGCAATACGAGCCAGGATGGCCAGGTAGTCGCCTTCGGTAACTGTGTTAAGTCTGCTGAGCTTCCTGTTGGGACCGGTGGTTTGGTGAGCTTCCCATGCGTCACGGAGGTTCTCCATAATCTTGTGTATAAAGCCCGTCTCAATCATGTCTTGTACCACAACAGAAAGTCCGTTTACTCCACCAAGCTCAGTTGCAGATCTAATCAAATACTCGATGCAAACAGTGCCAAGCCGAACTTGTTCCCGACTCTTGGACTCAAGTGTGCCTGCCAAAGCCGCCAACGTAGGCCGGCGAAGTCTGTCCTCCAGAATTGCCGCCGGGGCGACCAATATGTACGATTCAATGGCAGATAGAGCTTGAGAAGCTGTCTCTTGCTGGTATTCCAATAAAGGAAGGGCCATTTCGGCTAACTGGATGACCTCTGGGGCCAGAGGAGGGTGACTTTGCATCAGGATAGAATTCCAGAGCTCCAAGGATTCCTCTATAAGGTGTACGTGCAAGTCAGATCCAGGCCTTGCTGCTTCAGACAATAACGGAATCATAAAGTTCTGGTAGCGTTGAGAGTTATTACCCATGCTCATAACCAGAGCGGCAAAAATAGCAATAACAGCTTGTTTGATCATGTATTCTTCTGCCCCTGAGTTTTCCCACACAGAGGGGAGAGCACTCATCAGTTGGTCTCCGAATTGAGACACCTGCTCCTCCATCCGAGTCACTAGAATTCGAATCGATTCCAGAATCGCCAGTTTGGTCTCATCACTCTCGACACTTTGTATAAGCTCGATAAGAGCAGTGAGTACGTCTGATGTATAGGGTAGGAATGCATCGACACTGAAATCAAGCTCATCGGCGATCCATCGCAGTTGTCGAGCTGCACTGATCCGCACTACCACATCATTTGTTTCATCGCTAGGGTCGAGGAAATGTCGGAAGATTTGATAGACCAAAGGTCGGCTGACATTTTCCAACTTGACAGGAACCCATTGACTAATAAGAATAGATATTCTTCGCCGCAGAACCTTGTACAGTCCTCCTCGTTGCTGGGCATCGTTGGCAATGGTGGATGCCAAAACTCCGTCAAAGTCAAAGTTCAAGTGCAAATGTGCAGCTGCCAAGCCCATCGCAGTGTACACGGCTTCCTTTGTAGCAATATCGGCCTGAGGAGACTGTGCTAGCTTGAAGTATTCGAGCAAGGGAGGGATGAGTAGTTCTTTGTAGTTTGTAAGTAGGTCGAGGAACAGTTTTTCGGAGCACGGCCGTACCTCCCATTCATATGCATTGCCCTCTGTTTGTTCTTGTTGCTCCCAATCTTCAGGGTCTTCCTCCCAGGCTTCGAGATCCGATCTACGGAAAACAAAAAGATGAGTGATGATGGCATTGGCAATTTGTATTACCAACTCATCCTTCAGAAGCTCCGTCTTTATTGTGTTCTTTGCATGCTCCTGTTCTGCTTTTGTCTCTGGTGTCCGATACTTGAAGGTTTGCACTGGCTGAAAGGCGATTTTTACGCAAGCTCGGAGCAGTATCAGACCTTTTAATGCAAGCCTCTCTAATAGCGGGCCTTCAGCCTTGGCCTTGTTGCTTCCCTGCTCACCTGAGCCTTGCCGAATGCCACCAGACTTATCAAACACTTCGGCAAACTTTGAGATGAGATCCCAGTAAGCGTGAACAAGAGATATGGAATTGGGGAGAAAGATGAAGCTTGCGGCATGTTGTTCGGCCATGTCGATGTGGAGTTTTGTGAATTGGAGGAGGTGTTTGCCAATAATTTCCTGATATGACTGCGGGATTGATGAATCGTGGTTTACGAAGCCAAGTAGCTGACCGAACTGATTCTGGGACATTGTCCAAAACTGCTCGACAGACTTGTCGCCATGTGGGCGCTCGAAACCGACGATGATGAGGCGGCGTAGAATCTTCAAAGCAAACAGGCTGTTCAACATTGCGAGGTTCGCCTCATCATTGTTACCCTGCCCATTCCCAAGATACGATATCCATAGGTCCGACTTTTCGGAGTAAATTTCAGCGAGAACGTAGACAATCTCAGGCGCAACAGACTGCAGTGACGTCTGTGATTTCTTAAGTCGTGCGGTGCCCAGTTCCTTGACAACTCGCAAGAGGATCTGCAATGTTCCGTAGAGGTGTTGTTGGTTGCCGTTTCTGGATGAGCGAAGAAGGCCGACAATGCTTGACAGAGCATCCTGCCAGTCAGTTGGGTAATCAATTCTAACGACCTTGGCAATGACCAGCGCGTTATGCAACGCCAGATTTCGTTCCTCCTCTTCGATGGTGCCCTGGAACAGACGCGACCGTATCAAGTTTTTCTCTTCTGGCTTAATCCCATTCTTCACGGTTGCGTAGAGCCTCCAATATCTATCAATGCCGTTTTTGAGCTGGATAATGGCGAGAAAGCGGATCTCGAGCGGGAGCGTTCGGTCAAGAAAGACGGACTGCACACCCAAGTTAGTATTGCGCCATGGCATCTGACCAGCGACGGCATGTATGTACCTGCAGGGAAGAATAATATCCTGGCTGCTGTTCCCAAGACGTGAGTTGCTGACCAGCGGCCTGACGCTGAACATAGTCCGAGGATGTCGCTGACTGCAGCGTTCGACAAAGATCTTGCAGGCTTAGGGGGTTCGCATCGCCAGGAACCTCGATGGCAAAACTCATGATTGCTGCAGAAGCCGTCAGAGCGGCCACAGGATTCGTATTCGAGGTCTACAGCATGTGCTTCCAGGTTACACCAAGTCTTTTGTATTCTGTTGTACGGGACAGGGGCGCGTGTTGCGTGAATCCAGAGGTTTTGAGGTTGCAAACAAAGGGATGGTGGGGGTTTATTTTCTTAGCTGGCCAAAGAAAATGGAGGGGTAATACGAGGTAAGGTAGACCAAGCGTTGCAGATATGTGCGGTCAGGTCAACTGCAAGCGATTCCTTCAACGTCAGAAAGCTACGTATTGTCTTTTATAGGTTGATTATTGTAACTATTATTATGTGACTGACTTTGGGACTGTTGTATTATAATCACGAAATTTATAAATAGACATAGGAGGCAAATGCAGACTATCAGGATATCGATGAAAGTTACCTTGAGGTGATACGCTGTTAAAGAAGAGATACAGTGCCATAAGCAATGGTCCCAGCAACACGCTCAATGGCTACAGCATAGAAACAACTCAATCAAGGTACTTTTATGAGGCTGCTTCTAACTTGGAAACTACCTACAGTCAATGCCAATCAAAGAATAGATTTAATCAACTTTAATTATTCTGGCAGAGTGTCATGTCGACATGTCAGGTTCAATGTCACCAGTCTGGGGTGGCCATGACCGCTAGCGGGGGATGCTATGCCCTATAGAGCCAGAAGTTTCAGTGAACTCTCAGCCTGTCAACACCCAACCGGATCCAGCAATCTTCAACTTTAAAAAAGTCTCAAGCGTCCCATATTCACTTGTCGAGGCCACTTGTGCCATTGGCGTGCAAGACTGCCATGATTCGTCCAAGAACCGCCCGTCTGGCAGTCTCTGCCCTCGCCAAGAGACAGTGGACCTGTCCGACGTGCCTTTCCAAGCGACGATATTCCCAGAAGCCCGAGAAGCGCGAGCCGCCTGATCATCGAAAGCTTGGCCATCAGCAAGAGCTCTTCATCACCTCCATCTATAGCCCTGGCTCGCCGATTTTCTTGCCGAATGGCACACGGATATTCAATAGACTGGTGGATTTTCTGCGGAAGCAATACGTCAGATATGGATTTCAGGAAGTCATCACGCCAACAATATACAAGAAGTCGCTCTGGGCAAAGTCAGGGCATCTGGAAAATTACGCCGAGGACATGTATTCTGTGATGGGGAATCAGAGAACTTCTGCCGAAGCTGTAGCATCATCTTGCGGGCACGACCATGGCAAAGAGCTGGAGGAGGACAACGACTATGGCTTAAAACCGATGAACTGTCCGGGCCACTGCCTCATCTTTGCGTCCAAACTGCATAGCTACCGAGATCTGCCAGTCCGGTACGCTGATTTCAGTCCTCTACACAGAAATGAGATATCAGGCGCTTTGTCGGGACTCACCCGAGTACGGCGGTTTCACCAGGATGATGGCCATATTTTCTGTCGGCCCTGCCAAGTGGAAGATGAGATCAGGAAGACATTGGATTTCGTCAAGGTTGTCTATAGTGTGTTGCGACTTGGCGTAAGCTATCGTTTGGCTCTTTCCACACGACCAAAAGACCACTATATTGGCACAAAAGAAGAGTGGACACGAGCCGAGGACAGTTTAAAGCGAGCGCTGGACGCTTCAGGAATGGACTGGACTGTTAATGAAGGCGACGGGGCCTTTTACGGGCCCAAGATTGACATTGTCTTGAAAGATTCGGAAGGCAAAGAGCACCAGACAGCCACGATTCAGCTTGACTTTCAACTGCCCAAACGGTTTGAGCTCGAATATCAAGCCCCGGCACCGGAGTACGAGGCTCGGGGTGAGACTACCGAGGACCCCGAACTACTGGCGCATTACGGTCCTGTTCGGCCGGTCATGATCCATCGTGCAGTACTAGGGTCGGTTGAGCGGCTTATGGCCCTCCTGATTGAAAGCTATGACGGCAAATGGCCCTTTTGGCTAAGTCCTAAACAGGCCATCATACTAACCATAAACACTTCGGCATCAGTCGTGGGATGGGCCGAGGAGGTGCGCGATATCCTTGTTGGAAACAAGACACCAGGACAAGGTGTTTCACCAGCCGAGGATAGTCTCACAGGCCAAACAGGCTTGGCGGTTGACATGGACACGACAGCAAGGTCCCTCGGCTCCAAGATCCGAGACGCACACACAAACGGCTACAGCCAAGTGCTGGTAGTTGGCGAACAAGACGTCAAGAACAAGCAGGTCAGCCTAGGCAAGGAGAGACTGAGCGCCTCAGAGATGCGTGACAGAATGTTACTCATGGTAGATAAATTTGAATAGTCGCCCCTCCTTCTAAGTATGCCTGCCCAAAGCCCGAGTACGCCTCTGTGTAAAAATCAACCGTGCTGCTAGTGCTTACACTTTCCACTATGGCATCCATCGCATTATTGCCATCATTGACCGTCTATAAAGATGATTTGGAGTCAGTTTAGGAAATTCGCTGTAACGGCCGTGATCGCATGACGACTGTGTAATATGTACCTAGTAGTACAGGGGTCTGCGGATGCACTCAACGGGCACGGTACAAGTCGTGATATCGAACAAGGTGTCCCCTCGTCTGTAAAAAAAAGAAAAGAAAAAGAGAAAAAAAGAAAAAAAGGAAAAGAAGACGCCCAGGATGATTCCTAATAGATATTCAAGTTCTTTTTTGAATGCCATGAATCTCGTCATCTTTGCCCGCGAGGTTGATTTGATTGGAAGCCAGGCCTTGTGAGCTTGTTGTTAGCCCTCATGCTCTCTCTCTGTCTCGGTCTTCACAGAGGGGTAAGAGGCCGCCACCCTTACTTCTTATACTGAGGGTCAACGTCCCCTCCAGCCTGCTCGATACGCTCAATCATGGCTTGTCTCTCGCCGAGCTGTTCTCTCATGAACTCAACTGTCCGCTTGAGAACAAGACCTTCAGAGCGGCCCTGACCTTCCAGGCCGGGGACCAGCTCAGTAAGGCGGTCGAATCCCTCTCTAATGGCCTGTCGCCTCTTCTGCTCTACCGCGTCGTATTAGCCATGACGCCCTTTGGACAACATGCATGGGACGGGGACATGTTACATACCTGATGCAATATGATTCTGCTTCTTCTCCTCCTCTGTAAGACGAGGCTTCTCGTCGCTGTTGGCTCCTCCCGGGGGAGACGTCGTAGTTGTCGCGTTGCCTGTTGACTGTGCGGCGGCGGCGGCTGAAGTGCCAGCAGCGGCGCCGTCAGCGGAAGAGGCTGAATTGTTATTTGGCGATGACATTATTCTGCAATGACTAGTACGAGTATGCTTGTTGTCTCGCAGCGGAATGGAGAAGAGGCCCGAGGAGGAATGAATGATAACGCAAGCCAAGTTCTGCCAGCGAGGAAAATGTTTGGGTCATGCATTGACGTTATCAACAAAAAGGTTTATATAAACAAGTGCCGAATAGTGCCATCCACACACTGTTCATAGCAAAACAAAACAAAGCCAAGAGGAAAAAAAAAGCCCGGTGTTCTTTTAACGTTTTTGTTTTTTATCACATGTTCGCCCTTTTTTAAGTTTGGAGAGGGAGAGAAGCAGAGAAGGGAAAAAAAACAAGCCACGAACCCAACTTCAGCCAAAAGAGAACAATCCCAGAGAGTACAAAACGGGCGTGTCTAAATGAAAAAAAAAATTAAAAATTAAAATAAAATAAAAAACCAGGGGATCTTTGCTTTTGCCCCAGATTCTCGGAGCCACATCCCGGTCCCTGCATTCCCGATGTCATTGGGCTCTCTCTCTTTGGCCCTGTCATCGTTCGAGGTTGCGAGACGAAAGGGAAAGCGTGCGTGCCATGCCAGTGCTAGCTGTGCCTGAAACAATCCCACCACGCCGATTTTCTTTGGGGGTGTATGTGTGTGTGTGTGTGTCCCCTCCCCCCTCAAGATGTTCCGAAAGCCAGCTAGAGCCTCGCAAGGCACCGTACACCCAAAGAAGGAAGGGATTTGTTGAGAGATGCCGTTACGACTCTGTCCTAATTCGCCCGATGTCATGCATGGCCACGACGTTGGACAGAATCACATGCTTATTGATCGTGACCCTTGGGATGGACTCCTCTTTGGAACAAACCGTTATTTCCTTCTTCTAACTTCTTCATGCAGGTTGATACATAATGTTGGGCGTAATGACCCATAGTGCTGCCTCGGATGTCCGCTATTTTTATCATCTACATCTGATTTCCCATCCCCCTTTCAGCTTGCCATTGGATTCTCCTCGGGATAATTTTCAGTTCATCGTCTACAGTGACGTAGCTATTGGTTTCTTCTTCATGGAGCAAGCAATATTTCTAAACTAACCAAAAAAAAATTCTACCATGTGATCGCTATGACATATTCCTCCCACTTACACCGAATGAGTGTGAGGGCTCCACTGGGCAACAACCTCAGTCCTCAGGTTCAGACCCCTCTTCCTCGTCGTAATCGTCTGCGTCCTGTCGAAAAATCACCTTCTCCGCCATCGTCAGGGTTCTCTTGACTGGCAACCCAATCACATTGTCCACGCTGCCCTCAATCTTTTCCACGAGCAGCATGCCGGCAATTCCTTGAACAGCGTACCCACCAGCCTTGTCGACCCCCTCCCGGGTCTTGACGTATGACTCAATCACATCATCCGGCAGCCCGTTTTCCTCGCTCCAAAAATAAACCTTTGTCTCCTCGGTATGTGTCGTGATATCGTATCCTGGATGCCTTGCGTCCTCTCTCGGGGCAAGTACCGTGACAGATGTCAAGACACGGTGCATCCGGGTGTCTCTCAGATGCTTGAGCATGCGGATGTGATCTTGCTCGTTCCGAGGCTTCTCTAAGATGCGTCCATCACGGGTGACGATGATAGTATCAGCCGCAATGACTAGGTCTGGATCAGGGATAGAGGCGAGATGAGTCTCTAAGCTGGCGGTGTAGACATCAAGGCATTTATTACGCGCGGTAGTCGCAACATATTCCCAAGGGCCGTATGCCTTTTTATCCAGATCTTCAGGCTTTGTGGAGGGCGTAATTTCAAGATTGACCAGACCCATCTATTACTGGTTACTTGATATCCTTTTTCTTCTTCCTCATATTTCTTCATTGATAGCATCCCATTCAATAATCATACCTGCTGTAAGAGTGCCTTTCTCCGCGGTGATGCAGATGCAAGGATCACTCTCTTGGAGTTTAGATGCTTGATAATGGGAAGATCGAGGGGTTGAAGTGGTCTGCGGACAGGTCCAGTTGGACGAGGAGCTGCCGTCTCGCCGTGCTCAGCAGCAGCCTTGTACTCTGGGGGAGCATCGGCAGGACTTTTGGAGTCTGCCATGGTAAAAGGAGTGATTGACTGATTTAGCTATGTCGTCAGCACAATGTTTGAGCCGATGGTGTATGAGATGAAGAATCACAATGGTGGGGGTTGGAGCCCCGCGATATGGATAGTGAGAATTGCTACTGGCATAGATTGCTGACTTCTATAAACTGTCTCTCTGCGCACCAATTGAGATGGCTTTGCACGGCGAAACATGCTGAAAATACTAGATATATAGATGGATTGATTAGATGCAATAGGTTAAGTACTAGGAATTTATTGTTTTTATATAAATGATCTATTTATGAATTTATATTGTTCCTGTGAATCTCTCATCTCTTATTTGCCAGACAAGGCTCAGGCGATTGACCACACAGTCAGTCACCCACAAGGTGGCTAGCATTTGCTTAGCACTGGATACAAGGTACCAAAGCCCCAAGATACTACTAGTAAGAGGTAATATTTTGGCTCAAACAATTATGGAACAATTAGAGAGAAATAACCATGTCAACAATTTCAAAATCGCCATCAATCCTATTTTGCTTCTTGACAATAGAATCCGTGTCTGCATCATGAATGATCACGCATTTGCTTGTCTCTGCCTTGTTGCCTTACAGCCGAATCAGGCATAGCGTCCCTCACAGAATGTACTTTGTCGTTGTACCTCTGCGTACTCCGCGACCCATGACTACAATTGGAAAAAGCCAAATCCTGCCTGCCAGTACCAACCAGCTCAACCACACTAACAACTCAGCAATATCGAGGCTTTCTCATCGCTTTTCATAGCCAAAATTATCACATATCATCAAGTACATCTATCGAAATTGCTGACGCTGTCACTCAAGTGCTGCCCCCCGTGGCGTCTGCAGGTTTGACCTGCTGCAGAAGCACCACCCCAGACGCCAGCCATAATCCACCCCAAAAACCACAGCGCGCGCGACCACTGAAGCATCCATCACGCGTCAATCCACACCAGACCAGTGCAGTCGCCCCAGGATAGCTTTGCGACACTGCAATTTTCCAAGAGCCATTGCGCCTCCACGACCTTTTCCTAAGATTCGTGTCGCGGTCGCTTGTGATGCGCCAGTCGTCGCGACTCTAACGAAGCTGTCAAAAATGGAGTCGAAACGAAAGGCGAATGGCGCCTCTGCGGATGCCGACGACCGTTCCTCCAAGCGGCGCAAGGTTGCTGTGAGTCTAGCTTGCTGCATTTTTCATCGTTGCCGATGCGCCGTTCAATCCCTTGGTCGTCTCTGTTGGGCAGCCGAGGTTTGAACGGCCGTTGGTACAACCAATGCTATTCTAAACTACCCGAACCTATGATACTAACGGCTCCATCCCTTATAGGATATTGATCTTTCCAAGGGCGAGACTCGAGAGTCAACAACCGCATATGGACTGGCTTTTCTTGAGCAGATCCGTAGGACAGCCGACAAAAGGTGCGCGCTGCTGCTTCCCAACACAATAGTATCCAGCAAGATAATCTCTAACAAATTGCTTTTAAAGTGGCCGCCTAGTTGCAACCTACTTTGAGAAGCTCCTCCCGCGAGAGAGCAATGTCGAATATTACAAAAAGACCCGACTGCCAATTTCCCTAGAATCAACCGAAGAGAAGTTGAACAAGGGTGAATTTAAGAACCTGGCAGAGGTTGAAAGCTATTTCAAGCGAATGATTTCCAATGCCAAAGACTTCTATCCTCGATCATCGCAGGTTTTTGACGACGCGGAACGTGTCCGCAAGGCGTTAAGTAATTATATGACGAAGACCAACCCCGCGTATAATACCCGTGGCTACCAAGCTGTACCTACACCCTTGCCGCCCGAAGATGACGAAGAGGAAGAGGAGGAGGAGGATGATGATGAAGGGGGGGAAGGAGAGGTAGGAGAAGAGGATGAAGAGGAGGGAGAGGAAGAGGATGCCGAGGGCGAAGAAGAAAATCAGGATGCACCAGCCGAAGAAGAGAATGACGAAGATGCTGAAGGCGAAGAAGAGCCTGAGGAGGAGGAGGAGGAAGAGGAAGAGGAAGAAGAAGAACCGAGGTCAAGACGGAAAGCGATTATCCTCAAGCGCAGAGGACCTGGGCGGCCCCCAAAGAACGCAACGCCAGCGACAAAACCGGACCATGAGTACGAAAATATGCCCTATAAGGGACTCACGTTTCAGCAAGCCCAGGAAAAGATTGTGGAAGAGCTTTTGCGGCATCAGGAGCCAGAGTAAGTATTATTTAAACTATCTTGGCAGCCAGCATTTTACTAACAGCGATTTAGGTATGATGATGCGTACTTTGAGCCCTTTATTAATTTGCCGCCCAGGGCTCTGAGAGATTATTATAAAGTCATCTCGGATCCCTTGTCTCTCAAAAAGCTTCAAAAATCAGTCAAAGGCATCCAGGGTCGAAATGACGTGACCGGTGTGAGCGAGTATAAGAGCTGGAGCGCTTTTGAGGAAAAATCCAAGCTGCTTTGGACAAATGCCTACTTTTATAATGAGGAGGGGAGTGAGATTTATGTGTTGGCACAAGAACTTGAAGTAAGTATTGTCAATGAATTATTTTGCGTATGGATCTAACCAGAGACTTAGAAACAATTCTATGTCCAGTTTAAGAAGGCCCAGGCAGCAGTTTCCGAGCCAGCACAGCCAAAAATTAAATTGAAGGTTGGGCAAGCGGCAGAAACTCCAACTGCATTGAAGAAGATTACTATCCATGTTGGTGGACGCGGCGGTTCTGTGGAATCCCCTGCGCCTCAAGCAGCTCCATCAACTGAATCCACGAACGGCACGGCCAATGCCAACGGTACCGCGCCGAGCTCTTCCTCTAATCTAGACGTTGCCCGGAGTGTATCCGCATCAGCGCCATCCCCGACACCGTCTGCGCAAACCGGTGTGAAGGCAGAGGAGAGTGCGCGTGCATCTCCAGCAGCTTTGGCCAATACCCCAGGCACAACACCTGGGCAGACACAGGTGACTGCTGTCAAACCGCTTATCCCGCCTATCCCGTCTCAGCCTGTACAGAACAATCCTCTTGCGAGCGGTTATGTCGAACAAAGAAGATTTCGCGCTCCTGGAAAAGGTATGCTTTTATATATACGAAACAGCTTCTCTTTCAGTTGTGCTAATGTTGGCTAGGCCTTGAAAATGCTCTCATCTCCAAGTTGCGCATTCAAACTCACCCAACCCTTCAGTCAGACCGTCCTACTGTCCTCACTGTCTTACCAAATGCAAAGGAGATGCAACAATCAGCCACCATGAACCTGCCACCAAGTCAGAACCGCATCTTCATTGTTGCGACGCTACCACAGTTCCTCCAGGATCGGCAGTACAGTCTTTGGACCTTGATAGATAAACAGCCTCTTAAGCAGTGCCCGGCACCTATCCCCAACCAGCAACCTCAAGAACGAGCGTTTGATGTTTTACTGCATTCTGGATTGAACATTATCGAGGCGCACCTCATTGCAGCGATTCCTCGTAGCGAGCGCGAGCCGGGTGGGCCTGAAGTAGAATTGGAAGTTTTCACCATCCTCATCAACGTCACGAGAATTTAGACATGGCTTTTTTCTTTATCACACTTGAATGACCCAGATTCTTAGAACGCCGTACTTTTTGGTGTCCTTTTTCAGTCTTGGTTTTTCTTCTTCTCCTTTTCCTTTTCAGTATACTTGAGCAGGATGATCGCGGTTGTCAAGGGGAAAAGAGTTTTGTTTTGATGTTCAGGCCAGGGGGAGAATGCTGTTTTGTACGCTGGATGGATGGCCTGGGGGAGTTTATGGATTCATAGGCGGGTGGGGGAACTATCTGAGTTCAGACGAATACGGGAATTTGGTTGGCAAATGGGCCTGTTTATAAATACAGATTGTGCCTGAATATACGTTAATTTTCCAAAAAAAAAAATTCATATAATCCCCTCGCGATTGTGAGTATGTTTTGATTCGTTAAGTTTGTCATGCCGTTGGTACCATGGCTTGTTGCTCACACCAAACCATATACGTTGTTAGCAATATCAGTGTATTGTGCGCAGGGTCTTTGTGACAAGTTGAGAGGACACGCTGAAACATGCTTCCATTCAAATGCAGTCTTCTAGAATCTATGGTATCGTAAAGCTGATGTGCCGCCCAGCGCCTGTCCATGCCAATAATATACATCCAGTGTTCCCCACGTAATCCAAATCGAAGCGACAAACCAATCTTAACCACCGGCCGGGCTCTGCTTCAATGGTATCAGATGCTTGAGCCCCGTCTGGACACCCATATACTTTCTCTGCTTCGGGTCATACCAGCCCAAAACGTATACCGCTATGATGGCAGTCTTGCCTTGAAGCTCCACTAATCCATCCACTCGGATACAGCCTCTGTTGGGTGGCTGCTTGGCGGGCTGCCAGTTTTTGGTAAATGTCAGAGTCGCCGCCCGCAGTGCGTTTTGGATACGTGGATCAACCTGACTATCGCTTCCAAAGGGTGACCCGAGCATTTCGCTAATACTAGTGTGGATGGGAAAGTTTGGTGCTCGTTCTGGTTGTCCTGGCACCTTGACTGCTTGCTTTCCTGTGGTTCCAAGTTCTCCCTGCTCCTTGATGCGGTTCATAATGGCAGCTTGCCACGTTGTTTCAGGGGGCGGTGCTGGGTTGAACCCCAGAGCCTTTGCAATATCATTTGCAGTCTGGTTGGCGAGCGAGTTCAGAAAGGTCCATACTGATAGGGCGACAGCCTTGGGATATATGGCCATGTTCAAATGACTCGCTGCCAATGAGTCCATTGGTCGATCTCCCCAAAAAAATTCCGTCATCGTCAATAATAATGCTGGTGGGTATTAGCAAGATTATTCATGCGTTGCATACGATTCCCTCTTACCCTGATACATAATGCTTAGGAGGCGGGCCCGCTGGGTAAATAATATCAAGCCACAGTTTCTTTAGCTTAATATCTTTGCCGCCGAGTAACTGAACGTATGCTGGGTTCCGTTCTACTCCACGTCGAATAAGCTCCGCCAATCCGACTGATACACCTTGTTAGCATGACATATCCAACTTCGCTGAGGCTGAATAAACCAACATTTAATGTCCTTTTGCAGTTGTTGGTCCTTGTTGACGGCCACAAATGTCGCCCATTCCGGATCTGACCCCTTGTAGAATGGTTGTTGAACCTCCTTTGTTGTGAACGGGAAAGGGAGAAACAAGATAGGTTCATCTTCATCGGCCATAGTCTCCATCTCCTTCTTCTCCTTCTCGGACAAAGCCTCCCATTCTCGATCGGCCCAGTCAAACAGGGGATCAAAGACGACTGTCGCAAAAATCTGCCAGCACGCATAAAACGCTAATGTTGTGAAGAGAATACGACTGAACCAATGGTTAATCCTTGTACTGAACGGACAGACATGTGCATGTGGGCTAATCAACGTACCCCAGACGACGTCGTATCGCACCAACTTTGGGTGGGGAGGCAGGCTTCGGGAAATAAACGGGAAGATCCTGCGGTATCGCCTTTCTACGCCATGGTAGGAATGAGAATGAAACTTGTCGTCTGGTCGAGGGACAGTGTCGAGCCGGGATGTGCGGCGTCGCAAAGGATCTTAAGGTGGCGTGTCGAGAGACGACCGCCGCGCGGCGTAGCATCTGGTTCCAAATTGAGAGTTTGCGTTCAACTAATGAGTATAGAGTATTAAGGCGGATAGAGGAAAGAAAAATGGTATTAGTGGAGATATTGCATGTTGGTATCGTTGCACGTTGAAGCGTTGAAGTTTCATGCAAGTATGTATGTATGTCTAATAATCAATCCACCAACCCGCCAAAGTGGCATAGAATAGATAGCGTGATAGCGTTTGATAGTGCTGTGACGGCCACACAGTGCGCGCCGTCCGGAGTAACCTCCTCCCGGGATCCGAAACAGCCAACCACAGGCTATCAAGCAGTCCCCATCCAATACCTGAAGCGCCTGCTTGTGTACGTGGAGCTCGTGACGACGAAGCTTCTATGATAAAGCGACCGCGACTAGACACAATCTACGGCTTCATCCATCAACCATCATCATGAAGCTTTCATTAGGGCTTCTTACGGCTCTTGCCAGCTGTGCTGCAGCTGCGCAGCCCACCGCCAATGTTTTTATTCTGCCTACCCACGATTCCTCCTCAGCGACGACGCCATCTCTCCCTCGAAGCCTCACCCGACTCCTTCTCCTCCAGCGTCTGGCTCCCATCGGCAAAGGCCCTTCCATCAAAGATATGCCAAATGGCATCGACTCCGACAAAGTAGTGTCAGCACTGAATCAATTCGGCAAGACCGTTCCGCCACTATTCGCCGATGATGGGCCTGAGGAGGCCCGTCAGCTCGTCCTCATGTTGGAGGGGATGACGGAACAGCAGATCCAGGATACAACAAAGTCATTGAAGGTGCAGCCTTCTTTTACAATCTCAGACCCGCCATCGGCCGGCGCGCATGATAAGCTGGTCAGATTCGACTTTTACAACGCAGGGGTCACGAATGAGCACAAGTGCGCCATGGACCAGGTTACCAACCCATTCGAAGAGGAGTGCTGGAGCGGCAAGTCAACTGTTGCCAAGTATAATGTCAAAAGGGTATGAGTGTGGCGAATATTGTCATGTCAGTGCTTAAAGTGGACTAATTCTTTCTTTCACGTGTAGAACCCCGAAGTCCTGACCGACCTCATTCACCGGTTCCCCAAGCTGGCCTCACTCGCCAAGGCTGGTGAGATGGAAACAACTGTCCTCCTCCTTCCTGCAGTCAGTGAGAGTTCCGGGTCAAAGCATTGGTCCGATAAACCTCAAGAGTTGCGCCGTCGCCAAGCTGATGAGGCTGAGCAAGTCATTACATCGTTTGGCAAGACCATCTCACACGCTATGCCCACATCAAACATCCCTGATGACAACGTCTTCCAAGCTCCGTCTGGACCGATCCCTGCCTGCTTCAAGTCATTGGACAGCTGCGTGTCTGCCACCGGCAATTGCTCGCACCAGGGGCAATGTCTTGATAGATTCGCGTCGCCCAACGCTAAGAGTGCAGACGTTTGTTTCTCTTGCCACTGCTTGAGCACCAGGCAGCGTGAGAACGGCCCCCTCACGCATTGGGCCGGCCCGACATGCGCGAAGAAGGACATTAGTGTGCCATTCTGGCTCTTTGCTGGGTTCACGTTGTTGCTGATTGGTATCCTGTCTTTGGCCACCACGATGCTGTATAGCGTCGGTGAAGAGAAGCTACCTGGAGTTATCGGGGCTGGGGTCTCTAAGTCCAAGTGAAGCGGACCAAGTATTGGACCGAAGAGAAGTCTACATGTCTGAATTGGTTTGAATGATTTGTCAAATGGATGTATGAAACAAAGATGCGGAAGGAAACGACTCGGAATGATGTCGGAGGTCGGGATGGCCTCTATGATAATCGCAGCAGCAGGGGGGAAGCAAGGCTAGGAAATGTACCATAATAACGGAAGGTGTATAGACACGTAGCGTTTGTCTGTGGCGAAAAAAAAACGGTTTATTATCTCAAAGCGTGGCTTAAACCGTGCATGCTACGATTTTAGCTTGCCGAGGCTAGTTATAGGGCTGTTCAGTAGAGTGAGAGTGAGCGACAAGATGATGGGGAATTTCGCCTCGGTTGAGTATGGAGCAGAGTCGCCATTTTAGTGTGTAGTAGAAATCGATCGAAAGTGTGATGAGTAAAGTAAGCGAGCTCGAGAGCCTCTTGTTTTAGCTGTTGTGGATAGGCTATCTAGGGAAACGATTAATGATTTGTTATAGAGAGGTAGATCAAGCTATCTTGGAGAGAGACAGTGCAGTGAGAGGGAATCAATCAATCTGGGCACCAGGGGAAAGGGAAGAAGATGACCATGCTCTTTTAGGCAATTATTTGGAAGCAGAAGCATAAAGAAGTATAAAAGATTACAGCCCAAGATGACATACTTGGCTTCTTTCTACACTATTGGCTTAAAACTGATAGTAGTAATAACAATAATGCAAATACTCGTCAGAGAGAGAGACACACACACACATAATGAGAAAGAGAGAGAGAGTGGGAAAAATACCGGCATTTTTTCGAATTCTCCGCGTCTGTCGGTCTGTCGTCACCTCGGATGGCTCTAACCGTCAGGCCAATCATCCTCATGCAGCGCCCGGACCGGCCCCGCCCCGAGTAAGGAACGGACTTTTTAGAAAACGCCGTTCCAAAGTAACAGTCGTAGCTGCTGCCAGCCTCTGCATGGCAGGAGCAGGAGAAGCGGCGGCGGCGCCTGGCTACTGGGCCGATGCGCCTTCTTTTTCTTTTGGATGGGATGGGATGGATGGATGGCTCAGGTCAAGTCAGGCTAAGACACTGGGACCATCACATCAACGACCTTTTTTTTCCCTTTCCTCTCTCTCATTAGTGCTTTTTGTCTTTTTGTTTGCCATTCCTTTATAAGACCTTTTTGTCTTTCTCGAAAAAAAAAACAGAAAAATAAAAAAACACAATAAAGAATTGCATTAATGCCCCCCCCTGCTCTTTTATTTTATTTTTTTATGACTACTGCTATTCTTTATTATTCTTAGCTACATACATACATACATTACATTACATTACACCTATCCATTCCTTGAGTCCTACACACTACCATACTTACCCCCCCCATGCCCCGATGCTGATGCTATGCTATGCTATGCACTTAATACTTGCATGACTAAAGCATAAGGGTAAACCGCAAAAGGTGGTCGTTAAATACCTGAAAACCTTAAAAACACAGCCTATTTTTGTTTATTGTCGTTTTGAACGTCCCTTATCAATCAGTTATGTCCGAATCATCCTCCAAGCCTGAGAGACCCAAGTTGCCAACGGCAAAATGGGGGGCTGCCTGTGCCCCCTGCGCAACGGCAAAGGCCAAGTGCATACGCTCCAATGATTCCCCCGGAGCAAAGTGTGATAGGTGAGTTGGGTTGTGTGACTTTTCGAATAATTCCATTGGGTGCGTCTTGAGAGTATCACCGAAACTGACAGGTTGTCGTCAATTTGAACACGATAGATGCGAGAGGCTCCTGAAAGAATGCACCAGTCAGGTTCATCGTCCTAGGAAAAAGAGACAGACAAAGCCATCGTAAGCAACCTATTCTGTTCTTTTTATACTCTGCTCTACTCTGAGTTACAATTTCATCTTCCTCCTATCATCTCCTTCTCTTTACTCTCTGTTCAGCTATCTCTCTCTCTCTCTCCTTCTCTCCTTCTCTCCTCCTTGTCCGTTCTCCTCAAAAACTGGAAAACTCCGTTACCACCCGATCAATCCCTACCCCCTCACCCCAAACCCCGGAACTCCTCCACACCCCCCTGAGCCACGAGTTACTTTCAGCTCAGCGGATGTATCCATTGTGGAAAGTGGTGGCACATCAGTTTTTCATAATCATCAACAACTCTTTCGGGACGCGTCATCTGATCCCTTGCGTTGCCCTAGTCGAACTGCTCAGATCGAGGAGAGACTCAACGGCCTTGTCAACCTTCTCAAAGCCTCTGGAGATTTAGCCAATGCACAAGCAGGTCCTTCCTCTCAAGGTGCCATCACTGACGACCGGGCAAGAAGAGGCATTTCAGACACTCCATCCTACTCCAGTCCATCTAGCTCGATTCCGCCATCCTCCAATCCCTGGGCCATCGACCCAACTTACAACTCGTCAACTCCAAAGTCATGTATTTGCCATCCCGAAAGCGAGGAGGCACCACCGCCTCCGGACACGGATGAGAACTTGCTCAATTTTTATCGAGAGACGCACCAACCTGTCCATCCCTTTGTCGTCGTCCCTCCGAACGTTTCCGCCGCCGCCTTGAAGTCTAGGAGACCGTTCCTGATGGCTGCCATCAGAATGGTAAGTTCCTTTCGGAGCCTAAGGTCTATGCGCGCCCAAATGTACCACCTTATGAAGTACATTTCAGACCATATGCTCATCCGGTCAGAGAAATCTTTGGATTTGCTCTTGGGCATTATTGTAATCCTGGGATACCAGCAGTACCACTGCTGCCTTCATGGACAATTGAACAACTTGATTGCTTTAGCTGTCACCTTGGTGGGCGATATTGGTATAAACAGACCTCCAGGTCTTAACGAGAGACTACTTCTAATGGTTGTTCGACCTCCAGAACCAATGGGTCGGACCAACGAAGAAAGGCGAGCCTTCTTGGGTGCTTGGTATTGGGCCTCGGTGTAAGTTGAACAAATTTCTTGAATTTCTTTCTATTTACTAATGGTTGAAGCATCTCGATGAACTTCGGAAGAGTTCAGCCTATGCGGTACAACAACTACCTTCAAGAAAGCTTGCAGCATCTCGAACGCGAGATGGAATTCGAATCCGATGTTTACCTCATCAATCTTGTTCGCATACAACGATTGACTGAGCGAATAGCAGAGTTTAACTACAAAGATAAGGCCATTGGGGAAATATACCCCATTCCAACCGCCCCGGCGTCAGCATACGTGTCTGCCTTTCAGAGCGAATTAAACCACTTGACCAACAACATGCCGGAGCATCTAAAGCAAGATAGTAAGGACAGTTTTGGGTATTGTTTGATTTTTCTGACTCAAATTTCAAATAGAAATCTTTCGAGTATTTTTGGACAGCGCTAGACTTCGCTTGTACGAGCCCCCCGTTGTCGACAAGGACCTAATCAATTCACTCTCAGAGTCCTTTGCCTCGGTTTCACTCGATCCTTCATCTCCATTAGACAGGATCTATCAGTCGAGTGCCGCCTTAACTTCTTGGTTTGAAAACTGGCTTTCCGTCCCCGTGTCGTCATACTACCTCCAAACTACAGCAGTCGGTTCTCACTTGGTCTGGGCGCTGACCATGCTTGGGCGGTGGGCCAAACTGGCCGCTCCCAGAGCCATGTACGGACAAATACCGATACAAGATCCGAGCACACAGCATCCGAATATGGGCCTTTACAACCCCGATCTTGCGAGTTCCCAGTGCGAATCCGGGGTGTCGGGTATGTCCAATGTAGCGGCGGGCAAACAACCCATGCGACCAAGCCAGCCGCATTCCCACGACCCCCGTTACTCGGGACACTTTGAAGGATCAGATCCCGACTTGGCAGCTGCTGTGGCAGTACTACGGTCACAAATGCAGGCGCAGCCAGGGCTCATGGTCAATGTTCCAGAAATCCTGTCTGCGATATGCAACCGATTCGACCAAGCCAACGCAACCTACCAATGGTGTTCGACCGACGCCGACCGACTGCATAAGAATTTGTGGGTCATGACGGCACTCAAGGTCCGGATTACTCGCGCGAAGCTGGAAAAATGGGCAGAGCTGGTCTCCACCGGCGGAGAAGGCATGCATATGGAAGGCAAGGCGGAGAGAGACACGCGAGAAATGAACATGTCGGAATGGTATGGGGCTCAATTTCCACCACAGACAGCTGGTTCTGCCTTGGACGAATTGGAGTCTCTAGATGCTTCATCCCTAGGCCAAAGCGAAGACCCATGGGATGCGGTCCAGGCAAGCTTTGCTAGCTCAAGCTCGCCGTGGACAAATGACATTCTTACAGATTTAGATCCAAACATTTGGTTTGACGGGTATTTCGACTTTGGCGAGGTTATCATGAACTCTATGGGAAACGTGGAACAATAGCGGAAGCCTTGGGCTTGGGCTTGGGTTTAGAGAGGCACGGACATGGTTGTAACATTAGGGAAGCGCATGTATCTAGGGTTGGGGTAGTTTACAGCAAGTTCCGTTAGCACAGACGGGTTCGGGACTGAGTATACTAGTTGAATCTAGCATTTGTTTGTTTTTTTCCCTCGTTGAGAATGTGCAGAGCCCTGACCACTTGACTACTCGACCACTTGAATGACTTGAATGACCTCATAGTCAGTTTAGTTTGGCCATATCCAGCCACTCGGCAAGCCTTGGATCAGGATAGACCATAGCTCGGAGGTATCCGGGCCTACTGTAAGTACGGGGGTTTTAACTTGATGGGGAACAACACTCCACTGGGCCGGACGGGCTGTCAACCCTAACCCACTGCATGGCACATCCTCCGTGGATGACGGAAAGTAAACAGCCTCGTCAATCTGAGCGCGGAAGGCGATTACCGGTAGTTTGATGGATAGGTTTGGTGTGTGTCTGTGTGTGAGAATGAGTGCGAGGATGTGTGCCGGCTGTCGGGTGTCGCTGCTGCATAGTATGACGCGGCTGGATCTATTCACGGCTCTTGCTCCGAGGTAGGGGGCTTATATTGATCCTCGGTAGTCGAATCGAGGCGCGCACAGAGCACCAAATTAGACAGGTAGGAGGATGAAAACGACAAAAGAAAACCTTATCGCCATAAATAGTCTCGAGTATAATGCCTTCTTGCGTCGGCGTTTAGCAATGCAGTAACTGAGAAACAAGTGGGGAGTGTCTCTCTCTCCATCTCTCGTCGCTGATGGACCCATCCGTGATCAACAGCTAACTCGGCCGAACTGAAGCGAAGAGTTGCTGTTCTGCAGCTCGGGCCGAAAGGGGCGAGAGGGGAGAGGGGGGGGGGGCGCATCCCAGGTTTTCTTTGTCATCCAGCACACCATCTGTCTTGGATGACGGGTTACACTTGGGTGAACCCCTCGTAAAGTTGGGCCAATCAGTGCAATGCCGAGGTGGGTTCCACAGACAATCGAGGCTTCTTCCCACGTGGTGTTTCAAAAAGGGGGGCGCCAGGCGGGCAGACTTGCTTTGAAGCCATTTGGGATCCATTCGGCGCAGCCGGTCGGGTCGGTGGTGGAGATGGATTGGATCCCGCTGGCGTCCGCTTTCGACGGGGTCATGAAATGCGCCGGCAGACCGTTGATGATTGTTTTTTCTTTCTTCTTCTTCTTCCTTTTCTTCTCCACTTTATGCTCTCTTGCTGTTGTCTGTTTGTTGGGCCGGGGGGAGGTCCCTGAATGGCAAGTCTTTTTTTTTTTTTTTGTTTTCTTTCCCTTCTACTTCCTTTTTTTTTTTTTTTTTTTTTTTAATTACTCAACTGCCGTTTTTGATGTCATTGAGGTTCAGCAGTGAGAACTTTTGTGGATATTGAATCATGTGTGCTCCGTATTGCATCAAGGCTTGCATTATTGGTTGCCCCAAGTGCCTTGCATGCCGTGGAAGATCCATGGCCCAGGGAGCAACTTTTTTGCGCATGACATCCATGAGAAAGAGAGAGAGGAAGAAAAAAAAAAAAGAGATTTCTGGTATTCGCCTACCTAATTGAGCAACCTCTTCCAGATTTTGATTAACTTATGCAATGGTACGTGGAATTAATTAATACTATGGGTCCTCGAGCCCGGAGTACAGTTCCCAGATATGACAGGTTATTAAGGAACAGCCGAAGGGAACTGCAGCTATAGTCCAGGAACAAATACTTGTGCATCATCATAATAAGATGGCGAGTTGGTGAGATGCACATGACGATGCAGAATTGTTCAGATTTGCATGATGCACTGCCCAATTGTCGCGGTGTAAGCCAGTGCATAATACTACCCTACAGTGTACCACCTTCACTCACACCAAGAATTAGGGATGAAACAGCATCACTGCTGCTGCTGCATCTGACAAAAGAGATAAAAATAAAACACTCATGACGCAGCTTCTTGCCCTTGTTTGGTCCCTGGGCTTTCTTCAGCCCGCTCTCTGCATCTCGACAAATCAAGTGGCTGCATGGGGGGGGGGGGGGGAGGGGGAGGCGGATGCCAATTCTAGATCAGTCCGCCCGACCCGTCCCCCGTCTGTCCCAAGATCCCAACGCACCCCGTGTACCGATCTCGCAAAATCAACCGTTTTCGGTCATGCAGAGGTCAGTCAGCATCAGCAGCCTCAATCCAGACACAGGCCTACATGATCTGCATGTGAAGTGAAACATGACACATGACAGTTTGGGCCGGACACAAGTGCCGTGAAGTAATACATACGCTGATGATTCATGCCTGGGCCCTGGAAAGTTGCCCCCTCCCCTTGTAGGTGAATAGGTTTGTCGTCGGGGCTTTTGCGCGTCTTGTTATTGTAGAGCATGGCTTGCAGATGATGAAATTTGATGGATGTAACGTTGGCATTGGCTTTATGGCCTAAAATAGAACTAAATTGTCGTTTAACGTCTTCTTTGAGACACCAGGTGGTCTCATTCACGAACGGTACATGAGTCCTCCCCCCCTGATATGAGCCCCGAGTGGGATGAAACCCGTTGTTCATCTGGCACCCAATAGGAATCAAGTGAATTGGTTGTGTCAGCAGAGTTTAACACACATAGTGGGACTGTGAATACCACAAAGGGTGCATCACATTTAGCCCAATTGAAGGTGTGTCCTAATTCCATCTATAGCTCACATGTAACAAGTCAAATAATGGCTCAAAGTGATTGCATTGAGTGATGTCTGTGCCTGTACCTATCTCCGTTTCGCCTCTTACCCCCCCTCGCCTGTTTGTTTCATTTAGACGGGTGAATCGATATGGGTTGGATTGAGCATCGTCCTGTCACGACCTATACCAGAAAAACTTTTACGATATGACTTGTTATGAAGAAGTATTAAATCCAAGGCCATAAAACAACTTCTAGTTAGTATTCAATGGCAATCAATCCCTAAAATTACTGTATCCTATCTGACTGCTCTTGGTGAGCCGTCCATGTCATCTCTCTTCTCTCAATTTTGTACAATCGTCTTTTAGGCAATTCAGGCTGAATATTCCTGCTTATCTCTCAACACTCTCCTCAGTCTAGTCGAATATAACATGATAAGCTTTTCGCTTCTAAAACTTGGTCCTGTTCATCATTGGCCTCAGCTTAAACCGGGAAACTACTGATAAGAAGGGAACGAATATTTAAAACTCGCATAGCTAAGTGAGCCATGTACATAGAAAAAGTGTTTCTACCGGTTATATGCATACCCTGGTGCGTCCAGAACTTCTGCAAGGACTATACAACCCGCGATTTCCGTCCATGTTTCTTCCTCAGAAGTTTCATCCTCGTTATCCCTTGAGCCATTAACTTCTATAGAGCTTCCTGGCTCTTCCCATAGTGCCCCCAATCTCCCCCCCGATTCAAGCCTTGCACTGTTTCCTAATTGTTGATGAACGAGTTTTACTAGGCCTGGGGAAAGATATCGTTTCAGGATGGCTCGTAAAAGTCACCACGACATGTCCTACGCCACCCATACTTGTGTACCAAGTTCTTCTCTCTTTAGAAGTGGGATGAGTGCTTTAAATATAATATTGTACGGAATTATACATTCTGTCAAGTCCTCCCTATCTGAAACGGCTTCTGATGCAGAGGTTTGATTTGGACTCTAATGCCTGTAGCTCTGACCAATAGACTTTTGGACCTTGGTTCTGGATATTGAGGCTAGCGTTTCTATAAGTGGTTAGAGCAGCTGTCGTTATGGTGAAATTCGTTGACGTGTTGTTTGCAGAGCTCCGAGAAGAACTTCATGGATGCTATTTGAGTCCATTCATCAAGATCATATCACGCACCATGTTCGAGAATCACCAAGACAATATTGAGGCACCCCTTTCTCAGCGTCTCCGTTAAAGGAGTTTCCCCACTGAATTACAAAGTATTGAGGAGTACTAGACTATTAAAAGGGTTCAAAAATTGTTCAAAAACATCGAAGCTGTGATATGGTGATGCTATATGGAACGCGTTTGATCTGTCGCTTGGAATAGTAGTCATGGTATGTCCACGGCTCACTCAAGGGTTTAATGTAATGAATTAAAATTCTAGATTCAATCTAATTAAGCAGTTGAAAGCTCTCATAAGGTCAAGTCCAACAAAACCTCCAGCTTATCATTCACTTGTGACATTTTGAAATATCTCTCGCAATAGTAACTACTTGTGTTAGTTTGTGCAATTAACGGCAATTTAAGCACCAAACTTACCTCCACATTGCTGTACCAGTGGCCAATCTCTGGCTTCCCCGGACATATTCGCGCATGTCCTCATTGAATTTCTCATCAGTCTTGTTCCAAGGCAGCCTGGCCTCTGCAGCGACGCAGATCTTGTAATGATCTTGGATAAGGTTAAGGGTCTTGTTAATGGCATCTTCAATAGAAAGATTACAGGTGTTCATAAAGAGGAAACAAAGGTTCTCAAGTTGAGACACACGCTAAGGGCAGGGCAGTTAGCAACCAAAGTTTGTGGTCTCGTGGGATATCAACGTACGAATTCCTTTTGGAGAGACAAAATCTCGTTTACTAGAATTGTTAGTTTAGTGCACTCTTGAATGATCTCCTGCATGGCCTCGTGTCCGTGGACCCATTCTGGAAGCTCAAACTGCATGGCGAACTCATTCTGGGTTATGCTGGGTATGACACCAACGTCGTCGGCCCGCATCTGAAAGTGATCCCAGGGATCAGGGAGGCGTTCCTCTTGGCGCGCTTGCTGTTGGTTCGCTGCACCGTTCACATATTCATGTAGCTCCTTTCTTAGACGTTCAGTAGACGTAGATCCAAGACCAGCTCGAAGGTCTCTGAGGATGGGGTAGGCCATCTCTACCGTGCCTCGTGAACCTGGGGGAGGAGTGTAGTTGGGGTTGGGGCCGAGGCAATCGTCGATGCACTTGTTCATCTCAGCACAACTCTGCAATGTACGCTCTTTGTCTTCTGCGAGCTCGCCACCAGTATCAATCTCTGTTCGTTGACGTCAGTGTTAATATGTATGAAGCTAAGAAAAGCCGTTCTCTACCGTCGTCCCAAAAGAATATCTGTAGGTGGTCAGCCAACAATCTCCTTCATCTGATCTAATCCGCATACCCAGTAAAGAAATTGAGTGAGGGTCTGCATCTTATCCTTTTGACAGTAAGGATAGTATAGCCCCGCCAATAAGACATAATTGCCATGAGCCCTATGCTTCGCTTTTTTCTTCTCTAGCAGGTTGACACTTTTAATCTAAGTTAGGAGCTGCTGCGATGAAATTACAGAAACGTTTAGGAAACTTACCCCTTTAGCCATGTGTCGATTTCCAAGTTGATGTCGTTGATGTCAGGATGAAATTCACTTGCCCAGGCGGGCATCAAAGATAGAATATTTAGTACAAGGACTTTCTTGTTAAGGGATCTCTTAATGATCTCCTCACGCTCACCCAGCAGCTAGGAGCTATTCTTGTCAAACTGGTTTGCATTGAGAGGCCGGTTAACGAGAATACTTTGTATGGTATCAAAGATATCTCTTACATAGTCCATATTGAATATTGACTTAACAATAACTCTTGATAGACACACGTGTTAGGTAGTGATCTTAGGCTTATGCGGTATAAACAAAGGTTGTTGAAGGAAGAAAAAGCTGCTAGATTCTAGGTTATATATAGGAATATACTATATTATCTTATTGCCAATTGTCATACCGCGCCATTTAATAAACAAGTATAATCGATTTATAATAACTATTCCTTGATTAGAACCAATAACAGCTGAATCAAACGAGATTCGTTCGAACTTACTCAACAAAGCAAATAAGATCAACCCGAGCCTACTCGAATCCCTCACTCTCCTTGCATTATTACGCTCTTGGTAATTGCCCAGCCTTGCGCTGATCTACTGTCAGTGTCTATCTCATTCTCTCGGTTATCCTTATTAGGAAACACCCGGACGTCACGTCACTAATTGATATATTACAGGCTTAAATAAATATTCGATCATTTGCCGGATGATGGGCACCAAGGAAAGCTGGCCGAATAGAAACACTACAAGTATTGCAATGCATCTTCCTTGCATATTTCGGTAAGTGTTCGGTAACCCAAGATCCATTAATGTCTATATTCAGAAGGTGTGCTGTCACAAAGCGCGATTTACGAAAGGGAGCATAAGAGTTGGGCAATCAATTCGCCTTAATTAGAACAAAGGAAATGATGCCGTTGTGGTATAACTTTAACGTCCTGGTTTTAGTCTGTTAGCATTCTATTTATAGACGTAATATCTACAAATAAAGTATTTGCCAGGTTATTTGGCTACATTATGGTAGGCGACAGTAATATATTAAGAATAGAACCGGAAGTTATCCAGCTATTATTAATCGATACGTGAGGAATTTACTCTTGACCCCGTATCACGGTAAGAAGACTGCGAATGAGACGATTGCCGCCGATGGAGATATCCAAAACAGGTTCAAGATCTGTACCAGTGCCAGGATTACATTCTTCCTTGATATCAAAACCCTAGATGACCTAACAGATGCCCTCACTATGAGCAAAAACATCGCCGCGCCCTTCTACATGCCTTTCAATTATCTCCATAATTTCTAGCAGGTCTTTGTGCCTGCTAAGCCGCCTGTGCTTTCTTCGCCGTTACCCAACTCCGAGGGGATTCTGCGTGTCTACGGCGAGGAAGACCCTATCTGGACGCTGCTCGTCAACCAAGAGCGGCAGTGGGCTCTGGCCGTCCAGAGCCCATGGATGCTCAACTTCAAGCCCGCGAGCGATCGCAGCCTGCTCATCTGCGCCTTCTCGCAGGCAATGCCGTTCAAGAAGAACAGCGCCAAGTATACTCAGCAGACCCGCACCATCAGCAGCGATCTGTTCCAAGGCCCCAAGAAGGCTGGAGAGGACTTACTGAGGACAACCGAGAAATGGCGGAGGGCTCTATCCCGTACCAGTTCATGAATTCAGCGACCATGGCGATTTACATTCTTAGCTAGGTATGTTTTTTCTTGGCACGTTTGTGAGCTTTCTTTTCATAATACTCAAGTGGCATGAAAGCCATTTCATCTTGAGGCGGTGGCCCCGGTTCAGAAAGGGCTGGTGCCCGCCATAGCGTTCATGAGTGCAGCATGCCATGTATTGAAGGCAGCTTTGCGCGGTCCTGATCACAGATCAGCATCCGAATCAAGTCTAGACATCAAGTATTATGCTATTTCATCGTCAGGATCCCATTCCTGCGGTAAATATTTTTCCCTAAAACATCTTTGCTTGTCTTAGATGCGAGGTCAGGTGAGTAGGTGGCTTTTTTCGGTGAGGCATCGGCTACCACAATGATAAATCCCATGATTTAGGTGACTAAAGGTACGCCGATCCATTACCGAAGTTGTTTTACTTGTTTTTTTCTACCAGTCCTAAGCATTAATTAAGCCAGCGCGGTCAGGCACAATGCGTCTTGACCAGGCAATTCTTGTCTCGCTGCTACCAACAGCAATTGCGGATTGCACCTATCGCGATAATTTACTTGGACTAAATTACACGCAGTGTGACTGGCAAGGGACCTCGCCGTTTTGTGGCAGAACCTCATATCGTGTTGGAAGGTCTAACCCTTGAGATGGAACTCTTGTCTTCACGAACAGCCGTTTCAACATAGACCAATCTTGCAACAAAAAGGTATATTTGCCGTCGGGTGGGTATCAATGGCTGGACGTATCTGGACGGCCCAGCGAACTCGATTATTGCTGTGATATATATGGATTTACATGCTGGGATGGGTACAGGAGGCTCTGGTGCACTCAAACTAATGACTCTCTTCCAATGAGTCCATCGACACCCCTGGATGGAAATGATCCCAGTGGAGACGATCCTGATGGAAATGACCCTGACAGAAGCGACTCTGCGGGAAAACGAAGAGTGTGAAATGCCCGGCAACGGCCGCATCTGTAAGAGAAGGCTCCCTGTCTATTAGGCTCCAGCGTCAGAAAAGGCAACCAAGAGTTCAACATTGAGATGGTTGTTGCTGCGCAGAGGCGGACGTGAACATGATGGGCTATATAGCTTGGGGAACATCAAAGGTGGGATTCAAGCTAATATGAAACCAATATGAACATCACTGAGTTTATAAATTCGTGCCAAGACGAGTGCTGTACCCTCAAGACTTTGTAGCTGCATGCATTACTCCCAGCCTACCTCTGCCCCTAGCTCTTGGGCAGTTACATGCGGTGATGTGGGCATAAGGCGCGTGGGATGAGCCCACTGGCGATTGCTTTTTTTGAGACGACTCATAACATCACCTCATTGATATGCATTTCTCCCCTTATATATGCTTGTTTTTTATAGTATGCGGTAAATTAAGACTGCTTCCCGTAAGATCATCGTACGGATACGTGAGTATGTATTAGGTTTAAGTTGTCAGCCCTCTATGAATAGTATCGTCAAGGATGAATCCTTCGGGTACAACAAATTTGGGATAGCATCATTCAACTATGCCGCAACATTCTACTTTATATAAAAGTTGTTGAGCCTTAAGTTACTACCATTAATACTCGAGCTCCCTTAGGTTATTCTTACTTATAAAGCGTAATAACTATCCATTATACCGTGCAGGTCCTAGAGTTGGTGTTCGGAATCGCATCACCGCTTTTATATATACTGATTCAAGCGCTACTCATAACCTGCTCAACTTGGGCACCGATATCTCAGGTACTACCTAGTTTTATCCTATAAGTAGGAGAGGTAGGGGTAGTAGTGCAAGGAGTTATTATGATGGTGCTAATAGCTCTCCAGGGTAACGATGTGTGCTCTTTGAATTGAGATGCCGGGAAATAGTGGTTATGAAGGGCCGCAGGATAAAAGGGATTATTGTGCTTGTATGATAGAAAAGCAAGCCGTCATTAATTTTATCTTCTTTTTCAAACACATATTTGATTACCTTGTTATCTTGAGATGTAGACTTTGGCGTTTAAAGCCTCTGTTTTATAATTTCTTTTGTTCTAAGCATTTGATCATTTATAGGTCAATTATTTTTTTTACCTGAACCTCACTACTACCAACGAAGGATTCGGATCACATTGATGCTCAAATTGCATACGGGGCTTTTATACAAGGTATTTTCCCCTACATCAGTTATCTATGTTTCTATTTGTGCCTCAGTTCAATATATTCCAACATCGTTGTAGTCACTCATCTACTATTGTAGCTAGTGAAGTAGGTAATGAGGTTTAGCTAAGAGCTGACGCAACCCGATATTGATACGAAATAGTTCTAAGCCATATGATCACGTGACTTAATGATTGATAAATGACTGCGTGTTGAGAAGTTTGGCCCTATTTACAACTTGGGGGAGTGGAAGGCGTATTAAACATTTCTGCAACCATATCCAATTTCCACGGCTAACTAAGAGGGCAAAGATCCTGGGTTAGCTGGAACGTGTTCCACAGCCAAGCACGAGCCAGCGGGTACGTTTCTTGTTGGATGAACTCGGCCCTGATACTTAAAATGTTCATGCCAATAACAAAATACTACCATCAGGCTCAGCATCGACATGCAACACTAAGTTTATGTAGACTTACTGACCAAGAGCGGTTTCATAACTAGGGACACGGCAAGGCTAAAAGTGGAGCACATGCCGATTGGCAAGCTGCGTAAATTGCAGCACCCAAAGGCCCAGCTGCGAGACTGGTGGCACAAGCCGCTTGGCACGCGGCGTAGGCTACAGGACCAGCTATAGTTTTGTGCCTGAGAAAGTGACTATAGTGAAAGCAATATATGTAAACTTCATGGTGGTAGCCATGGGTGATCAAATTGGTAAGAAAGAAATATAGTAGTTTCTGTTTGTTAACAGAGATATTCAAGCTGTAAAAGCTGCGGCTGGCGAAAGCGACAGGGCGTTCTTATGTACTCTCTGAAGGATGAGCATGGAACTCAATCTCGATCTTGATCTCATGGCAAGAGAGTTAAAACAACTGCTTTGAGCTCATTGACTATCTCTGTGATCTCATTACTTACTATAACGTCGAAGTTGTGTAATGGACACGCTGCTCAGATCTCATTGAGAGTGGTAATCGATGCACAACGCGACGGGAATACTGAACAGTGTTCGCCATTGCATACACTACATGTAAGTTTGTGATCAAGTGTACGTCATTGAGGGGCTGAGAAGCTCGTCTTATGCGGGAGGCCAACCCAAGCTGGTTTTCCCAATGGCCCAAACCATTCCTACCATTGACACGATATCGGGAGGGAAAGTCTGTTCAAACCATCTAGCATTCACCTCAATTACGAGTACAGAGTTTAAAGATTTCTGTAAGGATGCGTATACGGCGCTTGGCTACTAATTGTTCATGCATCATCAGTACTAAGTAATGTATAAAAGTCTCACGATACTCGCCCAGTATTTGTGATTAGCGTCGCCACGCTGTTCGGAATAATTACCAATACATTGATTTTCACTTACATGACCTCTGAACTGTGGGAAGCTAGCCCGATATTGCTTTTACGTAAGTTTCATATTACTTAGTTGGATGCTTGGATCGTTCCGGTGTGCTACAACTACTAAAAGTAAGGCTTGCTACATTTGCAAAACGAGAGTCAAGTCTTACCCCAGGCAAGAGGATGATGCCTCCAATTGATTCATATCTAACTTCCTCACTGCCGCTCTGCGTTTGTTGGGGGTACAGCGACCGGGTATTCCTAAGGCTTTTGCAATATCCGGGGCGAGCTTTCTCCGTTTTTTTTAGAGGTTATCAGAGTACATTGTGGGATTCACCTTCGGGAGCGTGGAGCAATGGAGTCGAACCATGGTAGACGAGGGAGTCTATGGAGTTGGAATATTGCTGTACTTGGTGTCTCAAACTCGTAAACATAAGGTTTGGCAGCTTGTGTTTTGAAAAGGAAACAACCCCTATTACAGCTTTAAGAGATCTATACTAGGGATAAATTTTAGTGATCGATCTTATTGAGAGCATTATTCCTGCAGTGGTAGTAGACTGGAGTTTGAGAAGGTAACTATTTTTTAGGCCTACCCAGGGGAAGAAAATTTATTTGTATTACTTTTTTATACACAGAAGCCTTGCGGAGCAGCCTTATATCGAAGGTAAATATGAGGTGAATAGTAGTAGTAGGTTGATATTTGATTATCTTTTTTTTTATCACAATTTGGATATATAATTATGGCACCAGATACTAATGAGGTAAACATTTGCCAAAACGGTCAGTTGAGGCAACCTCAAGGGCCTATGATCTAGATAGCTCTATATATAGCTACTATCTCAGTCATTTATTAGTAAGGGGGCTTCCTTTATTTGTTTATTGTAGTGGGACCTTTTCCTGGTTGGACAAAGTGATAGGATTAGTAAGGCAGAGTCTGATACATAAGTGTTACGGGATTCGCTACCCCCCCAACTTCTTCTCAAGTACATATCACTCTGGCCACACTCTGGATATTCGGGTCGTCCTTATCGCTCGACTTTGCCAAGTACCTTCTTCATATCGATAAAATGAAACATATTACTGTCCTTAATATCCTCAGCGGTGCCGCTGTGGCCGCTATCCAACCCTTGGCATTTAAAAACCGACCCTTGGGAAATATCCCGATCTGCGCCCCCTATTCTTCTGCGTTTATGACAGTATAGAGAAGACGACCAATTGTCATTACAACAACCGATGTGGACTGCATTTGTGAGAGTATCGAAAAAATTGAGATAGACTCATTTAACTGCGTTACTTTATCCTGTCTTGATGCTTACGCGTACCCTGAATTCGTTGGAGCGATTCTGGAGCTTTGCCCAAACTCGACCCTCAGTTCTTAGAAGGTTGAAAAATGAGGACCTTTAGTGAAAACATCAACTATCATAAGGATCTGTTGGTAGGTTAACATCCAAAGCCTTAGATCCCCTTATATCTCAGCCACTACATCGCTAACGGGGTCCTTTCAGGGCTATTAAAGGGATGAAGAATATTTATTTGTCTCAGCTGTGATAGGTCATGGGTTGTGTCTGGATAGCCTATGTCTCTTCTTATTCCCAATCTGTTCCCTTGAAACGGTACTCCAGTGCATAGTTTTTGGAAATGGTCCCTACTTGGTGGTGGTGAATATATCACCTTTGAGAGACTTTTTTTTTTTGGAGTTGTTGGGGGGCTATTAGAGGCAGAATTTGTATTTTACCCATGATGCCCCGCCAATAATGGCGATGAAGAGGACGCTCTTGAGTTATGCTTGACAGTAACAATCTCGTCGGGAATCTATGCGAGTGGCAGGGATACATGTGGTCATGCCTAATACCCCGCAGGTAGCTAATCTGTTGTTTGATGTCCTCGTTCTTCTTCTCATAGCCAGTACATCAGCGGGATGCCTCCAGCCTATAAGCTGCCATGATACAGTGGCATTGGCTAAGGACCCAGATTGATCCAATATTTTCCGTGATGAGAGTGAGGGGTCAAGCTAACTTCCAACCTGCGTAGGTAATGCGTTTCACTCAGCCGCATCCCAAACCGTGTCTCAATTGCGACCATCAAGTCTTAAAAAAATTTGGGCTTCTGAATCTCTTAG
This sequence comes from Cladobotryum protrusum, assembly GCA_004303015.1. Classification (NCBI taxonomy): domain Eukaryota; kingdom Fungi; phylum Ascomycota; class Sordariomycetes; order Hypocreales; family Hypocreaceae; genus Cladobotryum; species Cladobotryum protrusum. The sequence goes on along the minus strand of RZGP01000002.1, from coordinate 2,432,895 downwards.
CTACAATGGATTCTACGGCATCTAACCGTTACGAATTCGCCAATAATACATTTGGCGATAATGCCAGGATTCATCAGGGCGACGTGCATAACCACTCGTATGACCAGAATCAGAAAGCCCGCTGCCTAGCAGATTTGCGACCGACAGATCCCCGCCATGACAAAATACGCATCGAGCAGACGAAGGGCGGCCTATTTCGAGATTCATACCGCTGGATCTTGGAAAACGAGAGTTTTAAGAGGTGGTACCGTGAACAAGGTCATGTACTCTGGATCAAAGGTGACCCGGGAAAGGGCAAGACCATGCTACTGTGCGGTCTTATTGACGAACTGATGCCAACAACAAGGCTGAGTGATCCGAACGTCGATAGGTCGATGTCCTATTTTTTCTGTCAAGCCACTGATTTGCGTATCAATAACGCAATAGCTGTGCTGCGCGGGATCATCTACCTTCTTATTGAACAGCAGCCCTCACTTATCTCGCACGTACAAAAGAAGTATGATGATGCGGGGGCAAGCCTTTTTACAGATATAAATGCCTGGGTAGCTCTATCTGAGATATTGATGACAATTCTCAGCGATCCAGAGCTCGGCAATGTGGTGTTAATTGTTGATGCTCTTGATGAGTGCATAAAAGACCTCTCGCGGCTTCTTGACTTTATTCACCGAGCATCTTCATCTTCTCATGTCAAGTGGGTTGTATCAAGCCGTAACTGGCCTAGCATTGAAGAAAGACTTGATAATACCAGTCAGAAAGTCAGAATATGCCTTGAGCTAAATCAGGATTCTATCTCCGCTGCTGTTCAAACTTTTGTTCATCAGAAGGTACAATCTCTGACGCAGCAGAAAAAATACGACCAGACAATACAAGCTGCTCTTGAGAAATATCTTATTGCTAATGCGACTGATACATTTCTCTGGGTGTCCTTGGTCTGTCAAAATCTCGAGAAGGTCTCGCGCCAGCGGGCAATAAAGAGGGTTCAAGATTTTCCGCCAGGCCTTGACTCTTTATATAAGCGAATGCTAGATCAGGTGCTTGAAATGGACGACGGTGAAGATGTCTCCATCTGCAAGCAAATCCTTGCTGTGGTAACAACTGTCTATCAACCCGTCACCTTGGGCGAACTCTGTGGTCTTATCGGGAATCCGGAAGATCTTTCAGATGATGCTGAAGCATTTGAGAATATGATACAGCTATGTGGCTCTTTTCTGACAATTCGGGATGGCGTAATCTATTTCGTCCATCAATCAGCCAAGGACTTTTTACTCAAGCAAGCATCTAACGAGGTCTTCACCTCCGGCATTGCCCTCCAGCATTATGATATCTTTTCAAGGTCACTTGACATCCTGTGGGGCACCCTTCGGCACGATATGTATGGTATTCGTCACCCCGGTGCTCTAATAAGAGACATTTGCCCTCCAAATTCAAATCCGCTACTGCCCGCGCAGTATTCCTGTGTGTTTTGGGTCCAACATCTGAAAGAAGCAATTTGCGGTGAAAGAGACATATCTAGAATTAGTTTGCAAGATTATGGAATAGTTCATGCCTTTCTCGAAGAGCATCTATTACATTGGCTGGAAGGACTTATTCTAATAGGCAAGCTATCGGAGGGTGTCATAGCTATAAGAATGTTGGAGGCGTTGGTATGTAAATCTGGCTTAGAGTCTCATGATGAACCGTTGGAATAGCGGCTTAACAATTTTATTAGGTAACACGCGACTCAAGGCTCTTGCAAGAGTTCATCCAAGATACGCATCGGCTTGTTCTACATTTTTGGTCAGCAATTGAGGCTGCTCCTCTACAACTTTATTCTTCAGTGCTTATTTTTTGCACCAACTTCCAGCATAATACGACAAACATTTGAGCCAACCCATAGTCCAAAATGGATTAAAGCAAACCTAGCGTGCAATCAGAGTGGGATGCATGCCTACAGACGCTGGAAGGTCACAAAGACAATATATCTTCAATAGCGTTTTCATCGGATGATACCAAAACTGGCATCAGGGTCAGTGAAGGGTGCTGTTAAAATATGGAATCGGGCTACAGGCGCATGTCTACAAACGCTTGACCATGGAGTCGTTTCCAGATCGTGGGTATCTGTGATGGCGTTTTTTCACCAAATGGTCATCAATTCGCATCAGCATGTCAAAAAACCATTAAAATATGGGACCCCTCGCTACATACGATCTTTTAATGACGTTTGATCATGCTAATTCTCAACAGATCCCGCGATGGATGGGATTTTCCCTGGACAATAAGCAGTTGCTGTTCAGTAATTATCTGGATAGATCGTTCGAGTTTCGTAATTGTCAGAACGCCAATAAACCTTGCGTCTGGGACCTGGAGACAGGCCTAGTGATTAAAAACCAGCCTGCTTACAACGACTCCAGAAAACCAGCAATCTTTAGATTTCCTACATCAGATGGCAACGAGACATCAGACGAAGAAGAGAAGATAGAAATCCGACATCCTATAACAGGCATCTGCATTCAGGTAGTTTCTGATGAAGGATATATCTCTAACCTTAGAGATTGGGCGTTTTCACCAGATGGCAGGCATATCGCATTACATGTTGGCTTGAACAATCGAATTGATATAGTGGATACATCGACTGGCCAGTCTATAAAAAAGCTTGGAGATCGTGGTGAATTGTTTCAGTTATTAACATTTTCACCGGACGGCACAAGATTGGCGGCGGGGAGTTGGTTTGGCTGTGTTGTTCATATATGGGATGTGTCAACAGGGGCGTGCCTCCAGTCGTTTAGCTACGCAGACCATAGCTACGCATTAGCATTTTCTCCGGATGGCACACAGCTGGCGTCAGCAGACTGTGACGGAACCCTTAAAATATGGGACCTTGCTTTAGGCACATCCAGACGCCGTCAGTCGATGAGGGATTTTGTCAGTTCAATGGCGTATTCGCTGGACAACACACGGTTTGCATCAGTATCCACGAAGACTATGTTTGGGCTAACTAGCCAAATTGTCGAAATTTGGGATCTCTCAACGGGTAACCGCCTTGCCACCCATGATACTTATAATCGGGATATTTCCTTCATAGACTTTTCTTCTGATAACACGCAACTATCGTTAATCAAAGAGTCCAAATCATGCGGCTATCAGATTACGATTTTGGATATACCTACCAATACATACCTACAAACATTCGACCATGCTGGCGATGGTAGAATCAGGTCGGTGGCCTTTTCTTCCGATGGTACTCTACTGGCGTCTGCATCATATCATGACGGTAATGATAATAGTATCCAGATCTGGGATATCATCAATGGCGGCCGTATTCACAAGCTTGATCCTGAGCCCAAAGTAACAACCGTCATGTTTTCATCAGGCAATATACGATTGGCATCTGCATCAGAACGCGGGACCGTGCAAATCTGGGATCTACCAACGAGCGCATGCCTGCGCACGTTCAGGACAGGTATTGAAATGGTGCGACCGATTTCAGTGTCTCATAGCCTGGAGCGTGCTCAATCCCGACGCTTCCTTACTAGTGTACTAGAAAGAAGAAACTTACGACGCGATTGTATCTACGATTTTATCTACGATTTTAGTTTTAGCTTGGACGGAAGTTGGCTTTTGAGACACGGGGAGCCGTTCGTTTGGCTCCCCCAGGTGTATCGGCCTAAGTCCTTGACCTTTTCTGGGGAACACCTCGCTATCGCTTCTAATAATGCCAAAATTTCTTTATTTCGTTTCTCTATTTCTAGTTTGGACGCGGATATAGGTTATGGAGAGGGTTGTGAGTAGAGTTATGAATTTACCTAGCTAGAATCAATAGGAACAGAGGCTATTTACCAAATTTTGCTACTGGACCCTCTTCTAAGGTCCTGTAATAGTTGACGCTGTATTGGGTCGAAAGTTTCAGATGCTTACGAATACGAATTCACACTTCCAAACACAACAGTTAAGCATCATTTTAGGACCGCACTAGGATTTACTGAGATTGGCCTCGAGGACCACTACTTTCCTCCTAGTGTGGCGAATATAATCTAATAGGTTTGTCGCTTCTAGAGCTTGGCCCTGTTCATCATTAGGCCACTTCCAGATATGATTTCTCTTCTCCTCTCATACAGGGGACATTAGCGTCTTCTGCTGTGCCTCTGTCGAGATAGTTGTAGAACAAGAGAAATAATATACCCAGTGCACCTTGTTTTGTTTTTGGCATTTCTCTTTTCTACCATTATTTGTGTTTTAGTAGCTTTGCTTAGATTGCACCAAATCACGGCGAAGCCGCCTGCTATTGACCAAGGCCCTCCATTTCCCCAATTCAGTCAGATATCTCTACAACTAGGGCTTGATGTCATCCAGTTCAGTATCGAAATCTTTCCGCTGTGCCTTTCAAGACAGTATTCGACTGTTTTTCTTTGCTTTCATTAGCGAATAACACCTTCGTTGCTACAGCGCAAAAGTTCAAGACATCAGTAGCCACATCAATATGCGATGCCCAATGCCCAAGTCGCTAACAAGAGAGATTCAACATCGTGTTTGTTCAGAATTCCCGACTCACTTACCATAGAAGCAGTGGATGGCCCAGGGTCTACTTGTCTATAGAGTATGGGTGAGATTACATAGCCAGCTAGATCATCAAGACGCCCCACGTTGCTTAAAAATCCTTCATAAGTTTTCTTATTAGCAGAGTAAAATGGCCTCGCTTCCTAAAGATATCATGATTGAATTATCATTCTATAAGTCAGTATGTGTTGAGCGACCACGAGTAGGGCCCTGTATATAGTGGAAGTTTTAATTTCGCAGAAGGGTGCTTAGATTCCTAACTTCAACTGCTGGCTACATGATAATTTACACCTATGTAATCGTGTATGGGTAACTCAAATTACTCAAACTCATTCTTTGACTGCGTACCAACCACGGGTGCCAACCACGACATCCGGTCCTTGCAGTTCAGCTCAACCTGGGGTTTCATGAGCTCCGCCTTGTCAGGCTCATCCAAAGTTCCAGCCATGAGAATAGAAAACGGCAAAAGCATCTCCGAGTCGGCCTGCTTGTATAGAGTGCTGCTGCATTTCTCGCAGGAGAAGATGGTCACATTCATTCCACTCTCGTGTTTCTGGGTGTAGGTTTTAGGAGTCCCAGAAGTAACCGAGAGATGATCTTTGGGCATCACGATACCAGTAGTATACGCTCCACCGCTTATCTTCTGGCACGACTTGCAATGACATAAGCCCTTTGGAAGAGTTAGTTTAAAGCTATTAAGCGTACTTTATGGGATATTCTTGTGACTTACCACCATTGCAGGCTCGTTGGAGTATTCATATTTAATGCTTCCGCACCAACAACTTCCAGATGGCATGTTGATGGCTCTTACAAGTGTGTGTGTGTGTACAAGTGCAAATGTATAATAATTATAGTGTCCAGGTATTTTATCCAGCAAGGCATAGGACAAGGTCAAGGCTTTATAGACCAAAACATCTTGCTAGTTTCTTTGCCACCCATACAAATGGGCTCTACCAATGTGAGAAGTTGTCTCAGAGTAGGGCTTTAAGCTTATACTATGGATCGCCTCTTGTATTGGGGTAAGGCAGGGTAGGCCCACGCCACTATTTCAGCTCAGGCTCTCAAGACGGCATTATCGTTTAATAGTCGCGAAATAAATCGCCCAACAATTAATTCCTTCAATACAGTCCCCTCAAACGGCTTAGACATAGTATTTTCTAGGCGCCACGTTAAGAAAGAGGTATAAGTTACTTCTTGTTGTAGGTTGTTAAGAGGTGGAACTTTTAAGTCGAATACACTCAAGGAGATCCTCAAGTGGGGTACAGAAACGCTATGCTATTAAGTCGGCGATCAAGGTATAATGGTGTGTACTGTATCTTGTCCTCTTCTTAACCATTCGAGAGGGTTTGTTCGGCTTAAACGTTCCACCCCTTGGCTATTCTTGTTTTGGTGATTGCGCTGTCAAAGAAATTACTTGGATGTTATTCTCGCTACTCGGCACATGCTAGTTTGGTCCAAACCAGTCTTGTCAATTTCGTGGAATTCCAAGCTTGATGCAAGAGATCAAACAATTGTTGAATTGCGTCCGACGACCTGCGACGACTTTGTAGAACTTCCCACTGAGAATGGCTCCCAACAGCTTCACCGATCATTGGCTTATGAGCGATTCTAGGTACCGAGGAGGCCACGAGTTTATCACATGAGAATTGAGGCTATCAAATTAGAATACAGGCATCATGGGGAAGTCCCAATTTTGTGTTTATTGCATGATACCAGTGAAGCTGCTGCGTAACTTTTGCCATTTGGATCCCTTCAATCCCCCTCCTGCATCTCCAGAAGCCTTTACGCCGCTGACCAAGGCGTAACAATGTTAAACGCAAGGTTGGGCAGTGTGATAAGGGACGTGATTATGTCCCATGCAGTCGTGTCTCCAGAAGTAGAAGCAGCCAGGCCATCGAGGCCGACAGGCTGGGCGGTGGCCGCACTTACGACAAGGGTTATAAGATTCTGGTGGGTAATCCAGATCGTAAGGGTAACCGTACTGTCCCGCGGAGTCGAAGGCTGTACGTATTTCACAGCACGTCCGGTCAAGGCGCCGTTGCTCAATCTCAAATGCCACCCGGTGGGACTCTTGTTTCCCACTTGTGGCAAATCCTCGACCATGAAATCGATGGTGACGCCGGATTGGGTGAATGCCTTTGGTCCATCCACGCGGATAGCCAACACATCAAACAGTTCATCCATATTGAGAGCCAACATAGATTGAGCTGTCATGATGTTGACCGAAGGTGCGGGAGGACCAACCAATTCTTTAGCCCCAGTAAGATAGATATTACGCCATGGCCCATTCTCCGCACCATATCCCAGCTGAGTGTACACTTGTGACAATAGAGTCCTTGCATCTGTAAAGGTAGGGTCCGCAAAGATAATCTTGTTCAGTAGGGTGGCCGCAAACCGTAGGTTTCCACTATCGTAGTACCCTTGGGCCAAGTTAAGAGTCTTTTGGCTTCCACCCATACATTTAACAAACTCCTTTGCTTCGTCTGTGGGCTTGAGTGGCCACAGGTTTGCCGGGTTGCCATCAAACCAGCCCATGTACTTGTCATAGACTGCCTTGACGTTGTGATTGACAGAGCCATAGTAGCCACGGAGGTTTGACCGCGCACTTAGGTTCGGTGGCATCACGATATCTTCCGCAATTTCCGCGGGAATCTGACCGTCGTTAAGGCGACGGAGTGTTTCGTTATGAAGGTAGGCGTAGTAGTCACGTTGTTCTGATAGGAAAGTGACGACCAAGTTTTTATCCTTCTCATTCCCGTCCAAGTTCTCATTCCACGTGGGCCAGTGGTGACTGGAGAATACGACATGGGCTTTATCTCCAAACAGAGCAATGGACTCATCCAGGTATCGCGACCAGAGTCTCGCATCACGAACCGGAGCACCTCGCAGAGTTTGGATGTTGTGCAGGGTATGTATCGCATTCTCTGCCATGCAAACCGCACGATAATGTGGGAAGTAAAAGTTCATTTCCGCAGGTGCTTCGGTCCCGGGAGTCAGTTGGATGATGACCTCTATGCCTAAGCTGTCCTTGAAGTAAGAACCATCCACTTTAATGTTTTGTGTTGGCGCTACCAATGAGCTCTGACCCGTGGACAACGCCTGTCCAAGCCCAGTACCGATTTGGCCTGTGGGAGATTTATCCAAGGACTCGCCGTACATGTAGATAGATCGACGGGCCATCGCCGGCCCAGCGTATATATTCTCACTAACGGCATGTTCAAGAAAGCCGTCAGGAGCTATGACTTTAAGATCACTGCTTGCTTTGTCCACGACGGCCTGTGCACCACCAAAATGGTCCGCATGGCAATGCGTGTAGAAGAGGGCCACAATCTCCGCTTCCTGGCCAAACCTTTCAACATGATACTCCTGGTAGAGCTCAATGCCTCTGGCCGCAGTTTCATTCGAGGTCAAGCAGTCGATGATAATGACTTGGTTTGTGTTCGGAATTTGGACAATGCTCATGTTGGCCAGGTCAAGTCCACGAACTTGATAAATGCCTTCAACGACATGATAAAGACCCGCCGACACAGTGCAGAGCTGTCCCTGTCTCCACAATGACTTGTTTGCAGTTTCAGGACATTCTTCCTCAAGGAAGGCATAGGCCTCAGTATTCCATACTGATTGTTGCCCTGATTCCGAAATCACAAGGGGGAATTTGACTGTTGCCAAAAGTCCCCGTTGAGCGAACTCAAAGTCTTTGTTGTCAAAGGTTGGAGGGACAGTCTCCATAATGAAGAAAGAGTAATGTGATGGTTGGGGAAGTGATGGTAGCAGAGAAAAGGATGTTGATCTGTGATTTTGAGTGTGAATATGGTTTTGGAGCATTCTTTGCCCGGAAGAGAGCCAGCTATTTATCTTCAGATTTACAAGGTCAAACCCAACTACTTCCTAATATATCTCATTACCCCTCTCCTCCTAATATTAGGCAAGCTTACACGCAGTGACGTTTGTCGAGGAGAGCTTTGGCATCTCGATGGCTGTACAGTACATCTATTATACTGCAATGCTACCATTTGGCTGGCTGGGGGACACGCCATTTATTAATCCTTGTATGATTGCATTATGACGGATTGTCATGTTCTTACACCAATAGGAGACTGCTACAGTATTGGATATAATAATACAAGCTTTGTATGTCTTTAGTAAGAGTTTGGCTCTGTTGCAACTTTAAATTACACCCCATAGCTGGCTGTGGCAACCATGGGAATCTCCGTTGTTTTGCTAATGCATAACCTATCAGAATGGATGTGATGAGTTAAATATCAGGTGATGAGCTTACTGTACCTGACTCCTCTGTTAACTAATCCGTGTGTGTAACATTCTTGGCCGTTTTTACTATCCAGGGCGAGGTTAAAATGCAATGCCACATTAGCCCCCGCCGACACTTAACCTATCCAGTATCCATTAGACCAGATTTGGCTTGGTGGCCGTTGAGGCCGTTCTGTCCTCCATCACAATGATCTATTTGCGCATGAAGGCGGGGTCAACAGACTGAACGCGAAGCGACCACCAAGTGGATATCCATGCGGTCCCTCTATAAGGGACACGGGACAGGTGACAAAAGTTCCATATGTAGTACCCCGCTGCAATATAGTAGACATGTGCACCAAAACATAACTTCTGGAAGACTTTATAAACGTACCACCATTAATATGGCTAGTGGCGTATGAGTGCAGTCACGGGCTTGTACCATCCCAGAGTGAAAAGGGGGAACAAGATACATAGCCATCTAACTATGATGTCGCTGATAAAGAATGCCCAGCACATAATATATGTCTTGGTACCAATCAATATAATGGGGCTACGACTTGGAACCGGGCAAGCAATGCAGAATATTGCAGTGAATGTAGGTGCTTAATGTACCTCAATGTAGCATTTTTTGGTTATAAGGGGGGGGGGGGGGGGGGGGGGGAGAAAAGAGGGTCTGGAATAGTGGCTTCCAGGGAGTGTGGAGAGAGCCGTTTATTGGAGCTGTTGAATTTAATCTTGCAAATCTTTCCGGATACCAATTACGAGCGGTGATTGCGGGGAAGCTGATATTTACGAGCAATACTTGAAGCGAGCTGCAGCCGAGTCGAGCCGTGGCTGGACAGGATGTGATGAATGACTTTGACTCTATGCTTGAACGAGTTTATTTATTACTAGGTAATTCTGCCCAAATCCTATCCCCGATAGCATACGTTCCTCATACAATATGTTTGCCTGCAAAGAAACCACATTCCATCAAACTGACGGATTAACCGATTGTTCCCGCATTGCTGGCCCTAGTTACTTCAAGGTAATGGCCCCGACACCAATGCGGATTAACATCGTATATACACCTTTTTACGCTAGCCATGTATGTCTTGCCATACTGGTGAGGGATCCTGAAGCAGGTATGGCTGAATTAGTTTAAATTAAGCGGGCTCGAAAGGGTACTGGGTCATGGCGGCTTGTGTAGGATATACTGTGAGACCTCAGAGGGAGGAATATTACGTGGAAACATGAACATCCCTGCTTGCACTACACCTACCAGAGCCTTGGATGTTTTTCTTTCTTTCATGAATTATCACGTAAAGAACTGCGATGAGTCAAGGTATTTGACAAGCTAAGATTCAGGTTTGTGGTTGTGCCCAACCCCGCTGGTGCCAATCCTACTACTGCGTATCATTAACCTTCATGATTGGGGACCTCTCAACAAGCAGCCAATTATCAACCAGTGTCAATCTTTTGATTATTTGGCGCTTGCTATATAATAGATACTGTACATTTCCCCCGCCTGCGGGGTATTCTATGTATCCTCTTCTTCCAGATACAGCATCACGATCCTATTATCCGTATTGTCAAGAAGTATACTCATATTTGCTACATTTGAGACTAGGAAACATCACATGTATTTCGATAAAAGAGCATCATCTTGGAATTACAAGAGATATGCTGAACCTAAGCTTAGGGTGGACATCTATTCCATTCTGTTTTTTCGCTGAATAAAGGCTTTTATTTAGATAGGGAGGAATATGTATTTGTAAATGGGGTCGGACTAAGATGGTTGTTGGTCCGATAATCCGATAAGTACGTACTCATTTCCTGTTTGGATGAAAACGTCCATGCAGGAAAAAACGGAAATGGAATGGATGCCCAACCTGCACCCCGGCTTGAGCTGGCGCTGGCTTGAGTATCGTTTGTGTGAAAAAGAAACGGACTACCTGGCTGTATGGGGCAAATGAGAAGTTATCTAGTATTTAGGGTGATTGGTATCGGTATGAAAAAGGCTATTGACGGCCTGATAAACTGACTAATCTGGTTGCTGGTCGTCAAGTTGTTTCAAGTACAAAAACCATTGGGCCATTATGACCAATGGACTAAGAATACGACTGAATGGTTGCCGGATAATAACTCAAAGCTTGATTGTTATTATCGACTTGACCTTCCCATAGAGACCAATTGCCTTAATAAGTAGTGGATCTCGCAAAAGGTAGCGTTTCTAGCGCTAAGCAAACTTATAGGATGGCAGGATATTATCTTGTCCTTAGGTTTGTACTTTACAAGTCCTTATCTCACCCCCCTCGGAATTGCGTTAATATAATAAACATAATAATATCGTATATGTATAAATGGAAAGGCGATCATGGTTTCATGTGTTTTGCTTTATTATTCATATCACTGTTCCAATCGAGCAAATTTGGCGGGGGTAGCAGCTGATCACAGGAGACACATCTCGAAGAATAGACCAAATGGTTGGTTTATGATTAGTGTTGATGGGTCCTAAATGAGAAACTATGGTGCTATCAGATGTAATGGGAGTCAAAAAGATACGGTACATCTTCTTTGCTCTTTTTTTTTTAAAAAAAAAAAGAATAGGAAGAAAATGAGATTCAAGCATCAATGATCGCTGATGTATGGATTAAGTACCATCTGTTTAAGATATGGACCTGCTGGCTTCGTATCCTGCTTCCATATGATGGCTTGACCCAGCCAAGGCAGACGACCGATCGGTTCTCCAGATAGATAGATAGCCAGTTGTGAACATACAACTGCTCATCGTCAGTTACCTGATCCCTGAACCGTGACATCCACCTCAATTGCTCAGCTTCACCCTCATCCACTGCCAACATAAAAACCTACGCTTTAGGCTATTCTTGTTTGGAAACGTCCAGAACGTCACATACAGTATCTAAACATCTGTGCAAGAGCGACATGTCCACACCGGTACTGACCGACTCTGAAATCGGAAATCGTGACTGATTGTCTTCGACATACAGTCGAGGGGGGGATATAAAAGGCGGTGAAGAAAGCCATGAAATCTACTTCTTAGATGATTATTTATAGTAGTATAGAGATGCTATCTAGTATCATTTTATTGCTGAGCTAGGCTAGCTAATCCATTCGCGTATGGACTCGTGCTGATATCTAAGCACCATCAGCTGGGAAGAGGGTCTATGTCTCAGATTTAACATTCAGTATTGGTGGTCTAAGGAAGTCTCGATGCTTACCGATAGCTGAACTACGCGCGTTGAGGTAAGGCTGCTATCAGGCTAATGACGCACTGCAACGCTGAAAAGCCTGGTCTGGAGGCGATCAGCCAAATCACTCAGATGATTATCACTATTTAAACCTGCAAAATGTCCTCATAGATTGGTAGGATTGACAGTCGACGTACACACCTAGAAAAAAATTAAGCATCACAATCATGGCATCTGCAACAGATGACTACGTGCTAGGGAGAGACTTATATGGGTCGATCAGGTTGGTACCAATACTTGCATTTCGGCAGTCAAGCTATTATTAAACGCTCCTAATATCGCGTACTAGGCTGGATGCTCAGCATGTCATATGGTCGGTTCATAATGGCTTCACCATAAACCCAAAGATTCCAATCTCTCCTGATATGAAAATCGCCGAGATTGGTACTGGAACAAGGTGTGCTTGAATGCCGAAACGAAAGCAAACAGCTCCCTAACACTTCTCGCCAGCATGTGGCTTTTGGACTTGGCATCTCGTCTCCCCCCGACCGTGACCTTGGACGGCTACGATATATCGGCGGACCTATTCCCGCACAAGTCCCTTTTGCCTCCTAATGTGACTTTAGGAACTATGAATGGTTTTGATGATGTCCCAGAGCACCTTGTTGGAAAGTATGATGTCGTTCACTTGCGATTTTGGGCCCTCATTGTCAAGGGAAATGATCCTAGTAGGGTCATTCACCATGTCGCAACACTCTTAAGTGCGGTTTTACTTCTTGATTTATAGAAAGGCAACTGACCATCTGTAGAGCCCGGAGGATATGTTCAGTGGGAGGATGCCCACAATGGAGATGTTATCTATAGTGGAGAGGAAGCAGATGCGCTCAGAGCTGTACTGAAAACTGTTTACAAGTCGGCCAATTTTAACTTTGAGTAAGTCTTGCGTACTATTTCTCATGAAAACGAGTAACTTACACACACGCCTCAAACCAGCTGGCTCACAAACCTGGGGGACCATGTTCAACAGGAAGGCTTGAATGTCCTGGAAAGCTACCTTGGACCAGTGCATCCGGCAGTCGTTCCACTTACCATAACTACTTATTTCGGCGCGTTTTATGAGCTTTTTTCTGGACTTGATCGTCTTAGTGGCGATGATCTTCCAACCAAGGAAGACTGCCAAAAGATTCTTGTTGCCTTGTTGGCAAAGTGCAAAAAGGGGGAGGCCGTATTTCATTGGAAAGCAGTCACACTTCTGGCGCAGAAACCAGCCGAGCCGTAGACTTTGGATTGCGACAGAATTTACGACACGAAAATTAAGTCGATATTCTTGAAAGTGATGTATTATTCATTAATAGAAAGACAGTCGCAATGGACTTCAGCTGGCCCTGTTTTATAATCTGCTGTGCAGCCGGCATGGGTCGACCCAAGTGTGGCCCCCCTGGATTTCGCTAAAAGATTGTTGCTACAAGATGTTGAGTTACTGACCTTTCTGCTAACATAAACCCCGTTCTATAGTTTATCAATTGAGAGCTCAGCCCGAAACGTTACATTAAGTCGGTTTGGGATGTCTAAAATAGCGGTTTTGGAGGTCCCTCATACTAGAAATTCCTTATACTCAAAACCTGGATATTATTCCCTTAGCTTACGGCCTACTACATGCGTTTCTTCTACCATAGAACGCATTCCTGCAATATCAATCTCCACCCTGCTAGAGGTAATCCTGTGGACAATATTTCCAGCGCCCACCAGCATCGCACATGTAGCATAACAGTCGTGAGACATAACACTGTCCAGGAGGACCATCCTCACTGGCGTTCCCAAGAGCTGCTCCAGTACCTTATCGTTGCTTGAGGCTAGTGTTTCCCCCTCTGGCGACCTCAGCTTGAACCGGGCATTGTCATCGCTGTCGTCATAGGTCCACATACTGCCACGAGGCATGGTATGTCCAGTGACGATAGCCATGCCCTCCTCGTTCCGTTTGACTTTACGCCCTGCCCTGTTCAGCCGGCCCAGATCCGCGGCGAAGTGGGATGAATGCCGCATATTTGGTAGCCAACATCGACCGTTGCTGTCGCAGGTGGTAGCTCCGGTCAGCAACTCAGTTGTAACCATGTCATTTTCCAGAGCTTCCGCGAGGACATCCTCCATGGTGCGGGCGTATCGCACCGTTATTTGCCCCCCACCTTCCACCATGCCCAACAAGCCGTACAGCTGGTCAAGCTCAACGGTCGCTCTGCGCTGCCGTGTTGCCATGACAGCCCCCATGAGGGTGAAGTTCCGAGGCGCCCCCCATTGGGCCTTCAGCTCCTTGCCGGAGGCGTCATTGGACGTCCTCATTGTCAACAATTGAGTGTCCAAAGAAATGCTTATGTTGAGCGATTGTATGTTGGTGCTTGCTGGGAGGGCCGGCAGATGGCTTACATAGCCGCAACGGCCAAGCCTGGTGGCATTGAGGATGTTGTCCACCAGCCACCCTTCCAAGATGTCGTTACTCGTTACGAATTTGCTGCTGTTAGCGAGGAGGCCCTCCTGCCACGTCCACAGCCGGGTGAACCAAGTGCTGGCCTTGACTTGCGCTCTGAAGATTGATGTGGTTTGACAAAATTTCTGCCGTTCCATCACCATACTTGCCTCACGCACCTCTTCTGGTAGCATAGCGCTCACCTGAGGCAGCAGACAGGCAACATGTGTTGCATTCGAGTAGATTTCACTCATTTTTGGTATCTGCTCCTCCTTATGAGTGATGCACCTCTGATTGATGCAAAACTGGTCTATCCAGAAGACCGTGACTTTTGTCTCCCCACACATGCGCTGCACAGCGCGTTGTAGAGTACAATCCTTTGCCTCAGACCACACATAACTCAAGGCCACATAGGATTCTCCCTCTTTCATAGCCCGCACGGTGTTGGTTTCGTGGTCATACACATTCTTTCCACTTGTGCATTTCCCTTCGCTTCCAGCGCACTGGCAATCCTCATACGCGTGTAAGTTGCTGGGAAACTGCCAAGTTGCGGCCTGGTCTTGTGTTTGGGTGCTTCCTCTGCCAGTATCATCAATAGTGCTGGTGGCCACCTGCTCAACCTCCCATCCTACTGGATCCGTCACCTCGCAGGCTCTGTAAATCACTAGACCGAAGGCGTCAAGCAGGGCCCTATCTGATCCTTCCTCGTAGCACCCATACAACTCATCTGGCACCACCGCGCTAGTGGCCCAAACTTTCGGCATTTTTCCTTCAAGTTTCTTGAAGCTGGCGGGGAGAGTATTGCGATTGAAAACGAATCGTCCATGGGTCACCACCGTGAGCATGTCAACCGCCTCGATTACCTGTAGCAACTCGTCAGGGACATAAAAAAATCCTTGCTCTTCGCTAAAGTGCCATGCGAACTCTCCACCATTTATCGTCACATGGTATGTGCCCCGAGCATCCTCGACTATGTCAACCGAATTTGTCACATGCCACTGTCTGACAGTTGTGGATTCCGCAGGGTTGCTATGAAGCAAGAGGCGGTCGTCTATCACTCCGTCCTTCACGTCCCTCTTAGAGGTGCCCTCTGCGAGCTTGATAGTTACACAAGTGCGGGCATTCAGCCTACTCTCCCCCTCATCCTCATCTGGCTGCAGTTCTACTATATTGTTGTGCACCCAGTCAGTATTATCGTTGCCAACCGCATAGTCGGCTTCCAATGGTGTGGCCGCCCACTGTCTGTTGTTCTGCATTTGATGTCCCACTCTCTTGGCCATGGCCGCTGCTTTGACCTTAATGTTCGACATGGTTGATATTTGCCACTGGTGCTTGTTTAGGGAAATTTCAGCTGAAACATGCTGTTTCGTGCGTGTTGTTGGAGGCATTAGCGTTGGATTGGAGCGTACTACTGTGGTTATAGTTATAGGTATAATTATCGTCACAGTACAATGACGAAACACTCATATACATCATCATATAAGCCCCGCCGTACACGTAGCAGCATATTCGTAATTTAATATTACATATTCAAATAACATTGGTATAACAGAAAACCTTTTGGCTAGTTATAACCTGGCTCCCACAAATTTTGCATAACGAAGCTCCATGGACAGTTGAGAAGAGCATAGGCTGCCTGCGTGCAGGTATAGATTAATAGTACAGGCGTGTCCATAGCCAGTACAGAGTACCATGCATTTCAACCCTCCTCTTTCCCCCCCTTTGCTCAGTATTGCTTAACGAATGATATACCTTGGGCTTATCATAGCTCATTTCTTGCCAAGCATAGCCTCGGCTCTGTGATCACTCATCCGGCGCCTTGATAAGAGGATCAAGGAATCTTACATCGACAGCCCTGGTTATCCATCGCCCCAAAGCGACGTTTACACACCAGAGTCGAGTCGGGAAAGCATCTTTGACTACTCACATAGAGACGCTGGTTCCAGCCCGCTCACCCCGCTCACCCTGGACAGCACCATGACGAGCTTGTCAAGCGATCTGTTGAACAGTTATTCAAACGAAACGCCAACAAAGCCAAGAACAGAGGGCGTTTCCAATCATACGAAGACGAATTATCTCGACGACTACGACACCCATGGGCTCGCTGATTCTCTGGAATTAAAACGGTATGAGGAAAATGAGGCTCGGCGGTTGCTTTGGATGCGCAGTAACACAGCCAGGTCGTGCATGTAGCGGAATATGGAGATGACCTGGAATCAGGGGAATTTTTGGTCAGGTGTGACTGGAATGATTGGGGCTGGAAAAACGAGATGATGGGTAAGTATCATACCTGTCTGATGGGCTCGAGTAGGGCATCTTCGCCCGTGCCAGTGTTGACGGCTGTGCCGAGATGATCTTCAAACGTTACTGGTGACTGTGGGGTAGCCTGTCGGTTGAAAATCAGGCCTTTCATCAAGTTCAATGGTTGATGAGAGAGTAGAAACAATGGACGGTTGGTCTTTGAACCGAATTGATCCACTAGGTAGTGGTTGGGAACGTTCAAGTCCCTGGCACCTTATCCGGCACGAGAAAATGGATTGGCAGGGAGTGCTTGGTACCAAGCGGCCTGAATGTCGGATATGAAAATTGTCTGGGTGTGAATTCGTCTGCCGTCCACTAATAACCCGCTCGTAGCGGGTTCGAAAAGGTCGCGAGCATATTGAAACTAGTATCTCTCTTGTTAAGCATCACCAGCGGATAATCCCTTGGGGCAGGGCTTATTGGTTATCGTAGGAGAGCAAGGAGTTTAACGTACGTCTGGGTTGTGTTCAGTATCATAGCCCGGCCCAAATCCTCCATTATCAGATCTGAGGCGTTCTAATGTGCCCAAAGTGCTGGCGTCAACGTCTTCGATGGCAGTCGAATTACAAGTTCCACCAATATGTCTAAAGATTGCTCGTGAGTATGTTGCCGAGTGATGGGTGAATGAGCAAGACAGAGTCATTCACCATACCTATAGGCACGGCTGGAGGCCGGAGAGCCAACTGTTGAGTCGTGCAAATGCGTGGTACCAGGATAGAGTCTAGATACAATCTCAAATACAAGATAGTTTGCAAGAAGGTCGGTCAACCTGGCCTGTAGAGGCTCTCTCTGGCCACGCTTCTGCAGGGGATGTTCCACGGGCGAGGAAATGGCCAGCGACCAATCATCACGCCGACTAACCGCATCGGAGCAGACTTCCGTCTCGCTATCGCAGTCATCCTGATTGTTCGAGTCGTCCGCGTAGGGGTCTGCACCACACCGCACGCTGGAATCAAAGTTACAAAGTGTCTTGTCGCATGTGGTCGGTGCCAAAACGTCAAGGTTTGGTGTACAGCAGAGCGTTGGCTAATGACCCCCTATCATGAAAATCACAGTCAGTATTTGCGTTCCCGAATATACGCAAAACAACAAACTTATTTTATGACAATGCAGCGTGACTTACAGTTGCAGGTCTTGCCTCCATAATTGTCTCCATAGGTGTCAACGGCCAACGCAATCTCCTTGTTGTTACACGTGTTGTCTGCACAGTCTCCTCGACCGACCCAGTGACAGTTGTCCAGAGGCTTCGCATTGCTGTTGCAGCAGAAATGCATGCCGTATCCAGACCATATATCGCATTTGCCTCCAATATTCTCAGCATATGCAACAGAGATTTCGCCATCCTTGCAGCTCTTGACGCCGCTATAAACGAATCATTAGATATCAATCGGCAAGAGACGTCTTTTGCTGGAAAAGACTTAGCATTTTGTCCAGGAGCACGTTGAAGTAAGGTCTGTGAACCGCTCATCCGTACAGCAAAACACTTTGTGACCACGCGTACACGTCTTGGTTCCTGATTCCGACTCAGGCCCGCCTCCCCTGTTGGACTCAAAGAGAGTTACCTCGCTCTGGTGACACTGTCTGTTGCAGTCTGAACCACCTCCGCGCCAGGTGCAGGTTTTCGGAGCCGTGCTTGACTTGCAACATATGAGCTTTACGTACGGATCTTTGCCACAGTCGCTCTTGTCATTGCCAACCATGGTGTATCCAAGATCGCAGCGCTGGATATCCGGATTGACGCAGTCATCAAAGCGATAGCAGTCCTTGTGGTACTCTGGAGTTGTCACTTCAATCACCTCGCCCTCTTTCTTTTTTCCAACGTTGATGGGTATCTGGTATTGGTTATTCGACTTAAGTGTCCTTCCTAGCAGGCCCGAGTGCGCAGAAAAGGTGTAGTAATCGAGATCGGAAGCCCAGATCAACACGCCAGAGAGCCCGACATCGTCCGCCCACTTTACTTTCTGAGCAAACGCGTCCTTGTCGTCAGAGGAGATCCACTGGTCATGGTACCATGAGAAGTATTTGGCCGCCGCCTTCCTAGACTGCCTATATTGACAACACATCGCTACTTTAAGTGCCTATTAGGTGATGATGTTTCCAAGATTGAACACCCAAAGATTTTATCTCATCCTATTTCTTTAGGTTAATTCGCTGTTCAGCAAAGATACCCGGATTAGGTACTTACTGGTGGCTATTTTAATCCTGTAGTCCTCCTTATCATGCGTGCTCTAATGCGTATGGTGGAAACATATCATCTTGCTCAAGCCATGAAGTGCCACTTACTGCATTCATGATAGGCAATTTCGCTTTGATGGCCTGCTACATATTAGTAACACTTGCACCGCAGAAACATTTCTATATCCATACTCATCAGCCTGCCAAACACCATCGCACCAGTTGCTGTAGTTTGGTGACGGTGGATATAACCCCTCGATTCTAGGTAGGCATTGATGCACCACGGCCATGACCGGGGAATATGAGCGGTGGCCTGGCATAACTTTTATAGCCATCCATCAGTCCCTGAAAGCTCAGCGTGTTGTAAATCTCAGGAATGCAATTGACACCCATATACATCCAGCCAGTATAAGATTTGGTGCACCCGTCCACTTCTGGAAATCCACTACCACCCCTGCCACCAGCTTCGCAATCCAGATCAATAACGACGATTGTGACGAACAGCTTAGCACCAACACGGCTTGCGTCGCGCCAGGCTTCGTAGATGGGTAAGGTATCCAGGCACTTTTGATCGACGTACAAGCAGTGCGTGAACCGGGGGATGGGATTACTGGACAAGTCAGGAAATGGGTGCCTTCTAACATAAGGGTGATCAAAATTATTCTCCGCAATCCACTCCGCAAATCGCTTCCGAATGTCGTCTTTAGACGCTCCCTCCAGACTAGGGTCTTCAATGACGGTAAAGCTTAGGTATTGCATGAGTAGTTCTTTTCGACCATATTTATCAAGCTCGTTTCGTATTTGCTCCTTCACTTCATCCATGTATCTCTTCCACAACGCATCATCAGAGTATGTACCACGGTAAATGACAAACCCCCATGTCTGGAAGCCGGTTTCCTGCATCGTCTGGATCGTCGAGCCATAGGGCTCCTTCTTGAGCATAGGAATAGTCCTCATTTGAGTAATGGACTCAAGTGTGAGTAGCTGGTTTTCGCTCATCTTGGCTTTTGAATATGTTTTAGGGGTAATGAAAAAGGGAGGAGTGGGGAAAAGCGGTAGGTGAATGTGGAGCAGAGGTAGGCAACAGTTATATACTCTGAGGCCACGTGTACTCGCACGTGCACCATCCCAATGCAATGCTACAACGCAAATTGATAATGGTTGTTGGAGCGAAATAGTTCCCCTTATTGTACAATTCCATCATTCTGTTTACGACAGTATAGTTTGTTCTAGTATAAGTATTTTAGCTCTCTAGCCAGTTCAAATACACAAGTAAGATCTAATCATGACAGAATTGATCAGAACAATTGTTACCAAAGTTATTGGTATGGGATAGCCTTGTGCGTCTCTATCGATTCCATATTGTTTCTTTGAGTCTTGATATTATAGCATCCCTTCTATCAGACGGGCAGGGGTCCAAAATAGATGAGAAGAATTGATATGAACAATAGCAACAATTAGAAATCATAGAACCAAATCTCCTATTTATCTAACGGTGATATCAAATGTCGCCCTCACCGGTTCTGTTTATCTGTACTCGTAATTTGGTTTGGTTCTGAAGTATTGAGTAGAAGAGGAATTGGGGAGATTTGACTCGTGATACTTTGATCATTCATCTTTGTGGCGATCAAGTTCGTGAATAGAAGGCGTCAAGCCCCCTAACTTGGACCTTCTACTGGTGCATTCACACAAAGATGATGATTGAAAAGTTTGAACCTCGACTCGTCTTCTTTTCCTCCTTTATTGAACGCTGCCAAAGACCCCCCTCCGCCTTCTTTTATGGGATCTTCTGCGTCATGTCCTCCTCTTGATTGATTTCCTCTTCGCTGATAATTCTCTTGCAGTTTCTGCTTTCAAATTCTTTGTGAAAAAGTCGAATCCCTAAATTACAATATTTTATTTCCTTCATCCTAACAATAAACAGAGTCGTACTAGGCTAGAGTAACCTCTTAAACTTGTGTCTGAGCTTGTTTATTTTAAAGTTACAGGGTCGTAATGAGATAAATTACAGCCCCTATGAGGGTGTTATCCACCAGCCACCCTTCCAGGATGTCGTTGCTCGTTACGCCTTTCTGCCGTTCCATCACCATACTTGCCTCACGCACCTCTGCTGGTAGCACAGCGCTCACCTGACGTAGCAGATAAGCAACATGTGTCACATTCGAGTAAATTTCACCTATTTTTGATATATGCTCCTCCTTATGGGTGATACACCTCGGAATCTGGCCGGGAGAGCGTTGCACTTAGAACCGAATCTTCCACTGGCCTCTACCATGAACACCTCATCTCTGTGGCCCTAACTAGTTGCAGCAATTCATTGGGGATATAAAAAGTCATATTATCTTCCTTGTAGGGTAAGTGGGCTTTGTATAGATAAACAATAGACCAATTAGATATAAATACCAAGCAGAGAGTACTTCCACGTGCCAATATCACGTGTGTATGCATTTCCCCTCACAACATAACAATATAAAGTCGAGGTCATTACAATTTTTGACCAAACAATAATAATATTACTGTATTATCTCTCACCAAGTTTACACAAGCAATAGAAACTTACAGTCAGTCTAAAAGACCGACTTTTTCGACTAAATCTTCAAAACTATTAGTTCCGACAGGCTGTTCCATCATGACATACGAGGCATTGGGCTCTCAGCCTACTCGAAACGACTCAACTCCGACAGCATCAGGGACTAGCGACACACAATATACTCCTCCAACAACAGCACATACTGTGGTCAGTGACGTGTGGGATGGGCGTGTGTACTCTGTCCCCTGGCAGGGAAATATATACAATATCATTGACACGGCTTCTGGTCGTGCTATTGGACTAGATGAAAATAACTATCTACAACTGCACGATGTTAAAGAGGACATAGACTCTTTACACAAGTGGCTTTGTGTTGAGAGACGCGGATACTTTGGCTTCTTAAACGTGTCAACGGGGAAGTATATGGGCCACGACAATCACGATTCTATGTGCGCGGTAGCGAATCGCCAGGCTAGTCGGGAGATTATGATACCGAGGAAGCACCCTGATGGTGGTTATGAATTATTGGTGCCACGCTGGTGGGAAACCGTGAACAAGATGTGTGTGGCCGGGAATGGTTTGCACATAGTGCTCAGGCAACACGGCACAACTTCCTGGGAGTTTGTCAAAATCTAAACTGTATGGTTTGAGCTGTGAGATTTTGAGTTCGGACAGATTAATCTTAGATTGTTGTCAGGGCATCAAAAGAATGATACCGGGGAGGAGCGTGTGAGTCAGTTTGGAAGAATAAGACCCAGGTAAACTACTTAGGTAACTACACTATAAACTATAACAAATCCTACCTTAACATTCCAGCGTTTCTATTCCTTGATACTCTTCATATGTTTATTGCCTATGTTATTCATTAACTACAACCGTGTTTTTTTCCCGCTTAGTTTTGAGGTCACAGCGTTAACTTCTAGCCAAAACTTTTATCGTCAATGTTTTAATCACGTTAAGGCGAACAATGAGAAAAAAAATGTAAAAAGGCAAACATGTATTGTGCAATAGAGTTTAAATTAAAGAGTCTTAAGAGCTAGCCTTTCCTTCATTTGGCCATTTAAGACAAATGATCTCGCTAGGATTCTTGCATACCTGGCTTACAACCACATTACTCAATTAATAATAAAAGATAGTTGTAATTAACACATAGATTTTATAGAAAGAAACTTCTGAGTATTACCACTTAATTGTATTTATAGTGGGCCTTGATTGACTTTAATATCTGTGCATACCTGATCACTGTTTATTACTGGCGTCTTATCTTCTTTATAGACTCAATGAACTACATATGAGTAGCCAGTAGAAAGCATCGTTGAGTAGAATAAATTCTTTCTATTAGGCTTAGCTAATATTCATGTGAATGTTTAGTAAACAGCGTGGCAGAATGGCGAGAAATAATACACGACCCGGCTGCTAATAAGGTTAACTGAGGACGGAATACAACCCTTTTACAGCTAGAAAGACAACAGGAATTGATGAACTCTCTTTGCAATGCATTATGGCAATTTAACAGATGCATGCATCGTGCAAACACCCTGATCCGCAAATCGGAGGAGACGAAATTGAAATCGACCTGACTCGTATCATTGGGTCCACTCATTAGCAGCTTGCTAATGTCTTGATTAGCAAGAGTATTCTGTAGTCTATCTTTCGGATATACATCGGTGGTAGTATTATCGATAAGAGGTATCTAATAGCATACCTTAAGATGAAGAATTAGGCTTCTTTTCTTGTACAACCGATATTACTATAGTATTGTTTAGTTTGCACTTCGCGCAATCATTATGTTATATTGCCTCAGCCTGGCCCGACGTCGCAAGACATTAAAGGTTTCTTTTCTGTGTATCATCTTCATAATACTATTCTTTTCACACTTTGGACGTCGCTCGAGTTTGTATATGGCAATTACTCGTCCACAACCCATCTTTCAACTTTATAAACCGTCCCCCTTATTGACAGATTGCCCTATTTCGTCGACATTTCCATCGTCAAGGAACTTCTCAGACGTGAAACGAGCTTCTGCCTTGACACCAAGAGAACTCTTATGTCGGCAGACTACTCTGGGAGCCTCTGGCATTCCGAAGCTATTCCATCAAAGTTGGAAATCGAGCGAGTTACCTGCTAAATTCGAGCGGTGGAGCAATACATGCCGCGAGAAGCACCCTGATTGGGAATGGGTATTGTGGACGGATGAAGATAATCTCCAGCTCATCCGAAACTATTTTCCTGGCTTAGAAGACGTTTTCTTAAGTTTACCGGGAAACATTTATAGAGCGGATCTGGCTCGGAATTTGTATATGTATATATTTGGCGGGTGAGTTACAAGTTGGCTTCTGTACACGTAAGCTGAACTTATGGCAATGGCTAACTATTCCAAAACTAACGCTTAGAGTTTACGCTGATTTAGACACGGAGTGTTTGCATTCTACCTATGATGGGCTTGAAAGCTACAATCCTACCTTATCGCCAAGTCTTTCTAGCACGGAGTCAGTCGACGGAGCTAATCCAAGTAGAGTTGCTTTATTTGGTCGCATGGGTTCTGATTCAACTTTTCCCCATTACATACCGAATGCTTGGATGGCCGCTTCCCCTGGTCATCCATTCTTTCTCCTTCCCCTCGAGTCTGCTCGAGCTGAGATTCAAAAGAGCAGACGGATTTTCCACAGTTTTTGGTACGAGTATCCCTCAGCAGAACAGTTGACAGGCCCCATAGCTCTACGTAAGAGCATCTTTCGCTATAATTCATACCGCGATGTAGTAGACAAGGTGGACCTACTTCCCAGTTACTTGATCTACCCTTTCAATTGGAATACAGATGAGAACATCCGAAGTATCTGTTCTGCGGAGCAGGACACATTCAATGAGAGTCATTGCAAGAAGATGTTAAAGGTACACGAGAGGGCCAGTATATCTATTACATACTGGAGCCATACACATAGGGGCAAGGGCCCAGATGTTGAAAATATTGCACGAATTAGCGAGTTAAACCTTGAATATGATCCAGACAGTGAGTAATTTATTAAGATATGTACACTATCTGGCCACCAATGTAGCTGCTATATAGAATACAATTTGCGCTCTATAGACACTATCGGAAGATGAAGCATCAACTGCATCTTTGTATTGCTCCTCCTCTGATCCCTTGGCTTCCGACCTCTACTCTGGTAGTCTTCTTGCTTTACCTGCTGCTCGACATCCCTTTGATCCTGGAGAGCTTGTCCCTCAGCAATAGTCATACTTCCGCCTTGACGTAATCGTGTTTTCCTTGCTCTACGCCTCTTGCTTGGTACTGTATTTGCCTCTTGGAATGTTTTATTCTTAGCTTTCAAAAGAGCTATTTAATGCATTCTCCTACACGCTCCCTTATTAAACTAATCTACAGTAGCTAAAATTGATGTTGGCGAGCTTCCTTGATGACGGCTGACTCGCTTTTTAACATAATCCGTCTACGAAGTGTCACGACCCGAACAATACAATAGGTAATATATTATCAAGACTTAAGCTTATTAAAATAACAAGTGTTTATACAGTGAGCATTATACAAGAGTATATTAAAAAGGTAATATTATATACATAGTGATTACCGGTGTTGTGGTTGCTTTTATTAATTGGGGATATAGTCACGTGACCTTTGGTGCAGGTCAAGGTTTTGTCGTGATATAAATACTCTTTATATATTCATTACATATGTAATGCATAACGTTCTCGATCCTGACTGCGAGAAGTGGTGCTTAAGGCCTTCCCGATAACGCTGGATCGAGAAAAAAGGCGGTGAGTATGAGAGGCGGGAGGCAGGGGCAGATACGTCTTACAGATGGGTATTCTATCTTTATCCACCTATTACATTCTCAATTACAGCGGGCGGGATCTTTCTTCATATAATATTCTCTGCTTGATACAAATAGTATAATTCAAAGAATTGTCATATAGTAAACTGCCCAACAGAATCGTACCATAGCTTTTTGAAAACTAAACAGGGAGGGCTTTCTCTGCAATACGGCTTGGATCTCTTCATTATCATGTGTTTCAAGCTAATGTGCTACCGTACGCTTTCGTTAGATAAGCGAGTTTACTTATTATCTTCGACATGGGTTGTGGGGAGGGGGAGGTTAGATATCTATTGCTTAAAGCAAGCCTTGACGCTAATGTTTAAATTGCCGCTTGCAAGACTAAAATATCATAATGACCAAGTACGGAGCAGGTAGACGTAATTAGATAAGTTTGTTAAGGAGTATAGTGATTATTTTTGTCCTAAGTAATGCCTGGAGAATTGCCAAATATCTCTAATTGATTTAAGGAGCCTGTTTTTTCTTGTTCAAGCATCATGCAAACAATCACGTGAGTATCACTGACGGGTGGTACTGGTGCCCAACTCCAAGGTTTGCAACCCAAATGACTTTGCTAGGTCACATTCCTTTACAATCAACACGCCACTGCTTACAAAAATTCACTATGGTAGATCCTTTCACGATAATCGGCCTTGCTTCGAGCCTTATTTCCTTTGTTGATCTTGGCATCAAAGTCGTATCCCTATCGAAGGCGATTCATCAATCCCATGGCGCCAGTCCTGAGGTACAGAGGCTGGGCCTTATCATAGAAGATGTTAGAGCGGTGTGCGACAAGGTTCGTATGAATGAATCAAGTGATGGAAAACTGCTGGCATACGAAGATGAGAAAAGACTTGCCTCACTAGCAAGTAATTGCCGGAAACTAGCTGAAGAGCTCGACATCCTTGTTGTAGCCTGCACTGCTCGCCAAGATGCACCGTTAAGAATATTCGAGACTACTCGCGTTGCCTTTCACACGCTGAGGAAGAAACCCAGATTTGATGACTTGCAAAGACAACTGCAAATGATGGATCAAATGGTCAGGGATGCAGTAAATGGCATTCTTCACAGGTGAGTAATTGCTTCTGACCCGGCTACCAACTCAACCATTTACAATTTACTTGTTTATGGGGTTCGGTAGCAGTCATATTAGAGCCGCAAGGCTATGGCGCAACGAATTTTGTACTGATCTCACTACTACTTAGACAACGCCAATCAGCCGTGATGTCCGAATTTGAAAGTCTGAGAAGCTTGCAAGAACAACTCCAAATAAATTCTGACGCGAACTTTGAGCTCCTCCAACAGCAAATTGTTGAGCTAACCGCAGCTACGCAGCTGGGTCGGTTAAAAGAGCGCCGCAACGCCCTTCAGAAGAATAGCAACGCCCGACAAAAACAGCCTGGGATCATGGGAAATCACGACGAGCTATTGGAGCTTACCCAAAACATAATTACAAAGCTAGATGAGACAGAGAACAACATGCCTCCGGACGAAGCTGCACAGCTCAACGAATTAAAAGAGCGCTTCCATAGCTTCCAGGAGGATGGTAATATTCAACAAGAACTGCTCAGGGCCGCTACGGGCAATGAGGGGGGATCGAATCTCAGTCAAAACGAGGTTATTGAGTTGATAAATCACACAATAGCTACGGCTGAGGCTGCGCGACACAGGCAGTTAAGGGACTGTCTTGATGCTCTTCAACTCAATGGCAACACTCAACGGCACCAGTTTAAGGTCATCAAAAGTTTGAATTATCATGAGGTCCATCGTCGATGGAGCCAAATTCCAAACGCTGAGAATCGCACAAATGAATGGTTGTTTGATGGAGCAAAAACAAAGTTCTTGGATTGGCTAGAATCCGGAACTGGAATTTTCTGGATTACTGGCAAGGTATACTTTCATTTCCTCGGTCTCACGTCAAGGTAGCTGACAAGCCGCCCTCTAGGCAGGGAGTGGTAAATCAACTCTCATGAAGTTTGCTTCAGAACACCCAGAAACGAAAAAAGCTCTGACGAAGTGGGCACAGCCACTGGAGCCCTACTGTCCAAGCTTTTATTTCTGGAACCAGGGATTCGAGATGCAAAAGTCGCAGATTGGACTTTTCCAGTCAATACTTTATCAAATTTTCAGAAACATACCAAGCATCATTCCACACGACTTCCCGTATTATCCGAATTCTGATGGCTGGAGAATTGAGGATTTAAAAACGATGATGCAAGATGTTGTAAATAACAAAAACATCCCAGCGAAATTCTGTTTCTTTATCGATGGCCTTGATGAATATCATGGCGAGGAGACGCAGCTTATCGAGATCCTTTCATTCTTTTCCGATACCCTCCAGCTAAAGCTATGTGTTTCAAGCCGGCCTCGAACGTTCCTGGATGAGGAATTCCAGTTTCGTCGCGAGTTATTGATTATCCATGATTTCACAAAAGAGGATATGATCACTTACGTTCGAGAAAAACTGAAAGATAATACAAAATTCAACAAATTGCTAGTCACATTTTCTAATAGCAACCCACTTCTCATGCAAATTGCAGAAGAGGCGAAAGGGGTATGGCTATGGGTCTTTCTTGTTACGCGCGATATAATCCATGCTGTCAACAACAACGAAGGGATAGCCACGCTCCAAAAAATTCTTCGTGAATTCCCTAAAGACCTAGAGGAATATTTTCAGCATATTATTAACAAAATCAAACCACACTTTAGAGAGGAGATGGCACAATTCTTTCTCGTTGCTATTGATGAGGTTCGGCCTCTGCCTTTATTTGCGTTCTCCCTTCTTGAACGGGAGAAAGATAATCCAGAATACGCTGTTAAAGCCGAAATATGTCCATTATCAGACGAAGAAGTGGACAAGATTCACAAGGTTTGGAAGGGGCGGTTACAAAATCGATGCAGCGATCTGTTGATAGTTGGAGATGGCGCGCACCCAACTTTTCTTCAGCACCCTGTAGAATATCTACACCGCACCGTGGCCGATTTCTTAGGAGATTGCTACAGCGAGAACCTCCAAAAAATAGTCCCCTTTTTTCAGCCGCCTGCTTCTTTATGCAAGATGATGCTCTTTATGCTGAAAGGCTTGTCTACGGCTGGTCTTAACGAGATGCAATTCAGGACTCAAATTATTCAAATTGTCGACGAGTTACTCTACTATGCCCACGAGACCGAGAAACGCGACTCACCGCAAGACTTGTCCTTGACTGATGTGTTGGATGAGGTAGATAGAGTTAATTCTCATCATACCAGCACCATGCGCAATCACTGGACCCATATAAGAGACTCGCCTGCTCCACGAGGGCGCGACATATATTCAGAAGGCGGAAATTGTAATTTCTTAGCCCTAGCCGTTCAAGCAAGGTTGGTGAAGTATGTGCGTGCAAAACTAGAAGCGGACCCAAAGCGAATAAAAAAGTCCGGACGTCCACTTCTCGACTACGCTCTGCGCCCAAGGAGGGTTACCCCAATTACTATGCCGTTTCACTCACAGAGGGAGGATCCTAGCATCGACATCGCCATGGTACGGCTACTATTGGACTCTGGGGCTAGTCCAAATCAGCAAGTTTTCCTTAACGATGGGCGCACTGTCTGGGAGTTGTTCCTTATATCATGCTATGAATCAGTTCAAGGATCCGAGACATCACAATCACTAAGAAATGTCTGGTATGAAATTTGCGGATTGCTTATCGACCGTGGTGCGAAAGCACATTATCGGCTCAACGGCGAACCTCAAGCTCTCACCGTGTCAACTATTTTTAACGCATTATTTGGGCCAGACAGGGCTCTCCGTCTTGAAGAGCAAATGAAACAAAAAACAAAAGAAGTGCGCATAAGAGGTTCGTGGTGTACATTGCTATGTTGCCTTCTCGGACGATCCTAGAATAAGAGCTTGTTGTGGATGTGTCAGGTTTCTAGATCACAAGGGAGTGAAAGAGCACACAATTCTCAGCGATCACATAGAAAACTCGTAGCTAGGTCTCAATTGGTGACGGTTTCAATTCTTGCCGCGCCTTGAGCGCGCGCCGCGACTTCGGCACCGGAATATCCCTTTTTCCGAACGTTCTTAACCAGCTCATGACAGGATGGATGTTTAAATCGGAGATGGTCAAAAACAAACGAACTGTTAGCTACACAGCAGTAATCAACATCTTGTAGATTGTTATAGAAATTCACTTTGTACTTGGAAAATTATATATGTCATATAATCATAACTGGTATTTCTAATTCTTCATTTCTTTTATACTCACTATTGATCCTTTAAACTCTGTTATGATACGGTAACAGCCCATTAAGATGCTGAGTGCAACTCGCCACCAGAGTGGGGAAAAACAACAGTGTCGGTCACCACATACAAAATATTCCTTGTACAGCAAGACTAGCACCGTTTTTTAATACTAGTGCCTATGCAGCTATTTTGGTATAGCGCAATCCTGTTGTAATTAAATGGTGGAAGAGTGCCTTATGTGGGGGGCGCATTATCTATGATCCTAGAGTATGAGTGGAGGAGGCTTCAAAGATTAGGCTGGTAGTTGGGTACTTATGGGTAGATTACATCTACTTGTAGCATCAACGATTTCCGAAACACATATTCTCAATAACTTTATAGAGTATGGGAAATTTCCTTATATACTAGGGTAGCTTTGTAGCCTCTAAATGAATTCTCGGCGATTTAATTCGTATCAGGCAAAAATACGACATTAGCATATTTTCCGACATCCAACTTACTGATTGACATCTATGGATATTTCATAGACTACTGTTGCATTCCTAAGTGCCTTGAGCCTGCAATAGCATCTGCGATGAGGTGTGTACGAAACTAAAACAGCTTTTTAAGGGATGCCGGTTGTGAATAACTCTTTAATAGAATACTCAATGTTGAGGATAATGAGGAAACCACTGGCCTTGAAGGCCGAGATATAAATTCGCGAACACCTCATTGGCAGCATGACAATCCCTGCATCCGCATCCCCTCGCGATGGGTATACTTATCATGGCATTCACTTGTCAGACTATGGCGTTTCTCCATAGATACGCTGTGGCCAATTTTCAAAAAGGCGCTGTGGATGTTTTTCAAAAAGGCGCTGTTGCTTGTGCTCAAATGCACGGGATATCTGCTACTGTCCCCTGTAGTTGTGCTCTGGGCTATTTTGATAGAATTACCGCAGAGTGTTCGGAAAAACCCTCAATCTCTAGGGATTGCTACTTGGATGCTTACCAGCACAGGATTAGTGGTACTGCTAGCTATAAGACTTTACCAACAGAACCTCTCGACTATTCTATCAATTTTGTGTGTGGCAAACAATACAGGCTGTTTTGTTTTTACGTTTTTGCTTACAACTAGAGCCAGACGGGTAAATTGAGTCTAGTGTATTTGGAATGGTAGAAAGCTGTTAGATAACTTCTTAAAAAGGAATGGCTAAATTAATCTTTGAAGATTTTCTTTTACACGAGAAATCGCCATCCAGTCATATAGCAGTGCGGCGGCGGCTTTTAGACATATAAGCATCTAGGGTGCCCTATCACGACACCGTAGGCATCTCAAGATCGTAGTCATCACCATAAAATAACACATCATGTGAATGCTACTAATGTCCCTCTCGCAGTTCCCCAACAAGCCTTTCTAGATGTTGAAGTTATTGTTAAGCTTAAGGTATCTAGTGGCGAGATAGCGGAAGGAAGCGACCCTCAATCATGATCACTAATAGAGAACATATTTTTAAGCGTCAATAGGCGTACTACTTATGTTGGCAGGCTCTGCTTTACTGAATCTAAAAAGGTTCAAAGAAGGGGTAGATTATGACATCAATATTATTATAGCTTGCTAAAAATGAAAAAAAAAAAAAAAAAAGGCTGTAGTGAAGGCTTGAATATTTTGGACAAAGTAATATTCACGTAACATGACAAAGCCTATACTGCTTTTAAAAGAGGTGCGGCATCGGAAACAGTTCCTGGAAAGCTATTAATGTTGATATCTATCCACCTTCGTGTCAAAGAATTCGCCATTTTTCTTTTCCTTCCTCACTCAACGTAGTATAGATCAAATTTCCCTGTTTCAAATGTCTTAGCTTTTTGCCTCATCTCCTCTGGCACACACAAAAACAAGTCAACACTGGCTGAACCCGGCGATACCCCGAGATATGGACCACCTAGTGCGGCGCCTTTGTTCAAACTCATACTCCACGTTGTCAAATTAGCTGGAAGCAGTGTCGTTGTAGGCTCTTTGACTGGCCGTGTCGCTTGTTCTTCGACATCGTCCCGACCAACACACTGAAGTGGGTCATTCACATCAATACCATCCGCTTCAGCACGGGTTTCAATGTCCTTGAGGTAATGAGGATTGGGTCTATTCTGCGCCTCGAGCCAGAGAACCCGGTGTGGCTCGACATCCAACGAATCATATAGTTTCTCATAATTTGCTACGATGCATACGTGGGCAACTTGTCGTTTCATATCAGGCTGACGTCTGAGAAGCTCTTGAAGTGTTTGTTGAAGAGGCAAAAGAGGATACCAAATCATTATGGGCAAGTCATTTTCTTCAGTGGTCTCGGTAATTCGGGAAAGATCGTTGCACATCACGAAGCGTGCTGTGATGGCTTGCCCAATCATACTCGAAGTCGGATCCCTCCTCCATAGGGGATTGCGCTCAAGCTCCAGAGACCACCATTTCGCAAACGGGGTATTATGATGGATACCCCGGATGATGCACTCGAATTCTTGGTTAACCATAAACGGACGGCGTAGACATGAATAGCGGTCGATATCCCCGTTATACGCTGCCATAAGTATGAGCAGATCCTTGTTCACTGTTGGTAGATCTGGGGGAAGAGGTGTATAAAGAAGTGATACATCATCTGACTCGAATGGAGTGTAGACCTCGCCAGAGCAGTTCTCACCAACACCATCATCCTCCGTGATGTTGAAGTATGAGTACTCAAAAATCCGATTGATGTAAATATCCAAACTTTCTGTGACAGTTAGAGAGGGAAAAATGGCT
This sequence comes from Cladobotryum protrusum, assembly GCA_004303015.1. Classification (NCBI taxonomy): domain Eukaryota; kingdom Fungi; phylum Ascomycota; class Sordariomycetes; order Hypocreales; family Hypocreaceae; genus Cladobotryum; species Cladobotryum protrusum. Next base: position 2,400,629 of record RZGP01000002.1, on the reverse strand, counting down.
GTATCGCCATTGAGAAATGCAGGCTTCGGCTTGTCCATTACAACAGTTCGCGTATAATCATTCATGACAGCATATTTGACAGGATGTGACATGATGTCTGTGAAGATAACGTGACTTGTCTTATTGGCGCGCGCCTCTTCCGCGATCGACACCTCAGGAAGAATCTCAAGTCGTCAGAAGAGTTTAGTATATCCCGCGACGGCACAAGCTCTAGCAACATGGTAACGCATGGCAGGGTACTTGCTGGCCAATTCCGCATAGGTCTCTTCTGTAGCTTGATCTGGGTGCCAAATACAGTAGGGGAAAGTTTCCTGTTGGTCTAGCATATCAGGCACGATGTTGCTCATAATGAGTCGCGCATAGCGAGCTCTAATTAGCTCGGGATAGGTCTTTGAACTGTCAGGTTTACAAAGAGCGACAATTTCGGATGATGTTGCAAATGCCAAGCTGTGGCGGATCCCATGAACCAAGCAGCACCGAATCTGTCTATCATCGAGAAGCTCCGTTGATAATGGAACTGAATTTCCCCGTAGTGCAGCAAGACAAGCCTGCATAATCTCCTGCTTGGTCGGCTTGACTGGTATGGAAGGCCGAGAAGAAATAGAGGAGGTGGAAGACATAGTGTGAAAAGGTTGACGACCAGAGAATTTCGGGCGGCAGGATGATGCTCGAGCAGTCTCATGCGATGGAGAAGATTATGGGCTATAAGTACGACCAGAGAAAAGATTACAACAAGACGCTGAATGTCGGTGAGTGAGTCACAGTTTATCTTTTTATTAAGGCTAAAAGATTTCTAAAGTGGAGGCAATGTCTCGAGGACTCTTCCAACGGTTGTCTATGAATGTTTCATCCGTTGGTTCCAAGTGATAAAACTAGGCATAGCCCACAGATTCCCAGTTTTCTATGAGATCGTTGGTGGATTAGTCACGAGATTGATTCCATACCAGAGTTATAATTCTAGCCTTCGCAAGTATACGAATCGATAAAACAGAGCTCTTCAGACATCGTGAGTGAGATAGTCATAGCACGGGCGGCGTCGTTTTAACAGACTTATAGATATCGCAAAGGCACAGAGTTTGACACAATAATCATTCTTAATGCACTGACTCTCCAACTGTTCTATGCCTATCCAAGAGAAGGTGACCCAAATCTCTAGCCTTCCATAGTCATTGTGGCATTCTGCCAGGTGTACGTCGGACCTGTGCAATATGCGGCTCCATTGACAAGGCTATGAGTACAGTCTGGTAGGCTTGTACCAAGGGACGGGTTCACCTGAAGAAACAAAGATATTTCGATGGGGCCCTCCATACAAACAGAGGCACATGTATCCTCTCCTTCCGCAACATGCCATCTGCCACAGTTCATTGTTGTGCCCTTTGCAACAGTGGCATTTCCAGGTGGCGCAACCGCATTCCAGGTGTATCCATCTGATGGTTTAGGTGTCACTGAACCTCCTGGCACTGATGGTCCGGTATTGTTATGCTCGCCATTCTGAGGAGATAGACATAAAACTTTCCCGAGGACTTGGCTGGCAGGCTGGAGGTTGCTGCAATCGAAAATTATCCAAGGATTGTATTGTCGGAGGCTACCGCGCTTCAAGCCAAATTTGGGGTTGGATTCAATGGTCAGGCATGTATCGGCCGGCTGCAGCTGGTATACGCTCGCGCACGCCAGCGGCAGGCAGAGTTTCAAGCCAGGTTGGAGCGAGCTACAATCCACAATGCCATGGTTGCTGTTGTACAGAGCCGCTGAGGATACGTTCTTTGCAAGCGCAATAGAGTCACAGGTTTCATCCTCGCCAGAAGTTGTATACCATTTGTCTGAGATGCAAAGATCTGTGTTAGAGCTGGGGGGAGGTATGGAGAGGGGCGGGGGTATTGATGTGTCCAAGTTCAGGCCGCAACCTTTGCTAATAAACTGAAGGTCGTGCTGATAGGCTTCATCATAGATAGAGTATGGTGTACGCTGCATCATGGCAATGCGCTCAACATAGCATTCTGAGCATAACTCGGTGCGTGGCATATCCTCAATCTTGTCAACGACCGAGAATCCATCAATGACATCTAGAGCGAATGTTAATATGACTACTGGAACAAGGGGGGTAGAAGTGACAGTGTGATAGATATTTTAAACCATACAACTTACCATTGCAGTACCTTCCACTCTTTGAGTCCTTTAGGCATGTTTCATTGTAACCTGCCCACAAGCGGCCCCCTATCAGGTTGGCAACCTGATTTGACACGTTATATCCACGGCAGCCAGAGTTAACGTTATCGAACCAGGATTTCAGAGATTCCCCGCAACCCTCATCGCACACTGAATCTGTAAAGTTTTGGTTCAGTAGTGCTCCACGGTATGCTGGTTCTGCGAAGGATAAGACGTAGTTATTGCAAATCACTTTTGATACGAGGGCAGTCTTGCAAATGTCTGGTAGCGTAACACTCTGTAGATCGTTGAGATTGTATATCTGAAAGCCAGGAAAGTTTCGTCGACCGCTGACCTCTTTTGCTCCTTGCAGCCAAGCGAGTATAGAAGATAGGTAGCCATTGACATTGTCTCTCGCATAGGTTGGCACAGCATTAAGTGGCGACACCATCTCCAAGATGGCTTTGGTACACAAGTTATAGATCCAAATGTCGTAGCTATCTTGGATCTCCAAACCACGAGACTGGCAGTCCCCTGTCTTTACACATTCTTGTGAGTAACGTGAGAACCAGGAATACATCCCAGAGCCTAGGATGTATACGGTAGATGAATCGATGAGGCGGGCTGCCCAGGACATGGCGCACTGCGAGTCGTTCGAGCTACAGTTGGAGAATGTCGGATCATTGGGGAATAGACCAGTTTGGAACGGCTGCGGGGCCATTGGCATAGGTTGAAAGTATGGTGACTCCGTCTGAATCATTGCCATGAGCACGTTCTTAGCCCCTGAGAGTTGATATTGATAGAGCACGCTGTGCTCAGACGCCGTTCCCCATAGCCACGCACGCTGACTCTCGATCAGAACGCCGCGCCCCACGTAAACATCAATTTGGTCTTGAGTGACGACGTCGAGATCATGGTCAGCCACCCAAACCCATATGTTCTCGAGATAAGCGGTAGATTTAGGTGTCAGATGAAGCATCATTGAGGCTGCTTTACACTTTGATTTGACGTGTCCAGTGAGCTTGGGACAATCCGCTTTCTGCAGTTTAGAACCAATAGCACCACCAACTCGGAAATGGGAGTCTATGAATGATGGAAAGAAAAGGTTAGTAGGTTCGTAAATGTTTGGAAGATAGCTTCTTGAACTTACCCCACATGCCTACAGATCCCTTACTGGACTCGTGAGCATTCCACTCGACAAGAACGGCACCAGCGGTTGGTCCGGAGACGGTAAACATCATATCCTGTATTTCGATGATGCCGATATCGCCTTCCTCCCCAACACGGACTGCAGCACGGGGATGTCGCTCGTCCTCGAAGTTTGGTCCGGTAGCCATTATTTGTGACCATGCTTGGCCAATGATCCTGGATCCAATGGGGAGTTTTAGGGTGTCTTTGATGATGTAAATCCCAAAAGGAAAGTAAACGACTGATGAAGTATTTGCTGCGCCCTGAAGAATAGCATTTAAAATAAATGTATCGTCTGTTTTACCATCCCCCCTAGCGCCAAGTGCTTTGACGTTCATAACTTTGTTACTTGGCACATCATAGTACTTGGGTCTCCGTCGGGTAAAAAGGTTCGGCTTCATTTTATCGTACGCATTGCCAAGCAGCTCCTGGCTTCGATTCATAGCAGCAACAGGCTGTCCGTTGATGAATGTTCCCTTGCCGCCAGCATCATTCACCTGACCGAATCCCCAGCTCTCAACATACACCTCTTTTCCTCCAGCGAGGAGATTGCGGTGCTGAACGCTATCCTGAACGGCGGTTTGAACGCTGAAGAAGCCAACATTCTGAAGGAGCAATGAAGTAGAGTTCTCAGCGAAAAGCGAAGTGACGATTCCAGCCGGGGTGTTTGCAATTATGGTGTCAATGAGGACGAGGGAGCCAACGCCTTGGCCAGTACTGTAGGGTCCGCCTGCGCCACCAGTGATGACCAGCCCAGTCTCGCAGCTCTCAATGACAAAGTCCTGCATAGTCCAGGCCCAGTCCCAGTGGACTTGAAGCGCAGTTTTGGACCTGACAAAAACAAGATGACTTGTTGTGAATTGTTGATTGCCGAAATAGGCGCCAAAATTGCCTCCAACAAAGGTGAGGTCCGCGAGAAAGCCTCCTGAACCATTTTCCATGTATATCCCCTGCTGTGTGTTGTCAGGGATATCAGAATTGAACTGCATATAAAATTCGATGTTTTCGAGTGAGGTGCCCTGAGCAACCTGCCAATGGATAGCACAGATATATGCGTGTGGATCCGTAAGGCGAATGTCCATCTTAAAATTCTTCACGCTTCGAAGGAAATTGTTTGTACTCAGATACCTATAGAGAATCTATCAGCAATCCGAGCTTTTCACCATGAGGATAATTAGAACTAACCAGCCTACGTTATCACCAACGTAGACGTTGCTTGTAATGACACCCAAACCCACGAAACTCTTGGCAGCCAAGATGGTGGGAACGTCATGTGGCTACGTACGCTTGTTAGCCATTTGGTCCCAAGTGCTAATGAAAGGTAATCCTTGTTTAAAAGAACTTACATCTCCGAGAATCTGTGTGTTGTAATATTGGATGATAGGACTGCTAACGAGGTAACTTCCTGGAGGGAAGTATACGACTGCGGGATAGATGGTGCTGGAACCGCAATTGTTACCGCACCTCCCGCCATCCGCAATAGCTCTATTGATCGCTGCCGTGTCATCTGTAACACCGTCGCCTTTTGCGCCATAGTCTTTTACATTCCTCCAGACTTTGTAGCCGCTAGGAGCAAATGGACTCTGTCCAGGATGGCTCTGGTCATCGATCATCCAGTACCCAGAAGCTCGTTTTATCTTCTTATTGGGATGATCTGCAAACTCTGAAAGCCTTCCCTCGGGAGCCTGTAGACTATCTGGAACATTGGTATCGTTATTGTTCCCGGTAGCATATTTCCTTCGAACTGATGCAGCAATTTCGGCATGGTCGCCGGTCGGCAACTGTGGCGACGACTCTGCGAGAATTCGGGCTGCTTCTGCAAGCTTCGGCGGAATGCTATAAGTTGTAGGATTTGTGTGTGTTGTGGTGCCATTACCAACTGTTTCTCTCTTTCGAGAAACAAATGATTCTGGTTCGGCAGTGTAATTGAGCGGAGGCGCGGGCTTGTTTGCTGCGGCTGCCTCTGCTGGGCTTATAAACTCGTTGGCATTGAAGGTAGGATTTTCGACTCTGGCTCTATTGACCACGGCAAGCACTCTTAAGGCTTGTTCAACAATTGCTTCCGGAGTGTCATCAGAAGGATTGGAATCTTTGACTCCAGTGATGTGTGTCGATGATGATGCGAAGACAACGCATGAGAAGTAGAAAACCAGGAAAAGACAGCAAAAAACCCGTTGTCGAAACCATAGCAACTGACACATCTTGGAGATTTGTTCTCTAGATCTGAGAGAGAATCGACAAGTAATTTCTTAGAGTAGAGAAAGAAGGAAAGAGATGTTGCTAAGATTGCTGCGAAGAGGGAGGTGTCCTCTGCTCCCTCTTACACAGAATATTACCGAGGCTTATTCGAACAAGAAAATTTGATCAATTTCTTGAAGTCTAGAACGCGCATAAAATCCTCACTCATGATGTGGAAAATGACTTAGCCGCAACACTTCATGAAGCGCTCTTTGGGTCTCGACCAGTTTCGCTTCGTCGCCATGGTGGGCCACCGGGTTACATCCATTCAGGGTATTCATTACCGCAGGTGCAGGTTCACATCCTACAAGAAGCCTTGTCTATCTGAGCGTTCTAGACACATAGCGGAGATTTGCTGTGGTTTTGGATGGGGATATCGAGGTATGTCATGGTGGTGGTTGACCGAAATTTGCAAGGCAGTCCATTCCATGGGAACCTTGGCACAGGCTCTTTTACCTCACAGCCCACAAAGAGACAAATAAGAAGCAGCGTTAAGCGCTTTGATCCATCGAGTGGCTTGTCGAGAAGCTTGTTATTAAGGTTGGTTTCTTGATATCCTTGAAACCTAGGGGATCCACATGTGTTGCTGACCAACAACAGTTTCGGCCCTCGCCGCTGCGTGCCGCTCAACGTTCCGTACCTAATCCATCGATAAGTAATATCATTGGCGGAATAAAACATGAATACGTGAGGACCAACACGCATTATACCTGGTAAACACATAAAGGTCGCAAAATACTGGTGGGCGGGCTCAATTTTGTCTCAACCGTCTCCTCCAAGCCAGAGTTTTCCGCTTGCTTTGGATGGTCTAGGCATTGAAAATTATGCCGAATGAACAAGACCGGAAATGAGACACCCACTGGAAGGATTGAGCCGCATCCAATCCAGGTTTGCCTTGAACAGCAGCGCCATCCATAGGGTCTGGCAAAAGGCTGTGCTATCATTGAACGACAGGGTGCTTCCCTGGCAGTGGATTGATGTGGTACTTTAGAGTTAGTTAAAAACATCATCTAATGAAATAAACATAACGAGACTAAAGGCTAGAAGTTGTCACACATTAAGAGACCTTGTAGACCGTACTTCATCGCCGAGATAGCTCTCTGACATCCGTTACCATTTTCTCTTCGTTTACTTTCTCGTTCTCATTGTTCAAGTTATCACATTTTCAACTCCTTAATCGTCCCTTTTTTTTACTGGCAATGGAATTTTGGGGGAAATTCAACCCCAAGAAGCCAAGGCTTCTCATATCACTCCTGTGTCTCTTACTTCTTCTTCAGGTTCATGTATTAGCACAGTCTTGCAGTGCAGCCAACCCATGTGCAGTGGGATGCTGTACAAAATGGGGATTCTGCGGCTTGGGTCCAGAGTGTATGTTCGAAATGAAGCCAGTTTGTTCTTCCGATCAGGTTGCTGACGCTCTATGGGCCTATTTACAGTCTGCAACCCAGAAATCTGCGTCGCTAATTGCGATCGTAAGGCCGAGTGTGACCCAGGAAATTATACGTCCACCTATGCTGAACATACCAAGTGCCCTTTGAACGTCTGCTGTTCAAAGTTTGGCTTTTGTGGCCTCACCAAAGAATTCTGCGGCGACAAGAAGGTCAACAGGAAGACTTGCGGCTCTAGCCATGGCTTACAGAGGGTCGTCGGTTATTATGAAAGCTGGGCCGCAAGCCGTAATTGTCACTCTTTTGTTCCAGAGCAGATACCTCTCGGAGTATACACTCATTTGAACTTTGCTTTTGCAACGATCGACCCCAAAACCTTCGAAATCCGAGCGGCATCAACTCAGGACATCAAGCTATACCAACGATTAACATTTCTGAAGCAAATGGACCCCGATCTGAAGGTATTTATTGCAATAGGCGGCTGGACCTTCAACGATCCAGGTCCCACCAGCAGTATATTCTCTGACATTGCCCGCTCCGTGGCGAATCAGAAAGCCTTCATTAAGTCACTTATAAGCTTCATGGCTACTTATGACTTTGATGGCGTTGACCTTGATTGGGAGTATCCCGCAGCCAAGGACCGCAGCGGACGGGACGAAGACTTCGATAATTTCCCTACATTTATTGCCAATCTCAAGAATGCCCTCAAAGCTACCGGTGGCAGGGATGGCGTTAGCATAACTCTCCCAGCGTCCTACTGTAAGAAACAGTCCTCAACCAATACTTCCGCCTGTCCAGCCATTGGAAATACATACTGACTCCAGCCAAACATAGGGTACTTGCAACACTTTGACATCGTTAATCTGGCAGAGAATGTAGACTTTTTCAATATGTAAGAACAGCTTCGCGCAAAGCTGGCCATAACTAACGAGAATAAGGATGACCTATGATTTACACGGCACCTGGGATAGGGGCAACACATGGGTTGGTCCATATCTGAATTCGCATACAAATCTCACAGATATCGAGAATGCCATGGACTTGATCTGGAGAAATGATATTGATCCAGATAAGATAGTTCTAGGTATGGCTTTCTACGGAAGAGCCTTCACGGCAACGAGCCCGAACTGCATGGAACCCGGCTGCACCTATGAGTCTGGAGCTCCCCGTCAGCCCTGCAGCAAAGAGATCAGTGTCATGATGAATTCTGAGATCATGGATGTTATGAAAGAGACAAAGGCGTCATCACATCTAGACAAAGCAGCTGCTGTCAAAATTATGACATTTGGAGACAACCATTGGGTGACATATGATGATGAAGATACGTTTCGGATGAAGGCAGACTTTGCGAGAAGTCAGTGCATGAGTGGAGTTATGGTCTGGGCCGTCTCACAAGATACTCCCGACGCCAGATTCTCCAAAGCCGTTGCCAAGGCCACATCTCGCAAGTTCACTTCTATTCCCATCCCCATCACCATTGGCATGCCTGATCCTGGTAACGGAGATGATGATGGCCTCATCAAAACAACAACGAAGCATCCTCAGTGTCTATGGACTAATTGTGGTGAAGGTATATTACGCCTTCCATATCTTCATTAACCCATATTTTGGGAACGAGCTATCCTAGCATTGATAGAAATATTGGCTAACTTACATCCCGATAGAATGTCCTACAAACTGGGTACGAATGCCCAGGAGAGACCGAGACGCTCGCAAAAACGAATTCATGGTCGATGAAACCGGATGCGGGGGCACTGGCGTTCATCAACTATGTTGCCCCCCTTACTCGGACAATTTTCCTACGTGCGGATGGTATACTCATCATAACGGTAAATGCGATCCGACATGTCCCTCTGGAACCGTTGAAGTCGGTTCCTTGCAGAAATACTGCAAAAACGGCAAATATCAGGCCGCGTGCTGTACCACTGGCGGAAGCAACATGAAGCTCTATGAGCAATGCAAATGGTCGGATTGGCCGCAATGCGACAAGGGCACATGCAGTCATGACGAGGTTGCATTATCTACCACTGGAAGCGGAGGGGCACAGTGTGATATGCGACTCTGGGATGATTTTCTGAACCCGAGAGAGTTTGAAGAGCGCAAGTACTGCTGCGATGACGGCTCGAACGAGAAATGGGATGATTGCCAATGGTATGACTCTATTGGAATTGGCCCATCCGATGACAGGAACTTTTGTCGGACGGGATGCCCTGCTGATCGTGTTCGCGTCGCCATGGACACATTTGTCAATACACCAGAGGCCAAAAGAGGTTGTCCTCGGGGAGGGAAATCCATGTGCTGCATTCCACGTTTTGCCACCATATCCAAGAGAGAATCGTCGAAAGACGCTGAGTACCGGGATGCACTCACTGCATTCGTCAAGGATCCAGTCTGCAATAACGAAGTATTTGGCCTGAAATCTCGCAGGGACACAGATATCAATGAAGATACTTCTGCAAAGGAAAATGAAGATTCCTCAACAAGACACCCCCATTCCCACCAGCACAGGTCGTCCATTCGTTACCGCCACCATCATATCCATGAAAAAGGCATCACAGGGTCAAGGTCCGTCCAGTCCAGACAGGATGTTAGCTACAACCAAGAAGAGGTGGTAGGTCTCGTTTTGCTTCTCTTGTCAAGACAAGCGACACAAAACCAGATTGCCATATGGAATTCTGTCGTGCCACAAAGCTTCCCCAACTTGGATTGGGACAATATTGCCAGCTGGGCGACTAGCACGGGAGCATTGCTCGACTATGGTTACAATCAACTCGCCCGGCTCATTGCATGTCAAATGAGCGATTTCAATGACTGGGTGAAAGGTAAGGAGTCTCATCCATGTTCATGTGAGCAGCCATTGTGCTGCCCAGGTGGTGGTAATGCTTGCGGCGACGAAGATATGAGTTTACAGGCCTTGAAAGCCCCGACTTCTCCGGCCTTTGAAGTTCTGTCTGCAAAGAATCTTGCCCTACATGGCAAGAATGCTAGGGATGACAATAATAACGAGGATTCCGAAGCCTTTGCTAATGCTAGGCCGCCTGGGCAGCCAAGAGACATTGATATCGTACTGCCAGGTGGCCTGGTGATTAGGATAGAGTCTGCTGCGGTAAGCCTTAGCAAAACCATCTCTTGTCAACTGATGAATGACAGAAGCTAATTTAATGAGGATAGTATACACCGGGAAACGAGTGGCCTTCTGGACATCCCATCAGAAACCGGGTTTACTATTATAGCATTACAGATGATTGTGTAGATGTATACCCTCATATCAGAGCCGCCTTCAATGGGGAAACTGGTCTGCAAAGTATGTAACTCTATTTCCCGTAAGGAGGTCCTATACTAATGGAAAGTCATGCAGCCGAACATATTCTTGAGCTGAACTCTATACGGAGCTTTTTTGAGGCTGCTGCATCAGGCATTTTAAGCCAAGGGATTCCACTAACAACTGGTCCAATTAGTCTCGGCTTCTTTACACACACAATCAGACAACCTTACATGAACGCTCCGCCACCAATGGCTGGGGGACAGAACAGCCTTATCCCTATCGATCGAATTATGAATGCCTTTGGGAGTCTCTCCAATACTGTTGATTTTGTGTTGGTCCAGGCGGGACTGAACAGGCTTAAACACAGTGTAGGTCCAGGATCAAATTTCATAACGGTCACTACAAGGTTCTAAAAACTCGCACAAACGACTTTCAGCTTTTTTTTTTTTTTTTTTTTTGAGAAAACTATTATGCTAACTACTGTCGTTAGATATGGGCACTGGATGCCCATTTGTTCAATGATAATATTATGCGTGAATTTCTTGAACCCGATAATGCCAGCGAGTTCCTTCAAACAATACGTGAGGTGAGACTCCCATTTTATATCTTCCCCCTTCTCTTTCCATCGACGGACTATATCTGGGCCATTTTCTCATTGAAGTGCGGTGTAGGTCATTACAGTTATAAACTACATGAATGAACACGAAATTTGGAATTCATTCATGAATACGTTTCTCGAGATCCGGCGTGAACTTCAATTAGCTCAGGCTTGGCATGCCCAGCTCACTGGTAGAAATGAGGATATTGTAGGCGCGTGGGGTGAATTTATGAGAAATCATCTTGCACAGATGGTGATAAATGCGCGCCGCTGGGTGCAGCTATGGGTTACAGCAGCGAGAAATATTCGTTCTGGCAGTAATGATCCAGAGGTGATTAGATTTTTGGCAAGATTGAGTATCCTCCAAAGATACGCCTTGGAGATGGAACTGCCTTGGGATCAAATACCATAGATATCTTAGATCAACAAAGAAACACGTGGGCTTATTGTTCTGTATACGCCTAAAGATCTAACGATACATCTTTGCTCTCTCCCTTCAGAGAAAAGGAGAAGAACACGTCTTAGCACATAAACTTAGATCCGTGTAGGCACGAATAGTATTCCGGAGGCTCAGTCTGATGAAGCAGTGGGACATCAGCGTCCTTGGACAGATCAATGCGGCAAAAACAGGCCAATGACGAATCAGTTACCTGATGGCATTTATGTAGTAGAGACCCTTTTTATTTGTCTCAAACATATTTCAATCAAAGTTATTGAAGGGTGTTATGAACTGCCTGGTATACTCCACCAAGGTGGCTGGGGATTTGACCAACGAGGTAACCCCTCAAATCAACGAATCCAGACTGTTATACAGAGTACGCTCCTATCCATACAAGACAAGCCAGTGGGGCTCAAACGAGCGTCGTCCAGGTACCTCTCATTAAGTACCTCGAATATATAAACTCATACAGCCGCCATCGTTTCTCGTCTCCACAGGTTACGTTTCTTAACACCACAGCCAAATTTCGGTGCGAAGAGTTGAATGACATCTTTGTTCTCTAACGCTTCCTACTTTGGTATGCACGAGCCTCGTACAAGATCCAATATGGATACTTTATTACCACCAATTCCGGAAGACCTCTATCAAATCACTGCCATGCAGGGAATGCCTCAACATGAATGGCATCGCAATTGCCGCCATCAGCTTCAAAACATCGCCCGCAACTGCAGCGGCTCGCATCGCCCACATACATGGGGTTTCACTATCTATCGCACGGTCTATACACCCGAGTCAGATGTTATGTTTTCTGTCGCCTTGGGACGTCTTGATGACTATATGCGCAAGTTCATCATGTCTGACCTGAGCCCAGGACGAGACCCTGCACCTAATGATGAGCTGATCAAACGGTATCAAAACGATATCATTGAAGATGCAAAAACACTCGACGGTGCAAGCACTGACATTATCGGGGCAAGGTTCTCAGAGTGGGTGAGAGAGACAACTGGACCTGAGTCTAACTCTTGGAATCCGCGGTATCGCATATGTCTGATGATAGACCAGGAGGCCCTGGATCAGATGGTGCAACTCCCAGACACAACGGATATGGGAAAGGAAAAATGGTATCTGTGTTGCAAGGTTGTTTCAAACTGGGATCAAGATAAAGAAGGTGGAGATTACTATTACTTTTATTGCACAATCCCCAAGGTTCATGACGTTTTTTTTCCTTCTCATGGGTCTGGGGATAGATGAGATTCCGGTGACAAATCCGAAGAATGATGGTGTCAATTATGTCGTTGGCAGACTGTACTGACTTCATTGTTCAAATGAAAAGTACAGGCCACTCCGTGATGGGGAAGATCTTGATAGGCACACGAGATAGAGGTTGGAACTTTCATAGTCAATTTCATCATTCCAGAATTTCTGTGTAGAAAGTTTAAAATGTAAATTGCCTTTACAATACGCGTCGATCAAACGGTATACGTTTACTGAGCCCCCTTCGTTACGCTTATATATAGTGAAAGAAACAAAAATTTCAATTACGTTGTTGCCAAATCTCGAAATGGATAGATATCTTGCTATGCTATGAGACTGTGAACGTAAGAAATAAAACGAACAAGGGCAACCGTATCGTACATCATAGCCTACGATGGTAACCAGCCACGTTAAAAAATGAGGATATCATAGGAGGTACAATCGGCCATTTGGATCAATGAAATCGAAGCAGGTTACTTGTGGTGAGTGCTATTGCTATCTAATAGATGATCAAGAACCCCGTTTTACACTCTCTTAATATCTTCGCTCCTGAATGCGAGAATCTTCTTATAGTAATCCTTCTAGCTTACAAAAATGACGTAGTTTCCTAGAAACATGTATACCGTGTGTTGTGCCGATGACGTCAAGCGCGTCAATAGCAGTTTTGTCAGAGGCTGAGATCAGATCGTCGCTGGATTCTTCGTTGTACAGATCAGAACGTCCACGACAAGCAGCAAAGACCTTTTGCATTGGGAATAGGCCAATAATGACGGCCCCTTTGGGGCCATAGCCAACCTTTTTTGAGTGCTCTTGTAAGATTGTCTTGGCTCTGTCAAAAATTCTCCATTCGTTGACGTCGTCAACCTGAACTGTCAGACTGGGGCCCGGCATATCTGTCCCCGTGACAGTTGTATCTACATCTTTCATATCTTCCAGGGCTGCTTTAACGGATTTAAAGACGTACATGAGTTTGCTAAGTTCCCCCACAGTCTGCGGTTGATGGTGTGCGTCCAGATTGTCCAAAAACGCCGTCCATCTTGAGGCTTCTGAGCCTTGAGTTCTTAGTGCGTAGACAATATCCTTCAAAGTTGGCACCAGTCCGACACAAGTTGTTTCCTTGACAAGAGTGACCGCTGCTTCAGTTCCAGTGCTCAGTTGGACGTCCATATGGCCAAGACCGCGGTCCTTCAGCATGGTTTGTATCATGGATATCATGACCACCTTGAGCTGATGTCTCCGTTTGTCGATTGCCACAATCCAATCTTTAACATATTCGACGGTGACGAGATTCCGTTCAAGTAGCTCGCAAGCTGTCCAGTAATACTGAAAGTCCGGTATGTCGATGTTGATGCTAATTGGAGTACTGCCGTCCATGTGGCGCTCACCGATGAGGCCGACAGTATCTGCGATGGCGGATGAAAGCCTCGCAATGATTTCAACCTCATACAAGGTAGGCTTGTTGCTTTGAGGCAATGGTGGAATGGTCGGTTTCTCACTAAAAACCACCCCCTTGCCTTGGCCTGGCGAAGTGCCGAGAACAGACTTGGAGAATAAGCACAGGCCAGTATTAATGCTGATGCTTTTAAATCTGCCGGCGCAGAGTGTATCGAACAAGGCAGGCTTGATGGTAGAACAATGAGCCTTGAAGTACTGAATCGAGGTGAGGCCATTGTACTGAAAGTGAGCTTTGGTGTAGATCTCTGACATATCGGCATCTTTTTGTAGATCTGACAGCTCAGGTCTGGAAATGAAGGCAGCTTGGCCAAAGTTGGCGATTTTTTGTGCATTTAGTGACTCTGAATAAGACATGGCAGCCTGCGCGTTACCTCTCAAGATGCACGATATCTTCTCCAATGAAGCAGTGCTCCTTGCCATCTGCTTCAACAGACTCTTCCTGTCCAGGTTCTTTTTTGCCGAATCAGTGACAAAGGTATAGCCAGTTGCTCCCTCAAGAGCCTGTATATGTTCGGCATGCTGGCTCAGCGTGAAATTGGCGACAATAGACGACTGAGTCTCACGGTGACGAATGACGGAAACGGCACCGTCAAGCCCACATACCGGGTTGACGTTGTGTTCTCGTGAATTAGCTACATGTGGCTGCGTCTTTGTCTCTGTTTTGGGCAGAGAATACAGGTATCTCAAGAGAAGGGCAAGCATTGTTCTTAGAATACCAAGGAAATGGCTGGGAAGATTTGAGGATTTTCCAACACATGATGTGAATGCATTTTACGTTACGTCTATAAATACTGCTACTGACGAGTGGTTTGGGCTTGAGCTCAACAATTGAAAGCTCTGCTAGACTGTTTATTAACAGACCATGTAACTCTACGGGGAATTATGTCTTAGTAATGGCGGTAAGATATTGCAAGGGAAACTAAATTAAAAAAAAAAAACTGGTGATGAGAAAGGAGATACAGGACCTTTGTGGCTGAAATGCCTGACGCGCTGAAATGTTGCCAAGGGGGAGCTGAATAACCAAATTTTCTGCAATGATACATATAGCAGAGAACTTCCGTTTTAGTATTTGATAAATGGGTTGCGTTGTGGTCATACTAGAGGCGAGTCTTGCATAAATGCTTGCTTTAGTCTACACGAATTGGTCTACGGAAAACATTCCTTTGGATAAATTGCCATGCATAACTCAATGCTGAGTCTGAACTATTGCATAACCGCAACTTATAGCATATTTGTCTCACAATTGTAGTGTGCAAGGTCTCGTAAGCTGTACTGAGACACATGTGCAATATGAGACAAAATACCACAACGGCTAGCAGATTAGAGAGAGTGAATTAGTTCAAAAAATAATACACAAGTTCTGGTCGTATCCGGACAAGACCGGGACAATTAACTCAGCTCATGAATAAGGGGTCAGACCCTCGGAAGTGCAGTCAGTCTATCATATCTCTTTGGAGTTCCTAACTCCTGACTTTCGTTCTTTTACCTCGCAGGACTCTTTTTGTTATTCTTCTTTCAGAAACATCTACAAGTAAATTCATGCATACAGACCATATATGCTGCCCATGATGGACGTCAGTATGCTTTTCCTGACTTTTTTACTGGCATTTTTTGCTCATAGGGCCTGCGTTATCATCTATAGACTCTATTTTCATCCACTTGCCAATTTCCCCGGTCCCAAGTTGGCAGCAGCGTCAACTTTATATAGAGCGTATTATCAATGCTGGAAGGATGGGAAGATGCTACACAACAACATCGAACTGCATAAGAAATATGGTAAGGAAGAGGCTGGCTTTTTCTTTGTTTTCTCACCTCTTTTTTTTTTTTTCATAGCAAGCGTTCCGAGATATCGATGCTGACTGCTAAGCAGGACCTGTCATTCGAACCTCTCCAAATCAGGTAATTAAAACAGTTATTACTATCATCATACTATAGTAGACTCTCTAAACCATGACTAATAACCAAAACAGCTTGACTTTTGTAACCCTTCAGCATATCATGACATCTACTCAGCTGGATTCAATGCCATCAAAGATCCGGAATCCTACGAGCATCTTGGAGGTCAGGAGCCGACCTTCTTTACCATGAGCGATCCGACAGAATTCAGGGCGCGATTTCAGCCCGTGTCCTCTTTGTTTGCGAAGAAACATTATGATCGTTGCGAGCCTAAGATTGCAGAAAGTGTATGCCCCCTCATTTCCATGATCGAAAACCTCTGGCTTGCTAACTTGGGATAGGTGGAACTTTTCTGCAAGCTCTTATCCGTGAATGCGCAGGCTCGCAAGCCCTGCAACGTGGGGATGGGATATCGATCACTTACCCTCAAGATAGTTAACGACTTTATCTTTAGTAGCGTCCCTGACCACTTGAAGTGCTTGGCTAGCGAAAACTTCGATGACCCTTTGACTGTTGCCACTGGGGAAGCGATGAATTGGACAGTTTGGCTGGCACGAGGCTTCCCGCGTGTAAATGAGCTCGCTTTTACCTTGCCTCGTCGCCTAGTGTGCCTCTTTACTAGAGCATTCGAAGGGTCTATTCGCGTAGGGGAGGTAAGCATCGTCGTATCTTTTATTTGTGCCCCCTTTGTCCGAGCAGAGTCTAAATAGGTAATCTTTTTTTTTCGTGACAGATTTTGGAGGCTGCCTTGGAGCATGAAAAAGATCCAGGCATACCGAAGAATACAGATTCCATGGTTCAGCGTTTAATGAATGCCCACCTGGATAGCAAATCTGGCAGCGCACAGCCCCATTCAGATGGGGTACTGTTATCCGAGATCGAGGTCACTATGTGGGGTGGTATGATAGATCTGTCAAACATATTCCCCTTTGGGACATTCATGGTAGCCAGAGACTTGGTCTTGCAGCAGAGACTGTACGAGGAGCTCAAGTCTCTCTGGTTGGACCCCAAGACTCCAGTTCCATCATATAAAATCCTACGAGAACTTCCACTTCTGGTACAAGGTTTCCCTTCACTCTGATTCAACGTTTTGCTCACAGACAATAGAACGGAGTCGTAAAAGAGAGCATGCGTCTCACACACGGAGTAGTCACAGGCCCTCCCCGGTTAGTTCGTCAAGGTAGTCAAGTCGATGGACACTTTATTCCCGCCAAGGTAACCCAACATTGCATCACATTCCCAGTCAAGCCAGAGAATTATGCTGATTCATTATCTGCTAGACTGTCGTTGTTGCCCCGTCATATTTCGTTCACATGGATCCATTGAAGTTCCCTAATCCGGAGCAATTCAATCCTGACAGATGGTTGGATAACGACAACTCCGAATCCCTTGTAATTTTCTCAAAGGGCCGACGAATGTGTCCCGCTTCGCAGTAAGTGCTCCATGTGATTACACAACACGTCAAACAGAAGCTGACCTGGATATTTAATACACAGCTTTTCGTATATTGAGATGTTCATGACGTTTGCCTCCGTTTTTCGTCGATACCGCGTGACGCCATATGACACAACGTAAGCATGTTCACCAATAGCCAAAAGCCAACGTCTTCCTTAACATGTGTTACAGACTAGATGATTTCAACTGGAACCAGTACTTTTCAATCCAATTTAACGGGCGACCACTGCAGGTAAGGTTGGAGGAAAGGGAAGATTGATAGGCGATTATTCATAAGGCGTCGATATATAGAATATAGACATGATTACCTAACTTCGAGTCAGGTCAAGCAAGTGAAAATGTCCTATTTTCTCCCTCTTGTACTCATAATAGTATAGCACACTGCTGTTTAGTTTCCCTTCATCGATGATGCAACTATGGGCATTGTTTATATGCAAAGGCTATAGGAAGCCTAATTCTAAGAACGAGATGATGAAGAAAATCCGAGATTAATGCTATACAAGTGTTGAAAAGTATGACCAGATAGTTGTAAGCTGGATGATCAGAACATTTCAGATCAATCGAGGAATGTAGAAAACCATCTTAGAATAGTGTTTTTTATTATTAAGCTCCATTGCTAAAAAAAGACAGCTATGATACAAGCAAGCTCATTAATGACTCTTTTGTTTGCACAATATGCTGCATATATCCTCCTAAAATCCACCAAGAAACATGTAGGAGAGACCTCCGATGCTTGCGCCACACGGCTTCATGGGCAAGGAGCAATAACAGCTGCCCAGCAGGCCGCTTGGCAGGTTCCAAATGCCGAGTTACAACCAATCACGGTTGCGGGGGCAGTTAGGCCCATTGTTGCGCCCCAGGTTGCACCGGCGGCAGCATAACAGGCTGTGACGACAGCTGCGCATCCGGCTTGACAGGCGCCATATGCGAGGGGGCCGGCAGAGACTGACGCAATGGTCATGGCAATGACAACAGAGGTGTTGATCATCCGCATTTTGATCGTGAGAGGTAGAAGTGTTGCTGAGCAGGAAGAATATATTGGGGGGGTATGAGTGGAGATAGGCAGCTATAGACAATGAGAAAGGTATCCATTGTGAAGAAGGTGTTCACCTACCTGTCTGCTTATCTCTTTTTCGTTTTCAAGTGATGTTTCTCTTTAGTCGTCTTGGAGTGATGATTATAGAAGAAAAAAATAAAAGATGCCCATGACGGAGGGTGTGCCTCTTATATACCCAAGAGGGCGTCAGTCACCGAGGATTAACACAGTCAGGTATACATTTAGCGAAGCACAGCTGCCCAAGCTTTGTAAAAGCTCAATTTGGGAAACTTGCATCTCATTCGTTTAAGCAAGGAATGTTAATGGCGGGCAGGGTATCAGTTTACATCAGGTAGAGAGATTCCCATACGGTCTGCAGATGCACACGCAAGGGTGTTGAGGTCATGTAAGTGTTGGTGGGGGTGGCCACACACCTCATGCTTTTTGACGGCCTACCATGCGACAACTCCGCCTGCAGAACGTTCCAGAGCCTAGTAATAAAAGATGCAGGGGTAGGTTGGTAAAATAGCTGCATCTGATTTGCTTGGTACCATGGTGATACTGTAGGTTTACTCATGGATCCTTTCCATATGAGCTTTTTGCCTTCAACCGCCCAAGGCGAGAATGGTCAAGTTACCCTACATGTTTGCTTAAAGCACATGGTCATGGTAGACCAACCCTTTCGCCGTGCACCAGCAAAAAACACTTGTATTCTCTAAGAGAAAGCACCCGGCAATATGAAGAGCAAATTGGAAGCAAGTAAGCATGTACAATATCTGTCAGGAGATATGACGCCCAGCTGCACATAGCTTAGAGTCTTTCCTGAGGTCAGATCACCCCGCAAATCGCCAGCACACTGTGAGGTGGTCCTCCTGCATTAGCCACGCATGGATTGCTGCGGGAGGGCCACGGCGTGTGAGTCAATCCAAGGTCGGCCTCCCAATCGGGGGGGAGGGATTACATGGCGCACTGAGTACTCCGTTCAGAGGACTTTAGAATGAATACCCAGGCTTCTATACTTCTATCTACGGGGTGGATATTGATCGCTCTCATCACCTGCCAATACCTCGTTACCCTGCATCCCTGTCGTCGCTTCAGAGTTTCTGGATTTCTCACATTACCCTTGATTCTCTTGTTGCTTTTGGTTTCTCTGCATCTCCTCTATCTCTTTCTTAGGTTACAGTTTCATCACATACCTAGCAGTATCTCCTTATTCCCCAGATGGCCTCCACCACACATCCACATCCATCTGCTTCGCTAAAGTAGCGTCCGCGGTCTGCCGCTTTGGACTAGACGCAGCCACGCATCCACACATCCATGGATGACATACTGATCAGGTACCCGTATTTATGTACCTCTACTATGCCTGATCCATGTTCATCCAGGCTGCGCCAAATGCTACCCTCTCCAATACCCGTTGGTTCACGAAATCATCCGAACATCCATATTAATCACAAGGAGGAGATACCGAGGTTCACATGTAGTGGCCTCCCATCATCCACGGTAAGCGCGGAGCCACGTTGCTCCAGCACTTCTACATTTAGTAGATGCATTGCTATAACTATCAAGGCCGTTTCATTCCAGGTCCACTGCTTTCACACCTTGCACGAATGAACGAACTGTTTGTCCCAATTTAAATTTACCCCAAGAATCCCCTCCGTTTCCCTTGCCATGGCGTCAGATAAGCAAGCTGCACCCCGCGTGCTCTTCTCCAACGCCACAAAGGTGGAGAAGCTCGATGACCACACCTACAAGGTGAATCTTGACGAAGCCTTCTGCATTGGCAAAGGTATGAACTGCTTCACCCCCCACATGACAATACGACTTTCCCTCCTCTAACTGCTGCCAATTCAGTCCCCAATGGCGGTTACACATCCTCATGCATGCTCGCCGCCGCCAGCGCCCATCTCTCCTCCCGAGACCAGTCCGACACCCTCACCGCTCACTTCGAGTACCCGAACCGGACCTCTGCCGGGCCAGCCATTATCGCCATCGACGACGTGAAGCTTGGAAAGCAAGTGTCTACCCTCCATTTAACGCTCTGGCAGGGCGGACTCCTCGACAAAGCGCCATGGATTACCCCCTCCGTTTCGCGCCGCACCGTGATCGCTTACACAAACAACATCAACCTGCGGACGTTTGAGGGTCTCTCATTGCCGACGGGCTATGAAGGAACAGAAGCTGCCGAGCTTCCTCCCGTGCCGGAATTCGAGCTACTCAAGAAGAATGGCGCAGACGATACGTGGGAAGAGCAGAAGCTACCAAAGGCCGCCGCTGTCCAGGGCTCGCTGCGCAACTGGCGCTTCTTCCTCCCTCGCAAGGGCCCATTGGCCCCAGGCGTGTTGGACATGTGGATCTCCCTGGCGAGCGGAGAGCCCATCACACAGGGCACCCTGCCGTACGTGGCAGATTCGTTCCCCTTCAACCTGCACACCTTCCTCGCAGCGCCCGAGTTGCGCGCGCTCTTGGAAGCCCCGCCCGCGGACAAAGAGGAGGATGCAAAAACCAAGGACGCCCGGAAAGATGTGGCCAAGAAGGACGAGCAGCGCGCTGGCCTGTGGTTTCCGACCGTGGTCATGAACCTGGAAATGAAGTCGGCCCTCCCGGAGGAAGGCGTCGAGTGGTTAGCCGTGCGAGTCACCTCGAAGCAGATTAAAGACGGCAAGTTTGATCTCGACGTGCTCATCAGAGATGAGGACGGCGACATAATCGCACTGAGCCACCATGTAGCCATGATTTTGAGCATTGAGAGGAACACGGGCAAGAAGGGCTCTACACCCAAGGCCTCCTTGTAAGAAATTTGTAAAATTATTGGATACGATGTATTTTTAGAAACGATCCTTTTTACTTACTGAATACGTCCATAAAGCCATCTTGATGATGACCAGATCAGAAATCATAGAAATTGAGTCATTACATGATCTCATATCCGCCTGTGGTCAAGTGGAATCTGAATGTTCCTCGTTTGTGAGATGGTAGAACAAGGCAAAGGGTGAGAACACCAATCTACAAAATTGCATCGACTATTTATGCTTTGGAATAAATACAAAAAATCCTACGAGATCGGGTTTCTAAGTCTGCAAGCTCATCATCTGCCGTACAAGATAATACCAGGCCCAGAGACTATTCGTAACACCATTATAAATACACTCTAATCTAGATTCTTGGACTTGGACAAATCCACCTCGCTTATAAGCAGCTCCGGTTGCGCCGCGAATGCCAATATCAAGCGTTTGTAGCTCTCTGCAAATTCCTCGGCCTCTGCCTCGCCAAACATGTCCTTGCGCAAAAAGATGTGGTGGGCACATTCACCGCCCGACTCATCAATGGTGTCAAGATAGACGTCGTAGGGAACATTCAGATCGAATCCCATCATCACTAGCTGGTTGTTTTCACCGAACTGCATCGTCTCCCGTTGTCCAGTGCGGTAATCAACAAGGACCTGAACGGGGGGTGAGCAGTTTGAAGCACGCTGGAGATCAAGCCTACATAAAAGCATTAGCTGTGTTTATAACTCATCGCGGGCTGAGGAAAACTTACTCTTTTACAAGCATCGGGTAGGGGAATTTAGAATTAGCAAGGGCTCCGTATGTCTTGTCTCGCGCAGCCTCCAGCAGGTGCTCAAACTTGGTAGATGTGTGACTGAGCAGACGCACTAGAACAAGGTTGTAAAGACAGCCGATGACATCCATATCTTCGACATCGTGGCTTCTTCCACTTTCTGCCACCGCCATAGTAACGTCCTCGCCGCGGACGGTATACCGCAGCAAGAGGGCACGCAGAACCGCAAGGTAGAAATGGAAAGGCGTGGCCCGAAGACGACGACATATTGAGGCGATTTGCTTCTTAGTCTCCACGCTGATTCTGCAGCTGCCTCGTATGTTCTCATAAGCCTTTAACACCGGCCGCTCGTCCACTTTTGCCAGAGTCAGAAGAGGGAGTGGGGGTGGAGACGTGGTAAACTCTTTGCGCCAGTACTGCAGCTCAGTCTCAAACTTGCCTGCCGCGAGGTCTGCATGTCGTTGCTCCGACGCTTCTGCGAATTGCTTCACCTGACGCCTCGTATGGGGGTTGGTATAGTGGAATGCAAGCCATTTCAGGAAGGTCTGTAGTGAAGTTGCGTCCATAACCAGAGGATGAACGCCAATGACGAGGAAATCTTCCTTTGACGGACTGGTGAGCAGTATTAGGCGTACTGTTTCGCCCTGTGCCACATTATAAATGTGCTCTTTCTGTAAAGACATGGCAATCTTTGCCACCTCCAATTCGTCCTCGATCTTCTGGTATTCTAACTGCAAGACACCATTCTCTAAAATGTGCTGCATCTGTCTCCCATCCTGATCGAAAAAGGCGGTTCTCAAGATCTCGTGTTGGTCGCTCACAGCACGCACGGCCTGTCGTAATCTCTCTGGATCTATTTTTCCTGTAATACGAGCCCATGCAGTATGGTTAAGACCTATCCTATCTTCTAGGAAAAGCCCCGAAGGATAAAACCTCGCTTGAGTAAAAGATACTGGTACCGACTTCCGGATGGCAAGCCTTAGATTTGTAGTTGCCGAGAAATCCTTAACGGACCCATATGTCGTGACGGAGGAGGTCTCCTCATTTGGATCAGATAGGCTATCAGAGCCTCTGCTTGAAGTATCAGCCGCTCCCTTGCTGGTGGCGGATGCCTGGGAACGAATTTCCTCTCCTTCAAAACTCGGAATAAGCCTCGAAGGGATCGTCTCTGAAGCTGTATCGACCAGCTCGCCGACCGAAACACCGTTCAGGATTTTGAGAACAGGGATTTTGACTTCCAGAGTCGTCATGAACCATTCGCGGATTTCGACGGCAGTAAGAGAGTCGATGCCCATCTGATCGAACCTCATGGCACCCATCTCCGCTTTGCTCATCTTGCTGGTATCCAGATGGAACTGCGATACGAGCTTGCGCGTGAAGGCGTCCCATATAATGCCGTGAATTTGTTCTCGGCTCTGAGCGTTTTCAAGCTGCGTCTTGACCGGAACACTGGTCCGACTGCGGGTCGTCGCCGAGTCCTCGGCTCCTTCTTGGTCTATAATAAAGTGACCCATGCGAGGCCATGATGCCCACACGGGCAGCTGCTCTTCTCGCTGGCCAACTCTACGCACGCCTGACACAATCTCAATAGGACCGGTAGATCCAGGACGCCCCGCAAGCACAGCCTCTCCAAATAGTTGATGGAACTCTCGTTCCGAGGTGCGGACATACCCTCCGGTTTGTAGAGTTGTGTGGCCCATAATCGAGCCCTCTGCCACCCGTGTGATATAGCCCACCCCGAAAATCGCACCGATATCTATGATTGAGGCCGCAAGGCCCTGTCGCCTGCGCTTCTCAGCAAGACTGGCCATGAATGTGTTGGCTGCCCCGTAGTTTGCCTGTCCATGATTTCCAACCACAGAAGACGCTGACGAAAAAAAGATGAAAAAGTCCAGCGTGTTTTCTTGGAAAAGACTGTTCAGGTATATGCTTCCTTCAACCTTGGGCTTTGTAACTGTCAACAGCTTATCCAATGTCATGTCTTGGATGGCTGTATCCTGGAGGACCATGACGCCCTGTGCCACACCTGCGATAGGGGGCATATTCGAGCATATGTCCGTATGAAGCGCAATCACTTGGTCTCGCTGGGTTACATCGCTGTTTGAAGCACTTGGTTAGCTAAG
Organism: Cladobotryum protrusum; assembly: GCA_004303015.1. Lineage (NCBI taxonomy): Eukaryota > Fungi > Ascomycota > Sordariomycetes > Hypocreales > Hypocreaceae > Cladobotryum > Cladobotryum protrusum. The sequence continues at coordinate 2,376,588 of RZGP01000002.1, read as the reverse complement.
TAGATCACAATAGGCCATTGGAAGATATTACTAACCATGCAGAAATCTGGATATGAGCCCCCCTTGCGCGCATCTCATCCAGCCAAGCCGTCTCAACGTTGGGCTTCCGACTGGTGATTACAAAGTATCGAGCCCCACGCTGCACCATCCACTCACATAGTGATAGACCGAGTCCACCAGTGAGTCCGACAAGCCAGTATGTTTTATTGCCGGGAAATCTTACTTGCGAATCGACGGGCCGCACATTGATGGGGACGCCGGACTTTGTGGTCCAGTCAAGGACACTGAAATGGCCCAGCTGATCGCAATCCTTGGCAAACTCGTCTATGGTAATGATAGGAACTTGCCCCCATCCTAACCCGGTGGAGTCTTTCAGGGCTGCCGAAGCTCTCGCAACAGCCTTCACAAAGCGATTTTGTACCCTTTTCAGTTGCGACGTTGTGGGATTCCAGGCCTTTTTGCTAAATAATGACTTCAGGCTATCCTTTTGGCAATAAGCCGGCATTGCAGAGGCGATACGGTTTCCAACTGACTCAATCTCTACATGAGACGACATGTCGATGAATGCTGAGAAGCCATCATTGGCAACACGTGCTATAGCTTGATCTGAAATAGCCGGATGGATCGTTAACATGTTAGGGTCTGACCTTCTCAATGTATCGACTTTGGTGGTCGCAATTGTAACCAGCACACCTAGAGATGTCGCTACCTCCACCAAGATCGAGGCGAATTCGGAACTTGGCTCGTAGACCAGCACCTTGTCATCCTCGGACAATCCCCTCAAAGCAATGGATGCAAGCAAGTAGTGAGCTATCAGCCACAAAAGCCGGGCTTCGGATCTTGGTGGTACCTTAACGGTGAGCGAAAGCTCTTTCTGGGTGCGGATAAAAGAGTCGTTTGTAGACGATAGAGCAACCATATCCTTTCCAAGAACCAGAAACATGCATCCAAATTCAGCAACACGCACCGGTAAGATGAGGGAATGGGTGGTCCGCAGTTGAATGTTCTCAGCGTCCTGGCTACAGAATGGCCGTTTCAACTCGATATCCCACCCTGAGTCAGACGCTGATATGCTGATGTCCTGAGAACTGGGCTGAGCTACACGGTGAATTTCCCGATGATTCGAATTGTAGCGTTCGTTCATTTCGTTATTCATTATGAGACGCGGTACCAAGAGGCGGCCTGCCTTGTCGATTACCAGCTCGTTCTCAATGGCGAAGTGAATATTATCTCGTTGCCGCCATTGCGATATAGCCATGTGCCTTAAAAGATTCTCTGCAATAACACAATGGTCTATTCTCCGAGAATCCTCGATATCTAATAGCAGATAGTCGAGAGCCGGATTATCGCGCGCCGTGGCTCGCACCAAGCCAAGTATCATATTCGCGTATGGGTTATCTGCAAGTCGACCCTGGCTAACCCAAACGAAGCTCTCTATATGAATAAGCATTTTCTTTAATGCATCCCATTTCGAGTCGTTGAGCCGCGCGAAGACGGAAACATCTAGATCCGCCAAACTCAAGACAACTGTCTTGTGTGAAACCTCGACATCAAGAAAGTCCGGTAGTGTGCGAGCGATCCTGACGCTAGCGCAGTATGGCATGAGTGTAGTTGAGAGTTGGCTGGCAAGCTCAGTCGTTTTAAACGTGCTTCCGCCTAATATTACTAGATCCTGGATCAATGTTTCCTGAGTCAACGCTGGGAAGCCAGTGGAAAGGGGGTCGCGCAGAAAAGCGATCTTGTCATCTACAGCCTGAGAGACAAATAAAAAGAGGGAGCTTGCGTTATCCTCCTTTGGCGCGCCGGTATCAATTCCCGAGAATCCTGCGGCGCGCAACAAAGTATCCCACTCAGTAGGTGTGACAGCCGGCGACACAGTTCCTCTCTCCTCAGCACCGAGCCACCAGTCTGAGAACGCGCCAAACATGACGCCGAAGAAGTGACCAATGGATGGTAATAGTTCTAGTATAACAAGGTAGCCACCGGGCTTGATTAGACGCCGCGCATTACGCAAAACTTCTTCAAGATTTGGATTGGTATGGAGAGCGAGAGATGCCACTACCAGATCATAGGATGACTCAGAGAAGCCCTGTTCCTGCGGATCCACCGATAGATCTAATGGCTTGGATACCATCTTGTGCTTGTACATCTCCATCCAAGCTTGTTCCGGATCAAATGAGCCAGGGTCACTGGCAGCAACCGTGTACGAGGAAAACTTGGGCCCAATCTCTTGTAAAATTGCCTTTGTTGCAACATCCGTCTTTGTCTCAACCTCAAGGATATGCATGTGAGGATTTCGGTGCACCAGCTGCTTCACTATTTGAGCCAAACGAGTCGTAAAAGTGGCTATCTCAAAACCATTCGTGTACCATTCCTCTATTAAGTTGGCTCGTTTAGCGATATCCATTGCCGATTTCTCGCCCTTGACGATTGCAACCAGATTCTCTCCCAGCTCAGAAAGAAGCCTAATGTCAATAGTATCAGCAAAGGGCCCAGCGAGGAGTTCTGGTGTGGCATCTTGCTCCCATTGCGACTGAAAACATGGCGATTTGCCAGTATGCGATAGGGAAGTGGTGTGTGTTGCGAATTTAAATAGGCCTTTGTAGGGCCCTTCAGTCCTGGCTTGATGGTCCATGGGTATCTCTTGCTCCAGAACACGCAAGTAGAAACCAGCAGCCCTTTCAAGGAAAAGTGCTTGCTCAAGATAGTCTGAAGCCCCGGAGTCATTTCCAACAATCTGTGCCTCTGGGTTTACGGCATCCCATACGACATTGGAAAAGACTTCTCTATCATCCTTCACAGTTTGCTGGGAGAATGGAACGCATTCCAACTCTTGTATCTGAATCATAGCGTGATCAACATCAGCTGAGTAGATATCAACATCACAGACCATCTTAGAATGCGGAAATTCTAACGTATGAGCCGAGTCAAATTTCAGGGCAGATTGCTTGTGTTTCTCGTCAATGCAAAGGTTTGGGTTGATAGTGAGACGCCGAATTCTTCTAGGAATGCTCATGAACCTTTGCGTTCCATCATCAGGGGCAGCGTAAGTCAAAAACATGGATTGCTGTGGTTTCAGTTAGCAGGAGATGGTGAGTTAATCAGAAATGGTAGACCTACCAAAGCAGCATCCAAGATCGCAGGATGAATCAAATGAGTTGATTCCTCAATCTTGGAGATGAAGCCTGTTGCGAAACCAAGCTTTCTTTCTATCTTCTCTAGTGCGGCAAACTGGCCAGCATATTGGTAATCCAGCGCAGAGAGTGACTCGTAAAATCTTTGCGCCCGAACAGACACGAGGTTTGGCCGCGGTGGCCGTCGAGCAGGAAGGCTAGTATTGCATGGTTGACCCAGGTGAATTCGCAATCGACCACTGGCTTTGAGTTCCAGTGGATTGGTATCTTTCCCAGATGCTGCATGATACTTGAATTCTGCTTCAATTGCCCTCTTGTCACGTCTCGAGATATTTGTGAGGGAAAGGATGATCTCGACGCTCAAATCGTGAGAATCGAACACCAGAGCTGAGTCAATCTCAACGTCAAGAACTTCGATCAGCGTGACGGAAGCATCCTTAGACACTATCAGCGCGGCTTCTAGTACGCTAACAATGTACCCTGTAGCCGGAAAGACAACCACATTCTGTAGTCGATGGCCCTCAAGCCACGGTACTTCAGAGAGACGCAATATGTGGCGCCATCGCATGTCTTGTTCAGTGCTATCAGGGGTCAAATGACCCAATAATTCATGCACTGGATCCGGCCGCATCCGAACTGCTCTTGCATATCTAGACTCATGCCAATATTCATTATCATGATCCCAGCTATAAGTAGGAAGTCCCTTAACCAGCTTAGAGACCCGGCTGTCCGCCACAAAACGAGTGTAGCTCTGTAGGTTGACAGCCCCTTTCCCGAGATGCGTCCAAGCGTAGCCGAGACCATCAGAAAAGGACGTAATAGCTGAGACGTCGCGGTTCAAAAGGCCGGTGTAAGGGATACTTCGTGCTATTCGGTCTTGTATGGTTTGAAGAGCAGGCCCCTTGAGAGCGGGGTGAGGGCCTAATTCAATGGCCAAGTCAAATGATCCCACAGAGACACAAGCGCTATCAATGGCCTGCATGAAAAGTACTGGGTTGATCATATTGTTATCCCAATAGGGACCCTTTAGAAGATCAGTATTGCCCACCTTCGATCCGTAGACGCTTGAGAACCAACGGGCTCGGCCACCAGAGCCAATCTGTATATCCAACGATGCTATGGATTTGAGATACTCGCTGGAACATGCGTTCATGTGATGAGAGTGATAAGCCTTGTCCACTTTGAGAAGTCTGACGAATTTTTGCTCATCTTGGAAAATTACCATTAATTCATCGATAGCATCCTGGTCCCCCGAAATCGTCACACTGGTTGCTGAATTGACTGCGGCCAAACAAGCGCGGCCCTCAAATTCCGGATAGTTGAGAAGATCCTGAGCATCTTCGGCAGATGTTCCAACGGCCATCATGGCACCCCTTTCCCCATTGGAACCCTGGGCGAGTCCCGAGTGCAGGCCGCGATAATAGGCAATACATATGGCGTCTTCAGCCGATATGAACCCTGCTGCATAGGCTGCTGCAATCTCGCCAGACGAGTGACCAACAACGGCTGTAAACTCAATGCCTGCGGCGCGCACAAGATCGACCTGGAGAATCTGTATTGCTGTGCAGAGAGGCTGGGAGAGGGCGGCTTCTGAAATCCGCGAGCAAGAAGTGTCTTTTTGCAACTCGTCTATAAGTGACCATGTGGGACGATCGGGGTCTGGAAGCTGATCAAGTCGGTTCTGTAGTTTTTGCAAGATGCCTCTTGAAGTATTAGATGTGGTGATTAAATCCAACCCCATTTGAGCCCATTGAGCCCCTTGTCCCGTAAACACTCCCAAGATTCGGGGTGTCTGCCCCTCTGTTCTGTGGTTGATAGCCCTTACCCCAACACGCTTTTCAGGGTCCTCTCGAGAAATCTTCAGTTTTGCCTCGAGCTTTGCGCAAAGCTCCTCGGAAGTAGATGCCCCTACCGTTGTGGCCACCGAATGGCGCGTCCGCCGCGAATCCAGCGTGTAAGCAATGTCTCTGAGATCATGTGCAGTCTTACTTTCACGCAGGAACTTGGAAAATTCCGCCAAGTAGGATCTAAGCGATGTTTCTGAGGCGGCAGAGAATACAAAGGGAGTGAATACATTTGGTCTATACTGGGTAGAGGTGGGTTTGGGCTGTAAGAGTTTGGTTGATGGGGTGTAGCTCTCAAGAATGACATGGGCGTTGGTGCCTCCAAAACCGAAGCTAAGATTATGAGAGTGTCAGAGCAAATCAGCATTTTCTTTAAACTTGCGGCTTTGTCTCACCTGTTTACGCTTGCCCGGCGAGGGCTGCCCTTGGGCACAGCAGGCCATGGTGTGAGAGACGTTGGGATGAGTAGATTATTATAGAAAGGCTCGATCTGTGGATTAAGACGTGTAAATAGAAGATTAGGCGGAACAATAGCTTTCTTTAAAGCAAGAGATGCTTTTAGCAGCCCAGCAATACCAGCTGTTCCCTCTGTGTGGCCAATTATGGTTTTGATACTGCCGACCAGTAGAGGTTCAGGAGATGCTTGCGGTCTCTCTCCGCGGGGGAAGAACGCAGTACTAATGGCTTCAGCTTCAATTGGGTCACCAGCAGGTGTACCTGTGCCGTGTGCTTCGAAGAATTGAGGACGATGGGCAGGGTTCGTCAAATCTAAACCTGCGCGCGCGTAGCAGTCTCGAATGAGCTGCGCCTGTGCAGATGCGCTTGGCCTACGGAAGAAAGTAAAAGTGAGCAGTCTGCAAGACGAATAGATGTGTGCACATGCTGATCCATACTTACATAGTTTGTCCAGGTGTTTTACCATCCTGGTTCACCGCCGTCTCACGGATGATGCACTCAATTTGATCTCCGTCTGCTTCCGCAGCTTCACGTGTTTTGAGTATGACGGCAGCAACCCCTTCTCCCCTGGCATAGCCGTTGGCGCCGGCATCCCACATGCGTGATCGACCCTCCGGTGAGAGCATTTGTAAATTAGACTCTGCAATAAAGGTGCCCACGTCAAAGATGAGATTGGAGCCCGCCACCACGGCCACGCGCGAGTGCCCTGACCGTAACTGCTGCACAGCATTGTGAAGGGCTACAAGACTAGAGCTACATGCCGTGTCAATGGTCATGGATGGGCCATGCCAGTCAAAGGCATAGGATACGCGATTCGCCAACATAGTTCGAGACGTCCCCGTCGCGTGGTATGTGCCCAGGTTCTCATGGTCTCGATACATGAGCAGCTCATAGTCGTTCACCATCTGGCCAGCGTACACGGCCGTATCAGACCCCCTCAACCCGTCGATGGTCTGTCCACTGGCCTCGAGCGCCTCGTAAACCGTCTCGAGAAGCAAGCGGATCTGCGGATCCAACACATTTGCCTCAGCGGGGCTGATGCCAAAGAATGCAGCATCAAAGCGTCGGTTCGCTCCATCTTCCGCTAAAAGATAGGCTTCTTTGACGTTCACATGGCCGTGGTACTGTCCATTCTTATGGTAGTAGCCCTTTAATGCCGGAACTTCGCCAGCAACAGGCCTGGGATTTCGGAGGAGATCCCAGAGTTTGGAGGGCGAGGTGGCATCTCCGGGAAAGCGACATCCAGAGCCTATAAGGGCAATCTCTTGTCCTTCAACGTTCATGATGAAGGGATCGTGATCCTCCAAGCGAGGTGCTCCAAACGCATAAGGAAGCCACCCAGGTATTTGGTAACAATTTTTTTTCCCCTTCTTAAGCACTAGCTATGCGCGCTATCATCAGTGCAGATGAGACAAAAGGCCAGGAAATAGTACGGTCATGCTGGTTGAAATGGATATGGAGTGGTGGGTAATGGCATTCAACATGTTTCTTAACATGGATAAAATGGATCATGGGGGTTGAGGTTGAAGGGTTAGAAAGCTGAAACGGGCAACTCGGGGTTCTACTAATGGCGTATGTACCTCCGTACTTGGGATGAGAACGCTGAAGACCTCTACTACTTGCATGATCGGCCCTGACCAAGCTTGGAAGGGAACCTCCAGGGGGGGGCACAAAGATGATGACTCCACGCGCCCATCCCATTCCATCAACCGAACTAGGCCCGTGCCGCCCTGGCAGCTGGGAGGCAGGGCAGGGCAGGGCATGCTTCCACAAGTATTAGAGCCCGGAGGCTTGCTCTGCTCGTGTTTGTCGTTTTTAGTGCGTCCGCCATGGATCCAATACAATTCGTCGATCCATGCATGTTGAGACTAAGCAAGCCTCTCTCTCCACCCCCAACTCTCTCCGTTATCAGGCGGCAAACTACGACAGAAATGGTGAGATGTGCAATCTGATTTCAACCACTTGGTTCATTTCAAATTTAACCCACTGCTCTTCCATTCCAAAGGACAACTGCCGCGTTGCCGCCATGCTGCTGCTAGGGGCCAGCCTTCGTGGTGGTCCCACGAATAAGCCACCCTGCGGTTCGGAGGATTTAGCAAGCCCGCGCAACCACCCAAGACGACAGCGGCGGCTATTCACATGCAGAACATGATTGGCTCTGGGCCAACCCATCGTCGTCAAGTGTGGAGGGATGACGATGTTGGGTGTAGATTAATTTGTGGCGATAGACGGTGGCAGAGCTCACGCCTTATCAAGCCCATTCATAACAGTCAGGGGATGAGCGGAAGGATTCAATCTTAGCATCAAATCGTCGTCAACATGTTGGGATTAACAAAATTCTTCTTCCAACCTTGAGAAGCCAATATTCCCCGACGTGGTATTGGTGGTGGGATTTGTCTTCCCCATATTAGTGTGCGTCCCTCTTCAACTCCACACCCTACGCACCCTCCCTCCCAGCCTCCTCCTCCTCCTCCTCCGCCGCCGCGGAACCAGTCATGGAATGGTCACAATGCATTTGATTTGAGTAATTATTAGGTACCCATCCAAGGTTTCTAGAAGTCAAGTTTGTGTTCAGCGTCTCCATCGATGATCCATCCATCAGTGTCTCACCCCACAACGTGCTCTCACCCACCCACAAGCCAGACTACTGTCAACCTGCAGCCAACCTTGCCCAAATGGGACATCTCCATATCATTCCGCAGAAAACGGTAAGAAAGAGATTCCTTCTCAGTCGGCGGTAGGTTGTCTCGGCGGGGTTTACCAGACGATCACACCCAGATGGCCGCATCAGAATGCGGAAGCAATTCAGGCTGCCCAGCATGCAACCATTTCGTCGCACATGCAGGTTTGAGACTTATTGAAGACACTGGCCTGCCACGCAGCCAATATGAATGAAGCCCAAGTCCCATCTTTTTTACGCCAGAGTCGCTACTTAGGGAGCGTTGGCTCCCCAAAGAAAAAAAAGTCTTAACACCAAGGTCGTCGTCGTCGTTGTCTATCGAGTGATCCAACAGCCCGTCTAATGTCGCCTGCCGACGCAGCGACAACATCAACACAGCAAAGATGACCTTCAAATTGTACAATAATTCGACACAGCTATCGCAGTTCGTCGTGCTGCTTGTATTTACGCCCCTCGGTATCTTGGTAACATGTCTACGTTTCCTCGCAACCCGTCGCAGTGCGCGCAAACTCGGCGCTGAAGACTGGCTTGCCGCGATTGCCACCTTGTTCTTCATCCTGACCAACCTCAGTGGTTTGATGGGTACGTAGAGTCGCTTTCAACCATCCTTTGCGTATTCTTTTACTAAACCTTTGCTTTTCTCGTGTGAATAGCCATTAGCATTCTTAATGGACGCCAGCTTAGCGAAGAAGTCATCGAAAGCCCGTCAGACTACAAGCGCATGCGCAGTGTAAGTGGTTCATAATTCACCTTTTCCCCATCTCGATAGGCGACTCACAACAAGGCGCAGTGGGACATGGCCGGCCTGTACTTTTACTTTGCGCACACACTCTTCGTCAAGCTCAGCGTTCTTTCTCTATATCGTCGCATCTTTGGCATCAACCGCGTTTACTTGATCTGGATCTACATCTTAGGCGGTGCACAGACAGTGCTCTTCACCGTCTTCTGCATCTTTCAAGCTCTCCAGTGCAGGCCGATCCAGAGATACTTCGACCTCTCAGTACATGGCACTTGCAAGGATGAAGGAACCGTTATTCTCGGGGGCGAGACACCCAACTCTCTCGTCGATTTCGCCATGGTGATTCTTGCCATGGAAATGATTCGACATCTCCAGCTATCCTCAACTGTGAAGTGGAGGCTAAGAATCCTTTTTGGCTTGGGTTTCCTGTTAGTGCTTTCCCCTGCTACAAGTCGAGGCCATTCTGCTAACTGTCTTGGGTTTTCAAGTGCTGGAATAATAGGCTTCATCAAGATCGCCATCACCTACTCCTCAAGCGCCCTTTGTAGGCCTCCCCCACCTCACCCCACTTGTTATAGGCGCAAATACTAATTCTCTCTCTCCTTATCCAGATGCCTTCAGTATGATCGCCCTCTGGACCTGCGTACAGATGTTCGTCTCCCTGCTCTGCTGCTGCCTACCCGTATTCCACATTTTCCTACCGAACACCGTCGCCTTCTGGAATCGCATCTACTCAAGGGTAACGGGCTATATGAGCATGGGGCAGCGAAGTCGGACGTCGGGTCGCTCATCCAATTCAGTATACAAGGAATCTGAAATTCCAAAGCAGCTCGACGATGACAACAGCATCAAGGGCCTTTCAGAACCCGAAGCGACACACCAAAGCAAGGTTTATGTTCTAGACGACCTGTCCAACCTGGGGAGGCATTCAGAATCACCTGGCCTACGGGGGCAACGTTTTAATGCGGTCTAGGTTGTTTTTTTCAAATATTTGTTTCTTATGTAGAAAAATCACGTCATCACTAGTCATGTTTTAAAGATATCAGGATGGTCCGGGTACGGTTTTATCTGGATTTGGTTATGGGCTCGGCTTGTATATAAGAATTGAGAGCACTCTGTATGTTTGTATGATCAATCAGTCACGACTATCGACACATATTATTTTCGTCCATGCCAGTGAACATCTCTTTATTGGGTTAACGTGATGATAATCCCAAGGTGTAGTCAGGAAATTTACATGTCGAATAGCGATTATATTTTCCCAATATATCAGCTTTCAGCTTTAGAGATGTCCTTGTATGGGTTTACAATTTTGTCTACCTCGGTCAAGTCTGCTTGGGAGAGAGAGCTACCCTGTGCAGAACGCTCCACCTGCCTCGTGTCGCAAAGAAGCTTCATGCCCGTGCAATCCAGGGGTTTATGCGGGGCCGGTGTGGGCATTGGTCAACTTGAGACATTGAGGGGGAAAAGAGGGTGAGCGAGAGAACCTTGAAAGAACCTTGGAAATCGATAAGCGAAGCAGGACGTACAAGAGACGATGTAACTGTCATCATGCCATGGCATCGAATCCCACCATGCAGGGAACACAATCGCAGCTATTGGTCACAGCAATGGACGCCATGTTGCAGAAAATACGTCAAGTGGATTGTGTTGCCTAGGGCTTACGGAGGGAGCTTGGGTCTAGCATTTGATCTGCCTTTCCAGTCGCCCCAGCCTTGAACAGAGGAACTTTTGGCGTCTTTTTAGGGACAAGGATGTATCTCTACCTGCACGTACCGCAATGGGTAACAGTGTAACCGTTGCAGACAAGACAAGATTCGGCCCACTCACAAGAGACAGGCACTCGATCCTGAACTCTTGTTGGCCCATCGTTGATGTCAATTGCTGCGATTGAACCAACAGTTATAAGACGAATGCACGCATCCGGCGCTCCGGCGCAAAGATAATTGTTGGCGGCTTGCTTCCAGCGGCCGTGTTCTTCGCTTTCCGATGCATGCTTTTCTGTCACGTTCTGATATCACCATCTACAGGTAGTAGCCATGATGATGTTTCTGCCGATCCATTTGTCCGAAATGGGGGCGGCTCAACAGCTGCTTACCTTTATGCTTGGAAGCGTATGTTTCTACCCATGACCTCTCCTCAATGAACCAGGTTTTCTCATTAGTCCTCTCGTTTACAGGCCGTGGTATGCCTTGCCGTTCGATCCATTTGGCGCTTATACTTCCACCCGCTGTCAAGATTCCCCGGACCAAAGATTGCGGCGGTGTCTGACGCCTGGTATGCGTACCATTCGTATGTATCCCTGGCCGTCTTTGTCATTTGGGGCATTCCCGGGTAAGACTATGGGCTAAACCGCAGTGCAGATTAGCAGGACGGTGGCCCTGGGCGATCGAGGATGCCCTCAAAAAATATGGTACGTCCCAAGACTTTATTTCAAACGCAGCTTCTTTTCCGAAACCTAACCAGTTTGACCAGGCGACGTAGTTAGGATCGCGCCAAATGAGCTGGTCTTTGTCACGCCGCAAGCATTGGCCGGTAAGTATCATCAAGCTTCCGTTCTCAGTAAACAGCCAAGCTCATACACATACCACAACAGATCTCTACGCTTCCAGCACTAAAAACCTGGAGCACTTCACGAAAACACAGATAAACAATCATGGAAATGATGAGCACGGGGGCATCATTTGGGAATGGGATCCCGCACGGCATCGTCGAGTGGCCAAGCAGTTATCCCCAGCCTTTAGCGGACGAGCTCTGAGAGCCAAGGAGCCGACGCTGCACAAGTACATTGACCTCTTCATCCAACGAATGAAGACTCTTGGCGGAGATTCCCAGGGAGTCAGCCTGCCAACCTGGATCAACTGGCTGTGTGTGGATATCTCAGCCGACCTAGCCTATAACCGAGAGATGAACGCCCTCAAAGACAGTAAGCCTCCCGTGTTTCAGTTTCCCCCAGAATGATACTAACCCTGTGACAGTGAAAGAACCACCCTATCTTTCTCTACTCTCGGGCTTCAACAAGGCTGTTGTCGTTATCCAGACATCATGGCGCTTCCCCCTCCTCAGTCCGCTCAAATATCTATTCCTCATAGCCGCCATGAAGCACTCTCACATCAGGGCTCATAGCCGTATGCAGTTGGAGCATCGTATTCGACGCAAGGGCGCTGTTGAGCATCTTGATTTCTTTGAGCAACTGATTCCAGAAGACCGCGAACCCCCCAAGGACCCTAAAGAGATGCGTCACCTTGAGCAAGTTGCAGGCCAGCTGCTGATAGCGGGATATGAGCCTCCCGTAATGTGGTTCTATTTTACCATCTATCACCTCCTGAAGACCCCTAGCTCTCTAAAGACATTGGCGGATGAGATTAGGGGCGCTTTCCAAAGCTACAACGACATCACCTCAGACACGGCCGCGACGTTACCCTACCTGACAGCTTGTCTAAGAGAGTCCCTTCGCACAATGCCGAATGTTCTTACCGGCATGCCAGTCGTCAGTCCTGGTGCTATGGTTGACGGAACATTCATTCCCAAGGGGGTAAGTTGCCCAAATTGGTATCTCCTCCCGCTACGTAGTCTCCTGACAGTTGAAAAGGTCGTTTGCCAATCTAGCCCATTTGCCTTGGCTCGTAGTCCACGCAACTTCCGCGACCCTCTCAGTTTCCGACCGGAACGGTGGCTGCCGGAGAAGCATCCGCTCTACGACCCGCAGTTCGCTGACGACAACCGCAAGGGCTTCCAGCCGTTTAGCCAGGGGCCTCGGATGTGCGCAGGGAAGGAGGTTGCCTGGTGGCAGAGTAGGGTGTTTGTGGCCAAGGTCTTGTGGACTTTCGACCTAGAAATGATTGCTGGACAGCAAATCGACATGGATAGGGACCTGAGAGGGTGGGGAATGTATAAGAAGCCCGATGTACGCGTGCGATTTGTACCAATAGCACGGGAAGTGGAGGTGTAGTGACGAGCCACATGTAGATCTCTGCCGCCCGTCTTGCGGGGGGCATTGCACACAGCCATAGAGACATACTTGGAATCAATCTATGCCCTTCTGCGTATGATAATGCACCCTGTGCCGAAGTGAGCGGGCGACAAAGCCTCGGCTTAATCAGGAACAGGAGTTGATTGGAATAGATGGCTAGCCTCCTTCCACTGGGATAAGCCCATGGCGTAGAAAAGGTTGAAGAGGTGCCAAGTGCAGGGGTAGGTTGCATTGGAAGCCAGGCAGCCTTGCTTCTGTGCCTATACAATGCCCCCGCTCTTCTTTCATGCGACCCTATGATGCAACATGGCCATCCACACACGTGCGTTTGTCGTCGCAGCTGTCTCCACGGCTGCGCCGATATGACATGTTTTGGTCGAATTGGAGCTCACTAAGAGGCCTTTTACTTGAGTAGGGGGGTGCCGCCAAGTACTTTAGAGCGGAAACTCGATGCTCTTGAAAAGCAATATGCATAACAGAGAACGTAATATGAGAAAGTGAGAGAGTTAAGAGAAGAGGGCCCTGCATACTCACCATTCCCAATTAGCCGCGCTCTCGTTCTTTCATGCCGATAATGGCGTCGGAACAGCTCCCGTTTTCTCAACATGCCGTCCGACAAGGCGAGGACGGCAAGCCCCTTCTTGATAACGCAGCACCCATACCATCACTACCGCCAGGCTACGTACTCGTCAAGACGTCTGCTGTTGCTCTCAACCCTTCCGACTACAAGATCCTAACCAATTTTCCCTTGCCAGGCGCCTACATTGGGGCTGATTTTTCTGGCACCGTGGTCCAGTTAGCCGACGATGTTGATCCTGAAGATCTGAGGCTCGGCAGTGTCGTCTGTGGCGCCGCATTCAGCTTCTCGCCGGCACACCGTCTGGCCAATGGTGCATTTGCCGAGTACGTGCGTGCCCGTGCCGATCTACTGTTGCGTGTGCCCCCATCCTCTCCTGCCGGCCAGGACAGGATAGGCCACCTCGAGGCCGCAACGCTGGGCACTGCCGTGTCAACATGCGTTTTGGCCCTGTGGTCCCCAGACGCTCTTGGGCTCACAGGAACTCCCGACACTCCCGTATGTTCCGAGAAGCCAATCCCCGTTCTCGTCTACGGGGGCAGCACATCTACGGGAACAATCGTCGTGCAGCTGCTTAAGCTCTCCGGCTACGACCCCATCGCCACGTGCTCACCCCGGAACTTTGACCTAGTCCGTGGAAGAGGAGCTTCTGCCGTATTCGATTACTCTTCTTCAGATATCGTGGACAAGATCAAGGCTCACACGGGCGGGAGACTCAAGTACGTGCTAGATTGCATCAGCGATGCGGACAGCGTCGCGGTCTGCTACGGGGCAATTCAACGCCCCGGTGGACGGTACGCATCACTGGAACATGTCCCCGACGAGTCGCTGGCCAAACGACGGGCTGTGAGACCTACGTTTATTCTCTCCGCCGAGGTTTACAATGAAGAAGTGAAACTGGGACGACAGTGGTATGACCGGCCGGTGAGTAAAGAGAAGCATGACTTGGCGGTTCGGTGCATCGGAATGTTTCAGCGGTTGTTGGACCAAGGGACGCTGAGGCCACATCCCATCGAGGTTCTGGGAAACGGGCTGGCAGGGGCAATGAGGGGGCTGGAGGTTCTGGCGAATGGAGGCGTCTCGGGCAAAAAGCTGGTTGCGATTATTAATCAAGAAGAGTAATTGGAGCAAATCGAATGTTGTCTCTCTTCAAGACAACTATATTTAGAAGATGCTTGGAATAGCAATAGGTAGATGCAAAGTCTGTTACGTCTTGTCACTCACTGCCTTACGTCTTATGTATGTTGATCATATCGTATTTCGTTTTTTTTAGACAGTACTATATATACACAAGCATAATGCAGAACTTGGCAGCCTTGATTCGTCAAAACTGCCTTGGAGCCAAAGCCTCTAGTGCTATCTATGCAGACTTCTTAGACATACCCCCCCTTCTTCCCGACTTTCCCAAAGCAGGCATACGTCCGTCTTTGGTTACAATGCCATTTATACTTGTATATACACCTTTAGCATCCCTGCCCAGTTTCCTTACCCGCATATTGACTCGTCCACTGAGCGGTCATCTTTCATCCCATCATTCCTAGTCCCCCCAGAATGCGTCACCGTCCATCTTTTTGTCCCACCAGACCCACATCCCTCAACCCTCTCACAGCTCGAAGCACTCATATCACTGTTGGTTATACAAGTGCCGAGGAAGAAAAAAAATTATAATGCCAGTATCGTAAAAGAGAGACACGATGGCGAGCGACGGCGTCAAGACAGACATGGCCAAGTCTGGCGTTGTAGACACTGATGGGGAAACCTCACAATCCCACGGAGATGGGCAAAGCTCATCGCCCCAGTCGACCATGGATGGCGAGACCACCCCTCTTCCTCCGGCCTTCAAGCCCACCCCGCGGCTCTATGCCATCATCGTTGGGCTGGGTATCGCGAATTTACTGGCGGCGCTGGAGAACACCGTTGTCTCGATCGCGGCTCCTGTGATTTTGACGGACCTTGAGCTCGGCGACAACTTCATCTGGGTGACCAATGCCTTTTTTCTCTGCAGGTAAGCTGTTATATACCCTCATCCTGGCCTCCCTTGGATAAACTTAGGCTGACTATCAAATTCAGTACGGCGATGCAGCCGCTCTTTGGGCAATTCTGCAACGTCTTTGGCCGCAGATTCGTCATGCTCAGCGCCATCGCCGTCTTCATGCTCGGCAGTGGCATCTGCGGCGGCGCTTCAACAGGCGGCATGCTGATAGCGGGTCGAGCCGTCCAAGGCGCTGGCTCAGGAGGCATCGTCATGGTCTCGAGCATCATCATCAGCGACCTGGTGCCGCTCCGCCAGCGAGGCAACTACTCGGCCATCCTCATGTCCATATTTGGCGTTGGCTCTGCGCTTGGTCCCTTCATCGGCGGCGCAATCGTGTCTTCAACGACTTGGCGTTGGGTCTTTTACCTGAACCTGCCAATAGGGGCAGCCGCCTTTGCCATGCTCTTTGTCTTCTTGCGTGTCAACTATAACAAGGAAATGTCATTCTTGCAGAAACTAAAGCGTCTTGACCTCCTCGGCAACGGCATACTCGTAGCCAGCACTGTGGCCATTCTATATGCCCTGAGCTATGCCGGCACGCGATATAGCTGGAAGTCCTGGCATACACTTGTGCCGCTCCTTTTAGGCTTTCTAGGCCTGTCCATATTTGCCTGGTTCCAAACGACGGGGTATTCGGCGGAGCCCCTTATGCCGCCGCGGTTTTTCAACAACCGCACCTCAGTCATACTGGCCATCAACACCTTCCTATATTCGGCGCTTCTCTACTGGTGTATCTTCTTCCTGCCAGTTTTCTTCCAGGGCGTCAGGCTCTACTCTCCACGCCGATCTGGTGTCGCCCTACTCCCCATTTCACTCCTCGGAATCCCGGGCTCCGTAATAGGCGCCGTTGCGCTTGTTCGCTGGGGCCGGTATAAGCCAATCCATATACTCGCATTCGCCTTTCAAATTCTTGGCCTGGGTCTATTCACCCTACAGCGAGAGAGCACAACAGTCGCCGAATGGGCTGTCTTTCAATGCATTGTCTCTATTGGCGGAGGCATCATCTTCACTACAATGTTACCGGCTTTCCAAGCCTTCATCCACGAGCGAGATTTGGCCGCCTGTACGGCAGCGTGGTACTTTATCCGCATGTTTGGGCACGTTTGGGGCGTGGCTATTCCAGCTGCCATCTTCAATAACCGGGTCGACGTGCTATTATCTCACGGAGCCATCTCAGACCCTCAGGTCGCAAGTATCATCTCAGCAGGCGGCGCATACCAGGCCGCATCTGCTGCGTTTGTGAAGCAGTTCCCGTCTGCGCTGCAGACTGAGATCCGCGCCGTCTACAGGGAGGCCACACAGCGCGTCTTCCAGATTGCCATTGTCTTTGCCGGGGTGGGACTCCTGCTGACGCTCTGGGAGAGGGAGGTCAAGCTGCGTACGACTATCGAAACTGAGTTTGGTCTTGAAGAGGAGAAGAAAAAGCATAATGACGGAAATGACGCCGAAAGAGGCATATAGAATAATATATGTGTTTGTATGATAATGATAGGATCTTTTATTGGTTGGCATGCGAGAGCCAGATAGAGCGCTCTGTTTAATTGACGCTATTAAGCTACCGAGCAGTTCCGCCTTTACATGGTTTGTTGTGATTTGATCTCCCCCTGGTAACCGAGTAACGGCTGGTTCCAAAGTCTAGTAAATGCCCAAGTATCACTGGGGGTGAAAACACATGGAAGTTCAAACAAACTCTTCTCTTTTAAGCTTTAGAGATCGTTATATAGGATTCGTCTCACATAGCAATTGTACTACCACAAACTTACAGCAAACCCTGAAATAAAGATGATACACTCCAAGCGTAGATGTGTTAGCTGTTTTGGGGATGCAAATCACAAGATGCGGTCTTGAACATTGGGAGTTGATGAATAACATCATCATGTTGGGGTAATGACTACCATCCTCTGACAGATGTGTATGAGTAGTTCAATATGGGAATTTCCAATGGATCAGTAAAGGTCTCGTCCTATCCGATGAGAATTGAAAGTAGCATAGTACCGGATACATTAGCTGTCTTTAGCTTATGAGAAAAGCTCCATATCAAGGTTCATGTTAAAGGAAAATCAGAAGCTATCAAACCCTATACAGGGTATTTTCCACCTCATAAAAACTGATAACAAATGACTTTTATGGGCTTGTGGTCGTACCTTACACATTTCAACCTTCTTTCGCCCTCAAAGTGAGGACTGCGAGCTGGCAACAGTCGAAAAGCAAACAATATAAAATGCTCCTCTCCTTCCACACATCCAACAAACAAAACCTTTCTCCTCCCCAAGCCTTCAACCTACAATCAAATGTTGGTCACAATCTGCTTCTAACTCTCCAACCACCTACCCGATCACGCTTTACAAACACTACAAGACAGCTCAAGTGAACTAAATCGGTCAGAATGCCGAGGTGCCTCAGATTCCTTCTCATCTTCTTTGTCAACCCGATGGGGGGTTCTCTTCTGGGAGCTGGCAATGAAAGCGGACTCTACATGTAGTCGACCTGTCCATTTGTGGACCTCACAAAGACCAAAACTACCTGGTTAAAGCACATTACGGTAAGCATCTATGACTCAATGTTTTATTTACAGTTCATGCTGAGAGAATCATATAGAAAATAGTTCAACCAACTATAAGGCCTGCAGCCCAGCTCAGCCCAGGGCTACTCAGTTTGGTTGGAGACGAGGAACAATTAAAGCCCTATCTTGAGTGGAAACGAATAGAGCTTGGGAGTAACTCATAATGAAGACATCATCACTTCTGGGGGTGGGAATCGACACAGTAGGTGTCATATGTGCAAGTATATCTGTGATAAATACGCAACAAAAGCTAGATGACTCAATTCATCAATGACAACCAATCGTGTCAATCGGTAATAACTCATTATCATTCCTTAATCAGAAAGATTTCCGGCTAATATTACAGCCTGTAGTATTTGTGCTCGGTTGCAATTTAACGTAACATCTTGTCTTTGAGTGTCTACACTCCTTGTTCCAGACATGTAGTGAACCCAGTCTGATCTGATTGATGATTTGTAGTGAAGGCATCAACGATTCCATACCTGTATGTAAGGTAAGCGCAGGATTCCAGTTGATGCATGGCTTATCGTACCCAGTAGTTTACTACTATACTTACGGGGTCAGATATGATAGAGGCCAACTAATAACTAGAGGGAAATATGTCCGTCATTACCACTATGCTAAATGAGACCCTTCAAGCAGACTTCTTACTTGATTGTGCACAAAGATGACTCAGTACGTAAACCATATCAACCAATGCTCCTAGATGTCGACTTATGGTTGGCTGTTTAATAGTTAGTAGTAAGCAACTAATCAAGCCATGAAATAATTTGATCAATATCCAGCACTGCATATTGCACTGGGACGCATGATTAGTATTATCCACATATAGCAGATAAACAGATGGCGTTATGGTGGAAACCCAAGGCCAGTGTAGACGCTATGCTTCACCGAACACCTCGAACTTGGTTTAGATGCGGGGTCTATTCTTCCCCGTTCACAGCATCTCCGTCGCAACGAGCGTTCTTTACAAGAGTCTCGGTCATAGTTACGCCCAATTCCCGCGCTCTTCTTGGCAGAGGAAAGGCCTCACAGATACAGCATCAAAGAGTCGCAATGGCAACAACAAGTGCTCCCACGGAGATTCCGCAGCCTCAAGCGGTTTGCCCTTCCATAGAGGCTTCCGAGGTCATGCAGCTCTTGGAAGACGTTTCAACGGCTGAGAAGCACAAAACAAGAGATTTTCTTCTGGTTGACGTTCGCAGAACCGACTGGGAGGGCGGCACGATAAACACATCCATCAACTTCCCCGCTCAGTCATTCTATCAGACCCGCCCCACAGTCTACCAGCTATGCAAGCAGGCCGGTATCAAAAGAGTCATATTCTACTGCGGTGAGGAGCCAAAACCATCACACATTACATAGAGCTTATATACCAGTGCTTGAACACACATTGCTGACATTATGCAGGGAGCAGCAATGGCCGAGGACCCAGGTGTGCGGGGTGGTTGCAAGATTACCTCAATGAAGTGGGCGAGACAGACGTCCAGGCCGTTGTCCTGAAAGGCGGCATCAAAGGATGGCAAAAGACTTACGGCAGCAAAATGATGGATTATTATGACGAGGCAGTCTGGTCTGGACAGAGCAAGTAGAAGAAACGATTCCTTTCGGCACAGCTTTCTGAGAAAATCTTCTCTCTTCATGAAATTCAGCAAGATAGACATTCATAAAGTCCCGTAGTCAACCCTCTCCGTTTCGTTCCGTAAACGCCAAGCGAGCATTTCAGGTCTTTTTTGTTCCATGTTTCCCAGTTTCCAAATGTTGTTCCCATCTATCGGTTTTGTCGATCGTCGCCGCCGATTCTTTCCAGAGCTTCGAGCATCACCACGGAGTTACCTCGAATAACCTGCCACACATATATATATTAGCGCCGAATTCTCTTTGGGTTATCATGTTCAGTCTCAAGAGACTGGGTACGCACCACCATGCCGAGCTTGACCTTCTCTCCACCGTCTTTCTCCTCGACCGCCTCGTCCAACACAATGTTCAAGAATACCTATTCATGTCAGCACTCTGCCCGATACCATCATATAGACTAGAGTTTTCTCACATCGTATCCACGGAGCACACCGATCACTTTTCGGCTGCCATTTAGCTGGACAAACAGCCGCTTGTCGAGGTACTACCAAGAAAAGTTAGCAGAGCTTCCTTGCAACGCAGTTCCCCGCGTAGAGACCCGCCCCCCAAATCTCAACATTTCCAAACGAAATTCCAGGACCATTTTCATGACAAAAAAACAAAACATACCTTCTTTAGCTCAGGTTGGGCAGGGGCCATCTTGAGCAATCAATGTCTTGTTGCTTGGTGACCTTCGAACTGCGACGCGATCTTGGGCAAGGCTAGATAGCTGCCCACCTTTGAACTTTTGTCACGTGCTGATAAGACAATGTACCTTGATCTCATCGGAGCTTCAACTAGGTGCACCCCGACATCTTCGATTCATGATCTAACCCACAAAATACCGAGAGAATGAGCTCGTTTGGGGCAAAGCGAAAAGCGCGTGTCATCAAAGTCGACGATGATGATGAAAGAGTGGGCGATTCTCCCACGAGCACCGAGAGCGGCAGCTCAAAAGAAGGTAAGTCCTCTTATCACACCTGACGACCATTTGCTGATTGGGATCAAAGGCTGACCTAGGCGCGGGATAGAACCTGTAAAACCAGCGTTCAGCTCAAAATCAGGGCGCAAGCCATTTCGACAGTCTGGATTGCGCAAGGCGTTCAATCCTACGGACGAAGATGGTGATAAGGACGAATCAGCCAAGGGCAGCGATGAAGAGGACGATGGGCCCGTGGTTATTCGCCCACATGCCAACCGATCCGGCTCGGCGAAACAGAAAAAGAAGATACCCAAATCAAAACTCTCATTCGGAGGCGACACCGGCGGAACAGACGATGGCAGCGGTGAGGAGGTCAGCACGCCGAAGAAGGCACCTTTAGGACAGAGGGTGCTCGAGAACAGCGCCCTAAGACGAGGTGTAGCTGCGAGAGGATTGCCACTTCCAGTCCGATCATTCCAAGACGAGGACGACAGGCCAAAATACAGCCAAGAGTACCTGAACGAACTACAGTCCTCCACACCAAATACCCCACGAGATCTCTCGTCTCTCCAAATCGACGACGGAGACGAAATGGACCTTGACCCATCCGAATTGGAAGGTGCCTTGATTGTCGATTCGCCAGTACCGCCTCCCGCTCAAACCACCACGCAAATCCTTACCGAAGCCGAAATCCGCGAGAAGAAGGAACGCAGGGCACGGTTAGCAAAGGAGCAGAACTTTCTTTCCGTTGAGGACGACGATGAAGATAATGACGATGATCTTTCAGGGCGGAAAAAGAAAGATGACACGCGACTCATTGCCGAGGACGAAGACCTTGGCGAAGGCTTTGATGAGTACGTTGAGGATGGCGGGTTGTCTTTAGGCAAACGTGCGGAAAAGGAACGACGGAAGCAGGATCGGCAGAAAATGGCAGAGCTCATCAACGCTGCCGAGGGTAACACCTCAGATTCATCGTCCGACAGCGATGCTGAGAGACGAATCGCCTACGAAACAGCGCAAACACGCGCTGGTATGGATGGCCTGAAAAAGCCTCGCAAGGACCCGTCCGAGCAGCTTCTACAAGTACCGCCAAAGATCACACCATTGCCAAGCTTGTCCGAGTGCTTGGCGCAACTACAACTAACGCTCAAGACGATGGAGGGTGAGATCAAAGCGAAGACTGCAACTGTGACTTCACTCACACGTGAGAGAGATGATATCGTAAAAAGAGAAGCCGAAGTCCAAGCATTCTTAGACGAAACCGGAAGGAAATATCAAGAAGCCATGGGGCAGAAAGATGTGTCAATGGATGGACTGACCAGCACAGGGCCTGGAGTCGAATTGACTGGCGAAAGGGGATTGGAGAGCCTCGGCGCAACACCGATGCAGAGGCCCCAGGAGGATATGGACTGATGTAATGCAAATCCCGTGTATAATAACTACTGCCTACTACCAATTGTATAATGCCAAAGAAGCCCATGGGCTACAGAACCCAGCATCTCCTAAACGATTCCGTTTCCCTCCATTTTCGTATCTCACCAGCAGCATTTGTTAAATGCTCATCTCATATACGCCGCTCCTGTTTTCATCCCATGCAATACGCCTAAAAGTGTAAATAATACAAGATAATGCAATGTAATAGGTCTCGTAAACTCAATGCTCCAGGAATCTGATGGATCTCAAAACCCAATGGAGAGTGCCTATCCAGGGGTCTCAGTTCCGGTTTGGGTATCAATAGTCGAATCAAGTATTAAATAATGCTAAGATGCCTGTAACCATTGACTGAATGGGCAGGCCGTGAGGTGTAAATCGGTTGCGAGCGCATTTTAATATGCTTCGTTCGACTCACTGGTAAGAATAGACGAAAAAGAGTTGAGTCGAGTCGCAAGTGCTATTGTCAAAGAATGTCGCATTCGAGAAGATTAAAGAGCTCTCTTTGTCAATGTGACCCAGAAATCGGAGGCAAACAAGAAAATGGAAGCCTGCGTCTTGATCGGCGTCTCCGGGTTCACCAGTGAAAAGTCGAAGCGTCTAACAAGCTATCCGACAATGTCCAGTCAGTTTCTAGAAGGGGTGTGACGAGAAAAAGAAGACATGCAAGAAACATGTGTGACGTACCTCAAAAACGGCCTTGTGCAACTCCATCAGTGCAATAGCCTTACCCAAACATGAATATTTGCCGAAGCCGAAATGTGTATCCACGGCGTTGATCATATTCTTTAGCTGCTCTCCCTCGGCATTCAGCCATCTATCAGGACGGAACACGTTGGCATCAGGTCCCCACACAGCTTTGGAGCGACCGACGCCATGAAAGCCCTGGCCGATTTCCACTCCGCCGGGTACAAAATAGCCATTGATTGTATCACCCTCAGGCGGAACAGTTTTGAATCCAAGACCTCCAACTGGCGGCCACATACGCAAGCCCTCGCGGATGACGGCTTGCAGGTAGGGCAGGGTTTGTGTCTCAGCCCATGTAATGGGATTGCCCACGGTGGCGGAAGCCTGCCGGACTTCATCAATCAAAGCGTTGTAAGCGAGGGGTGAGGTAATAAGTGACAGCAAGGTCATGCGCAAAGCATGAGCACTAGAGTTGGAGCCAGCAATGCTAGTGATTGTCAGAAAGGCCACCCCCCTCATGAAACAAAAGACCAAAAGACTCACATTGAAAGAAAGACTTGCTGAATGAGATCCTGTTTGGACATGCCGCTCTCAATATGTGCTTGCATCATGTCTTTGGCAGGCGGTGCGCCAGGATCCAACCGCTGTTCGACATAATTTCTTGCAAAGCTTCGGTCAGGTCAGCGTGACTTCCTTCAAAACTGTTACCATAATATCTCAAAGCAACATACCCCATCAACCGACCGAAACCGACCTGGTCGCCCTCCTTGGGCAAAAGCAACCGCAGCGGCCATGTATGAACGACTTGCGCCAGAGATGGCAACACGGAGACAACGTTCATCATTGGCAGCGAGGTGGAGTTGATCTTGTTATAGTTGTATAGGTCTTCATCCTTGTCCAGATATCCAAATGGCTGGCCAAGTGAGACATCGCCGATGGCGTCCAAAGCAAAGAACTGCGTCTTCTCGGCCATGTCGAAAGGGCGAATGTCGGATTTAGTAGAGACATACTTGCGCTCAAGCAGATCAATGAAGCTCATAAGTTGCCGATCCATGCCGGCCTCGAAGCTGTATCCTTCATTTGCCTTGCCGGAGAACTATGTCCATCATTAGTCACATAGCATATTAAAAAAAATGTTTATTAACATACCCCAGGAGCCATCTGAGCGCGCATCTGTTTGTGCTTGGTGGGATCTCTCAGGGAAACAACATTGTCAACGCCAGGGACAATCTTTCCGCTGGCATAAAACTTGCCCTTGGAATATCGACTCCTGACACCAGACATGTGTCGAAGTACATCTGGATCTGTGGATAGCAGTTGGTTTGGACCGATGCGAACCAGTGGACCTTGATAATATAGTCAGCATGAAAAAGGCGAGTTTATCGTATCAGCACTTGAGGCGAGACCAATATGCATCACGTACCATATTGTTCAGCAGCCTCCTTTAACTCCTCATGATAACGGCCTCCAAGTGCACCAGATAGCTGCCACCAAACAGACCATCCTGCGCTTGGAGGGCCTGGAATGTGCCGCAAACGATACCAAGTGTAAACGGGTCGTATGATGAATACAAAGACAACCCCAGCGCACGCGCAAGTCAGGATACTCAAATGCGCCATCGTCTCCAACAGTGGACAAGGTGAGATGACGGTGCACTGCAAGCCACAAAAGAGCGGGAAGCGTATCGTTAAAGGCGCAACAGGGAAGAGATGATGAAATAGGAATGAAGCTTCTTCATCAATGAAACGATGAAACCCCAAGCACCAGATTCCTCCATGCACAAGGAGGGGCCGCCTAGGGGTTTATGTAACTACTGCTCCGTACTTTGGTTCATATTGGCTTAGTTTGCCATGACCCGGCAAACCAAAGGTAATCGGTCGGGGCGTGGATGGGAGCGAACAGAGCGAGACAGACGGGCAGACGGACAGAGATCCATGGAACCCTGTCTTGTTCAAATCAAGTAACTGCATTCAAGCGATTGGCATGAGCTTTACCAAATAAGAGCTGGCCCGCAACGAGACTGCGCACAGAGGCGGGAGACCGGACCGAGTGGCTAAAGGCGCATGATGCATGAGAGCCTCAGCAGATGATGTCGTTGTCATCCAATGGCGAACCAAACCCTGTGTCCTACTCGTTTTAACACCGTTGTATAATACACCCGAGGTCAAATGTGCTCAAGTTGCATGAATGAAACTGTTTGAGATGAAGGAGGTGGGAGAAGGGGTGGAAAGCAGGCTGAGCGCGGAACTGGTTCCATGTTGATGTGACATGATTCAAATCCCCTCCATTATTACTTGTAACTTGCCCGGGGAGAAAGAAAAAAAAAGATTGAGGTCTTATTACAAGTAGAACCAAGAAAGGCTGCAGGGACTCTTCCCTGCCCCTTGGACGAACCTCGAGCCATGGTAAGACGGCCCCACCACACCAAAGTGAGGTGCTTATTTGACCAGGGGGCTTCAACAGCTAAAGACCACTACCACGGCAGCGGTGCTTCCACTGCATGTACTATAAGGGCATTAACGAATTTGTGCCTACAGTGGAGGTGCCAAGGTTCGATGGATCCATGGATACCAATTTATTGAATCTGACGATACCAATACAATATCTGACCACTACAAGTAAGAAATGAAATCACATCATCATCGTTGCACAAGTATGTTTCATCTTTCTTCAACACTTACTGGTACAAATACTTGTCCTTGTCCTTGTCCGTCCTGCCCATCGCCAGCCATGCAAGCCCCCTTTGCGCATGGGTCACCCTCAACTCCCACCCAACCTTGTCAGACGGGAAATTGCTACATCGAGAAAGGACGCCGATTACTTGTTGTTGGTTCTTTGCGTTCCGATATGGTGGATGCGGCTGCTCCCGACTCCGACGGCAAGGGTCATTGAGATCCCAGAGTCGGTCAGCATCACCAGCCTTGAGAACTCTGAAGCTTTGGTGTTGTTGTTGTTGGTTCTGGAATGCAACAGCAGTGAGTGAAGCGCCGCTTGACGCAACAACCTCAGCTCTTGGAATGCGTGCATGTATGTATGCTTGTCAGACGCCGTTATGGCACTACCCGTACTCCGTAGACTCTACAGCAGAAGCAGATTTGTTTCATTGCATTGTCACGCCCGCCCAGTGTCTTTCACTGGTTGCTTTTTTAGGCTCATCTTAGGAGGAACTGAAACTCAGCGTTCCCGGCTCTTAGCAAATATTGAGCTGCCTTATCACCGACTTGGGCTGCTGTGATGATCGCGTGGCGCGGCAACTTCCTCGACACGAACACGGCAATGAGCTTAACATTGGGGTTGAGGCCGGTATGTACGTGTAGCATGACCAGCAACTGGCCAGTGCACATCAATATCAATCATCATCGCGACTTTATTCAGTGACTTATTCATTTTCATTTTCATGCCTCTGATGAAGCATTCTCTCTCTCTCTCTCTCTCTCTCTCATATGATCAGACACCTCTAAACAACATCGTCGGCAACCAAGCATCATATCAATAAGTGTAACAGACAAAATCTACCATTCCTCTATTCCCATTCTACTCTCATCTTTTCTAACGCCCACTTTAATCCATTCAGTCCGTCTTTTTGGAGTCACCCTTTCTGCTGTATAGTAACCCATCCCTGACACTACCAAAAAGCAACGCCCAAGTATCGACGATAAGATTCGTCCTTCCGTACCACGGGCCCTCGCCAGTCGACTGCGGTAATCGAGGGAATGCCTTCACGAAGTAGCTACTATTTGCCCTAAGGACGGGCACGTTCGGCATGGTCTCTTTTCTCTCAATTACCGGGACAACGCCCGTTGCTCCCTCTGATTCCATCTGCTTTATCACCTTGATTGCCAGACTGACCATAAAATCCACGCCAGGCGTCCAAGATGTGGTCACATAGCCAATAAAAAATGCAAAATTCGGCATTCCGTCGAGAAGACAGCCTCTCCAGACATACGTCTTTGCAAAGTCTACTAGCTTTCCATCCACCTTGGGCGTAATGCCACCGAAGACTTGCAGATGCAAGCCGGTGGCAGTGACTATGATGTCCGTTTCGAGCTTGCGACCAGACTTGAGAAGTATGCCATCCTCTGTCACCGTCTCGATGACATCTGTCACAATCTCACAATTGTCTCGCTTCAGGGCCTTGAAGAATTCTCCGTCAGGCGTCATGCATAGCCTCTGCTCAAAGGGTCTGTATCGGGGATTGAAGTGCACAGAGACGTCGACGTGCTTTGGGAGTTCCTGTTTCATTTCCAAGGTCAAAAGCCACCTGCTTAATCGAGGGGCTGCCAGAAGGAATTCGGTCATGATAACCTCGTGCGCAACATCGAGACACCGACCTATTCTGTGCACCCAAGATAACGGCAGAATCTTGCTCAGAAACCATTCCAGAGAAGAAGTTTGCGATATGGAAGTCACATATGAAGGGCTTCGCTGAAGCAACGTGATCGATTTGGTCTTCTCAGCCATGACGGGCAACAGTGTGCACGCAGTTGCGCCGCTACCGATGATGGTGACTCGCTGGTTGCTGTAGTCGAGGTCCTCTGGCCACCACTGAGGATGCACGACTTTTCCAGCAAAATTTTCAATGCCAGGAACAGGACTGTCAAGCGCCTTTTCATACGAGTAATAGCCAGTGCATCCCATGATAAAATTGGCGTCGTAAATTTTCTTGCTTCCATCGGCATCTACTTCAAGTCTCCATGCCTGCCTCTCGGTGCTCCATTCTGCCCCCTGGACGCGGTGTCGGAACCGCACCTTGTCGTATGTGCCATCTGCCTGGGCAGCCTCTGTCACATATTCGATAATTTCAGCGGCAGAAGCAATCTTGTGCGCGTGTTTCCATGGATGCCAGGCGAATCCGAATGCGCGCAATGAAGAATCGCTTCGAATGCCAGGGAACTTCCAGAAGGACCAAGTACCGCCAATTACTGGCCTGGCCTCGAGGATGGTGAACTTCCGATGCGGGAGTTGCTCTCTGATGCGATGGGCAGCATTAATTCCGCTTATACCTGCGCCGACGATCAGGATATCATGAATCTCATCCGGTATATCCATGTCTGAATTTGCCATCTTGATTGAGCCAACAAAGGCGGGGGATGTGGCAGAAAGGCGTGGGTGCAGAAAAGGAGTTGACAGAGCATGGGTACCGGCTCATGGGAGGGTTCAACTTTTATACATGTACAGGCGCCCAATGCACTAATGTGTTGGAACAGCGTATCCGGAAAAATGAAACAATCTTAATAAGCATCAATATCTCTTACTTTAGACTCATACATGCAAATATTTATATATTGCTTACTTACTTGGTATATAATTAGCAGTCAGCATGTTGAGATTCACTACTTTCTTTAGAGGACCCAAAGGGCTAAGGATTGTGCCAACCCAGCCGCTTGGTTTAAGTTTGATCGGCTTACAGGGTATCAGGATAGGCCTACGCTCCATGTATCCATCACAATGAGATGTAGGTACCTACAAGTAAATGAAACCCTATGCCTGCACTTCAAGACATGCGCCCAGCCGACATTTTTCGGATAATAATCATGTCTCATCGAGAATTTATATATGAGGGATCTACTTGCAGATGGTATGTGCGTACTCCATATACCTAGGTATCTATGCCAAGTTTCTCCTGAAATTTTTAGCCTCATGTCATATTCGCGAATTGAAGCTGCCGGCCATTGCGATGCATACAACTCTCGAGATGTGACAGCCCCGTTGGCTAAGCGGTATAGCGTGTCACTAGTAATTTGACATGACAAGGTGACTGGTTCGACTCCAGTACGGGGCATAGCTCGTCTAGTATGTTGAGAATCTGTGAGGGTCTTTTTGCTAACTGGAATCACGGTTGATTCCTTTTTTTCTTGACTCTTTTTTTGGCTTTTTGGAGTTACTGGGGGTAGGATAGGTGCCAAGGTAGATCATCATTTTATGATGCTAGAGTCTTATTGCGAATGCCCCAAGTATTGAACGCGTGTGTAGGGTAGCGTCAAGTGAATGTTTGCCCGCAGTCACACTCCCTTTCCCATGTACTTCCCATCTCTTAAAGACCCCTCATCGTCAGCCTTGCATTCTTGAGCTCCACAGCAGCTCTGGCCTATGGGAAGCCTAGGAGTGGGTCAAAACATCCCGCATCGAAACAGCTAGAAGGCACCTTTTTATTCTTCCCCCACATGCTCTTTGAACTTCTTTAATCCCCAGCTGAACCAACTTTTCTTCTTCTTTCAGGACTGCAAACTCTCATATTTGATTTGATACCCCCAAAAGTTGTTCATCATGGCATCAGCAGACGAGCTCAAAGCTCTAGGCAACAAGGCTATTGCCGAAAAGAATTTCGACGAGGCTATGTACGTCCCACCATGTCCCACCATCGTCACCCCACTTTGGCAGTTTTGAACTCTTGGTGTTTTGACTCTTACACATTGCATGCGACCAAAGCTAACGTCTTTTTCTCTTTGTTCTTATGCGTATAGCGACAAGTTCACACAAGCAATTGCCATTCAGCCTGAAAACCACATTCTTTACTCCAACCGTTCTGCCGCCTATGCTTCCAAGAGGGACTGGGACAATGCCCTGAATGATGCCGAGAAGACAACCGAGATCAAGCCTGACTGGGCCAAGGGTTGGGGCCGCAAAGGCGCTGCATTGCATGGCAAGGGCGACTTGCTCGGCGCGAACGATGCCTACACTGAGGGTTTGAAGCATGACTCCTCCAATGCTCAGCTCAAGAGCGGCCTGGCCTCTGTCGAGAAGGCCATGCAAAATGAAGCCGGTACGTTCTGAGTGAAGCCGGATATACGAAAACAATCTTTGACTGATATTTTCAGGCGGTTTCGGAGCCGACCCGACTGGTGGACTGGGCAATATGTTCAAGGATCCTGGCTTGATTCAGAAGCTTGCCTCTAACCCCAAGACCAGTGCCTATTTGGCCGATCCTTCTTTTATGGCCAAGTTGCAACAGATTCAGCAGAGTCCTCTCAACTCACAGGACCTTTTCTCCGATCCCCGAATGATTCAGGTCCTTGGTGTCTTGATGGGTGTCGATATGGAGGTTCGAGACAGCGCTCCCCCCGGCGCCGAGACGCACGATATCCCCATGACGGATGCGCCAAGCCAGGAGAAAAAATCAGAGTCTCCTAAGAGGGAGCCCGAGCCCGAGCCTGAGCCCGAGGTTGACGAAGAGGCCCTGGAAAAGAAGAAGAAGAAAGAGGAGGCCGACAAGGAGAAGGCACTCGGTACCGAGAACTACAAGAAGCGCAAGTTTGACGAGGCTATCCAGCACTACAGCAAGGCATGGGAGCTTTACCAGGATATCACATACCTTAACAACCTTGGTGCTGCGTATTTTGAGAAGGGAGAGTACGAAAAGTGTGTTGAGACATGCACAAAAGCAATTGAAGAGGGTCGACTCATCTACGCCGATTTCAAGCTCATTGCAAAGAGTTATGCTCGCATTGGTTCCGCCTATGAGAAGCTCGGAGACCTGGCCAAGGCTATCGAGCACTACAACAAATCTCTCACAGAACACCGAACCCCTGATGTCTTGAACAAGCTGCGCACAGCTGAGAGAGCAAAGGCCGAATCTACCAAGAAGGCTTACATTGACCCAGCCAAGGCGGAGGAAGCTCGTGAAGAGGGCAACAAGAAGTTCAAGGAAATGGATTTCCCCGGAGCCGTTGCTGCATATTCGGAGATGATTAAGCGAGCACCAGAAGACCCTCGTGGTTACAGCAACCGCGCTGCCGCTTTTGTGAAGTTGTTTGAATTCCCTAGCGCATTGGATGACTGCAACACCG
The DNA here is from genome assembly GCA_004303015.1 of Cladobotryum protrusum. Classification (NCBI taxonomy): domain Eukaryota; kingdom Fungi; phylum Ascomycota; class Sordariomycetes; order Hypocreales; family Hypocreaceae; genus Cladobotryum; species Cladobotryum protrusum. The sequence goes on along the minus strand of RZGP01000002.1, from coordinate 2,346,143 downwards.
CTATCAAGCTGGACTCGGCCTTTATCAGAGCTTACATCCGAAAGGCTCAGGCTTACTTCGGCATGCGCAAGTACTCTGAATGTGTTGACACTTGCGATGAAGCCCTTCAAGTAGACTTGGAGCATCACAAGAGTGCTAATGCTCGCGAGATTGAGCAGCAGCAACAGAAGGCATTCTCCGCCATGTACTCAGCTAGGGAGAATGAGACAGAGGAGCAGACCCGACAGAGATTGATGCAAGACCCAGAGGTAAGCTCGAAAGCCCCTGATGCAAAGCTATGGCAGCCGCTAACATGTGTAAATTTAGATCATGAGCATGATGCAAGACCCTGTCATGCAGTCTATCCTTCAACAGGCCCAGTCAGACCCCAAGGCTCTGCAGGAGCACATGAGGAACCCTGGTGTACGATCCAAGATCCAGAAGCTGATAGCTGCTGGTGTTATCCGCGTTGGACGATAAGGGTTGGAGATGTATTGCTGTTATGTAAATTGCTGATGTGGAGACTTTTTAAATAATAATGAGACCATGAATAATTCAGCCATTTATGTTCTTGCAGATGGCCATCAATCGCAGTGGGGTATGTTTTATGAAGCTTTCAGTATGCATTGAAGCTTGGCTTGGCGGGTGATTATGTTGCAGATTCATATGGAAGTTTCCTTCAAGAACTATCACATACGACCACAGCCACCAGAAAAATCAGGATCCCGTCCGATCTCCTAGGATAACCTGGTGAGCGCTGGATTAGTAGCTGGGTCGGTGACGACCAGCGAACACCTGGTGTTGTATGTTTTTTTCTTCTTTTTGCCTTACCTGGGAATTTGTCGTTGTTACACTGGTGAGCCTGTGGTCTCTGCCGAATATGGAGATGTGGTAGGTAGATCTATTATGCACAATATTGAGGATGTGAATAATATGGTGTGTTACTTACTTTGATATAGCTCTACTAATAGTAATCGCTCGTTTATTGTATATCCAAATTGAACTTAATTAGGATTGATTGCTTCTATATCGATTTATTCTAAATAACACAATTACTAGCTATAGGGTGAATGAGTCTACTCAAAACGCAACCAACGGCCGCTAAGGCCTTGACTGCCACAACGGTTTTGCGTCATGTTTTAGACATGGTCGTCATTGACTGTTGATCTGTAAACCGAATCGCAAACTTAAACGGGAATACCTCAGCAATATGAGATGTCAAGAATTACTCTTAATTTACTCTTCTTGAATCAATTGATGATAGATATGCTATGGCTGCTCTAGGCTTACAGCGTTGTTGCTCGTTAATTGGCACAACCCACTGCACGCGTAGACTTTGCCACCCGAGGATTAGGCGTAGCGGGCCGGATCTCCCCTTAACTTAGCAGCGACCAGTGCTAATCAACCACTGTGGCACCCATACGTGTATGTTGAATGGGAACGTCCTTGGTCTAAGCCCCTGGATTGTTGATTTCCATCTTTAGTCAACCCATCGCAGGTTGACTTTTAAAAAAAAAAAATCAAGAATGGATGGCTTCAGCGAGGTGATGGCGAGAGGTAAGTGGATACATGCAATTGCCAATATCCTTTCTCGTGCAAGCGATGCGAATGGATGCTAATTCCAACTCAACAGATGCATGGGCGTCGATCCCATCAAATCTCCTTCGCGCAGAGCTCCAGCGGCGACAAGACGAAGGCGAACGACCGAAATGCGGTGGGCGCAATGGTGGATGGTATGATACGGCAGCGCATGTTTTCGCGGTTTTTGTCATCTTGACTCTGAGCACTCTCGGTAAGCAATCTCTGGAAGCTCGCTTCTTTTAACCAGGGGGGGAGGGGAGTGACGAACTTGGGCTAACGGAACATTCGCAATCATTCAGCTTGCGGATTCCCCCTAATATCACGACGAGCGACGACCGGTCATCGACAAAAGAACATCATATTCTACTGCCAGCATGTAGGGACCGGCGTCCTGCTTGCTACGGCCTTTGTGCATCTCCTACCTACCGCTTTCTCATCCCTGACCGATCCATGTCTCCCATACTTCTTCAGCAAGGGATACACGCCCTTCCCTGGCCTAATTGCCATGGTCTCTGCCATAATGGTTGTTGGCGTCGAATCCTACCTGACAGCTCGCGGGGCGGGGCATTCCCACTCTCATGCCCACGGTTTCTTTGATGAGAACGAGGACGAGCATGGCGATTTACATCATCATACTACGAACGAAGGATTGGCTGAGAGACGTGCTTCGGGTCATCATCTGACAGATATTTCGTTGGACGACATGGAAGCGACACAGGGGCTGGTTGCTGGTGTTTCCCCGTTGCCCGAGTCGGCCCCTTCTAATCAGCGACGTAGATCGTCAGAGCGGGACGACGATGACCGAGATTCAGATTTGGAATTGGATCTCGCGGAACTTGACCCTGCACCACCAAGCAGCAGCCAAAACGGACAGTATGCCTCTCTCAAGCCCAACGGTCGTGGCGGAGACGCTGCGCAATCCCAGACTCCTGAGCAGCAGAAGCGTATGATGCTACAGTGCATGCTTCTCGAGGCTGGCATTCTGTTTCATAGTGTCTTTATAGGAATGGCGATATCTGTAGCGACCGGCCCAGCCTTCGTTGTGTTTTTGGTCGCTATCAGCTTCCACCAATCCTTTGAGGGCATGGCTCTGGGTAGCCGTATTGCGGCGATCCAGTTCCCCAAGAACTCTGTTCGCCCTTGGCTGATGGTCTTGGCCTATGGGCTGACAACTCCAATCGGTCAGGTTATTGGCCTGGTACTGCAAAGAAAATGGGATCCGAGTAGTGCCACCGGTCTTGTTATCGTCGGCGCTACCAATGCTATCTCGTCCGGCCTCCTCCTGTATGCTGGTCTTGTGCAACTTCTTGCGGAGGACTTTTTGACGGAGAAGAGCTACCGTGTACTGAAGGGGAAAAAGCGGGCGCAAGCTTATATTGCTGTTGTAGCTGGCGCCGTGTTGATGGCGGCCGTCGGGGCATTTGCTTGAAGCACGATTCACTTGTATTTTGATTCTAGCGATACGGGGGTGTGTGATATTTTCGCGGGCAGAAACTGGCGTTGGTGGCATAAAGGCATCGAGTTTTAAATGGTAACGACCTTGTTATAGATAATGTGTGAACTGATGTGGAAAAAAATGCAAACATGGCATATAATAAAAATTACCTAGTCCTTGATCAGCATCTACTTTTGCAATGACATCAACACTGTCTCTCTTCCCAGTTGACCAACGGCCGGCAGCATCCCGGAGATGTTCCCCCTGAGTCCGGCCCCGCAGCCCCGGAATCAATGTCACCGTATAATGCCCTCTCCCGGTTGTCATTCTGGGCTTTCGCTTCCTATAAATTGAATGGGTGCATTGTTTTGTACAGAACATGCATTCTTTGTTGGTGCTTTTAGGTGAAATTTTGGAGAGTCTCCGATTGGAGTGAAGAAAGGTCCAACACAACATACAATCAATCCCCTTTGTCTCGTTTGTGCCCCAACTGTATGCTGGTTTTCCTCCTTTTCTTCTGATTGCCGAACAATGGCGCTTGGTCCTTGACTGATTGTGTGGTTTCATGGCGTCTTAACAAGAGTGCATTGTGATTCACTACATCAAGGACAAGCATCACTGACATAAAGGTACCATTAACAGCTGCAAACAAATCCTAGGTTTACATGTATATAGCTTTTAGCCCTTTCCTCTAGCATGAAGACGATTCGTAGTACTCCATCACAGATCACCTAAACATACTTGATCATAACCATTTCTTAGAAATACACATTCATTTTCCTGGCAGTCATGGGCAATTCACCGTCCAAGTCCTCCCGCAAATCATCCAAATCCAGCTCTTCTTCTTCTTCCGCTCCTAATCACAGGAGAGAGCATGAATCCAGAGTCTCGCGTGCGCCGCCAGCTGAAGGTGATGACTATGTGCTGGACATGCCGGCTGACCAGAGGAGGAAGCCAAAAAGGATCCACATAAACCATCCGATATTTGGAAAGGACATGTGGTTTGAGAAGAGAGATGGAAAGATGGTGACTGTGCGGAAAAAACATGACAAGAGCAAGGACGAGAATAAAGAGGGAGAGAGTGGCGGTGATGAAGCGGCTGGGGAAACCAGTGCTGACCGTCATGAGGCCAGGAGAAGCACCAGCCGAAGCCACAGAGAGGGGGTCAGCCATCACAGCAGCAGTCACGGCCAAAGTGAGCATCATAGCATGAGGGGCGGAAGAGAAGGGAATAGCAGTCACAGCAACCACAGTCAGAGTGAGCATCGCAGCAACAGAAGCCGAAGTCGTGTGGGAGGAAGCAGCAGTCACGGCCGAAGTGAGCATGGAAGTAATAGGAGCATAGCCAGAAGTCACGCTTCGACTCATGTATCATCCAGATCTCAAAGACACAGAGAGCGTGAGAATGAGCCTATGGAGGATAATGCCTCTGTGAGAAATCCCATGGTCACTTCGGGAACTGGCGGTTTGGATGAGGAAGAGGGGCTGTATCAACCTCCTCCTCCTCCTCCTCCTCGATCTCCACAGCTCCCACAGCCTCCTCAGCGTCAGTTTCAACAACAGCGGGAACCTGACATTGCATCCGTGAGAAACGCTCTCATACCCCGAGAGCGCCTCGTCCAGCAAGAAGATGCGCGAAGCAGGGGAAGTGGTATGCTTTCGAACGAGTCGGCGGCATCGAGCTCCACTACCATCACGCCACCGGCAGACACTGGCAGTGAACAGCATACCTTTTAGGGATCCTTCCTCTGGCGCAACTTGGGGCTGGCCGGGAGGCATGCTCCTGTACGAAACACCGAGCTAGGGGGGGATGATGTTGTGACCCCGAGAAGAGGAGTGTCGTGGCCAACGGTTTGGCGGGGGGGATTGCTTTGGACGTGCTCACTTGTATGTGATGTGGTGGTGGTTGGTGTGGTGTCTTATTATTTGCTACAGCGACGGGAGGTGAAAAGGGGCTGGTTTCCGTAGAGCCATCTTGGTGTTTTTTGACGTGACAAATAGACGGGGATTTGATTTGATAAAGAAGAGGAATAGTGCGGTTTGTGACCGGCATATAAATGACTCGAAACGTTTTCCATTTAGTCAGTTTTATCAGTGTCTTTGGAGGAGGTTGAGAGCTTGTGTGTGCTACTTGACGATGTGGTGATGACGACTCTTGGAGTCTTGTTGCTTGTTGGTATTTTTGCATCCATGGACCCCTTTTACCATCAGTCATTTGCCATGGCCAAGTTTCCAGTCCAGAAAAGCCTGTGTATTTAAAAAAAAAAAAAAAAAAAAAGTGAGAGCAAACTGGCGGGTGAGTGACTGACAGGTGCCATCAGGGTCGTACAGCCGCCAAACATTTGTTTGCCAGCTGTCACCCCCCATAACACTTCTTCCACATATGGGAGAAGAAGAGAGAGAAAGAAAGAAAAAAAAAACAAATCTCCACCTCTGTAGGGAAAGAAAAAACTTCAACTCTAACAAATTATCTACAAAAGAGCCATCAACCTTGAACATCATCGCTACCAGAAAACAAAACACGCATTGGTAATTCATCATCATCATGGGTTGCTGCATGTCCAAGGACTCTGGCGCAGACGCCCGTCATGAGCGTCCTGCTACTCCCCCTCAGCAGTTAGTTGAAAACCTCACTCCTCCCTTTTAACTATTCATGCCTTTTTCTTCTTCTCCTTCTCCTTCTCCTTCTCCTTCTTCTTCTTCTTCTTCTTCTTCTTTTACTGATACAAAGACACTCAGAGCCGTTACCGCGAATGAAGGAGGAGCCAGCTCCGCCGCCATCAACAACGACGCTGAAACCGCTGCCATCGCCGCAGAGATCGCCCAGGCCCTCGCCGAGGTCTCTACTCCTAGCGAGGCGGGCCCTCCGCCATCTGTCGCCTCTCCCGCTGAGCAGTCGGCTTCTCATGAGCACTACATCCTGCCGCCTACCGTCTTCGTCCCCCAGCAACATGCCCCCGAGCTGGAGATTTCTCACGTCGAGGACGCCCCTGAAGCTGCTGCTGCTGCTGCCACCAGCGAGCACAGTTCTAGCTCCAGTTCCAGCTCCAGCTCCAGCGCTCAGTCTCCCAAGAGTTGAATTTAAGAGAGGGCTTTCTAGGATAACGCCTCGAGTGCTTTATGAAGTTACATGTACTGGGGATGGTGATTACCTGGGCCAAGATGAGGCATTGGGGCAAAGCCTGGGGCGTTTGAGTTGAGGAAAGGAAGAGTTTGAACATCAGGCACTAGTTCAGGAAAACACACAAGGCTTTTGAGTCTTTTGGGAGTTTCTAGATAATGATTCTAATGCCAAATAATGCATTGGTCCAGGCTTAATCGCACTTTTATTCTGGTCTAGTGACTTTATACATAGCCTTACACACCCACCAATATCCCATTATCTGGCCTCGTTTACGGTTTGAGGAACGACTGTAGAAATATACAAGCTTTTGAATGTGATAGCGAAGAAAACACAACAGCAAAGAGGGGACACAGAAGACTAAAAACTTTCCCTAGTCCCAGGTAACCTGGGTTGAATTGACGGATTTGAGTAACAACTATATGAGAGGTCTTGATTGCTGGCTGGTCTGGATTAACGTGATGAGGTTATGTTGATCCAATGCAAGAGATGGCAATAGATCTGTATCTGATCAGATGCTTAGAACAAAGAAACCAAAAAAAATAAAGGCGTTATTAGACTTAAATCTATAAATGGAATGTAAATCTTATAGCAAAAGTAATCAAATCATATGAACCAAGGTAAAAAGTTACTTATTTATCATATCAACCTAATTAATTTCTCTTTTATCTTACGATCCGTCTCGGCACTTGTTTTTCCAGCATCCTTCTAAGAAACTGCGTAACACTACCCTAGACTAGCGTCTGCGAACCAGTGTGCACCGCGCCATCACTGACTACATTCGAAAGGAGGCCATCCACATTTCCAAGCAGCCCATTCTAATTTCATGATTAGTATGTCTAGTATTAAGCTTGTAATACTTTAAATTACTAGAGGTAGAATAACTCACGACTAAAGGAACAGCGTAATCCAGATCGAGACAGCTGGATAGTAGCTGTATGATGTCACAGCTGTCCTCGCAGTGGAGTTCATTGCTGGGCTTTGGCGCAGTGCCGGTGTTATCCATGATACACCGGTTCATTTCATCGCGATAGCACTCCATAATGTCAGATAAAGCAGAGCAAGAGAGTGGCCCTTGGTTAATTCCCCTGCTCGCAATGCCACCTGGCTGGGCGAGGGCACCGGCGACGAGGGCACTGGTAACAGCCACGAGCTTCATTGTTATAATTCAAGGGGGCAAACAAAAGGGATAGGAATAGGTGTTGTAGTTGTAAGGAGTCTTTAAGGTTGAAGGTTGTAAAATATGGACAACAGTAGCAAAACCAAGAAAATATAAGAGGTATATATAGTTGCAGAGAACCCCTGTCAAGAACATGAAGCCAAGCCCATATATTTGTGTCCGAAATGTCCCAATTGCTGGGCCATGTTGCTTCCAGCGGTGAGCTGGGCTACTGGGCGTAAATACCAGAGTATACAAATATTTTAAGCTTTACATTGCCCTACGAACAGCAAGTATACAATTATTCCATGTGTACATAAAAGCTTGCCCTGGTAGTGGGCCAAACAAAGACACAAGGGAGTGGTGTCTTGGTGCTTTGACCGAGACAAGAGGGTCATGACATAGGCATTAACATCACATGGACAATGTTTCTAAATGAGATCCATGACCCGCCCACTTGCCTGCCACCAAAGCTTCAACATGATTTGAGAATAATTCCTATGGCAATAGTGACAGATGATACCTAAGCAGGGAAGAAACAGGACAAATTGTCAAGGGGCCCCTGTCTACAACTGCTGCTTTAATCAAAGCACCATAGACCGTTTTGTGTGATCTGTGACTTCATGACGTGTTGTTTGGGGTCATCCCTTGAAACTACATTCACTGGCCTTCTTGCCAGCAGTCTATATGGCCAGTATACTGTGGGTTCCTCTACCCTTGGGGTCTTATCCCTGACTTGTGTTATATAACAGATACGAAGCAGCTATTCAGAAGCAGTATATACACTCCTAAGACTCTAGAAGAAGGAAATCCCAAAGCATATATCTCCACAACCCATAATGAATGTCTTAGATGTGACAAATCTATACCCTAGGTCATAACAACTCACTTAATTCATCGAGTTGTATTACTATACTTTATTTAATTGCTTGTAGTCCTATTGTCAACAAAGCTATCACGGTAAAAAGAACAGCAACGCATTGAGATTGTAAAGGGGAATAAAAGTCAATATTCCAGTTGAGCATACTAGAGAAAACCCATCATATGGTTCTGGTTTTATTTTCCTCTGTTTCTCTCATTCCTCTTGGTAGTTTCAGGTGTTCTGCTGTTCATTATCCTTGCTCTCAAGGTCCCCATTCTCGTGTCTGTCTTTGCCCTTGTGCTCCCCCTTGGTACCACTGTCCTCTTTGCTAGCATGCGGCCGTTGGAGTTGGTTCAAAAGATTTTCTCTCTGAATACGCAGAATGTGCTCTCTCTTGTTGCGCACAAGGCCATCTCTCTGGTCTTCGCCCTGAACACGACAATGGCACTGTCTATGGCCAGGTCGAAAGCACTGGTATCCGACTCGTCAGTATCGAAGCAACGAGGCAAGTCTCAAAACACCAGGAACTCCAGAGGCTCATACATATTGGCAGGCACTAGGCTGGCTCTTGTTCTTCCCCGTCCCACGAGCGCGTCTTCTTCGAATGCGCTTCTTCCTTTTCCTGGGCTTGCTGTCGCTGCAGCGTTTGTCCTCGGTTTCCTTTTCCGCCAGGGCGCGAGCCCAGGTTGTCAATGCTTGGAATTCACGTTCTCCCGGCACTGAATATGCAAAAATTTAGTACTTCTGGAACTGGGATTGAAACAGAGCTGAGACTTACTGATTTCCTAGTAGTTGGTGGTGCAGTTGTGAAGCCTGTTTGGTGGTAGTGGTGGTGGTGATGAGTTGAGTAAAGGCAAAGCAAACTGCGCTCTCCCCCCCTCGCCTTTACATAACGAAAAAAAAAAAAAAAAAACAGGCACAATTTTTACCTACTGGCTTCCAGTGCCATCAAATTAAATTCCATCTTTGCAACACATATTCACAGCTGCAGTGCGATGTGTTTCCTCAACAGACTAGGAACCGCTTGCAACTAGGCCATGCACCTCTTTTCCCATCATGGGATAAAAACAACCCCATAAACCCACATGCATGTTTAATCAGTAGTAGCATATAGTATTTATCCATAGCCCAAAGATCGGATATACGATAACTGTCTCCTCTACCCTATCAGATACCCGATCTCTGCCCTCAAAGACCCTACCCGAGTTAATTTGCTCAAACATGCTCGATGCTGAACATGGATCCAATTTCTATAGTTCCAACCTCTCGTCTGGTTCAGGTCGAAAAGCTCGAGTATCTTGCTCACTTGTCTCGCCAAGAAGTGGCATTCCAACCATAAATTTTCCCTTTTTACGCCGTCAATCGTGCCCGATATCCACTGCCATGTGGCATCTCTTTTAACCCTCTCACCAAGAGGCCAAGGAAGTTGTGTAAATAAAAGGAACCCCAGACGCCGTCCGAAAGAGCATCCAACTCTTTTTTAGTTTCAATATTTGTTTCTGCTCTTTTTCAAGAAAGAGCCTTTCAGTGGAACCGACTCGAAAGTTTGATGCCTTCTTGAGCCTTAACCTTTCTACAGCTTGGACAACTTCACCACCACAAACTCCACCACGGTAATCATCCAACATGGATATGAGCATGGATATGGGCACGCCTTCAAGCACCATTGCAGCACACACAATGGCTGGTACAATGACCATGGAGATGCCCGCATCCACCTCCTCAGCAATGGACATGGGCGGCATGGCCCACGGTGGCATGGACATGGGAGGCGGCTGCAAGATCTCTGTAAGAAGCACTTTGCCCTCTCCCCCTTTTTCTCTGTTGTAGTTCCACCATCCAAGCTAACCTCGTCTATTCGCATCCATAGATGCTCTGGAACTGGAACGTCCAAGACGCCTGCTTCATCTCCAAATCGTGGCACATCACCTCAAAGGGCATGTTCGCAGGCTCCTGCATCGGCACCATCTGCCTCGTCATCGCCCTCGAGTTCCTCCGCCGCTCCGTCAAGGAATTCGACCGCTTCATCGTCAAGCAGCACGTCGCCAAGTACCAGTCCATCAGTCCCTCGTCCTCCTCCAAGGCCATCGCCACTCCTACCGCTCCCGAGGGCAGCGCCACGGCGGCCTGCGCTGTAATCCCCCCTTTCAGGCCGAGTGTCTTCCAGCAGGCCATTCGCGCACTGCTGCACATGATGCAGTTTGCGGTTGCGTACTTTGTCATGTTGCTGGCCATGTATTATAATGGTTATATCATCATTTGCATCTTTATCGGCGCCTATCTCGGCTCCTTCATCTTCCATTGGGAGCAGTTGCCCGTCGGGTGAGTCTCAACTCTCCTTATGTTAATCCCTATTTGTGTGCGGCTTCATACTGATGCTTGCTACAGTGGTCAGCAAACAAGTGCTGCACAAGAAGCCACCGTTTGCTGTGGTTAAGAAAACAATTAGATGAATCACCATGCACACAACATTGACATACGGAGTTAAGAGTTAAGCGTGCCAGGTACGATATTAGTACAGGAAACTGCTCTCATTAGCACATCATCGGGGGAGAAAAGGCTCTGTTGTCAGAAAAGCCCAATTCATGTATCTGTATGGTACGACATCAAAATACCCAAGCGTCTTTAGTAATCCAAAATCAAGTCTCTTCTTTCAAGCTCACTTCATTTGAATGCTTGGCTACCATTCTCGCTAATATTTGTGATGGTACTAATAGTATCCTAATGAAATTTGCATGGCAAAAATGATGGCTTCAACGCAACCACTAAATAGTTAGTACTCTCAAAAGCAAATACCCATTCAATAACGAGAGACCCATGTGCTAACAAAATGCAAGATTGCAACCTCGTGTTTGTCGTCCCCCCACCTCGGCTACAAAAATAAATGTCCATGCCGCTGCTGCATAGAGGGTATCATACTAGCAAAACTCCATGCCCTTGAATATTCATGCACTGTGCCACATCCCAGCTTTCGTCGAGCGGCCGGCGGGCCCAAACTTCCTCGATAACGTCCAGGGCCACTTTTACCGTCCCGAATGCTTGCATTGAGCCCAGCTTGGTCACCATCTCTCTGTATTTATGCTCGTCCTCTGGTGATGCCAAGCAGCCCGCGACGCAGAATGGGAAGGCCAGCGCGCCGAGACATGTCCCCTTGGGAAGGTTATATAAAAGGTCAGTGGTCTTGGTGACGCAGCACTGAATTTCGGGACTGGACGGCTGCCATCCTGATATGACAGTGTTTAGATATATGAGCGCGGCATTTAGCCAGATGATGTTGTGCATGGCGTATGAGGGTTGTTCGTGCATCGTAGGCACCGAGATGACGTATCCTAGAGTATCCTGCGGAGGAGGGCATGCTGCTTCAATAAGCTGCAGGCATCCCTTGATGGATTCTGATAATACCTGACCGCGAGTAATAAGCTCATTTATTGACAGCGAGCCGGCCTGGCTTTGGGTCTTCTTCCACGCGTACAGAGTCGAAATATCACCAATGACCTGCACTACCCAATTGTGCAGTCCTCTGAATTCTTCCATGCGCAAAGGTCCTGGTGAAAAGGAAGCCTCTAGCCAGGCTTGGCCTACGCAGCCTGGAATGATGGTGGCCTGGTAATTGCGCAAACGCGGCGCGCAGCCAAGCGTCACGCTCGACAAGACATCGACGTAGAGAAGGTTGGCCGTGTAAAATCGACAGGCGGCCTGGTTGGTACTCCATGGTCTGTTGATGCCCATATCCGGGGGCGGCCAGATGTTGGTTTGTAAGCCCCGCAGCATGTCGGTCCAGTCCTCCGGGTTTGGGAGAATTTGGCAAAACAAGGCGATTGCGGCATCAAGATGAACCCTCCAATTCTCTCTATTACCTGCGGCGACTTCGAAAATGAGAAGCTGGATGATGCTCTCCATGACCTTGAGGCCGTCCTTGGGATCACTCTTGAGGTCGCCGAGGGAACTGACTTCCCTCTGAAGCTCTCGTAGACCCATCTCCATTTGGCTCTGCAGCTGTGAGTTCATCTTTCGTATGCAAGGCGAATGGCCGGGTTCTCTGCTGGAAAGAATAATGGCGAAGTAGTAAGCAGCCAGAGACATGGTGATGTAGTAAAGTGATTTGTCATTGGACCTAAGCACATCGAGGACCCATCCACGGCCACCGCCAAGAAGATGAGGTCGGTAGTGTGGAAACATGTGAGGGAAGATGTAATCCAGGTAGATGCAGGTGTAGTGAACGTTTGCTTGATTTCCCATGTCGTGGAAATCCTCCTCCTCACGCGCGAGGCTCTGGCTGTGCCAAGGCGCTTCGGGTGGCGAACCACCGCCAGTGACGCTAGATGCAATGTTACTGACGGGCGACTCCTTTGTCGACGGCGCTGAGGTGCTCGTATCTCCCTTGTCGCTGCTGTCGACGAGGATGATATCATCCGTGCCGTTGAGGTTGACCTTTCTGGTGCCGGCCTCAAGCAGCTCGAGATACTTGCGATCCCTCCTCTGGCTGGCCTGCTTCTTCACCTGGGACTTGACAAACTCGGCCATCTCCTTCTGCCTCGGGCCGCCGTCCATCCAATCCGGCTTCGCGTCCCCAAAATGGCACGTAATCTCGAGCGCCGTGCAGGCGTGGCATTCTGGGCGACGCTCATCGCACTTTTTGCGCCTCAGCCTGCACGTATAGCAGCCGGACTGAGAGCGGACCTTGGAGGATAAAAGATGTCTTAATGAGGACATTTTTGCTGGATCAGTCAGCAAAGGGAAGAAAAAGAGCCTTTAGAAGCGAGCGCCTCAGGCACTAATCAAGTGGCGATAAGATTTCTTGATTACTCGCAGCTTAGAAGGAAGAACAAAATTTATGTTTCCGAATTTGTTTCCTTTTTCCCCCCTTTTCTGCTTGAATTGTGAAGCGAGGTTTGGGATGAGATGAAGGCGTTGAGCATGGAAAACCGGTTGGTATAGCGGAAAAGGGAAAGGCGACGACGCCCTCGGGGGGCAGGCGATTAAGCCAATCACTTCGGCAGTTGAACCCGTTCCTCAGGGATGGGAACTTGGCAATACAGAGGACAGCGCGCCGAAACAAGAGCAATTAGTAAGCGATCCACCAACCGTCCAGGCAGTGGTGGACCCCCCCCCCATCCTATCAGTCCCCATCAAGTCCCATTAACCCATTTGCTCATCGACCCATCCATGTTCTTTCTTTGCCCGCTTTTACATTCACTTGAAACATTATGGGGCCCTGATGATGATAATGGAGAATCGAAAACTAACACCCTTTATTCCGTAGACTAACATACTTGCATTTACGAAGTAGATACGCCTGACTCAAAAGGCCAGACCAGATCCATACAGATGATTCATACAGATGATCGTCTACAAGTATGTGCTGGTAGAAAACGGGCGATAACTTAAGTTATGGGCTTGTCTCAGCTGTCAAGCCCCAAGTTTGCGTAAGCCAGCGTATCCATTGCCATCTTCGGCCCGTATGTGTGCGGCATATGTACATACATACATACATTAGGTACCTACATATGCACATACCCTTAGCAGTCCATACATAGATTTAAATGTACTCCGTACTCCGTACAAACCTACTTAATATCTCACCACCCCATGTGAGCTTCTTGCGTCGCACCATCAAATCTCCATCAACGTCATACCTAAACATTCATCAAAAGTACAAGCATAGATAGATGTATCGCTTTTAGCTTAAATGAATAAATCTCTGCATTATCTTTTAATCATATATCAGCCGACTCAGAACCAAAAAAAAAATACAACGCGAGTTTTTACCAATCTACTTGTAGTTCCCAAGACCATGCCATGCCCATAATATCCCCTACCATGCATGCCATGCCATGCTATGCCACCCCTACCCTTACCCTTGCCCGTACCGGTTCGACCTTGTCCCAAACATTATCCATTATTCATTCATGCTCTTCGTACGGATCCTGACCTTCCCAAAAGGGTCTGTCGCTTCTCCAACAGCCCCAAATCCCACCACCCTTCGATACGTTGCATCAGCGTCTTACGCTTAATTTTCCCTACTGGCAGAGGGCTTGTAGGCGGAGCCGCAAAGTCAGACGGAGGCAACGGCGGTGCCACAGGCGGTTCTGGCCTAGAGATGAAAGCCGGCAATGGAGGCATTTCCTCCACTGCGCGAGCGGCCTGCCGCACACGGGGCCGCTTCATCGCTGCCGTGGGAGGCGGGGGGAAATAAGGATGCGAGTCATCGTTGGTAAGCGCAACAGGAATGTTCATGCTCAGATCTGAGTCGCTCTCAAACGATGGTTTCTCCTTTGCCCGCTGCCGCGCCATGGCCATGGTTCCAAGACTCTGGGCCTTGCGCAAACCATTCGGCACAGGCGCCCCCGCGTAGCCCCCACGGCCGTACCCTCATTCGAAATCGTTAATCTTCTGTGGGCGGTCGGCATTACCCTTTATGCGCTTCCAAAGGCAGGCAGTAGTAATGGCGGACATGAAAAACATGATGGATGTGGCAATTGAGAAGCCCCAAACGGCCTTGAGTTCGTAGCAGGAAGTCTTGCTGGGGTCGACCCACTCGTATTCGTTTGCTGTCACTTTTTTGACATTAACAAAGAGAGAATAGATGAACGTTGCCGTGTTTCCCTTGCTGGGGAATTTCTCGCAAGACAGGTAGCTGACGGGCTTGCCAACGACACATGCCACGACGGTTGAAGCAATGAAGCAGAGACCATCGGCAGCAGTCGCAATGAGGAGAGGGAGCATGTGGTCCCAATAGAGAATATACGTAATGACAATGTACACCATGGTTAAGCATGCCTATTCATGTTAGCATTTGGGATACAAGTACGAGTGTATTTGGAAGAACTCACCACAACCAGTGTGCCAATAAGTGCAGAAGGTGTCGAGTAGCTCTCCGAGCCCAGCTCGGCAACAAAGTTACTGGTCAGACCAATCATGGTAATGAGAGAAATGGTCTGAAAGATCCTCATCGTCGTGAATGTCGCACCCAAGGCGCCAAAAGCTGGTGGAGAACCCATCTTGACCGGAGGTGGTGTCTGAAGCGCGAGTTTTGGCCGTGTGCTCTTCACAGTCTGGAGAGGGAGATGCTTGGAATAAAAGGGAAGACAAGGTGATGACGGAATTTTTGCTGATAAGGTTCGACCGTAGAAGGTCGAGGAAGGTGAAATGCAATAAAAAGAAAGTATCTAAATTGAGATGAAGATATTGGCTTTTTGTTTGTTGGTTTGTTGGAGTCGTGAGCGTGGAAAGAGAGAGAGAGAGAGAAAGACGAAGATTCTATCAAAGAACCTGGCCAGACCGAAACCCAAAGAGAGACTGAGAGAGACAAAAGAAACAAGGAAAATAAGAGAAAAGGAAAATAAGAAAGAAAGAAAAAAGAGATAGGAAAAGAATATGCTCTACTTGCTTGTATTGTCTTGCTTGAATAGAAAATAAAAAGGACCCAACCGAGAGCGTACCATGGCTCTTTATAGACGAAGCTCAACTTCTCATGGAGTGATTCAAAACATACGGATATGGATATAATTCTGGATCATCCGAAGGCACATAGCCGCGCATGTTTCAGGTTGAGTTTTTTCACCGTAACACAGTAGTTGCCGCCATATCAAACGTCCATCCAGATCCTGCACCTCGTTTGTTGTTGTTATTGTTCCGGTATATTCACACGCCTCTCTCTAGATTCTACCAAGATTCCATCTCGGTATGAGCAGCCGCTGGCCCAACCAATCACAACGCACGGAACACAGCAGCACATGTTGTCAAGCCATGGCAGCGCTAAGGCAAGACAACCTGGACAAGGCAATGCGTGGAGCTGTTTAAGCGCCCGGCCATGGGTCCCCCGGGTCCCGGCAGCCGGAGACTCCAGCTCCACTTTTCGGATGATTGGATCAAGAGGTCTTGTTTGATATGTTTTGTACGCTTCCTTGATCATGGTGGAGGCTGAGTTGATGTCTTAAACTCCCGGTCGCATCAGAGGCTGCAGCAAGGTTGCATATTCAGGCACATGAAAAAAAAACCAACAAAAACTCGGAATGCACAATCATAAATATTTCCGATCTCAAAGCAATTGG
Source organism: Cladobotryum protrusum (assembly GCA_004303015.1). NCBI lineage: Eukaryota > Fungi > Ascomycota > Sordariomycetes > Hypocreales > Hypocreaceae > Cladobotryum > Cladobotryum protrusum. The sequence continues at coordinate 2,329,952 of RZGP01000002.1, read as the reverse complement.
ACGGCATGTAACGGTTCAAAACTGTGGAACTCATGCATGGAACTTGAGTTGATACAAACGCCATCAAACCCACATAGAACCGATTGGATCTCAATTCAACACTGTGCGCCATACGCCTATCTAGGGATCCTAATAACCATCAGAAATGCCTTCTTCACCCACTGTTGCTTTTACGACGGTCTCGAACATGTAAAAATCCTTGTTTTTCTCACAAAAGCTCCCCGCCACCATGGCTTAGACATGCTGGAACATTACACATCATACATTTCAATTTCAAGACAGTCAAACGTTCACCCCTATCCAAGCAAATCGCCGGAACCGGAGCCTCCTTGAGCACCACCAGTAGATGTTTGGGAAGCCGGGGCTCCCCAGATGCTGGCACTGCTCTTCTCTTTGGCGAGCTGGCCCAATGCTGGTCCAGATGTTGGCGTGCTGGTCTTCTTGATACCGACACTGGCTTTGCCCCAGAGTGCACCAAAGGCGTCTCCACCTGCTGCTGCAGGTTTCTTATTTGCTGCCTGTGTGTTTGCACCAGCAGATGGCACTCCCGCCATGCCAGATGTAGCAGTGCTGGCGCCTTGAGCAGTTCCAAAGTAGTTAGGACCAGAAGACTGAAACCCTGCCGGCTTGGCCGGCTGAATTGGAATACTAAATGCAGAGCCAGCAGCAGCGGGTGTATTTGTGGAGCTGCTCATTGGTGAAATAGACGAAAGGCTGACCATCTGGCTGAGACCTGCTTGTTGAGGGGCCGACAGAGGCTTGGGCGCGGCGAACTGAGTAGTTGACGGAGGTGATGATAGAGCAGAAAAAGCATTTGATGGAGCTGTAGACTGTGCTGCCGGAGCCGCCTCTTGAAAATCGTCAAACTCGTCGTCATCGTTGGCAGCTGCCGCGCTGTTGCTTGGTCCACCCAGGGCACTCAGGCCAGAGCCATTGGAGGGGGCTGGTGCGGACGAGGCGGGCTCGTCAAATGAAAAGAGATCCACCTCTGGTTCCTTTTTCTTAGGTGGTGGTGCTGACGCTGCCGCCTTCTTGGCCGAGGAACGTTCTGATGTCCTGGCTGGCCGAGAAGAACTGGCAGCCGGTCGATCATCCTCGTCAAATTCGTCGTACTCTTCAAACTTATCCGACCTTCCTTGAGTGTCACGGAAATCGCCCGACTGTTGACCACCAAAACCACCGCCATCACCATATACACCACCGGAATAACCTCCATATTGTGTAGAACCGCTGCCGTAATCTTCACTACCGAATCCACCGTAGCGACTACCGCTACCGCTACCGCCACCACCAGAGAAGCCGCCACCCATTCCTCCTTCAACACCAGTATACTTGTTCTTGGAGGATCGGGCCTTCTTTCGCTCTGATCGGATCCGGTCGACATCGCCCAAGAGCTCAGCAAGCTCCTTGGCTCGGTTTCGCACATTAATACCTTGATCTTTGCCGTTCAGATCGATAAAGTGGAACTGGCGCAACATCTTCAGAAGTGTAATGTGTCCACGCGCATCGTCAATGACACGTTCTGAACCATGTTTGATGAGGAATTCGAGCAACTGTAAACTCTTGTAAATCTGGCGCCACTCCTCGGCTGACTTTTCTGTGAATCGTCGATAGATCATGGGCATAATCTCGTTGAGAGTTTGGCTGTTTGCTATTAGCTGCGATCCAAGTAGCCGGCTAATTGGGTGAGATGCGCACTAGTTGAATGTGCCATTGGCAATCTCCTGCATCAATGTCGAAGATGCTCCCCATGGCTCATTGTTTGTTGCCTCTCGCACTTTTGACTCCATTTCGGTATAATTCATGACAGCTATAAACAAAAAGTGTCAGCCATCGCCGCGGCGGTCAGCAGCAGCCCGACGAGCTCACCATTTTGCGCCTTGCGGAACCCGGCCTTGAGGTCATACAAGGACAGGTTCGAGACGGTGTTTTTCAGGTCGTTGAGATCCATATTGAACAAATCTAGGGAGATGGAAAACAAGAGGAGGAGGATGAGGAAGCCGTTAGGAAATCCAGGCGCGAGAGTGGCAGTGACAGTGACAGCGATGTCGATGGACAACAGCGACAACTTCGCCTTAGTTGGCCACAGTAAGCTCTAGACACTTGGACCGATCAGGTCACTGGGCAGGGATGCACAGATTCATGCACGTGATTTCTAAAGCCTGGTACTTGTACTGCATACCTTGATAATATTTCTCAAGCCATGCAATGTCTATGTTGATGGGGAAATACGACAAGAATTGGAACGGAATGAAATTAAAATTAAAATTAACGCCGTAGGTTTACAGGATTTCTTAAATCATGCGCCTTCTGCCATGTATTATATACCTACTATTCTATAACCCATGATGTACTTGGTATACTGAGATGGTATGGGCATGGCGGTGATGTGCTGCGAATCCCTGCAGTGTAAACCTTAGAGTTCAGGCCGGAACGCCGACCAGAGTTGACATCACACCAAACTTTTTCCTTCCAAGAGACAATTCTGTTGCCCCAACTTCGAGTCAGTTGTACGTTTACACTTGGAACCAATCCACCGCCTGCGCTGCGAATTTTCTTCAATCTACAATAAATCGTTCTACAGTAAGTGACTCATCATGTTTACCGTCCACTTCCTACCAATCATCTCCCGCATCTCTGGCCATCCCGAAGGATCTTGGACACTGCCGCCAGGATATATTCCGCTGCAAACGAACGATGAGGAGCTTCCAGGACAATATGAGGCAACCTGTTCTACCACCCTTTGACCGATTTTCCTTTGCAACCAGAACTCCAACCCTTCATCGGGTTTTCTCGGCACCACCATGGGCAAAGCCCCTCCATTAGACGTCCATCTAGAAGATACCAGCCAATTTCTTCAGAGCATGGATGGGGTGATAGGCGCCGCTCGACTCCGCAAGGTGGGAGGGTGGCCGTTGTTCTCATCAAACCACCCAATAAGCGGGGTCCTCTGGACTTAGCTCACCTGCACCTCAGCGAGACCTAGTCATGTCAAGTCTCCGAGATGTCGCGACAACCACGCCAAACATTGACAGCAGCCAATTGATTGTCCGACATGTCAAAATTGGGCATGAAGGACAAAAAAGGATTGATGGGTTGCTGATACAAGCTGAGACATGAGTTGGAATCGACTACCCTGTTGCCATTGAGCTTTTGGGGAGCCACACTTCTTAACCTTCTGTCTCATGTTTTTTTATCAGCAGCTTATCAGAGCTATTGCCGAGCTTCTTTTGAGCCTGCCTAGGCTTTATCTTTTTTTTTGTCCTTCGTACCTGCACCAGCACGCGTTCCTTGGCCTGTTAACACGTGACCTGGACCCCTCCAAATACCCACTCTTCTCACAGTCTCAGACCTACCATTGGCTCAGTGATCTGCTGCTAATATTTTTTTACCCCTCCAGCGCGCGTTCAAAATGAGATCAACTCTGCTTCGACCCCTCCTACCCCGCCAAAACTTGTTCTGCTCCAGCGCAAGAACTTTTTCTCTTCCTCAACACCTTTCTTCCTACGCTTACGGATCTCCGCGATTCTACTCCAAGCCCGCAGCAATGGCTAACGTGTGAGTTAACATCATTAAATCTCGCATCAATGTGACAATTGGGCTTTGCTGATCTGGTATAGCTTCTTCGACATCACCTGGGAGGGTCCCACCCTGGTTGGCAACTCTTTCAGTGGCCCCGCTAAGGGTAAGTAAATAATCCATATTCAAATCCATACTTTCATTGCTATGGGGCTTAAATCAAAGAGTTGAGCTCCCATACTATTTTTTCTCTCTCTTTCCCACCAAACAAGCCAAGCCTGCTACCCCCCAATCCAACTCTCAATACTGAAGCTGATTTCCTTTTCCTGCGATAGAACAGTCCGGCCGTATCACCTTCAAGCTCTACGATGAGGAGGTCCCCAAGACAGCTCGTAACTTCCGAGAACTGGCCACCGGTCAAAATGGCTTCGGTTACAAGGGTTCTTCATTCCACCGAATCATTCCCTCGTTCATGCTCCAGGGTGGTGACTTTACCCGTGGTAACGTACGACAGCCCACTCGCGATATCTACAAACGAATACTGAATTGAATGCTAGGGAACCGGTGGCAAGTCTATCTACGGTGATAAGTTCGCCGATGAAAACTTCAAGCTTTCACACTCGCGACCTGGTCTGTTGTCTATGGCCAACTCTGGCCCCAACACGTATGTCTAAATCCAGCTGTTACCCCCCTGGAACTTAGCTGATACCATCTTCAACAGCAACGGCTCTCAATTCTTCATCACCACCGTTGTCACTGGCTGGCTCGATGGCCGTCACGTCGTCTTCGGCGAGGTTGCCGACGCCGCCTCCATGCAGGTTGTCAAGGCTCTTGAGGCCACTGGCTCCGCGGCCGGCACCATCAACTACAACAAGAAGCCCACCATCACCAACAGCGGTGTTCTGTAAATTCCTACAATCAATTCTGAGTCTTTCAAGTCGGTTAATAACGGGCGGGGAAAAGTGCAAATGGGACATATTAAATCACTTTCGGGTTAGCTAGTGCCCCTGTTGCCTAACAGAAATCATGGCCATCATACAAGGAAAATGAATTTCTATAGAGTTTGTTCACACTTCTCCGTGTCTTCTCGCTACTCTCTTCTGATACAAAAGTGCCTAGTTGTTCGGAAATTCTCGTAACAGTGACTACTAGATAGGTAGTTTCTATTATGTGATATAACAGCTCGTTGAGAAGTTGCAATGTGCATATAGTTGAGCATATGTCCACGATAGCTGACACGATAGCCTATCCTTCATACGCCAATACCTTTGTAACCCGGGAAATGCCACAAACTCCAAACAATGCAAACACGGCGCCCCCAGAAAGTCCAGCATGTCAATCAAGCCATGAACCTTGGCCGATATCATTCGTCATAACCACTCCCCCCCTTTTCTTTTTGCCTTATTCTCATTCTTCCTTACCCAGCCATTTTTTAAAGTATTCACAATTGCTGGGTCCGACTGGGCCCCCTTCCTCGCAGAGATCAAAAACTGGGCAGCGACCACAGGGGGCCTCAGCGTAGGGGCTCATGTACAGTTCGGGACCGCCGCTGCGACCAGAGGGATCGTCTCGGCCGGCCCAGCTTTCAGTGGATTGCTTGGCGATTCGGGAGACGCGGTAGCCGATCTTGCCTGCGACTTTGACAGGTTCAATGAGGTTGTCCCAGACGAGAACGTCAATGAGTTTCTTGACATCTCCTTCTGAGAGGATGGTGTTGTTGGTGATGCCACTGGTGGAGAGGAGGCGGGCGATGTCGCGGACGGTGGGGTAGCCCATATAGCCAGCTGGTAATGGGAGGAGGGCGGCTTCTCGCTTGGGGGCGGGGGTCGAGGAGGATTTAACGGGTTTTGCGGTAGTGCTGGGGGCTTCCATTTCGCTGGCATCTCGTTTCTTGCCCTTGTCGAGAGTGCCCTTTAGTACGCCTTTCTTGGGCACTTGGGTTCTCGCGGCACCGGCGTGTGTGCTATGGTAACTGCTCTGTCTCTTGATAAAGTCAAACACAACGCGCTGTAAATCTTCAATGAAGGCCTCATCCAGATCCTGATCTGTGTACCACGGCCCGCCAGTAGCGCGATCGCTCGGCCGGATAGATGCCTTGATGTACATCTTCTTATTCGGGTGTTCGACATTTTTGAACGGCGCAATAAGGCCTTTGCTCTGGAGCTGTTTGATGGCATTCTTGAGGACCGAATCGTGCATATTGAGTCGCTTCTGGAGCGTCTGGGTCCATATGCCGTCGCCGCCGGAGTCGTCAATCAGGGAGTATACCATGACCTGTTCGTCCGTCGAGCATTGCTTATACCTAACACGCAACCACACATTAGTTTTTTCCTTGCTTCCTGAGCCGAAGCGGGTGGAACTGACTTGTGCGCTTCCTGCTTATCGCGCCACTTCCAAAATACTTGGCCAGAGGCCTCTCTCATAGTAATGAAGAGCTTATCATCGCTGAGGGACTGAACGACTCTGGCCAAGAGGAGAAGGTCTCGGTTTGGGATGACATCCAGGCGCAAAAGGTCGTCCTGGGAGAACATGTCGCCAGCTTCCCGGCAGCGTTCATACAGCGCTTCCTTCCAGACACCGAGCTTGGCAACCTCAGCGTCGCCATCGCCCCTGGAAGGGCCAGCGGTCGTAGTAGCTGCTGACATGGCGAGGTTTTTGGAGAGGGGAGGAGGAGGGTGAGCTATGGAGAAGGTTTGTCGCCTTGGGGGATGACTTTGGGGACTTTTATTTCGCGTGCCTCTAACCCAGGCGTTGGTGACATATGTTTTCAATATTCCATTGACATGAATTGGTCGATTGGTTCGCAGCAGGTATGGAGGTTTCTGTCGGTGTCAATGGAACAGAGTCAGAGTTGTGGCGGACGAGAGCTCTGACTCAAATTTTGAACTTTTTTTCTTGGAGGGGAACTGAGATAAGTTGGGGGTGGTGGGTTACGGCGGCCTGCAGTAGCGCCGCAGCCTTGCATAATCGGGAGAATCTCGGTGAGGCAATCAATCTCGGTGGCGGGGGCGGGGCACTCCGCCGAACAGTCAAGTCGGCTAGTCAAAGTTTTGGTATCATATAAAAAAAATCAATTGAATTATCTTGAGCACTACTAACGTTTGATATCAGCCTTGGCTGTATCTTTCATAATCCAGACCAGTTCTCCTTCATAATAACAAAGCCAGATCCCTGCTGCAGAGATTGGAAAGCGTTAAACGTCTTTCTAAGCAATTTCAAACGCCGAAAACGCCTCTGGGCCCTATTCCTTGTATTCTACAGCGCAAATGCCTCCAACCAACCGCAGTGATGAAACAATTTAGGCAGACTCTGCAGTTGCTGCCACATTATCATAGAGATGGTTGTTGTTCCAGTGTATCCGTCAAACTAGCATTATTCAACCCTCACTTAGTTTGCAGCTGGACTGGCCTTCTTGGTCTCGGATTCATCCTTGTCCTGATCAATCTCCATTGCATCAGCAGACTCGACTTCTTTTTCTTTTGGTTCAGATGACTCAATAGGCTTCTCAGGGCTGACTTCGGCTGGCTTGGTCTCTTCTTCGGGTGCTTTCTCCTCTGTTGTCGCCTGCTCAGGCTCTTCAGCTGGTTTCTCCTCTGAAGGCTTCTCACTAGGTATAGGCTCTGGTGTCTTGTCAGGTTCGCCTTCCTCTTTCTTAATCGTGGCCTCTTTAGCTGGCTCAGAATCAGCCATCCCTACATCCCCATCCCCATCAATCTTTTCCTTTTCAGGTTCTTTGGCTTCTTCTGCCTTCTCCACAGCCTCCTTCTCTGGTTCCGCAGGCACTACATCATCGAGAGTATCGTCGTTGACATCGTGCGACTCCTCAGCAGCGGGTTCTTCTGGGACTGAACCACTTGTACCGTTAACGGGCGATGCATTTCCGCTGTTGCTCTCCTTCTCACCCTTGCGGTAATCAGTAAAGGTTCGCTTGTTTCCATTGCGGCGCGTTGCTCCATTTTCGCGGGCCATTTCATCGTCATCACTGGCCTCGAATTCGTTTTCGGCCTCCACGCGTTTGTCCCATCGGTGTTGAGTCATTCGAACGTCTTTATTCTCATCTTCATCCATATCATCCAACTCCGCCTCCTCCTCATCTGTCATGCCGCCGAATGGCTTCCGGGGCACATCTTGCATTTGAACAGACGGAGCGGGCCCAGTTTGACGAAGGTTGTCGATAACTGCTGCGGTGATCTTCTCCAAATACTCCCTGCTGTTGGAGTTTTCCATGTTTGATGATCTAACATTCAGCTCAAAGTCCGGAGCATAGTACTAAATGGGGTTAGCTAAGCTACAATGGAAATATAGGTCGTATTTGGCTTACCTCGTAGTATTCGTTATATGGTAGAGTTCGCTCCATCTCTTGACCGACAAGCACACCTGTCTCAAAGGCCCATGTGCGGGCAACGTTGCGCATGGTATAACCGCCACCGCCAAGAACAAGAGTGGGAAGGCCAAAGCTCTTGACAAAATTGACGCAGTTTGCGTGCCCATCCATGCTCAGATTGAAAGCACCCAATCGATCTCCAGAAAGACTGTCACCACCACACTGCAGCACGACGGCCTCAGGCTGGTAGTACTTCATCACATTCTCGATCACAGGCTCAAAAATGGACTTGTAAGATTCATCTGTAATACCGTCGCGGAGTGGGAAGTTGACAGAATAATTCTTTCCCTGACCGATACCAATGTCGCGAAGTTCGCCGGTACCAGGGAAATATTCACCATATTTATGGAACGAGACCGTCATGACACGATCAGTAGTGTAGAATGCTTCCTCAACACCGTCACCGTGGTGGACATCAATGTCGATGTAGAGCACTCGCTTCATGAATCGAAGGAGCTCCAGAATTCCCAGAACGATATCTAATGAAACACATTAGGTCAAGAAGAAAGAAAAATAAGGCTGCAAAGTTTACCATTTACGTAGCAAAAGCCACTAGCTTCACACTTTTTCGCGTGGTGAAGGCCGCCGGCCCAGTTGATGGCAATGTCGCACTTTTGGCGATTCAAACGCGCCGCACCCTCCATGCTACCACCAGCGCTGATACCACAAAACTCGAAAAGGCCATCGAAGACTGGACAATCATCCCCAACGTTGTACTTTCCCTGTTCTCGCATATAGCTATCCATGTTGTCTGGAGTAACCTTCTGAAGGAAGTCGATGTAATCATCGGTGTGGAACTGGGTCATCTCGCCTCGAGTCGCAGGTTTCGCGCGCTATTCTGTGTCAGTCACCATTGCTTCATCGCCGGGAAACAAAAAAGCATCGAGAATAACGGTGTCCAAGGCACTTACGTAGATCTCCATCTTCTGATAGAGGTTGTACTGCATAATCAAGCTATGCGCCAATCGAATTCGATGAGGCTTCATAGGATGGCCGGTAACGTAGGCATAATTGCCAATATCGGAGTCATAGAAATATGCGACCTTCTTGGGCGATGAACCATTGAGGGCTATCGACCCAAGCTGAGCCATGCTGCTGTCACCCATCGTTTCGGCTTATTGATGGCGTGTAAGGGGAGGTGGATGGTTGAGAATGTTGATTTGATAGAATGATGAAAAGAAAAATGTGTGGGGGGTCGGATGGGCGCAGCCTCACAGTAAGCTATGCATGGCTCACCTTGTAGGGAGAAAAAAAAAAGTGAAGTAAAGATGTCAATAAGTGAGGCCGATGAATATCGAAGTACCCAAGGAAAGCGCGAAGGCGGCCGGCACCTACCAGACCAAACAATCTGCGGATAAATGTCGGGCACTTCAAGGCTGCAATCTAAAGACAAGCTTTACCCCACATAGCAAGCTCCTTTCTTGCAGACGCCACAGCTCCTAGACATTTCCTTGCATTTCTCAGCCATAACTCCCATTAACTTAGTCGTGAGGCTAGATTCTAGCCACACCAGCCCACACGTGATATTAGTCATCACTGCTATTCTATCGCAGGCTGCCGAACAGCTGCGTCAACTTGTCACTGATGCAAGCAAGCCCATGCTCCCTTGTCACCAACCTTTACCACGTCGGACATCGTACAACCTAATTCCTTAATATCCATTCCCAACACACTCAAACTTTGTATACCAGGGAATTTTCACTCATCACAACATGGAACGATTCAGGAATTTGCTTGGTGGAAGTGGAATGGGCTTGGGAGGAACTGCCCATGCAACGGTAAGTATAGCTCTCGTTCAGAGCCTCGTTCTCTGTCAAGCGTTGCAATATAGAATGTTAGCTGACAAGAAATTCTCCAGGATAATACCAATCTCATCGACAATTCCGAGACGGTCTATATCTCTTCTTTGGCGTTGTTGAAGATGCTTCGACATGGCCGTGCTGGTGTACCAATGGAAGTCATGGGTCTGATGCTTGGCGAGTTCGTGGACGATTTCACAGTCAAGGTTATGGATGTTTTTGCTATGCCTCAAAGTGGTACCGGCGTCAGTGTCGAAGCTGTTGACCCGGTGTTTCAAACTAAGATGATGGACATGCTGCGCCAAACAGGAAGGTAAACAGACAGCATGTCAAACCCACACACGAAGCCCGCCTAGCTAACTAACTTACTTGAACAGACCAGAATCTGTCGTCGGATGGTACCATTCTCACCCTGGATTCGGATGCTGGCTCTCGTCGGTTGATATCAACACCCAACAGTCATTCGAACAGCTCACCCCACGTGCCGTAGCCGTCGTCGTCGATCCCATCCAGTCTGTCAAGGGAAAGGTTGTTATTGATGCATTCCGTCTGATCAACCCTCAGCTTTTGATGATGGGTCAAGAGCCCCGCCAGAGCACCAGCAACCTTGGTCACCTTAACAAGCCATCCATTCAGGCCCTCATTCACGGCCTGAATCGGCACTACTACTCGATCGCCATCAACTATCGCAAGACAGCACTTGAAGAGAACATGTTGATGAACTTGCACAAACACGTTTGGACAGAGGCGCTGGACATGGATGATTTCCGACTGGAAGGTGACAAGAACAAGGAGCGACTGCAGCGACTGGTCAGCCTGTCGGATGGCTACGAAAAGCGTGTCAAGGAGGAAACAGAGTTGACTAAGGACCAACTCAAGACCAGATACGTGGGCAAGCTGGATCCCAAGAAGCATCTAGAGGATGTTGGCCAAGAGCTCATTGAGGATAACATTGTGGCCGTGTCAAGACAAATGATTGACAAGGAGGCGACTATGCCCAAGAAGGATGACCCATCAGGAAATGGCAATGCTGCGAATGTGGAGGAGATGGATACGGACGAGGAATTATAAATGATGACAAGAAAGGTTTCGCACAAGATACTGTAAGATTACTATTACTAGGCGTTGAAGTCGGTCGGTCGGGACAAGACGACAAGTCGATTTAGAGACCCAGCCATGTATACCAATTCTTGCATCGGGGGTCATATGGTCTTTGCATGATATGACATGGGAAAAGGTGTGTGCGCCATGGAACCTTGGCCTTGCAACGCTGTTGGGGATGTTCGGGATGGCTGCGCCACGTGTGCACGGAAGCGTCCGGCAAAGCGAAACACTGACGGCACATCCATTTGTTAGCGACTGACTGCGTGCATTCTTTTTATTTTTTATGGCGCCTTTGTCTGACGCCCAATGAGACCCAATAAGCAAAGGATTTTCAAGGTTCACGACATGCATCAAGGCGAACAAACGGAGTGTGTTTCAAATAGAGTGCCACCTTGTTTTTGATAGGGGACCAAAGAACTAAGAACTGTATATGAACCTTGGAACAGAAAGAAAAAAAAAACGCCTTGAAGTCTAACTATACGAGAATGACGAGGACTCTGATTTGTATGATTGAATGCAATGTCATGGCTGTGTCAATAACTGTGACAACACATAGCACGAGCAGACCCTTCTTTGTCCAGTAAGAGACATATTAACCTTATCACTCGACCAGAGCGTGCATAAAAACGTGAAACATGATCAAGGATTACATTTGGCCACCTGGGATCCGAATCCACTCTCCATCCATCACAGGCTTCAGACTCGACAGGGTTAGGACAGAGCGTGAGAGAGAGAGCCAGAGACAAGAGAGGGAACAAGGTCAGCGCAGGCGGACGCGGCACTTTGCATCAAATCAGCTGAATCTCGCCCCCCACAGCAGGAGAAAGTAACAAACAGTAGCCAGAGGCCTCTGTGACCAATTGATTTGTTAGCCTGTGGAATTTTTCCCCAACGGGGCGACTCCACGTTGGCACCCAAAAGGGTTACAGCGCATCACAATTCGCAAAGGCGAGGGTGTGTGTGTGGGTTTTTTTGGGTTTAGGTGTGGTGTGTGTGGAAGGGAAGAGGCCGGCCAAGCAAGGAACCAAGGAAGAGAGAGTGAGTGTGAGGCAGTGTGAGAGAGTAAGAGAAACAAGAAGAGCCAGTCAAAAAAAAAAAAATAGTATGACGGTCCGAGCCTGGCTTGAGTCTTGCATCTTCTGCATCCCAACAAATAGTCTTAATTCTAATACTTGTATTAATTCCAGCAACGACGGCCACAACGGCATCTGCAATAATAATAAGCAAAGTCGACCCGAGGAACAACGACGACTACGACGACAAAAACTACGACGGCCTGGGAAGAAAAGAAGTCGTTTGTGCGCAGCTGCGGAAAAGTTGCGCAAAAAGTTACTGCGCAGGGACTCTTCCAGCTGTTGCCGCTGTGCTTATAGTGAGCCCTTGTCGCCAACCAGTCACTGCTACTGCTGCTGCTTCTGCCACTGCTGCCACTGCTGTAGTAGTAGTAGCACCACATCCACCATCGCAACCACCACAACCACCACCAGTGGCCGCAGACTTGACCTATTATTGCAAGGGAGAGGAGGGGAGGAGACGCAGACGCAGACGCAGGACAACAACGAAGACATTAATCGACCTCCCTCTCTTGCAACTGCACCAACAGGATTTGCCCAATTCCAAACACTATCAACGCTATCTTCGCTGTCATTGCTGTCGTCGTTGTCGTCGCTGCCGCCGCTACCATCGTCGGGTCGCAGTGCCGCCGCTACTGCTGCTGCTCATCATCGTGGACCACTCTCATCCTCGTCATCGTCCCCCCGCGCTGCCGCTCAAACCTATAGTATCCGCGGTACCACAAGGCGGTCTGAACAGCAGCAGCAGCAGCAAACGGTGGGGACGGCCACGACGCAGGTGCAAGTCATGGATGCAGCGATGGTCATGGAGGTCATCGACCTCATCGGCGGACTGTTTGACCATATACCCTATGCAGTCTGCGGCACCGCTGCCCTCATATATTACGGCTACCGAGGATACCGCCCGGATCATGTCAGCATCACCTGTCCCGAGGAGTCCAAGGAGGCGATTCGGTGCTGGGCCCTCGCAAAGGGCATGTCGTTATCGCCAACCGACCCAAACGGCTTTCGCGTCAGGACGACCGACGGGCGTAGCTGGGCCGTTTGCACAAAATTCATGAAGAGCGGCTTCCAGAACCTATCGAGGATCCGTGTAGGGCCGTTCCGCGCTTCCATCGTGACGCTGCCCAGCATAGCAAATACCATCGCCAGGAGCTACGTCTCGCGACTGCACACTGCCTCGACCGAGCGACAGGCCGTCTACGCAAAGTATCTCACATGGACGTTACGAAGAATCATCCAGATGGCGCCGTCAAGCGACGACCAGCGCCTCAACCCCCAGCGCGCCAGGGACATCATTAGCAGAGAGTTCTGGATCCCTTTTACTTTATCCTACCCCGATACCGTGCCCCTCTTCATCTCCGCCGGCCTCGAAATCGTCGACGGCGGCCCCCTCCAATGGCAAGCCGAAGACCAACTCCTCCTCTCGCGCCAACGAAGTTCCTTCCACTCCTACAACACTATGCTCATCGACGTCGACGAAGAAGACGACGAGTCCGAAAACACCCCCTCCCTGCGCAGAGTCACCAAGCGACTGCCGCCCAACCGCCCGCTCCTCAACCCGCCCGCCTTCTCAAACCCCGCGTACTCCTACTCCGATTCCGAGGTATCCAGCACCCCCAATTTCGTCCTCGCATCGTCCAACCCCACCACCCCGACGCGCTCGCGGTACAGCCAGTTTCACCAGCGTACTAGTTCGGATAGCCAAGGTTCAGCGCGGCGGCGAATAATACCCAGAGGCGTGAAACCACAAGTATGGATATAAAAACGCCAACAAATACAATATACAGAAACTATTCTCCTTCTTGATACGAGAAGGGAACGTCGTCGTCGTCGTCATCATCATCGGCAAGTTAGGCCACGGATGGATTTGCGTTTTTTTTTTTTTTACATTTTCATTTTTGGCATTTTACGTGTACAAGTGTATCTGGATCAAGGGGTCATGGGGAATTTCTAGGCTGGTCGGCGCCCGGCATGTCTACTTTCTTTTTCTTTCTTTCTTTTGTTTGGTTGCTCATGATTAGACCATGTTGTATGTGTTGGGGTTAGCGGGCACAGCGTTGATATCAGTTTGCTTTTTTTTTTATTGCTTCCCTTATTTTTTTTGTTCATCATTTTGATAAAGCGGAATCACGGATCAGGGTAGGTGTTTTTACGGCCTCAGTTAGGGAAACATGATAACGAGAAGCTAAAGCACAAGCGGAAGAGGATATGGAAATGCAATGTCAGACCCAAATTGGCATCATTAATTAGACAAAGGTCCATTGTATTACTAGCCGGTAGATTTGATTTTACGCAAGATATCATAGCAAACTAGGTACTCATCCCTTTTATCAACTTTGGCCTCAAGCATAGTCATCTACCCGTTTTATGACCCAAGTCTTCTTGATAACATGTTTTGGCTTGACACCACTCAGAAATCACACAAAAAAACAGCACAATAACCGTGGCATCATCTTAGTTATATTAGTTCGGCCAGTTATCATGTATGCTTGAAACAAAATCTTCATTCACCATACGGCCCATCAAAGGCGTTCAAATTCCTAAACCCCACACCCTGTATAGATTCTCTTCGCCTCTGTACTATAATAGCACACAACCAGACGTCTTCGTCTTCATCTCAACCTCCATCGTCTTTATAAAGCACAAAACACTATTCTGACAAAAAAAAAAACCGGCTTAGTCCAGCCTACTGCCAAAGTACTCCGTACGCCGCGTTATGACGTCAATATGTATGCGTCCTCTGCGAAGGAGGCACAATATCGTTGCCAGAAATCGAATCTCCGATACCTGGCTGTAGAATCGCATTGATGAACGACTCGTTTGCACGAATTCGAGACATCCGAGGGGATTCCCCCATGGGTGCACATTCAAGGTCAAAAATCCCATCAACGGATGCTTGATCCTCTGGTGATCGGGCCATTGATTGCCCAGTCACATGAGGCTCCTATGCCCCCATAACGGGAACCTTCTTGTTACGCTTTTCTAATAGCGTCGCGTTACCAAGATTTAACTCAAATGCTCCCTTCTGTCGGTTTCTCTCCCGGACCTGCTGTCGTGCTGCAGCAGTCACGGCTGCTGAATGTTGTCCGTAACCCTTATCACCAGCTCGTTCACGCTCTCGGCCTCGAGTTTGTTCTTGATCACGAAGGTTGGTCTTCTGCATACTTTGCTCCAAAGCATGTGTAGCGTTGTTGGCGTTCCGACTTTGTTGGTCTACGTCCATGTGATCTTCATCCTCTTCATCCTCTTCATTAAGGCCGCCAAGAGGCCGACCTGCGCTACCAGCCCTGACTCCAAGGGCAGCTCTCCTCTTGCTTTCCTCTTCCTGGCGGTGAACAGCGTAGCTCACATCAAAGACCTCACGCAGATTAACTGCAGCCGGTGAGCGGAAGTCATAACGCCTGCCGGAACCCTCGAACTGTGAAGCGTCAAAGGCCTTGAGCGGTACCATTCCATCGGGCTTCCTTTCCTCTCGCGGTGTAGGCCCATTCTCCCGGATCCATGGGTGAGCGAGGAACTCCCTGATGGTGTAGCGCTTTTCAGGATCGACCGTTAGCAGATGGCTGATGAGATCCTTGGCGGATTCGGAAATTTCATCCCACCATGGTGACAGGAAGGTATACTGTCCCTTGGCGACCTTCTCGGTAAGGACTTCTATGCTTTCGTCGTAAAATGGAGGGAAGCCACAAAGCAATGTGTACAAGACACACCCAAGAGCCCACATGTCAACCGACTTGGAATACCGTTCATCCTTGACAATCTCCGGCGCTGTGTAACCCACGGTGCCACATGGCGTCATAGTTTGGGTTTCCCAAACAATCTTGGAGAGGCCGAAGTCGGCGATCTTGATTTCACCAATACCACCAGCACCAATGCCGGGCATAAACTCGCCCTCGTCTACCTTGTCCTCATCACCGGGTTGCTTAGGCTTGGGGTTCTTGGACGGTACAAAAGGTATGGGGGTAAACAGGATATTCTCCGGCTTGATGTCACTACAATCAATGAGGTCAGTAACAGGGTCATGGAGGGGCGCGACACCATGACGTCAGCGCTACCAGGGCCTCCAAGGCACCTGTCAACACCACGCTAAGGAGTGAACAATCCGACTTACCGATGCACAACACCCTTCTCCTCGTGTAAATACTCCAGTGCCCTGGCCACTCGAACAATGACATGACGGGACAATTCCTCGCTAAAGTACGTCAACCGCACAATTTGGTGGAATAGTTCGCCACCAGGTGCCAGCTCGAGAACGATGTAATAGTATTGTCTCGACTCGGAAAATTCAATCAGCTTGACAATGTTGGGGTGATCGAGTTGTCGCATAATCTGGACTTCTTTCAGGATGTTTGATCGCTAGCAATATTATAGTTAGCATGAGTTCTCTCCCAAACTCCTATATTTATCACTTTATAGGTAAAGAAATAATTTTCTCGCACCTCTGCTGCCTTCGGAATCTTTTTGAAATCCGGATGTAAATGCTTATTTCCCTATTCGTGCCCCGTGTTGGTAAAATAGGTCGAATAAGAACGACCGAAAAGTGTTGTGGACAAGGGGGAGTGGGGGGAGGTAGTGCGTGATGTGAACGAGAAAAGAACCATATTCAAATAACTTACTTGCATACTGTTCATCTCGTACTTGCGAACGACTTTGATAGCAACCTCTTTGCGGTCGCCTTCCAGATCGCGTGCTCGGTAGACATTGCTGAAGGCACCATCACCCATCTTCTCGACAAGCTCCCAGCGTTCCAGTCCCGGATACTTGGGGAACTTGCTCTTGTTTGCATTCTCTTCGGCGACGAGCTTGGCCAGGTTGGCCTCATCAATACGCCTGTTCTTGGAAGTCTTGGCCTGGGCAGGCTCGGCATGGTGGGCAGCTGCATGGCCAGCCTGCGCTGCTCGATTTTGTTCATCACGGGGCGCTTCAGAGTAGGCACCTAGCGGTTCCTTGTTGCCATGCTGTTTACCAAATAGTGGTTCTGAGACGGGCAATATCTTCTCCTGGTGTGATGGGGGAGAAGCGGCTTCATTTTTCCTTGCTTCATCGTTGTAGTTGTTGGCGCGTGCTTGTTTGCCTAATTGGAGGGGGAAAATGGTCAGTTGGATTTTCTCAGTACGTATGCTCATGGTCCTCATGATTTTAGAGGGTTTGCTTGGGATTCAGTCGGTACAAACCATGGCGGATGAAGTTCTTGAGCTGTTGTATGGTCGACATGGCTGCGAGAGGCCGCCGCTGACGAGCGACTACGGAGCGAAGTTATGAAGTGGAAGGTTGGAACCTATAGTTGAGGTACAGTCGGTCGGTAATCTCGTGCTTCTTTTCAAGAAGAACTGTGCGTGTGTATGCGAGGACACAGAAAGTGGGAAAACGGTGTGTCTGCTTCGCTCTTGGAGAATCTCGGGGAGTCGCGCGCGGAGGAGAGAATGCACCAAGATGCGGGGTTTTAAAATAAAAAGTGCGGGTTGGCGGGATGTCTTATTGATGGCTACAGTGACGCAGCTCTTATTATTTTTCTCTCGGAATAGGATGGCAGATACTATTTCTGTTCCGTGGCTTGGATTTGCCTGCTGGGGGGAGAGTGAAAAGGATTATGTATGAGTAAAAAAAGAAGAAGATGGAGAAAATCGGAAAGAGAAAGAGAAAGAGAAAACAGACTGTTGGAAAATGGAAATGGACCGGGGGGGAGACAGATGGGGAAGAAATCTGGAGGTAGCTAGAGAGGATCGATGGTTTCGGAAGGGCAGGGCGGACTGCGCGGCAAATTTAGGTGGACGGTGCTGCTACTGCTGCTGCTGCTGCTGCTGCTGCTGCCATGGATCTGGACCTGGAACCTGGTTTACTGGTGCTGCGGCGGCTGCTGCTTGGTTTTTGAATGTGTGGCTCGCAGGTTGGATTGGACGTCTGATCAATGAGCAAGGCACATGCAAGTAGGGCGGAGATAAAAATGGCATATCATACATACAGGGTGGTGACAGGTGGTGTGTGTGTTCTGGGTACTACAAGTAGATAGGTAGAGTCGATTTGGCCCCAAACCAAGCCAGTATTGAGAAAACGGGCAATTATGTAACTGCAGCAGCCAACGGCCCCAGAAACTGCAAGGTAACCTGTTTCATTTACAGAGGAGGGACATAAGGTATGTAACATGCTTCGGTTCGTATTGGCGCGGATTAATGCGTCCCATAAGGTACCTGCTTGTGTGCTCGCTTGCTTGTCTGCCTGCCTTGCTCTCCCTTTTGCTGCTTAGAAAGCAACATTTCGGCGTCAAAACCAGGCGGCCCCAGATGAAGATCGTTGGAGGGAGAGCGGCAGCGGGGCACAAAGCAATAAGCAACAAGCAAGAAAAATAAAATAAAAAAGTAGCATCCATGGATGGCAATGCAATGCATGGCGGCCTATGAAGTCAGTGACAGATTGGAACGGGCCCAGGCCCTGCAACGAGACAGCCTAGCGGATGCTGCGGACCAGGGGCCGTCTTACACTTTGCATCACAAGCCGCTGCCAGGACTATCCATCTACAAGTCGACAACCTCTTTGGCATCGTTTCTGTTACCAGCTTGTTCCGTACTATGGAAGTATTTTACTTGGCCAAGTCTTGTGAGAGTCGTCAGCAAACTGGGGGGGAAATACATACATACATGGTGCGCTATCCAAGCGCATCAGAAGAAACAGGATGGCAGAGTTCAATTTAAGAACATCACAACAAGCTTACTCCCTGGCATGCTTCAGCTCAAGGTTGTCGTCGTCGTCTTCGTCTTCTTCTTCTTCCTCAATAACAGCAACAACAACAAGTTCAACCCCATCCATGAAAATCTCCTTGCATGTGCATACATACGCATGCGCATATTACCCTGGATCCAACTCGAAAAAGTACTTTTGATCACCCTGTCAACGCATCTTCTTCTTTCCCCAATGCCCCAATGCGTTCTTGAGGGCTTGAAGCATGAAGAAGAAGGGGGGGCACACAGGCCACACAGGCCACACACCCTGACGCTCGTTATGACGCTGCTGTCGACGTCATTCCTGCGGCTGTTTAATCTCTGCTTCATTGCCACGCAGCCAATCACGCCATTTCAAGGCAGCTAAATTCTTGGTCCTGCAAGCCACAGCACATGGGCCATGAGATTGAAGTTTGCATCCATCAACGAACTACCCAAGGTGGTATAGGTACGGTTCTCTGCATACATATTTGTACGTACGTACGTACATACATACACAATTATAGTAATTAATTTAATTAATCAATCACCGGCTCATTGCTGTACCGAAGGAGATTCTGATGCTAAACAAAATAGACTACATCACCAAGATCGACCCAAGTTTCCGTTCCTGTCCATTCATGTCGATCTAGCGACTCGGCATACGTATCCATCCCGCTGTTTCGTCTTGTTTCAAACCTTTCGATTCGGTTCCAGCCTGCCAGACAGCCAAGCCAGACAAGCAGCTGGAGTGGTATTCGACGTCACAGTGGGGCGTTGCTAGTTGAGACCTTTCTGGGCTTCGACGACGACGCTTGTCGGGAGACCCTTTCTGCATGGAAACTACCAGCATCACAGCATCACAGCAATGCAAGCTGCAAACTAGCGACTTCGTATCATCGTCGTTTCGGGCCTCGATTCCTCTGCCAAGGTTTGTGCCTGGTAATGAATGAATGAATGAAACGCTTCCTACCGCAAGAGGCACCACCCCACCAAGTTTCTCTCCTGGGGAAACCAAATCAGGCTATGCATCAATGGCCGAATAAACCTACATATATGTACGGAGTAAGAAAAATGGCATTCCGATGGACTGAGGTGGTGAGACATATGACGTCTCTGCGCATAGCCCAACTAAACTATGCTTTGTCAAAATTCCACCTGTTTCGTACAGCAACGTTTGGAGACACTCCAACATCACTACAATATCGCTCTTGAAACGGAAGCATTGAACTAAAGTTACTATTCTCATCGAGCAACGGTGCAAAGTTTATGGCTACTTGTCTCAGACGTATGGGACAAAACGTCCCGGTCCCACGTCAACACCCCCACTCACATGAACATCCCCATGACTAACTACTAACCTCACGCAGAGAGAGAAATCCCCATCCGGGGACTTGTTGTTATTACTTTCTCACGCATTCAAGGTGCCATGTTTGCTATTATACTGTGTTGATGCCCATCATGACAGATTGTGACGTGAGACTATTCAGCCTCGGATCAATCCGTGATGTCACCATGCCTCATGGTTTCGGGAGCTTCTATCCGAAGCCATTCGCTTATGTCATTATCTCAGTCACTTCTATGGAGATAACAGCAGCAGCAGCAGCAGAAAATTATGTATTCATTCGCCTGCAATGGTTGAACAAACAGTCAAATAGTGTTGCGCTGATGCCCGTGGGGAACTAACTCAGCATCTCCGGAAGATTGACTCCTAGCTGCATACCGAACTGGTGTATACACCATGAGGCTTTGCAGTAAGGATCGCTAGATTTTAATTAGGCTGATACTCCAGGCTTATTAAAAGAAGCATTTATATCATCATGGCTTTGCCAATTGGATCATGTCTTGACGTCGGTTTGATTGCTTTATCTGCTCTGTTATAGGGTATGTACAGCCTTTGCAAATAGATCTATCATTATCATGTCAAAGCCACCTTCTCCTTACGATATGAATACATCTAAATACTCTTGTTGTGGGTTTATATGATGTACTTTTCTGATTTTTCTTGTTTGTACAGGGTAAAACACCTAGTAGATATGGCTCGCAGCTGTTGGACCAGGGTAGCACGTCGACCCAGGGGGCATTGTCTCTCATGCTGAGACCATGAACAAAACTCAAATTTATTGCAGCAACAACACCGAGCAACGCATACACCGAGGCTCAATCGTTAAGCGAAAAAAAAAAAAACTTCTCTGCATTTGATGCCAAGCTAAAGTGGACATCCCAGTTTTTCTCCCCCCTGCATGTGGGAGTAGTGCTAATCCAACCGAGTGATGATGAATGAGCACATGCAACAAAAAGGTAATGATAGGGCCTTTGAAAACCCACTTAAAGTGAGAGGATGAGAAAACATGAGAGGACGGTAGATGGCTATTATTCACTCAGGGAACGATGGATGTCTTGCCAAGTTTTGGCTGCTCATGTACAATGACTGTCCTGTGACGACTGAGGCCTTTCTCTGTTCTCGATATGGACTACCTTGGTATTGCCTAGGGTGCATTAGGGATCAATCCTCGTACGACAACAGAAAGCCTACTCCACATAAAGCCAAGCCATTTATCCTTTGGTAGAAGAGGGCTTGTCTCCGATTCGTTTGAGGCGTGCACATGCTCCTCCATAGTTCGATTTGATGATACATATCGGACCGTGAAGATGAGACTTGGTGGGAGAGAGAAAAGAAGAAAAGAAGAAAAAGAAAGAAGCCGGTCCAGAGGAACAAATGAAACGCTTTGAGGCCTTTCGCTGCAAAGCCTTTTTTGTTTGATGGTGCCTGGAGCTCATTCGTGACAAGTATTCCAAAAGTTCGTTGGACTTTTTGCCGATCACCACACCTCGACACCCTTGCCTTATCATGGTGACATGACTCCTTTGGGGAATTTATTACGCACATCTCAATTCGAGAGTTAGATGAAAGCACCAATCAAACATGACCTAGAGCTTGAACAACCTAGCCTCTGTCCCCTGGCTCCTGGCAGCTGCAGCCAGCTGCTTATTCTTCCACCCATAAAACACACGGAGTCCTAGTGATACCACAGTAACAAACAAAAGGAAGCCCGCGTTTGTCCAGTGGCCGGTCGGATAACCCCTCTTTGCCTGCTTGGCCTCGTAGATCCACACGCCCGGGATTTGGCCAAATCCACCACCGATACTTACGTTGATGGCGATGGCCAGTCCCGTAGCGGCTGTGCTGAAAACGTTTGATGTGAGCCAGCCCAGCAGAGGGGGGATGCAAGCGAATGATCCAGCTGTGGCCATGATGAGACCGCCATACCGGGCCGTGTATGCTGTTGGTGGTAGAGCGGCGGATAGGATGAAGCCTATTGCACCGACCAGAGCGGCACCGGCACAATGGAGGCCACGGGCATTAAAACGATCAGCCGAAATGGCGACGATAATCTGGCAGACTTTGGACGCCAAATGTCAATTACAAGTTCTTTGTTAATCAATCCAGGGTTGACCTACCATACGCAACAGCCCAAGGCGGCACAGTCATGAGTTGAGCCTTCAGGTCGACATACCCCAAACCGCTCGTAATCGACGGAGCAAACAGACTTAGGCTAGCAAACGGAGGGCTAATGCCAAAGTAAATAGCATAGTGCGCATACAGACGCCAGTTCGTCAGCGTAGCCTTGGCGTCCGCCCAGGTCATGGACGGATGGTGTCCCTTGCTGCCCTCGTGGAACATGCGCTGGATGGCGAGGTCCTTCTCAGACTCCGAGAGCCAAGTGGCGTTCTCGGGGTAGTCGGGGAGGAAGAAGAAGACGAGAAAGGCGGAGAGGCAGGACGGGATACCCTCAATGATAAAGAGCCATCGCCAACCGGGGATTCCTGCTGCGCCGTTCATGTGTCCAACACCGTAGGCGATTGCGCCGCCAAACTGTTCCAAGTCAGCAAACTGCCTGTTTACATGATGGTGTACCTGTTGGGGGGTTTATCATACTGCGCCCGCAAGGGTTGCCGAAGCCAGAATGAATGCTACCCTACTTCCGGTCAGTCTCCCAACACACGACTCGAATCCTTGAAACTGCAAAGCCATACCGAACACTACGTTCATCGTGTTTATACCAAAACGTCAGGTAATAGATCAATCCGGGGAACAATCCCGCCTCAAACACGCCAAGCAAGAATCGCACCGCCGTCACCGTCGCGAAGCTATGCGTACCACCCATGGACATGGTGATGGCACCCCAGCAAAACATGAGAAACGCCAACCAGCGACTCGGGCGCAGCTTCTTGAGGAGGATATTGCTCGGGACCTCGAAGATGGCGTAGGCAATGAGAAAGATCATGAGTGCGACGTTGAACTGGTGGTTGCTCATCTTGGCCGTGTGCTGTAGGTCATCGTGAGTAGAGACATTGAGGACCTTGGCGTTGCCAATGTTGGAGCGGTCGAGGAAACAGAGGAAGTAAATGCCAGCAGAAATGGGGATGATGCGAAGGTCTTGTTTCCTAAGGAGAGCCTTCTCCTCATCGCTCATGGGTGCGACTTGGCGCGATGGAGCTTCCTTTAGACAACTTGTCAGCATGGAATTGAGATTTGGGCGGGTTATCAATAGCCCCGTACAGCTTTGAAGACAGCAGTCTCAACATCGAACTGATGCGCGGCCGTCTCTTCCTCGCGTTTGACGTCCATCTTGACCGTTTCTATCGAGGTTGACGGGTCGGAGTTTTCCCCCCCCGAATTCAACGGACCGAGGAAATTATCGTAGGATGGGAGGTTGCAGCGTTGCACTTCGAGTGAGACATACAACACGGCAGCTACTGCGCCAACGTCGCAACCTTGCTTCCAGCTACCCGGAATATCACCTTTGTTTCTCTCCCTTTCCCCCTTTGACGATTCAGAAGAATCGAAGATCTGGGGCGGCAAGATTTGAGATGTAAGAATGCGGGGAGGAGGGGAGGTCCTCCGCTGGCTTTGATCAGACCGACCGACAATTTCGACATGCAGGGTCCTTTGTTTGCCGGTCAAGGTGGTTGGTTCAGTGGGGTGTTGCTTGTTGGCGTGTGCGTGTGGGATACCCTGTCATGCTGAAGTCTAGAATCCATACCGAACTGTTGTCGTGTTCCCTGTTGAAGTTGGGTGTTATCGCGATGTGAGAAAGATAAGAAGATGAAGAAAATGAAGAAATCGACGATATGGAATAAAGAGTTGTCATCAGCCAAAAGCTGGATCGCCAATGAAGGAAACCCGTTCCTGATTAGATCCCGCAGCCACAAGACATTGGCCGCTCGATAGAGGCTGAGCTATACTGTAGCTGTAGTGCAGGCACTTTCAGATAGTGGACTAATTAAGAGAACGTTCCAGCCAATACTTCGGCCAAGTCCATTTAGGGGCCGAAATCGGTTCTGCTGGGCTCATCCGGAGGCATGTCCGGGTTTGTGGAGCAAGTTTCCGGGGGGGCAGATGCATCGGTTCTACAAAATACACCCGAAAAAGTGACGGTGAATCTACAAGTGCAAGTAGACAGATAGAGTAGTGTGCGAAATGTTACCTTAGCATGGGGATGGGACGGATCGCTTGCGGGTAGCGAATGCGTTGTCGATGAAACAGAGCGGAACGAAAATCAGAGAACCTTGAGGCTGGCGGCTGATGTCATAAGCGAGTCAGGGATCTTGGTCCATTCGGGGGGCGCGATGGTGGCTGTAGACTAGACGTCAGTCTCCCAACGGTCTTGAGGACGGAAGAGGAAGACATGCATAATATGTATCTAGATCATTCGTAAAATCAGGATTTCTGTATATACAACATCATCATTTCTAATCAACATCTACTGCGAGAAACCGAAAAAAGTGCGAGCCGCGGAGTGCCCGGCTGGATAAATCATCAAAGTCATGTACGTCTAAGCCTCATCATCGTCAGACGGCTCAGCCGGCCAGAAAAACCACATGATAACCATGAGGAATTTCAAAATAGCCGCCGTCCATAATACGCCACCAATTCCAATCCATGTATGCGACAAAAGGCCTCCCATTACGGCCCCAATCAGTAGGAGGACCGGGGCAGCAGCCCGGCGATTCCTCTCATCGTTGTGAAAAGCAAATAGATCCTGGTCCGAAAATAAATCGCAGTAAATGCTGGTCAGGACAACGCTTGTCAGGGCATTGTACTTGAGCGCTCTGCTGGTCACGGCCTGTCCGCAGCTCTGGAAAGCGACCAGCGCAAGTGGGACGAGAACAGTCCAGTCGTGGGCGTCCTTGTCGGCAGGCGGCATAAGGGTAACGATGAGAGCAGCTGCGATGATGAAGAACATTTGAGCGGCAAAGGAGACGCATAGTACCCATCGGCGCTTGGGGGAAAAGTATCGGTGGAATCGGGCGAAGAAGAAGGATCCAATACAGAAGCAGAGTAGTGAGATGCCAGACTTGTACAGTCTTGCCGATGTTGGCGGATAGATGAGCGATGCAAGGCCAAGACCGACATACACGGTGTTTCCTGAGGGTTCGATATCAGCATATGTAGAATATCAGCGCATAGAAACCACCCGAGGGACAAACCTGTTTGCATGGACACAAATGCGCCCCAGACCTGCGTGGATGCGCTGTCCAAGAGGCCTGTCACGACGTAGCAGAGGAGGAGCACGGAATCAGCCCATGATCGCGATACCTCTGCCATCATCTGTTTGCGCAGTCTGGATGTGAATGCTCGTGGCTTCCCTTCGCTGCGTAAAAGCGGTTGCTCCTCATCACCGAAAGCGGCGCCATTTGCGCTGCACGAAGAAGCTGTTGTGCCGTACCCGACCATTGTTTTTGTGTTTTGTGTTTTGTGTATGCTCTCTCTCTCTCCCTGTATGTAAGAAGCGAATCGAGTTGTTCAGAGAGGCAGATGCTTAATCCGTATTGTGGTTTCGATGGCGTCCTCCCTTTGATTCAATCGGGATCAGCCACCAACAGCAAACAGGTGCAGGTACGGAGTATGATTGCATCAAATGAGGAAGTGGTTTGCTTTTCTTTTCTTGGTGGCAATGATGCGATTTGAGAGCCGCAGGATCAGGAAAATGTCGGCCGGATTACTTTGCCGTGGCTGCACGGACTTTCGGCAAGACGAACTGGATCAGGCAATGAAACAATCCAGTGGCTTCCGGGATGATGATGAGCTCACAGCTCGTCCCTACAGGTCGTTTAGCAGCCTCCCCCCCAAATCCATCACAAAGAGGGTCGCCATGATTGCTTCGGCCGTTATTTCTGCATTCCGACCCTCACTAAAAGTGTTGAGCTAGTGGCTTGTGGAGGCTTGCAGAGACAACCTGCAATTCTAGTAGTAGCTGAATTAGGGGACCAATACGCCAAAGGGCGCTGGAGCTTGCGTGGGCTCCTCCCAGGGCTTCCCTTCAGAATTAGACCCGAGGAATTAATGAATGGTCGCATTGAGCCTAGCTCATACAGCAGCCCTGCCCTTGGCATCGCGTTTACCTGCCAGGGAAGTTGTGATAAAAGCGAAAGGGATGACAATTCATATTATACATAGATGGACGCTGCGATGGGTAGATTTGGTGCGAGGGTATAATAATAAGTTTTATGGTTGATTGGCGGGATCAACAGCAGTCTATCCATCCATCCATCCGATCCATCCATACACAGATAAGCTACAGTCCAAGTTTAAAACAGTCAACCCATGTCAAATCTCTTTACGGTCAAACAATATGGACCAAAAAATAGACTGCGAGACGAGACCCCAATCTTTTGTATCGGATTTGATTCGGTAAGACGGGTCTCCAAGGGCGATAGCTGTAGGTTTGGACACCGTCTATCTTTCTTTTTTGCCTCTATAGCTCCATTACTCCGTAGCCTCTGCCAAAACTGAGGGCCGCCAAGCAAAGCACATCATCGGTGGTGGTCCAGAAGCACAGGCCGATGCTCACTGAAGGGTGGATCTGTATCTTTTTTTTTTTTTCTTCTCCGTCCGTCTATTCCCTTGCCATGCCTTGACCGTCGGAGCGCGTTACGTTCCATGGATTATGAGTGATGGCCCTTAAGGTTCACGGCGCACAAGCATGTAAGTGTACGGAGTACATACTGGGCCAAAACAAGTATGACTCGAGAGAGGATAAGGTAAGGTGAGGGATCAATTGATCCGTATGTATGGAGTACGGAGTACTGCCGAGTAGAAGGATCCATTTGAAGATCCCGAAGCTTACCTCCAACAAGACATACTGTACTCATATAAGTTTCGGAGCCCTCCCCCCCTCCCCTCGATTGACATTCCTGTCCAGAGCGCCTCTTCCTCTCCCTTCTTCTCTTCAAACTAACAGAGACGATCCATCTCGCTTCACACACTGAAAGCTTATCTTCATCTCTCGGCTCGCTTAGATCCGCAATCATGAAGCTCACCACGGCTCAATTGCTCCTCATGGGAGCCGGCGTCACTGTCGCGCTTCCTCACCAGGACAGCCCGCGCCAGCGACTGCTCAATGGCCTCGATCTCCCCCAGAAGTTCCTCGATAACACCAAGCCTTACACGCCCAAGCATCGCGACCCCGATGACCACTACATTGATGCCATTGGCAAGGAACTCGACCCTCTGCCATGGCGAAACGGTCACGGTGCCTCTGTTCTCGGACCATACAATCGCGATCGATCCCGGCAGAGTCCGGACATGATTCGACCCCCCAGCACTGATCATGGTAATCTCCCTAACTTGCGCTGGAGTTTTACCGACTCTCACGTGCGAATCGAGGTACGTCGTCATGCCAAGACAAATTTTGACATGTCAACACTTTTCGGCTTGCAATTTTACTCACCGATTTCTCTGCTTGTAGGAGGGCGGTTGGACCAGACAGACCACGGTCCGAGAGCTCCCCACCAGCGTGGAGCTCGCCGGTGTCAACATGCGTCTCGATGCCGGCGTCATCCGAGAGCTGCATTGGCACAAGGAAGCCGAGTGGGCCTACGTCCTTGATGGCGAGGTTCGCGTCACCGCATTGGACTACGAGGGCGGCAACTTCATCGACGATCTCAAGAAGGGTGATCTTTGGTATTTCCCTAGCGGTGTTCCTCACTCTCTCCAGGGTCTGGGTGAGAATGGAACCGAGTTCCTGCTCATCTTTGATGATGGCAGCTTCTCTGAGGAGTCGACCTTTGTCTTGACCGACTGGCTGGGTAAGTCAAGCACTTGACGCGTTCTTCTACGGACCTTTGATGGGAACACTCTACTGACAATTTTTTTTTATACACAGCTCATACGCCCAAGTCAGTTATCGCTGACAACTTCCATCTCGCGCCTGAGGTCTTTGACCACCTCCCTAAGCACGAGAAATACATCTTCCAAGGCTCTTTGCCCGGCGCCATCAAGGATGAGCGTCCTACCGGCAAGAATGTCAAGAAGTCCAAGTACCAGTTCACGCACAGAATGCTCGAGCAGGAGGCCAAGAAGACAAGCGGTGGCGAGGTCCGCATCACTGACTCCAACAACTTCCCCATCTCCAAGACCATCTCCGCCGCTCACGCCGTCATTGAGCCCGGTGCCATTCGTGAGATGCACTGGCACCCCAACGCCGACGAGTGGTCCTTCTTCATCCGCGGCCGTGCCCGTGTCACCGTCTTCGCCGCCGAGGGCAACGCCCGAACATTCGACTACGTTGCTGGTGATGTGGGCATCGTTCCCAAGAACATGGGCCACTTTGTGCAGAACATTGGCGACGAGCCAGTCGAGATGCTCGAAATCTTCCGCGCCGATGAGTTCAGGGACTTCTCTCTGTTCCAGTGGATGAGCGAGACGCCTCAGAGACAGGTGCTCGACACACTCTTTGCCGACGACAAGGAGTCGGGTGAGAAGTTCTGGGACCAGATTAAGGACTCGAAGAATGAGGAGATTACGAAGTCATAATTGAGATGAGATGAGATGCGACGAGATGATGAGTCAAAGCTTCAACCAACACTGGGTAGCATCGTAAGGCCTGCTATAAGTGTCTTTTTTCTTTTTCTTTTCTTCACTGTATGTACATATAGTACTTTTTTCGCGTTTCTCCGTTTGGGTTTAAAATGGGCGAAACGGATGTATGGGATGTATGATGGACGAAACGATGGATTTTTTTTTTGGTATTTTCCCTGTATTTCTTAGACAGATCGAATGTCAGTATTTTCTCTTTGAAGAAATGATTTTCCCTGTTTCTATATTTATTCAGATCCTCATCGGGTCCTTTTTGTCCCTTCTTGCGAATTGTGATGAGAAGTGCAACTTGCATCTGTTTTTGTCTCTCGAATCAATCCAACGTGCAGTTCAGGAGAAACCAGGGCTAATGTTTGTCTGAGACATTCACCGTTGCAGCGGGCGCTTGTCTGCTGCTATGGATATTTAGTTGACTGTGACTGGGAAAGAGAGCCGTTTGTTTAGCCCCCATGTTCACGCCCCCCCTTGCTCCCTTGTTCCCCGACTTATGCCGTTCTTGGACCCGAGCTACTACAAGTAGATAGTACCAAGATCTGGCTCAGACATTGTCTTTTTTCCCCCTTCACTTGGCTTCGTATTTGCTTACTTGAGCAGAGGCAAGCAGTGCAAGCACACCACCGCCGGGCGTTTCACACTATCAACATGGAGGCATTTAGAATTTCATGCTTCATTGTTAGAGTTATGCGTGCTTATCTTGCAGAGGGAGTGGAAAGGAACAAAAAGTTCCCTTGGTGATGCCCGATGCAGCCGGGGGAGGGAGGGCGAGCTGGTGCGAGCCTGTTGTGCGTGTGTGCTGTATTCCCCTTTTGGCAACTCCAAAATAGATTGGGAGGCGGTGGGTTGGCATATTAACACGTGCTTTACGTTGTGTCATGGTAGTAGCAGTATTCGTAGTGGTGGTGTGTGTGGCATAATGGGCAAGGGACTCTGGATATGTCGGCATCGACCCGATACTACGCGTCCATGGGGGGCAGGCAAGGGATCCAGCGGTTTGCCACGGGGTTTAGCTAGCCTAGATTTCCGGTCCTTGACAATTAATGAATGTCTATTCAGATTGCTTTGGGGGCTAGGGGTGTGTTTGTTGTTGTGTTCCTTGTGCGTTTCTGCACGAAGGGTGCTGTGTGTGTAATGTGGGCTGGCCGAGACGAGGGACAAATGCAGGCCAAAGTTGGTGAAGAAGCTTGGAAATTGCTTAGCCATCCACTTTGACGTTCACATAGCATGGAAGATTGATTAAACATGATTCAAGCTTCTTTGCTTTCGTATCACCGAGCTATCTGCGAGTGAGCGTGATGTTGTCAAGAGGGATTATCAATACGGGAAGCTGGGCTGGGCCGCGTTCAGTAATTCACAATAAGCCAGTGATAATCGACTCATTACTCAACATTATAGAGAACTTGGGTAATATCTCCGACGCAGTGATCAGCATGCCAAAGCAATATAGAGACAGTAATGACGGAATCGGGCAGCATTATGAGTAAGGGGCCGAGAAAAAGGGGACCTGCCAAATTGCGAAGTTCCATGCCTGCTTTGATAAGGCATGATGAGATGGGAGGTCACAAGAAAGATGGTCAACCTTGCGAGGAAGAGAAAGAGAAAAGAAGGTATTGCCACACAGCATACAGAGATAGATATCGGTCGAAAGTCGGCTTCGAACGTTCACCGACATGACTGGATGGGAAATAGGGTGGACAGGAGTCGGGCGAACTTGCGAATGTGTTTGTGGGAGGGACGGGTTTTGGAGATGGCCTCGTGGGTGTGGTGTCGATGGATGGATGGATGGATGGATGGTATAAGCATGGGTTCGTGCCTGTGGGATGAGATCAGACATGACTGTCCGATTCGCTCTCATGCACCGGTGCCGGATGGGCAATCTATTTGCCTGAAGTTGAAGATGCATGGAGCCGCTGGGGAGGCGTAGTGACAGGTTGAGTGAGGCATCGTGGGGGGAGGGGAACCTCTTGCTGTATCTGGTAACCCCCGTGACAAAGCTGGATATGAATGATGCTGCAAGATGAAAGATAGGTCCTGTATCAACTTGTCAACAAAACATGTCGAATGTCACACACGCATACACATACACACACACACACACGCTTGCGGAAGTAGTTTTGGACTCCTAACTATACCGGGCAGAGATGTTGATCAACATGAAAGACTTCAACACCCGGGGCGTGAGGGTTGAAAGGTAGGGCTGGAGATTAATTTGGCTCTTGATGTATGTAGATGGCATAAGGTGACTTCCCAAAGACGCATTATCTTGCGTCTGCAACTTCATTTACATTGCTCATGATGAATGTATGATGATAGGTAATGGGATCTTTTGTTCCGTGAAACACCAGGGAGGAGAGCATACAAGTAGTACAAGTGATTTTTTTTTTTCCAACTAAACACAAAGAGAGAGCCTTTTCGGGCTCCACTGCTATTATTAAACGTTCATCGTGGGCCTTCCAAACAGGCTTAGCACGTACGATATGGCTACCGAGCCGCGAGTTGCGCAATGTTCACGGTGATGACGGGCTGAGCGAAAGGAGGAAGAGAGGCCTTGCAAAGCGGAGCACGGGGGGTTAGACAGACAGGCTTAACACACCGTTCCCTGGAGGTTTTTTTTTTTTGCCTGCACAAAGCCCTGCAAGTACAGGCATACATATTCTTCAATGCAGTGGAATTTCGTCGTCATTAGGTTTCATCAGCGGCTAATGAGTGCTCCGTACATGTAAGAAGCAATGCAACTCTGGGGTGATGGAGAGGATTCAAATGTCTTACAAGGAGCCCACTCAGTCTTTTACTCCATCCGGAACGCATTGGCCAGGTAAGATGAACGTTTGGGACCTACAAAAAAGCAATACCGCATTGAATGAATGGATGGATGAATGAGGGAATGAAGGGAGAGAGATATTGTGGGTGTGGAGGTGGAGGTGTGTTCCCTCACCACCCCTGCTAAGCAGTCTGTATGTATGTATGTACATACGAGTTATACAGATGAGCCAAGAGATGTCATGACGGAAATCATTCCCAAGGAAATGGGTTTGCTATTAGCAAGGGAACTATTATGTGCTTTTTACGTACTGCACTATAGAAGGCTTGGCTTTCCAGTCACGTCTGGGTTCGATGTAAGCTGGAAGCAATCCTGCAATCTACCGAATGCTTTGTATATTGGCCGTGGCTTGCTCTAGTGAAAACGCCTTCTTGCGGGGTAGGCTAGAGAGATTTGCAGTGGGCTCTCTCCTTTGCTCTTCCAGTGGGCTTTGCAGTTGGAGCTTCAGTGCTTCAGGGCTTCAAGGCTCCAGGGCTGGCAGGCTCGGGTCCTCATCTTCAGTGCGGTAATGTGATCCGTGGCACCCTCATTAGTGGGCATGGACCAGCTGGAACTGGACCAAAACAAAAAAAGCCCAGCGGCACATCCAGATCATCCGGTGGAGCAACTCCAGAGTCGTCCCCAGGGCTAAGTGAAACCTGGCACCAACAATCACAAACTCCACAAATCAATGTGCCGAAAGCAACAAACTATCTCTCAATAGAGACAAGCCTCCAACACTACACTATTTGCGACGGGAGAGAGAGACACACCCGGAGAGACATACAGAGGGAGAAGAAGAACAACAGTCAATCAACAATTGTCTGAGAATTAAGGCGAGAGGTCCGTTGTTGCCGACGGCCGCGCGCAGCCCTTGACTTGGCGCTCATCATCCAGCAGAGCCAAGGTTCTTGGACAGATCTGGTGGATTTCTCGGCGGTTCCACAACTTCTACATGGCATGGATTGTCATGTACTCCATGGTATAATCCCCGGTGTCTACTACGTTGCCCTTGTGTATCCTTCCAACCGTTGCTGCAACTGCATTTGCTGGAGTGGGGGAGACACGAGGGAGACGCGACAAGGGTCACCGGTACCTTTATCACACCGAAAGGGACATTCTATTCGTACCAGACAATACGTGCACACATGTTCTGTCTCTTCCCCCCTCCCCAGTTGGGCAGAGAGCAGATGGAGAGTAGCATTCTTGGCAGACAAGGCAGTCAAATTCCCTGTCGACTATCCCATGCTGTGTCCCACAAGCTCGGAAAACCGGCACCAGGCCAGACGTCAATCCTCTGGCTTTACGAGGGAATAGGTTGTATGTGGAAGAAAAAAAAGTACAACAACTTTGTCGCCTTTCCTTCTCCCCCTTCGACTTTTGCCGTACCTTGACCATAGTGCCAAAACGAGTGGCGGACGCGATCTCGTGGGTCTTCCTTTTTCATTGCCGCCCCCCGCTTGCGTGAGCCCTAAAACAGGGAGTGAGAACCGTGCAAGGGACGAGTAATCAGCCGAGGCGCCTCTTTTTCTGCTGATCCATGTTGACTGTTCATCGATTAAACAAATCTCGCTTTTTAACGACATGAAAGAGAAACAAAGTGGAGAAGAGCTGTGATTGAGAAAAGAAAGGACCCTCATATCACCCAAGCAGATTCTCTGCAAACAGTGAAAAAACTGCTGTTCCAAATCAGCCGCAAGTGTCACACTTGGAGTGAGTGCAGGGGGGAACTACTAGTCATCTCAGACATTCTCAACCTTCTAGAGGACGCCACTGAGGGGAAGTCTTGCGATTGGGTTGCCCTTGTTTAACCTTGGTGCTTGATGCATTAGGGGTATGCTTCATTGGATTGTTATACGCCTCATTCTAACTTGCACGCCCTAGGATGTTACTTCTGTATTCCGTGATCGTGGGAGGTTGTATATTCAAAGGTCCATGGTAATATATCATCAGCTCCGAGTATTCACCAGATATCAAATGATGGAGGGAATTCTCATGGACCTGCAGCACTTTCAACGAGTGTGGCAAGTATCATGGTGCATAAGGTCTATACGGCCGTGGAATAGGCTGCTGGATCCATGTGGATTCTTCTCGCCGGGGCGGATATAGCCGTGCTTCATGCATGCTGAACGCGTTATACTGTAGGTGCTCCATGGCTAAAGAGAATACGTATCCATTGACAAGGGGGGCGTTTTGGTGATCCCGTTGGTTCTTACATACCTGCACTTGTCCCGAAGGAATTCAGCCCGTCATCTGTACGCGCAGCCTCATTCCGGCCAGTGCTTCCTTTACAGCCGAGAGCCATGGCTTGCAGGTCCCAAGGATATTTGCTGCTTCCAGCATGGGAAACCAGTGTGCACGCACCATCAAAGTTCCCGTGTTGGTGAGTGTGTGCTAGCTTGCTAGGGGAGAGATTGATTGCTCCCATGGCACTTCTGGTCTTGATAGACTGATGTTGGTAGCACTTTGGGATATTCTTAGCTCCAGGTGAAACCTTCCCCCCTCCCTCCCTTCAGCCAACCAATCATCGATACCTCATTCGAGCATAATCTTCTTGGTTGACTTTTTCCTATGTGTGTGCTTCGTTTTTTCTTGGTTGCCGGCCACCCGGGGGTGGAAAAGAAGGGAGAGGGTGTTTGCTCAATCAAGTTGGTGTCCTGCATGCAACAGTTGCTGTTCGTCACCTGGGGCGTGTGTGTGTGTGTGTGTGTGTGTGTATCGGTATTTGGGAAAAGCAGGGACCCCAAGCTCCTGGCCCGTTCATGATTCAAACTCGAACATGGCGGCCCTGGATGAATCGAGAAGGCACTTAGCTTATCGATCGTCGTTTATTATTCGCGGTCTGGTTGAAGAACCCGGGAAGCGTTCGACATCGTCGACCATAACTCGATCCTATAATAAACTCTGAGGGGCTCGCCCTTTTCGTCCTCGCTCGGTCCATCTTCTCCACGGGTGTCTTGCTTCCACCATAAAGCAGACTCAATGGGACTTGCCTTTCACTTATAAGTTTCGAGTCAAGAGTTTGCTGAACGCCACTTTTCTACAAAGCCATCTCTCAACACCGAGAGTTGCCATCCCAACTCTCCGAACCTCCACAATCTTAGCAGCCTTCAACTTTCCGAGAGATCCACCGGTTCTTACCGAAGGGTCATCACCACCATGTCGAAACTAGCAAAGGCTAAGGAGAGCATCGTCACTGCTTTCCGAACTGACCCGAACATCAACAGGGCGAAGAGCTGGGTTGGACCCATCTCTCGTCGATTGCCGTCTGCTACTGCTGAGTACATCCTCGAGAAGGCACCAATTGTCCAGTGGCTGCCTCGATATGACTACCGATGGCTTCTCCAGGACTTCATTTCTGGAATCACCATTGGTGTGATGTTCATTCCCCAGGGGTTGTCGTACGCTAAGATTGCTACCATCCCCATCGAGCATGGACTTTACTCCAGTTGGCTGCCTTCTTTGCTCTATGTCTTCCTTGGAACTTCCAAGGGTAAGTGATCAATGGTCCATTCTAACCTATTGAGGAGATGAAGAGAAAAAAAAACTGACCCTCTTTGAATAGAGGTCTCAACCGGTCCGACCTCCGTCCTTGGCCTCCTCACTGCAGAGGCTGTCTCTGCCTTGTCCAAAGAAGGTTATAAACCAGCAGCAATTGCTAGTGCTGTTGCCTTTATGGTTGGTGTCTACTCCCTCATCGTCGGTGTCCTCAAGCTCGGATTTCTTCTCGACTTCGTCTCCGGTCCAGTCCTCACAGGATGGATCTCCGCCGTCGCCCTCGTCATCCTGCTCGGTCAGGTCGGTTCTCTCGTTGGTCTCACCGTCGGCAGTACCACCGTTGAAATCATTCGCGGTGTTCTCGGTCATCTTGCCAAAATCAAGCCCATGACTCTTTGCATAGGCTTCACTGGCATTGCCATGCTCTGGGTTTTGGAACAGATTGGCAAGCGATGGGGAAAGAAGAGCAAGTGGATCAAGTTTTTCTGCACCAGCCGTGCTGTCGTCGTTCTGTTCATCTACACACTGATCTCCTATCTTGTTAACAAGGACCGCGACGAGAAGCACTATATGTGGGCCGTCACTGAAGTCGACACTCACGGTCTCATTGCTCCTCAGTCACACGACACTACGCTGCTGGCCAAGGCCGCCCCTCGAGCTTTCGCCCCCTTTATCGCCATGGCCGTCGAGCATCTTGGTGTTGGCAAGGCATTCGGTCTCCGAAACAACTACAATATCGACAAGAGCCAGGAACTCGTTTTCCTCGGCGCAAATAATATGGTCAACAGTTTGTTTGGCGCAATGTCAACCGGAGGCGCCATGAGCAGAACCGCAGTCAACTCTGAGTCTGGTTCCAGGAGTCCCCTTAACTTTATCTTCACAGCTGGCTTTGTTGTCTTGACTTTGTACGAGCTTGCACCAGCGCTGTACTGGATTCCCAAGGCAACGCTTGCGGCGATCATTGTAAGTGGATTAATTTATTCAGCTGCATTTCCCTCGATGTTACATCTTGGCTAACTCTTGGCTGCAGATCATGGCTGTTGTCCATCTCATCTCCCCACCCCGTCTATTTTACCGATATTGGCGAATGTCCTTCATTGATTTCATTGCTTCGCAGTTGGGCTTCTGGGTCACCCTCTTTACATCTACCGAAATCGGCTTGGCAGTTTCAGTCGGCTTCAGCTTGGTTTTCACTTTACTACGAATCGCCTTTGCAAGCTGGACTGGCCTGTCCAGTGCCCAAACCGAAAACACGCACTGGGCTCTGCATCGATTCAAGGACAACGAGGTGGATGTTCCTCCCGAGGCATACCTTGTTCGATTCTCCACCGATCTCTTGTTCCCCAACTCCGAGCGAATTAAGAGCGCCATCATTGAGGATGTCAAGGTTCGCTACGAACAAACGGCCGAGGCTCACGAATTGCTCAACTCAGGAGCCCGAACATGGAACCAATCCACCAACAGACGCATTGGACAGATTCGCCACCGAAAGAACATTACCCCCATTTCCACCGACGAGTCGCCTCTACGATATGTTGTCCTCGATTTTGGAATGGTGTCATTCATTGACTCTACTGGAGTTTTGCTTTTGATTGAGCTCAAGATGGAGCTGCGCCGCTACATTGGAAAGGAGTTGCAATTCCGCTTTGTGAACATGAATGAGAAGGTCCTTGAGCGCTTCCAGCGATCTGAATGGGAATTTGCCCGCGAAGGAGAGGAGCGAAATGGCCACGCCGATATTATTTACACCACGCTAGACAATGCACTTTTGCACCGCGATGGCGACGAAAAGAGCGACCGCTTTGTTGAGAAGACCCTGGAGGTTTAGAGAGACAGATTACTATTCGATTCTTTTGCAGATATGCACACGGCATTATTGGCTGGTGGTTGATATGGGTTTGGTTGGACTGGGTTTACGGGTTTCACAGAGTTGGAGCTCTTGATGAATTATGATGGACTTGGGCAAGCGTCTGGATTTCCTTTCTCTTTTCTTTTCTGTTGATATTGAGTAAGAAGACTCACGTTTTTTGTTGATACACTGAGGATATACCGTATCCATACATTGGATGGAAAGACGGAATGGACATATTTTTCTTACAACTATACACTTTTCTTTTTTACAACAATTCTTGGTAAATGCATCCAAGTAGAGGTGTGAATCTTTTCATGTACATACTGAGTCTTTCGAGAACCGAGAAATATGACTTGGAAGCCCAAAATCTCGGGGGTTAATCTGAATACCTTTCCCGGCTCTGCGATTACATTTACTCCGCACTGCTTCTCCTCACGACAAACAACCTCGGCGAGTATGTACCCCGAATCCGCGACCCTTCCCCTTCGGGATCCTCATTAGACTCTTTTAATTGACTGCCCCTACTTTTAGGCTCCGTGGCTGGACGACTATTGGTCCCATGATCTATTTTTGATCTTGGCCGCCATGGCTTCCTGCTGATGCTATTGGAATGTTTCTTTCTTCCCCTCAATTTGGTTATGCATAAACGGGGGAAATTCGGCATCTAAAGGAATGGGTTCCCGCATCCCCGTGAGAGAGAGTGCGTGTGAGTGTGTGTATGTACTGCAGATGGCTGGAGTTCCTTGATGCTGCCTGGCACACTTTACAGAAAGGCTTCGGCAAGTTTATCGTAGCACACCTGCACCCCCCCTTCACTCTCTCTTCACGAGAAGCTAGACAAGGGTTAATGTTTATCATACAAGGATGTCGGATGTATTCCTCCATCAGGGCATGTCGGGACTCACATCTCTACGCCGTGGTGGGTGGACTGTTGACCTTGCTCCCAGGGGAGGGGAGGGGAGGAGGAGCGGCTTGATTTTCGGCGCACTCTTTTGGGAGCCGAAGAAAAGGTGGTGGTGGTGTTTGAGGATATAGATGAAAAAGATTTAGAGTTATCTTTCGCCGGCATATCGCCGAGTGTTTACGTGATGGAGATATTTTTTGGGGGGGGAGGGGGTGAGATTTGGGTGAAGACTGGGGGGGGGAGGGACAATAGTTCCTCAGTGGTGATGTGAGTGTGTTTTGTATGGCGTGCAACTGTGGGTAAAAAGATGTGTTTTCTTGTGATTACAGATAGTAGAATGGATACAGAGATGGGAGATCGACGGTTTGTCTGGTTGTGAGTTGATGCCCCTATTCCGAATATTCAGGGGGGGGGGGGCTCGTATCCCCTATCAGTAAGAAGAAGATAGATGATGGGACAATGAAGAGGGGAATGCTTCATCCCTGAAAGTTGCCTTTCGCCACCTCTGTAACATCCCTTCGGGAAAAAAAAGACCTCTGTTGCAGCTCGCCCCCCCTCGTGTTCATTCATTGTTGGGCTTCTCCTGAATCCTGCCTCGCCCCCATCGAACAGGACGGAATTCTCGGATGCTACGAATTTTGGATCATCGGGAATGCCCTCGTTGCAGCCTAAGTGAACAGAACGCCTAAACTATCTACTGAGGCTTCTTTAGTGTATGGCCTCGACACGAGAGAACTCCCCGTCGGTCGGTGTGTTCGGTACGAGTCTCGGCATATGAGCGTTGAGGGGCCCTATTGCCACCTGAGGGATGATCTTGTCTGCCCTCGGCGGGGCGAATACGACGTGATGTGACTGTCTTTACGTGATCCTATGACAAGGGAATGATGGAGGTCGCTCGTGAGGGGACTGCCTTGTTTCTGTCCATGATCGACCGGGTTGGCAGTGTTCCGAAGATGTTAGGCAAGCATGGACTCGTGAGTATCCCTCATACAGCCCGAAGACCAATAAGACACTGACTCTGAGTGATTTATTCATTCAAGGTAGTAGAAGATCTGCTCCCAGCTCATCCTTCAACCAAAAAAGTTCACAGACATACTTCCTCGCCGAACTATCATGAGAAACCATCCCAGTATCAATAACCCAAGGGGAACCTAAGCAGGGTGTCTCTTCCCATCTAGATGACATATGAAGTTCAATCACAAGATTGATCTTCAAAAACTGGGCGCTGGGGCTTGGTGGTGAGTTGACAGCCGTTCTGACATCTTAACACCGACGTTTTGATGGATGTAAAATTGACGACACTCCCTCTAGGCTTCTTCATCAGGACTCGAGCAGCAATGACTATCACATATCTCGATTATTCGGCCACCGAAACGAATCAAATTGATAAGTTGAAGTTGACGGAGTGTCATACTCACTCTAGGATACCAGACCAATAGCTTGCTTCGACTGAACCTCCCTCTGTCGTTGTCTCTACTTCAAAGACACGAGAGTGTCGAGGCCAACATATGAATATCTTTTCAATTGCACTATCGTGCGATATATTAGTACGGTTTGACAATGCCTTCCTTATATATAATACGAGACACAGATGGACATAGTGCTATTCCATCCAGAGGAAGCTTTGTCCGAATAACCCATATGCTATTATGCAAGTATAATACATTCCTATCCATACAATAAACAGCTAATAGCAATGTACAATAAACGAAGCTCATAAAAAGCAGAAGATTGACCTCAGTTTCACTCCATCATAATCAGGCCTCACCCCCTCAAACAACCTTCAAGCTTACAAGCAAAGGCCATTGTTGTGGGACTTGGGGAACCGACACATCTCAATCTTCGTCCTCTTCATCTGAAAACTCATCATCAGATTCAATCTCCTCACCTTCGTCATCAATCTCTTCCTCATCACCATCCGTTTCTCCTTCAGTTTCGGCATCTTGCCATTCGTCGCTCCGTGGTGTAGACGCTTCTAATTGACTCAAATCATTCTTGATGAAGAAGGGATGATCCTCCGAGACACTTCGACCCATACAAATGAAACCCATGGGCGTATTGAGTACATCCTGCGATTTCCGGCGGAGACTGATCCATTCGAGTAGAAACTCCATTGGGTTATCTGTGAACAGTGTTTGCGAACTGCCCTCAGGGGAAGTTTCGTTGGCACAGCGGGAGCATTTCGCCCCTGATTGGAGATACCTGAGCACAGAAGACCACTCGTAATAGTCAATGTACAACCTCCCCGACAATATGCCGATTTCTACCTTGAACCACTCAGGGAACTTAGTCTCTCTTGGTAGAGTCGGTAGGACGTAGTATCGGAGTTCATTAAATTGTACCATCGCCCTAGTAACGGGGGCGGCATATGCAATCAGATGTACTTTCAGGTGCGCTGCTCCTCTGGCTGTACGGGTAAGACTGGGAATTATCTTCTCCGCTTCTTCAGGAATAATCACCAGCGCTGTCTCCGTAGCTGGAGACCACAGGATCCATTCTACTGGGCGCTTTGGACAAAAGTTGAGTTAGCATGTCAAACTTATCAATAGGATCAAGGTAGGATGCATTCACAACTTACCAAGAAATTCTCGGCTGCCTTCTCATGTCCTTTGGTCAACTGCACTGTCCGGCAAAACTCCTTTGAGACGTAAAGCCTTGATCCCGTCTGGCGCACCCTGAACTTTTTGCCCAGCTCTGTTCGAGCAACGTAGTCGAAAGCATGCTCAAATCCAGCACCTGGTGGTTGCATTTTCCCCGTTGTTACGAAACGAACAATGTCAGAATGAAGGCCAGGAAAGTCCAATGCTTTGTATCGTACAGGCTTTTGTACCTCACGCACCGACTCAAGCTGAACCTCAACTTCGCGTTCTTGCTCTACTTCCTCCAGTGCTCCTGTCTGCAAAAGACTCGCCTTGTTACTATATTCAGAGAGCTTGTTGGAGTATTCTTGAAGATGAGGTGTATG
Source organism: Cladobotryum protrusum (assembly GCA_004303015.1). Taxonomy (NCBI): domain Eukaryota; kingdom Fungi; phylum Ascomycota; class Sordariomycetes; order Hypocreales; family Hypocreaceae; genus Cladobotryum; species Cladobotryum protrusum. The sequence goes on along the minus strand of RZGP01000002.1, from coordinate 2,289,473 downwards.
CAATGCTCCAAGAGGTTGGATCAACCGATTTGTAGCAGAGTTTCCATACAGCTGCTCCAAGGTCTGATGCTCTGGCTCCTGCAGAATTTTGAGCAATTTGGACTTGCTCGAATTATTTGTCAAGACATCAGAGAAACGCAGCATCGCATCCTGACGTTTGCAAAAGTTCATTCCTTGCGCAATATATAGGCCATAGACATCCTCCTTGATTCGACAGGTCTGTTCCAGAAGCCAGAATACCACATGTGACGAATTGAGCGTCTGTAGGGTAGCCAAGCTACAAACGTCTCTTATGCTCCTATCGACCTCTGGAGGTGCAAAAAAGACGATGCTCTGTGTAGTTTTTAATTGGCGAAGACGCATTGCCGCTGAAAGTTCTTGTTAGCACTGATAAAGAGGGAGGAAGGATTTGAAAACATACCTTGAACAGTGTAGTCCTTAGTCTGCTTGAGTGACAGAGTCAACGCTGCGGTTGCATCTTGAGGGAATTTCAAGTCAACACCTCGAGTGTGTGCTTCGTCGAGGTATACTACACATTCATCCAGACGGTTTACAAACGGAGTCGCTAGTAGAGGCATTTCTGACTTTGACTTATCGCGAAACATTACCCAGATTCGATTGTCTTTGTCAAAGTATACTGCAGCTTTTGCTTCATGATCGATATCCAACCACGAGCGGGCAAGGTCTTTATTGCTCGTTTCAATCACGTAGGCGCCGGCATCTATCAAGATGCGTATCCTCTGGTCACGAAGCCGTTCTAAAAGCCCATTCTCACTCAGCCGTTTGTCTTTTTCGTCCGTTGCGAGCTGGTAGCCGCGGTTACGACACTGCAGCAGATATGAAAGAACCTCGGCGTTTGTTTGAAGCAGGCCAGGGAGATCATCTTGTTCAATGGTGAGTGGTAGTATATTGTCTTTGGTTCCACTGAATCCCGTAGTCAAGACTCTATGATTTGAGGCCTTCGGTGAAAGAGGGATATCCCATGCTGATGCTTGCAGTTTCACGCTGAACTGCCTTGCATGTATAGGGAAGACGAATGTATTCAGGTAGTAATGTACTACTGTTCGTGTTATGTTGAGGTGTTTCCATAATTCCTGGATCTGGCCTTCATCGTCAGTATTGATCAGGTTCCAGTGACGCAGACCCTCGGGAAGATTTCTAGATTCGGAAATCCATCTCTCAAATTGAGACACGGGGTCTTCTGAAGTGAGAATATGATCAAGACCCTGACGGAATTGCTCCTTCGTCAAACCGGAGAAATAAAACGATAAACAAGTGAAAATGATGGCTACGTCGGGATGGCCCCATTCTGCTCTTTCAGATGGTGTGCCACGAGACTCGTACGGTACCGCAATAGGATAACTGTCGCCGCGAAGGCCATATTGAACATTCCAGCGTTTGGAAAGACACAATGATATGATCTTGCGCGTTACGAGACCCCGAACAATGAGTAATTTTTTAGACGCAGACTCTGGATGAGCGTATGCCATCGTGATGTTCCTAAACGAACGATTGTCAAAACTTTGCCTGCAGAGAAAATTCCGAATTTCTGATTGTAGTACTGAATCGATTGGCTTAAGTGGACGAAGAAACGCTGCTTGTCCGGAACAAATGCTGTCAAGAATGCAGTTATGAATCTCATCTTCAACATCCGACTTGAGGAACTGCATCATGGGGAACCAGCCAGGCCTTTCCAGAATCTCTAAGCTCTCTGGGAACCGATTCTTAAGCCCAGTGATGTGATGCGCTACTATATCGAGCAAATCCTCAATAACTTGCCAACGGAATGGGTGACCGTCAACCGGCATTTCTGATCCGCTTGGATAGTTGAGTTGCGTCTTTACTGCCAGGGTAAAGTCAGATTCATCCAGAATATCGTGACAATTGTTCTCTGCCCAATTCTGAAAGTCAATCATCTGCTTTGCGGCGTCCATTTTATTGTCAGCTACACGCTGTAGTCCACTGAGCTTATATGATAGAAGGTGATCGTGGCTAGTGAGAATCACGCCTCTCGCATCAAAAGCCTCCACATGAAGATCCCTATATAGCTGAAGAAGCTCCGTGGTCGTTGGGGTCTGTCGAGAGAAGGGGATGTGAAAGATTTCTCTCCCTACGAGGCCTCCCAAGCGTGATTGGGAAGTCTCAGCTGTCTGGACAAGAAGCGCTTTAGGAACAATGAGGCGTACTAGGCTTTTGCCATCTGCCAATAGTGCTGTTGCCATAGGCATAATAATTGACGTCTTGCCTGAGAAAGAATTAGCATTAACCAGATCATTTACACAACTATATCTTGACATTTCGCCGTAAAAAGTTCTTGACTGACCTTTACCCATATTCATCTGCACTACGGTGTTCCTTCCTGAGATTGGCTTGATGATTGCTTGCGCAACCTCTACCTGATCTTTGCGTATCAGGATATCACTGTCAATCTCAAGCAGCAACCAGTCCGGACGATCGAGTGGATTCCAATTTTCATGACCTGGATTGTGCAGCTCCTCCGTGATCACTCTTCCGTCACGGCGTCTGACGGCCGATCTGATACGCTTCAGTCTCTGCAGTTGGGTGATTTGCTGACCGTATGTCACTAGCGCCTCCTTCATCCCCTTTCCATACTTGAGGTTGGATTTGGATCGTAGAAGCTCAAGTGCCCCGATGGGTCCAACGTCTGGCCATATGTTGCCCATTTTGAGCCACTTGTGACGCCGATCATCCATAGACATGGCTTCCATAATGGATCTGAACTGCGAGGCTACTTTGGTCTGTGTCTCCTTAATAGCAGTCGTGATAGCATCAAGTCCAGGATGTAAGGTTTGAATTGACTCCATCGTATTGTCAGCGTGCGTATAGGCATCCAAACTGGCAAGAAGATCACGACTGTACTCCTGACGTATGGCGTTGGATGATGTTCCAAACCGCCTCAGTATTTGCTCGAGCTCAATGATCTCTGGGAGCTGTTGTGTAGCGTTTGTTACCGCAGTGGTATCTTTCGCCACAAACAAGGTTCTCGGAGGATCCAACCTGGGACAGGATTTGCTCACGAGATCTTGAGATAGTGAAGGTAATACCCTTCTATTATCAGCGGTGATGGATTGAGATGAGCGATTTCCTGTCTGACGAATAGCCGTTGCAATTCTGGGACTCTCAAAGTGACCAATGATGGTTTGAGCCTGCTCAATGTATCTCGCAAGCCAACTGTTCTGCTGTCTACGTTCCCAATCCTGACTGACAGTTTTGAGTGCCAGAAAAATATCGATGCAAGTTGGCATGTAGCCATCTTCTGATGGGATCTCTGTAGGAACAGTTGGCCATTGCTTCAAGAGCTTCCAAGCGAGCTTTGTACCTTCTTCCTCGCACATTTTTTTGTGGTTTCTGCGAGCAGCGTGTATTGAGACTTGTTTGTTTTGGGATGCTTCGTACTCAAAAGTACGATAGGCTAAAGCTATTTGACGCTCTACTATTTCAATCGACGGCGGCCCGCGAGATCGGAATTCGGCAAAGCTGGGGCAAGTTGGGGGATCCAGTTCCTTGAGCCTCCGAATGCATGTAAAGCCCGCCAGTAATGCAATAAGGGTCATGTTCGGATGTGGACTGAACGCAAGCAGGCTTAAACTGAATATCACGGATGCTTTATCTTTAGTAGATCGACAGAAACTGATTAAACTTCCCAACCTCGTATCAATGTAGTCTTCGATCTGATTGACCAGCGGTAGGCAGTTTGGTGGTGGTGTATCTTGATGAAACCCTCCAATAGTCTTGGAAGACTCAAGGATCTGTATAGGCTTTTTCTCGCCAAGTCGAATGCCAGAAGACGTAAGGATCATACTGGCAACCCGATAGACTCTTTCAGCCTTTTCAGTGACATCTCTATCCCGGGATTCGTAGACCTTGTCCAAAGGAGTTTGGCTAGCCGTATCTACGCTTGGTCGTTCGTATAGTTGTCGGCGTTGCTCACCACGCTTGCGAAGATGATATGTTTCTCGAGTAGCACTGAACACTGTTGCGACAGGCGCAGAAAACTTGCTGAGCATATTGCTCTTTGCTTCAATTTCTCGAATTATGCATTCATAGCCGTCATGCTGCACAGTACTTGACAATTCTTTGCTCCAAATAACTTTTTGTAGTCGCCGAAGGTTCTGAGGATAATATTCGCGTTGTGGCAGAACTTCTGCCACTAGTTGTTGTAGAATCAGACATGCGCTATCATTCAGCGGGATCCAAGACTGTGCTGCACTAGATCTCAGGATGTGAAATGCTTCTTCAGTGCCTGTACGTCTCGTAAGATGGTCTGGGAGACAGAAGGAGGTTAATGCATGACACAAAGCCTTTGTGTAAAGTAAGCGTTGGTCAGGAGGACATGTGAGACGCCCCAAAACATCATCAACCTCAAATTTGCCGTATGCGGATCCAAGTAAACGCACAGAGGTGTAGAAGCCATGACGTTGACAAGCCGGCTTCCCCAAAGGAATGATGACGCTTCTTCTTCTCCAATCCTTTCTATCCCGAATTACGATTTTACTTTCAAGGCCGTACCAAGTACCTAGGTCTTGGTTAAGGTCTATGTCCGCTTGTAGCTCCCGAGAAGAGAGCAAACCTCGATCGTTGACCCGAAAGGAGAGATCTAAATGTTTTATTTCGACAGAGAGCCTTCCAGGTGGCTGATAAACTGTGAGCATCTGCGGCTCAACAAAGTATTGAAATGTTCTCGAGATCATCTGGAACACCTCTGACTGAGGATCAACTAAGCTGGTGGCCCTGCCGCGTTCTGCTTTCCGCTGATGGACATCCAGGCGCCAGTCCCGGCTCTTCAAGACCCAGAAATCCTTACGACGGATTTCCAATATTCCGGTTTTCAAGTTCAACCAATGCGCGCAATTTTTCAGGAGACTTCCTGGTAAGTCAAAGTTATTCTCCCCCCTGAAAATGCGTTTAGGAATGAACTCCAGCATCCCGTCTCGTCCCACTGCCCGAATGATTATTTGGCCGCGACGTGAACCAAAATGAATAACTCGTTTGCCCATAGGAATTGTAAGCTGATGCGTCATGTCTGATAAGTTCGAGGCATAGACCAGGAGGTTCTTGTCACCGAACAGGTCCCTCACATCCGCATGATTACGCATGTGGACTGGAAGCTTGCCGCGGGGTTGCCCATCGATCGCCAAATGACCTTCAACAATGTTATGATGAATAGAACTTGTAGAGTATTCTTTCCCATACTGCTCGGTCATGGTTGCACATAGACATCTGGAATTTGGAGATTTGTCAAACTTCCAACCAGAGAATGCTATTGCAGTCTGGTAGGCAGTACCACGTAGTGCTCTACCAATACCTTCACCTATGCTTTTTGGGTATGCCTCGGCAGCCTTGCATATTGCGGGCTCGAGATGATATGAAAGCTTTGCATCACGAACCATCATACTCTTCATAGCTAGTGGGATTTTATTAACATCATCAATTTTGTCGGCGATGTTCTCTTGCAATGCTACAGAAGCCTGAACCCAAGCGACAAGGTCCTTAGCTTCAAGGTTGGATTTTGTTTCCACGAGCATCTCAAAGGTTAGTCGGCATAGGCTGGCTGCTTTGAATCCATAGATTGCTATTCGTTCCGCTGTCTCAACGCTTTGATCGTTCATATTTTCCATCCGAAGACTGTCAATCCAGGCTATCGTAATGCCTCTGCAAGTCTTGAGTAGCATCTCAGGGCGATGCCTCATTGATTGTGGAGAGAGAGAAAACATCTTTAGACATAATGTGATGAGAAGCTCCATACAGTTGGCCTCTCTCCAGTTAGTCTGTATAGAATTCAAGCGTTTCTCGATTTGCTCTGCAAGACGTTCGAGAAAATCTGTTTCTCTGAAAACTGTGTGAACAGTTCTTAGAATCTCTCCTTCAAGTCTGGGCCCAGCTTGTATAGCCAAGTGAGCAATCATGAGTGCAACGTCGTGATTGCTAAGGTTGATGTTTGAGGAACCTAACTCTACCAGAATATTCCTCCATCGACGAGATGTACCCGATAGTAGCTTTTGACATGCGGAGAACTCAGAGATCGACATATTAGAAGGGCACTTGGTCTGATTCGCTTGGATCTCATAAGATGATAGACCGCGAATATTCGACTCGAGGCCCGGTGTCGTCAGCTGAATGACGCCTCTGAGTCCGGGAGGAATATTAATACCACAAATATGATGCAAGCTCGTAGGTACTGGGACATCCTTGACCCAGGTATTAGACTCACGATCAAAGAGTTCGAACTCGGCGGCGAAGGGTAGTAATACGGATTTCAGCTCGATTTTCCCTTGTGTAAACTTGTAGTGAGTTTGCTGGAAGCATTTTTTGAACGAAGCCAGAGTAATGTACTTTGAGGATGCGCGTCGAAAGCTTTTAAGAGGCCCGCAGTCTTGCAGCAAAGCATTGGGAGCAATGCTACGACCAGATTGACGAGGGTTTGCTAGTGTTTTCAAAATCTGCCACGTTGCGTTCCGATATGCTGAGATATAATCGGGAATTGCAAGTTCGAATATTATCGTCGCTTTCTTCACGTGTTTGACTGGCAGGAAGTCTTCATGAATTTGAATGCCGATACGTTTGCGAGAACGCCAGTGCCAACATTTTTTGCAGCCTCGTACGTCCCGTTCATCTCCATTCCAGGTGCAGACACAAGTGCCATTTTCTATATTTTCCGTATGCTCATCGTACTGCTCGGTGACTTGTTTCCAGTCCAACTCTTTTTCCAGACGGGCACCTTGGCAAGCAACGTCGATGTCTGCCATAAGACGTTTCATTACGGCTGATGAATCAAAGAACCGTACAGCGAGTGAGTTTTTTTCCTCGCTATTACTCAGAATATGGTCTTCTGAAGATGTGGAATGGCGCTGGATGAGATAGGACTGGATCTTCTGAAGACGACTGAGGTGTGATGCATGTGGTAACAGCAGGTCGTCAAGAAGCTGAGGAGGGAAGGCGGGGTGATAATGACCAAGTAAAGGACATGCCTGAATTGCACACTCGTCCATTCGTATAAACAGCTCAAACAAAGTAAGAACCATCATGCTAAGCTGCACAGAATCCGAGTCGTACATAGATCCTATCTCCTTAAGGTATTTCTCAATATCATTGGCAAGCGTAATACAGCGAACCTCAAGTTTAAGGCCACAGATTTCAGGCTCCAGATCTTTTAGGAACTCGGGATTCCTATCGCGCTCAATTCCCGACTCCATGGCTGCGAGACGGAAGATGCGATCAGTGAAATCCCTTTGCTGTGTAGTCTTGTCTGGAACTGTTGGATAACCATTGATGGTAGCCACTTGCCTGGGACGATCCTTAGACGTGAGCAGCCTGTCAAGATACTCACCGCTGTTGGGGAGTGATAGAAGGAGGGCACTTGGTGGCGCACACATAGGAAGCTGGGCAACACGTCGCGTGGTTCGCCGCTTGAACGATTCCCAGGACCTTTCAACTTGAGAGGTGGCCTGGTGTACGGACTCTTTAACCAAAGAGCCGACTAGGGTGAATGGTTTATCAAAGGTCTCCCTGTCTACTGAAGTAAGGTGATTTTTCACCATCTCCAGTTTGGCCATCCGCCGACATAGCTTGGCCCGAAGCAGAACTGTCAACTCGGGGCTGAGTCTGGTAGTAGAATCTTTAAGAAGATCAGACAACATAATGCACATAAGTAGCTTGTAACAGAGCTTTCCACTGTCCTTTAGTGCGAGAAAGAGATGCCGTTGAGCTGCAACACGTAAGACTAGCCAGAAGGGAAGTCTTCGCCAAGGTAAATCTGCCTTGTGAAAATTGACATCATCCCGGACACGCTTCCTTAATTTGGGCACACTCGCATATTTACCGAGTGCTTCCAAAAGAGGCATCAACATCTGCGTGATCAGGGCGGGATCGGTTGTGTCTCTGACCTCTACCACGGAGACGTTTGCTTTTTGCGTCTGCGCCTGCAGACTTGGGATTGTTTCCATGCTAGCTTTCTCTAGGAATGCTACGAGGCTTCCCAGAAGCTTTTCGCCAAGCTTGGTGAATGGTATTTGTACTGCGCGCCCAGGGAAGTCCCAAATAAGAGCATTTTCCGAGGCAAGGACCTGTGTTGAGGTAGGGGATGTCTCGAATGCCTCAAAGATAACCAGATCTTTGTCATCTCTATTGTAGTAGTTAGTATAAACTCCTTGATTTTGGGGTATGCCCTCCGTAATCACTTACTGGACTCGACGACGCACAATGAGTGCGGCGTTCTGCTCCACGATGTGTAGGATGAGCGTATGATGTGGTTTCAGTTGTTGGAAATGTTGCAGCATGACTTTCTTTTCAAGACGTCCCTGATTCAGAGCCATACAGGAACGCAGAGACCCTCGGAGGTTTTGGAGAACATCGGCCCACGAAGGCTCAGCGAGGGATCTGAGAGTCTCGCAAGCACGGATTAGACGAACCAGCAGCTCGCGAGATACGGCCGCTGGGTCAGTGTCACCACAACTAGGCAGCTTCGGTGGCAAGACGACATGATTGAAAACTTCATGGAGAAGATCCATCTTGAGCGACAAGATGACATGAAGCAGAGTTGTGATTTAGGGGGGTAGTCATTCGGGTTTGAAGATGAAGCGGGATGAGATCAAAGTTAGAATTTTGAGGGCCAGGGGAGAGGGTTTTTCTGAGATAGATAAAGAGGGAGAAAATCTGAATTGAAAGCGAGAGGAGAGAAGAGAAGAGAGGAAGAAGGGGATTTTTTGTGCGCGGCGTTTGTTATTCGAGTATCAGGCTGCCGGCCGCCAGCTGCCAACAGCCCGGCCAGTCCCACGGCCAGGTGCAGCAAACACTTTCCAGCGGCAAAATCTTGGCCATTTCCAATCAACCAAGGCTTAGACAACTTATGATTTGCTTGAGAAATACCCTTCGCTTGGCAATATGCATGTTCCCTTTTCAGAAAAACAGAGGAGAAATCATCTCAGGCTCCGAATCTTGTTGTCATCACTCACTTGCTCAGGTATGAATTTTAAAATCATGACTTCCCCGCAGAGGATTATTGGATGCATCTCTTGACATCGACTAACAGTCTTTCATGTATTACCCAGGATAGTGACCAGGGGTCATGATGTTGGCCAATACTCGAGGCCGTTCGTTTATGCGGGAGGCCGAGTGGCTGTGGTCAAGAGTGCTAGGCAGCCTCAAGGTGGGTTTTTGTGAATCATCACTGCAAAGGGAGCCAATAAACAGGATGAAATTCATCCCAAATAACCAACATGTTGGTCGCAATGTGATAAGGCTCCAAGTTTAATAGGCACAAATCGCTCGACGCCGTGTTTCCATTTAAATGCACGTCGTCGGCCGTGACATCAAAACTTCAGCTCCCCACTTCCTTCCTTGGCCAGTCATGGTGCGTGTGCCCCTCCTGGTGTGACACACCTGATACTGATCCATGGATCCATATACCATGTTGCCGCTGAAAGGACAGAGGGTTTCAGTCAAGATTTTAATGAATGAAGCAAGTTTGCGTGGTTTTATTGTCTCATCATCTACAGAAAGACATTTTCTACAAACTCTTTACTATGACTTCTATATGAATATTTTGATTTGACACCAGCACGTACATCCGAATGCCTTGTCTAGCAAAGGCTACAAGAGGTATAATTGAGGATGCCAAGTGGAATCTGTGAACCCTCTGATCAATCAATCACGGCAGGCAAAGCTTTCTGGTTGGTAGTATTGATGGTATGGCATAATCCTTCGAAATCAGCCACAACCGAAATCCTTCTCAGAGCAGGGTCTTTCTCCACCACTTCTCCTCCTCTTCCAGCCACGCCTTGGCACTCGCTGGCTTCGATAACTTATGCTCATCATCCAAAAACTCCAAGAGCTTGACATCTCTTCCTTTTTCTTTCAAAGCATCCGCAATAATTTTGGCCTGCTCAATCGGCACTACAGTATCTTGATGTCCGTGTACTAGAAGCAGCGGCGACTCGATCTTATCCACGTAATACATGGCACTTCGTTCTCGATAGATCCTATCCTTGCCTTCTTCATCCTCTGGCAGATTAAGGAGCAATCTGGCGTAATCCCATTCGAGTTTATGCGTAGAATCGTCAAAGCTTTTCATTTCAGAAATGCCAGACGCACAAATGCCGCCGGCAAAAGTCTTGGGGTGTCGAGTCAAGCATTGCAAAGTGTGATACCCTCCCGCGCTGATACCTGTAATTCCGACTGCGCCAGCATTGACGGGCCCTGAGGTAAAGAAGTCTGCAGCATCGGCTGCCTCTGCAGGGTCAAGGATACCCCACGGTCCAAACAAGGCGTTTCTGTATTCTCTACCAAATCCTGTGCTTCCAGTGTAGTTCAACCCAAAGTATGCATATCCTCTCGACGTAAAATACTGAATCCTGAACGACAGCCCGGGACCAGTACGCCCTGTAGGTCCGCCATGAGCCCAGATAATGAGCGGTAGGCGTGCGCCTTCTGGAGCCGTATAGTTGGGGTTTTGCGGTAGCCATAGAAAGCCGTAGATCGGGTGACTGGGTGAGCCCTTGGAAGGAATGGTTACAAGTTCGGGCTTAGAGATGAGATCTTGTGGCAGTTCTTCGTCAACCGAGCGACGAATGACTGTGTTAAGCTTTGGCTGGTGAATGTGGATTTTGTAAAGGGCCTGGGGGCTCGATGTCCCGCTGCCAATTACAAGCACAGACGAGTCATCCAAACGAGCGACTGAATCCCAGACAATATGAGATAGGATTTCAGTATCGGCGGCTTCTCTATATGAGCTCGTTTCGAGATCGATGATAACGAGTCGAGAGGTCCCAAGCGATGTAGCACTGGCGGCCAAGTAACGTTCCGTCACCGGGACATACGAACGAGTTCCCTCAAATAGAAGGACTTCTCCTATCTCGGATGTTTCCAAACCATCAATCTTAAGATGGATGGGGGTTTCGCTGCCTGAAGGTAATTTGAACAGCTGGCGATAGCCCGCGATCTCTTGAGCGAAGAATAAAGTAGATCCATCAAGACCCCATCGAGGCTCAGTAGCGCTTTCATATTTGTCGCCAGTAATGAATCGAACATCGCCCAGGCTACCATCGGGATTCCAATTGGCGACATAGAGTTTGGAGGCATTAAAGAGCATCTCCGGGTGATTCCATTCGAGCCAGGCAATGCGAGTTCCATCACCGTTGGACTGAGGCAAGTAGTAAAAGTCGGCTCCTGTCTTGATTCTCTTGACCTCTTTCGTAGAAACGTTGATGGCCACAAGATAGTTGTGGATTTTATAAGCAGTGTCGCCGTCCGTATGATCCTCTTCAATCGCAAGAACCCAGGGTGTTTTGGTGTTTGCATTGAAGCTCGAATATCTTAAAGCAGTTGCTTGGGCCAAGATGCTAACCTCACTGGTATCAGGGTCCAAGATGGCAACCGAGTTATCGTTTGAGAAGATTATTCTGCCGTCCCCCAGAATGTCAAGGAGGGATGCCCCGTATTCATAAACCGTGTTTCCGACAGAGTACTCAGTGGGGAGGATGTCCTTTGGCCCCTCCTGGGTGATCTCCATGATGGTTCTTCTGCCATCACTAGCCTCTGTGTAAAATGCTCTGCCAGTTTGTCGCTATATGTTCAATCAGGGATTAGTCAATGTGTAAAAAAAAAAAAAAAAAAACCCTGAGCAGGGCAGCAAAACGTACGCAGACACGAGGAGCAGAAAGGGCTCTGGTTTTAGAAATGACAAAGTCCGATGTGATTGGAGATTCCCAATCGCCATATGGAGCAGTCTTCTTTGTGGATGTCATTTTCGTATCTGAGCGTAGACAATCAGCAAAATTTAACCCTACCCAGTAGTAATTTCATGAATGAGGTTGCCTACCTACGCAGATGCACGAGAGGTTGGTGATGCCCCTCTTCTTCAAGGAGTTCGTCGGTGCTTAACTTGGTACCGGGTACACGCTCCCCCACTTGTTGAATCCCCACACCCCGCATCATCACGGTGCTTGGCGATCACTGCACTGTATCTGGTACCTGGAACAGACATCATGTGGATTTGAACGGCAGTTCATACTGGGCCAGCATTCATGGATCCCCGGAGCTTTTGGAGAGTGATGAAATATTGGAATGTTGAGCATGGTAGACATATTCATACCTACTGTTTCTCTCTGTGTCCTTCAATCTAACTTGCGTACCTAAATTTTAAAAAATTACCAGTTGACAATCTTACTCGTTGTTTTCATCATTCTAATATCGTGTCTTTCCCCCCTCTAATGACGCAGCATCACTATAATATCCCCGGTCTCTGTAGAGCATTTCCGCTGGAACCGACTTGATGAACTCAGCGATGCATAATGCTGAGTCGATTCGGCCCTCTTCAATATGATTTATGCAATGGGTGCACATCTTGCACAATTTAATCTTCATCGTCCATTACCTATTTCGACCCAAGCCACATCTTACCGCAGGCCGCAGAAATGGGAATCACTCTAGTTTCCGCTTTAGGGACGCCCGTTCGAGGATGGTGGTGCCCCGTTACCTGTGGCGCGACCTCACCGTCGTATGTCGTATGTATAAACCAGGGGCCCTCGTCACCGCGAACCAGACGAATGTTTCTTCCTTCACATACACAATGGAGAAGACTTTTTATTCGGATAATGGCGCTGCGCCGCCGCCGCCAAAGAGAAACCGGTGGCACCTGAAGGCAGCTTGTTTGACTGCAATCGTTCTTATCGGACTGTCTCACTGGCATCTTCCGTGGTGGAAACCCCACAAGTGCCATCATCACCAAAGCACCAGAACCTCACCATACGGTCGCTTCCCCAAACCAAACGATCCGTTCCTCTTTCTACCTTGCACGAATGCAACTCTGCCTCCCGCGCTTGACGATGCGAACCCCCAAGAAAGCTGGTCCAAGCTATTTGAGCCGAACCCCGAGCATTGGAGTTGGGGCAACAAGCTCGACGAAGCTACCTCCGAACATGACCGCTATGATGGCAGGGGAATCTACCTGTGCGGCTATCTCGATGTACCGCTCGACTACACCAACAAATCCGATGCGCGCATTGCCCGACTTGCCGTGACCAAGTATCAAGTCTCTGGGCTGGCGCTCATTGACGGCTCATCTAGACCTTCCGCTGGCCATAAGAGCGAACGAACAATAGTCGTCGAACCCGGTGGACCTGGTGGCAGTGGCACTTCTATGGCGTGGAGATCATCTGAAAGTGTGACAAAGCGACTGAGTGATTCAAAGTTCGATGTTCTTGGATGGGATCCTCGAGGCGTGAACGCATCCCTTCCCGCCATATCTTGCTTCCCCTTCGATGCCGACCGAGACCACTGGTCCATGATCGCTGGGCAGTACCGGGAGGTAGCCAACTCACCCAGACGCCAGATAGAACTCGCCGATACCATGAATAAAGCCATATTCAGCGCCTGCCTCAAGATCCACGGCGACTTGCCACGCTTTGTCAGTACTGCTTTTGTCGCTCGAGACGTGGAGGAGATTCGCAAGGCAATGGGCGAAGATGACTTGACTGGCTATTTCGTCAGTTACGGAACGGGCATTGGTCAGACCTACGCCAACATGTTTCCCTCAAGTGTGGGAAGGCTGATTCTGGATGGAACCGAGTATCAACGGGATTCACGTATACTTGGCGGATTTGGCTTGGCTGCGCTTGATAATGCCACTGATGCCTGGCATGACGGATTCCTTGGTGAATGCATCAACGCCGGACCCGACCACTGTGCGCTGGCCAAGTCCATCAATGGGCAGACTGTTACCCTTCCCAGTCTTGACGCTCGTATGGATGAACTGGTCAAGTCTCTTGCTGAACGTCCCTTGCTTGGTTACACCGAGTTTAGCGGTCCGTCCCTTATTTCTTACTCTGCTCTGGTAGGAGCGATTTATGGTGCCATGTACAATGCCCGTTCCTGGCCGGCCCTTGCTCAGATGCTGTACGAGCTGGAATCGGGCAACACCACCCTCGCTTCTATCATGCTTGAGCACTCGGCTTGGGAATATGATCCTACACTGCCTGCCATTCCTGAGCGAAGGCCGTCCTCTGACGAACTTGGAACACTTGTCATTTGCGCCGATGGATATGATGCTCCACTCCCGGAGGACGGCCTGGACTGGTGGGAGTCGCTGTGGACTAACATGACTGCAAAGGCCTGGATTTCAGGCAACTCACGCTTCTACGACGTCCTCCCCTGCCAGCGCTTTACGGAGTTCTGGCCCAAGCCTGCTGAAGTCTACCGCGGCGACCTGAACAAGACCCTCAAGCATCCTGTCCTTCTCATTGCTGAGACGTACGATCCCGCCACACCGCTCCGAAACGGCAGGAGACTGCTCGACGAAATGGGGCAGAACGCAAGGCTTATTGCGCACCACGGCTACGGCCACTCGTCGAGAGATAGCTCCACCTGCACGGATACGATTGCCAAGGCTTTCGTTCTCACGGGGAAGCTTCCAGACGAGCAAGAGACGGCGTGCTATGCAAACGAGAAGCCTTACTTGTATGACGTTGGTAAGGACAAGTCCGTCATCGCCAAGGATCCCTTGAAGGTTTGGAGTGAGCATCTCATGGAGTTGGCGATTTTGAGCCCTCAGCTGCTCCCGTAGAAAGTGGGTATTTTCCAATAATGTAGTCGCTAGTCTGGCTCCTACGAGTGGCGATTCATTCCAGCAAGATTCCCTGTTTTCTTTTCTGCCTTGTAGGAATGCTCTTTGTATCGTTACCTCTGCATCTTCTTTGTGTTTGGATCACTCACTCTGGGGTTGTGTGTTCAAGTTTAGAGAGTAAAAATATTACAATATCTATTATAAGTCTACTTGCTACTCGTAAATAATCAAACAACGTAGTAAACACCCTTGTCCGTGAATTACCCATCATTGCTGCATTCGATACTTACGTGTCGGACAACTCTCGTAATCGTGGTTCGCGCAACACACCAGGCAACCCTCTCCGAGCCGCCAAGACGCCACCCAGGGGCATCCCCTACGCCGCATTCCCATCTTCACTTCACCTTCCCTTTCGTCATCGCCAGATTAGCAAAATCATCGCATTGCGTCAATCAATTCAAGCATGCCATGACATCATTTCAATAAAGGGTCCGTTGGTACCTGCATTGGTCAGGTCGTCTTGGGGGCTATCATGGGGCCTTGTGACCTACCGGGGTGACGCAGCTCAGGTCTGGAACCCGCCTGACCACCTTGCATCGTGATAGTTCGGGCCATTCGACGCAGTCATGTCCAGTTAAAACATTGAAACAAAGCCTCAAACTGCACTTACCTCAGAGTCTAAAAACAGGGCGCACTGGCTCGTATCTCAGGCCATGAGAACATTATCGATATCATGCCTTCAAATGACATCACCCGCAGAGCAATAGTATCGTGACGTTTATAGTCATCATTAGTATCGAGATATTTACAGTCAGCATGATATATATACAGAGTGCTTGCCTCCTCATACTAATCCAGCCATCTCCTCCCTTTTGGCCTTCTCCGTATCGGATCTGGCAGGGTTTTTTGGATTTTGCAAAGCGCCTCCTCCGGACTCCTCCGAATATCCCGCAAGGAACTTCCCTCTGCTCGACGAGCCAAGCATGCTCTCGGCGAGGGTGAGCGATAGTGGCGCGCGCGGTGATGTGAAGAGGGTACTTGGGAAATGATGGGTTTGTACTCAACATAACAGGTTGAATCATGGACTTGCCTGGGCGTTGGTGTATCCGAGTCGAGGGTATCATAGGTGTTATTGAAAGTGTCGTGGGTATCAAAGGTGCAAAAGTCGTCTTCAGGATATTGGGCCGCGGGAAACTCATCATCATCCTCCTCTTCCTCCTCTTCGCCATCCATACTCTGTACAGATAGCTCCTTGGCGTCAACATCGTCGGCAGAATCATAGGAAGACCGTGTCTCCGTTGAATCGCAAACTGAAGTGACAGCCGTGTCGCAATCATCAGATTGGGATGTTACATCGTCATCGACGTGTACGAGAGGTCGCCGAACGAATCGCGCACCCAGGCGTCCGGATTCCGAGCCAGAGAATGACATGGATCGTGACGGTGGATTCGTCGATATAGTTGAGGCGTAGGTTGTGGATTCTGGTGACTCAGCATGTGGACCTTCAGACTCCGGGGATAAAGGTAGTTCGGTAGTATCAATAGAGCAGGGCTCATCCGTAATGACGGAACCGTGAGGATAGAAATCATCGTCTAAGAAAAGGGAAGAAGCATCATCGGCGCTGCTGGCCTTGGTGCTGATAGTATGAATAGAATCGGTTTCGGAATATGATGATGCAGAGGAGGCAACAGATCCAGGTCCGTGGCGATCGAGGTACTCGTCCGGGAGATAGCTCGCAAAGTATCTGACGATGGAGTCAAACGACTTTGTTCTAAAGAGCTGCACGGCGTGCTGCCACTGATCGGTCCCCATCAACTTCGGGTTGGCGATAATCTCAACAGCGAGCGATTCAAGGGACTCGTGGAGTTCCGTGATCCGCTGCCGCTGTCGGTCGGCCATGAAGCGATGAAACTCTTCGGTGGTGTCGGCCATGTGGGAAATCTCGTAGACATCGTGGTGGAAAGCCTCGGGGTCCTGGAGGGTATAAGAGAAAGTATTGTACTGATCGTGGAGAGTCGTGAAGAGGTCATCCCTCTTCATGCCGAACTTCCAGGCCGGCCAGGCCAAGTCTGGGTCGTCCATGCCGCAAGTGATGTTTTGTGGGTTGTAAGCAAAGGAAAGTATATCGCATCGATTGAAGGTATTTCTTGATAGGGGCCCAGTGTCATTTGAACACGGCCCATTTAGAGCTTGTTACTGGTGATCATGGCCATGGCTACAATCACAGACGGATATCGGGCATTGATGTCGTGTCTGTTAGTGAATTGTGTATCGTGCGTGAATCCGTGGAGTATATGTCGTCTTGTCTGTGTGATGGGGCCTACGGGGATACTGACGACAATAATGGAGCAGTCGCCACGGGGAGTATTGAATAGCAACATCCCTCCGCAAGTCCAAGCTGAAGGGGGTGTTGCGGCCTGAGGCAGAAAGGAGTCTATTTTTTTATTGGCCAGCGTATCGCGAAACCGGACACACGAGCCCCCATCCGTCGCATGTCGCCACTTTTCCATACCAATGAAAATTCTGTGTGGCTGCGACATAGCCAATGAATGCACGACAGGTGGAGAGACAGGATCCAGCCGCAGTAGATGCTAGGACTCATTGAGCTTGGTCAGACATCCAAGCCCCTCAATAGATTGCTACAGTGACCGTCATTGCCTGCAACACTGTCAGCTTGTTACTTAATCTCACCATCCTTTTTGTCCCTTTTGCCTGATGGAATGGACAACAAAGCCTCAATCTGGCTAATGTGGCTGGTGCATGGAGCCCAACTTCTCCTCCAGGCAAGTACCGACTGGCCAGAGTTGATGGCAAGTGACCTCATGTTGAGGTAGCCACACACGAGACCTGGATTGCTTGGATTGCCTGGGTTGGGATAGATTCCAGGTTGTTCCATGCTGTCACTCACGCGAGCAGACCACTTTCAGTGCCATCAGGCAGCTGAGCATTTCTATTTTTTCTTCAGATGGTCTGACCAGTTGGGGAGTCACAGGCACGAACAAGGCCTTTCTTCACCATTGAGGAAGTCCTCATTTGCATTGAAATCGGCGGTCATCCGCACCTCAACGGAAGAGCAACTGTTTCGCTCTCGCCGTGTCTTTTTTCAGTCTTCAGTCTCTTTGATCAGTGATCACTCTGTTGCACTGGCTCTATTTCATCATACTTGACCCATACTGAGTCCTGCTGAGATGTCAGCGTGTCTTCCTTTTTTTAATCATTTCCACGGCAGGGCAGCAGTCTTTCAGTAGCAATCATCATCATTATTACGCTATGAGCATCACACACAAGGCTCAGCAACCAAACGGAATCAGCGGCATGAAATGTTTTCAAATGAGCATGCAACAACAATAAGGACAGAAGAAGAAGAAGAAAAAAGACCGAAAAACAATTTTATCAAGAAACAGCAAGTGCTAGTGAAAGTGATGCTTACCTTGCAACTTGTTCGCGCTCTCTTTCATCATAGTCTTTGTGTTTTGTGCCATGGATCTGAACTGGGGGTGGGAGGCCTGATATAGACAATGCCTACACATGCTTCGCCTCACTCTTTCATAGGCACAGAATTGTAATAGCGTAGGCTTACTTGCCTACTCCCACAGGCCCTTGTCCTCATGCCTCCCCCGAAAAATTGGTTAAAAAGGTATCTACTAGAGCCCAGGACCATCCCGCCGCCAATGGTCTCTCTCGTTTTTGTTAGGTGATAACGTGCCGGCGGTCCGCAAGGCACCCGCTGTCAACTGGTTGCCTTCTTTTTTGAAGAAAAGTCTGTTGATGACTCTCTGGCCGTGGAGGCTGAGACTCCATCAGCAGGCCGCAACCTGGTCCTCCTGACACCAACATCTACCATGCCCTTGCAGTAGCAGTAGCAGAGAAGCTTCTTGTTCCTGCATTTATTTTGGCATTTTAGCCAAGCGTTGGTTCTTTTTCTTCTCTTTTACATACATCTCTGGACCAACCAAGGACATCTCGAATTTTGCCGTTGTTTGCTGCCCGCACGCACTATCTGTCCTGTTTGTTGTTGCAAGCTGTCGTCCCCGCTGCTTTAAGTACCTGGCTTGTACCCTCATCCTGGCTCTGCTCGGTTTCTGCCTGGCCGAGTCCTAGCACCAAACAAACACACACACGCACGCACACAGCCCTACACTGAACTTGACTGCACTGTTACTCACCCGCTTCAATACCCACCCACCATAGCTACCTTACCTTACAGCCAACCAACCCATCACCCCTCCTCTCGTACAAAGTCACTCGCTACCAGCATCTGTGAGTCTTTCACAGCCTGCTCTGTTGGCATTGCTTTCAAGACATATTTCATCACCACCGCCACATGGGCCTTTGTTAAGGCACCATCAATCTTCCCTATGATTGAATCAAGGGTAGAGCCCTCTGAGGTCTCAGAAGAGAGAACAGAGCCTTTTTCTCAATCTGAGATTGATGCCCGACTGAACAGCGGCCTGGGTGTCGAGGAACCAACCATCCCGACCGATGCAGAGGCCGTATCCTTGGACGTCTTGCGGGTCGAGGACCACCATCATAAGCAAGGTATCCGCATTCTCGTCAGGCCTCTGACCAAGCTGCCCAGCGCCCGCTCAGTAAGTCCTGGCAGCGACAACTGCCAGTGGTTAGCACTGCGCGCCGAGGTGGCCTCTTCCGAAAAGCCGGAACACAAGGTTTTGGCCGTTACTCAGACCTCCAAAGACATCAAGTTCTCCGTCAGGATTCCAGGAGCGACGGAGGACGAGCTATCTCGACCGCCGTTATGGTGCGAACTCTATTACGATCCTGCCAGTGATAAAGTCATCTTCTTAAATAGATCCGATGTGCCTCTCCTGCTTGGTAGAGTATCCTCCACTTCCGCAAGCCCTCCTCCGGTCAATGAGAACCATGTCATCAACCCAGGATCTGCAAAGGCCTTGAAGCCAGGCACGTGGAGAATTAAGGTTAGGGATCTTGCTGTACTGGACTTTCGCATCCTTGAAAAACGACCAATCACAATTTATCAACCTCAACCTTCTATGGAAATATCTGAAGACTCTTCATTATCTTCTTTTGTTACGTCTGATCAAGTAAACACGAGCATGAAGAGAGGCCTCAGCCCAGATAACGAAGGTAACAAGCGGGTAAAACGACGAATATCGGATACTGGCGCAGACGATGGCGCGATAATGTTCCTTGGTCCCGCAGAGCCGCTCGTCTTCCCGTTACCCAATGCGAGGGAGAGCAAGGTTCTCACCACTACGAATGGCCATGCGCTTCTGGATGCTGAACAGGGCGAAACAATCGCCGTCCCCGGCGTTTGTGAGCTTGCCGAGTATCAGGTGACCAAGCGAGAGCCTATTGCCTCCACAGCCTTGTCTGCGGTGTACACTGCCACTCACTCGAGTGTACCCAACAACATTGTAACCGTCAAGGTACTCAAGACCAGAGCCGCTAATCCCGATAATAAGCCTCTTGTTCACGAACGGAATGTGATCCGTCAAGCCGACATGTGGTTGCGCGAATGTCAAAGCCAACAGGACCTTCAGCATGAGTCGATTGTTCGTTACTATGGTGGAGATGCACGGTTCCTCTCGCTCTACATGGAGCACGTTGATGCCAAGGATCTTACGGCTTCAAGTCGATGGAGGAATAGGCTCAATGACGAGTTTATGGGAACCCGGGAGGATGCTATTCGAATTTTGCGCGACATTGCCGGCGCTCTAAACTACATCCACGGACGCAAGCTAGTTCACAACGATATCAAGCCCGCCAATATTTTATATTCGCCCGAGCGAGGTGCTGTTCTCTGCGATTTTGGATTGACAACACCGGCAGCCAATTCACCAACAGGCGGAGGAACACCATATTATATCCCACCAGAGTTTATCACAAGAAAAAGCCGAGGCCCCGCGTCTGATGTGTGGGCACTTGGAGTCACCATGCTGTATACCATGCGCAAGATTGCTTTCCCAGACAGCCGTGCCCGCCGACAACACCCCAAGCCACTGTATTGGCAGATTGCAGGCGTACACAATCCCAACACACCACATAGACAGTATGGAAATGGCCAACCTGCCGTTAACCAGATGCGCGACTGGTTGACCGAGATTCACGAAGTCAGAGAGAAACTAAACAGCAAAGACCGACTAGAGCGTCTGGTCAAGGAGATGTTGACCCCATCTCCTAGCCAACGTATCACCATGGCCAAGGTTTTACAAGAACTGTACCAGGACAAGGCAATTGCCGCCGTCCGATGAAGAGATGGAAATGCAGAACTGGATTCATTGTACACATAATTCGAGAGATTGAAGTGTCATTTTTTGGAGTTTATTCGGAGTATATATTTATTTCTTTTGTTTGATGTGGGGATCTATGAAGAGTTTGGGTGGGTGGTTCAATTTCACTACAACAGCATGATGGAATGACGAGATGAAGTACAGTATGATGGGCGGAGGCATCATTATTCTTCGGGGAGGAGGCACTTAATGGGTGCTGACTCGAGCAGATAAGGAGCAGTTGGGTGGCTATTTTCCTTTTGTTTGAAATTTGTTTGTTTGTTTGTTTGTTGCTTGTGATACCCGACACATTTGGGATTTTTTTTCTTAGATGTATTATTATATTTACCATATGCATAGCATTACTCCTAGCATAGGCATCAGAAGATAGAGTACTTTGCTCTTTTTTTTTTTTCTTTGTTTCCTTTTCTCATGTCTATCATCACAATTCCAAAAAGCTTCCCCCGTAAACCCTTAGTTGGACATGAACCAGAGCGCCATCCCCTCCCGTTTCCCATTTTCCAGTCTCATTTAGATTCCGAGACCAAGGGCGAATACAGTTGCGAGGCCAAGCATGGATGTCAAAGCAACCTTGTCTGCGCTCAGGTACCCAGCAGCGTTCTTCCCGCTGCTCCCATCACCAGAAGTACTGTTCCCGCTGCCGCTACCGCCCTTGCTGGAGTCGGTTCCATTGCCGTCCTGCTGCTTAATCGCCTGAACGACAATGCCATCTGAGTTTGTGCAGTTGTCCAATGTCTTTGCGTCCTTTGAGAAGCGGATGTCTGCACAGTTGTACAGCGCGCTGCCGGAAGCTCCACTGGTGACAACTTGCAGAGAACCGAGGGTGCCGTCGGTGATATTTAGGGGCACGGGGAGCTTGTCTATGCAGAGGGTTCCCTTGCCAGTGATGTTAAGGAACTGGGGCGTTAGAGAGACGTTGAAGTTTGTGGTGTTGTCGCCAAGACCGAGGTTGATGTAGACGTAGGTCCAGGGATGGTGGAGGTCCAGCTTGAGAGAGCCGCCGTCGAGGGGCCAGTCTGTGATGTTGCCTGCTTTGTAGGGGACGCCAGCGCCTGATGAATTGTTAGTGATTGAGACGATTGGAGATTGAGACGAGGATGAGTGAGTGAGCATACAAGGGTAGTCCCATTGAGAGTACTTGGCTTCACCCTCTTCAGAGAGGGTATTAGCTCGCCAAGGAGGGTAGACGAAACCGAAATGAGCCGTGACTGCTTGGGCAGCGGCCAAGCTAAGGAGGAGAGACTTGAAAGCCATGGCTGTGTGAGGTAGGGCGAAGGTCCCTTGGTATCTGGATGATGGACGGTGAGGAGGGCGAATTGGCTCTTCTTCAACGTTGTAGAGGGAGTGGAGAAGGAAAGAAAATAAGGAACGGCTGCAGGAAGAGAAGTTGCAGTCCCTCGAAACTTATATACGGAGAAAGAAAAAAACGGTTGTGTGGTACTGAATGTGGCAGCAAGGCAATGGGATGCAGAAGATGCAGTCGAGATAGAGCTTATAGCTAAAGTAAGCTTGATTTGAGCATAATAGTACAAACGCCTCTGCATGGGGACTAGGATGTTGGAGCTAGTCTTGGGAGCTGCGAGCAAGTTAAATTCAGCCGTTGTTTAATTCTTTATTATTATTATTATTATTTGTTTTGTTAGCTGAGGGCGTTGTCGGTCGAGGGGGGGGGGGCTTGGGATGATGGATAGAGAACGCATGGCATGGGCGGTTGGTGAGGGTCTCATTGGTGCCAAGAGGCCGGAGGAGGGGTGTGAATCCTCGGTACGGGTGGCCGGTTTGGAGATGAGACGAGGACATTAAGTATCGTCCTCGCAAATTCACACATGTCTGGCTGCCAAAAATAAGTGGCGTCGTCTTAACCGTCCAGTCCAGTCCAGCCCAGGCCAGCCAACAAGTGACAGTCCATAAGGGAAATAAAAAAAAAAACTTGCTCAAACCGCCTCATGCAGGGATTTCCGTGGAGGGACAGCATCAGCCAGTCAGGCTTTATTGATTTCTTCAGTACCCTGATGGTGAGGATGCCTTTTTTCATCATAGGCAGTACGGAGTAGGCAATATTTTATCGTTTATGGCTCGTGGATATGAGAGACTTGGCATGCCACTCACTGACCTCCATGGTTCCTAATATGTTCTTGATCTGGTAGCTCAACACGCCAGGTCCGTGGAAGTGCCAACTCAACTCGACGTGTCACAAGTCAACTTACAAAGACAAGCCCTCTGAATGTCAGCCTGAAAGAGTCGTTATTCCTGCAGTTCATGCATCCATGCTTTAAGCACTTTACACGTGCGTTTTATTCCGAATGCAGCCCTGGACTTTTCCCGCTTCTCCAATCGGGATTGGGGGTCGCTCATATTGATGCTATCACGTCTTAGTGCTACCCTAGAACATGGTTTTGAGAAATCAGCAGTGAGAGTTGTTCTATTCGCAAATATCTTCATTAAATGGCCAAGTTAGCACAGTCATTGCATCCCTTCCTTGATAGCATTACATACAGCACAGATAAAACCTATGAGACTTGGAGGCTACAAGCGCCAAATTGAGAAGCATTGTTGTCTAGCAAATAGTTTGGTTTATCAACCGCCCATCTCCTGTGCTGCCCTTCCCGCACAGTAACTTTCGTTTCCCAACATTGCCGCCAATTTCCCTTGTAGCCACGTTTTCCCCAAATTGCCTCCCGTTCCCACGCTCCCCCGACGTATCCCTAGTCATCCCCCGTTTCGATCGATGGCTTCACATCCTCCTTGGGGACTCTGACCCCGAGCTTGGCCAAACGCTGCACCTCCCGCTCGAGATCGTTGGCGCGCTTTTGCGTCGCCTTGCCGAGCCTCTCCACGCTGGAGAGGTGTTTCTTGATGGCCTCGAGAATTTTATCGTGATCAGAGAGTCGCTTGGTGATTTCCTTGACCGGATTTTCCACCTTGATGCTGGAACTTGACCCCCTTTTGGCTGGAGGGATTGCCTTGAGCGCCGTGTCAGATGCCTCGGTTTTCAGGGACACACCCTCCTCCCTCTTGGCCCTCTTGGCCGCGTTCTCTTTGCGAGGGGCCTTGGAGGCTTCCTCGGGGGTCTCCTTCAGGGTCTGACCTGATGTCTTGGATTCAGGCGCTGCCTCTTCAACGGAAGTTGACTTTGCAGCTTGTTTTTCATCACTGTGCAAGTCGTTGATGGAGCGCTTTCGCTTCGGAGACGTCTTTGGGTTCTCCTCAGGGTGATCGGGCACGTTGTGGAGCTTGGTTGTTGGGGAATCCTCCCTCATCTCCTTTTTGACCACGGCATCTGGGATTTTCTCCTTCTTGGCTCTCAGCAATCTCTTGGGGGGAACGTCCTCTTCCTCTGCTGGCTCTTCCTTCACCAGCTCATCTCCATCAGGGCCTTGATTCGGGAAATCATCTTTATCCTCGTCTACGGCATCATCGCCCGGCGACACCCCCGTCTTTGCGAGTTCGGACATCCCGGAAATCATGATATCGGTCTTATATACCTCGCTGTAGGCAAATGTGTTGAAGTTGGCGTTTGGGTACTTGTGTCGGATGATCTTGATGATCTTGGCGCTTTTGAAGAGGGTCTCCTTGAAGATGACACGGAGAACAACCACGTGTGCCCAGGTGACGTTTGCCCTGGTCAATCCCTTGGCAATCTTGTGACTTGTTACTTTTTTGCTGGTCGTCGCCTTCAACGATGCCCTCTCTACGAGTTCCGGCCAAGCATCTCTCGCTTCCTTGTCCCACGTCTGAGCGTGTCTTTCGTATATGTTCTTCAGACGATGGTAGAGCTGTCTTTCCTGCAGCGTCGTAAATATGCAGGGCGGGTAAGATGGGCCGGGAAGCTCGGCAAGTTGCGTTTTGGGATCGGATTTTGACGAGCTTTCGCGCATAGCGAAACTATGGTGCCTTCATACAGACGAATGTTAGGAAGAGAGTTGTTGTTATGGGACTTTCGAAAGGTGCTTTAGAGGCGTGACGATGGGATGGAATGGAATGCAGGGGATCTTGTCTTGTCTGGTAGAGGCTAGATGACGTTGTGCGCTGCAAGGTTCATGAATTATGTGTTTGGAAATAGAGAAGCTTAAAAGAGTTGTGGAGGTGAAAGCGGAAAGGGATGAAAGGCTTGAAAGGCTTGAGCCAATGCTGATTTAAACAGGAGGGAGGAAGAATAGGTGCTTGAGGCACCAAGGCACTGATTCAAGAAAGGCCCTAAAAGCTGAAAGATTGATGCAGTTACAGTTGCAGTTGTAGTTACAGAGGAATAAGAATAGGGATAGGAAGCGGAAGAGGGAGATGGAATAATGGTGTAGCCAGCACTAGGTAGCTAGGTAGCTTGCATGGAGACGAACAGGCGAAATATAGCGGAGTTCTGCAGACAACTACTGCACCTACCAGCGAAGACTTGGCAGATATGGGACGGAATGATATTTTTCATGTCTCCCAATAAACTATGAACGAGAAATGACAGCGGTAAATGTATTATCTAACGTACATAATCGCGTCCTTCATGTTTCTCTCTATCTATACATTAACCAAGACGAATCTTGTAAACAGCAAGCCATGCTCTCCCCTATCTTCCTATAACATCTCTTCCAACACCCTTACAGCTTCGAATCCTCTGGATTCCCTTCCTTCTCTTCCTTCAGCACATCTTCCCTCATACGCACCTCCACATTCGTCGGCCCGCCTTTTCCAAAGCTCACCAGCACCACCTTCTCCCAATCTCCTCCTTTATCTGAATCTTTCAGTTCCGGCCCGGGCTTATCAATACCCAAAACAACTCGCTTGTCGCTCTTCCTAATGAACAGGTTGTGAGGGCTCATCACCTTGTCGCCCCAGGGAATCCCCGAAGTTGCATGTGCCTTGCCCTTTTCCGTTTCGGCGGTGGGCACTCTCTTCAGGAAGGATAATAGCTTCTTTCGCTGGGATAAGAGATGAATAGGCCCTGCCTCGATGTTGTGGTCCTTTCCGGTAAGGAACTTGGTGAGATGGTGGAGGAGGTAGTACTGCGGAGGGAAGAGAATGATCTCGCCCTTGTTGGCGCGGGAGAGGTATGATTGCGGAGAGGCAAAGACGGCGGTGGTGTGTTCGACGCCTCCGTCAGGTGTGGGGATGAGCATCTCGGATGGCACTGAAGTGCGTGAAATGGGAAGCAGGTAGATGTACATTTGCGTGGTGAAGCGCTTGGGCACACCGATTGGAGTGAGCCACCTTGTAAAGGGTATCAGTCCATCTATAAAGACATGTTAGCATCAAGAACAAGACAATAACTTTTGGTGACCTAGCAAACAAACCTGTATCAGCCTCGGCGCCAATAGATTGAAGCCAATCTCCAAACTTGACCTGACTGCCATGAATCTGCTTCCTTGCTTCATCTCTTTCCTTCTGAGGCAAGTCGATCAATTCACCATCCTTCTTGGCTAGTAAAATGCCCGTCTCCTCAAAGCACTCTCTGACAGCGCCCAGCCTATACGCCGGCCCATCCTGATGCCGGCCGGGTGAGCCTACGGCCGGGATATCGCCATCATGAAACGCATCCAAATTCCCGCCCGGGAAGACATGCGCAGAGGCAAAGGACGTCGAGGTCTTTACCCGGTGCAGCAACAACACTTCATTGGCGGGTGAAAGAAGGAGAATAGAGGAGCTGGGACGGGGCTCGGGGACCTCGCGCTTGGCCGGCGGCCCTGAAGAGGGGGATGAGGAATATAGGCGGCGGGCTTGTTCTCCCGACATTGTTGCTGCACTGTTAATAGTGAGGCGGGATGAGATGATTCGATGAGGGCTGGTGAGTTGCGCAACACTGGATACGCCGCGACTCGCGAGACTTGTTGTCCTTTGCACGGATGCTGAATGAATACCACGACGGGATAACTGGCTAGGAATATGCCTTAAGGGGAAAGACATTGAGCGTAAGTTGAAGTAGTAGCAGCATCAAACAAGGGAAAAGTGAGATGAAATACCAAATCACTGTTGACGAATGGCTGGGCTGGGTTGCTTACGGTGAGAATGTCCATCCTACCGAGGTCCGTCCCCCCAGATTCTGGGATCCATTGCGGGGCGACTATAAACAGCGTGGGGGGGGGATAGAAGGCTTAGGAGAGGCCGTGGGCGCGCATGGAATTGGATCAACACATCATCCATGGAATACGACCTGAACAATATTCCATGGAGCTGAAAAAATGTAAATGCATATCCTATTTTTGTTTTGTTTGTCAATTTATTAAATACAATCCAGTCCCTGTTTAGTCTACAATTTACATTCATATGAATGAAAACTACCTCCTACCTTCTAGGGGATGCAATTGAAGGTAGTTAGCTACTCAGAGACTGAGACGTGTTTGCTAGAATAATGAGTGTGAGGCAAATATAGCTTCGCCTGGGGGTCATATAGGAAAACTATTGGGCCTTGGCTGGGAAATTCATTGCAAATGATACGCAAAGGCAAGGCGACGCAACTATCCTACCAGTGGGTATACTCATCATAAAAAACATAAGTCGCCTGCAAAGCAGTCATGCACTATATACATACCCATCACGCCAACTCCTACATTGCAAATGCTCCTCTTACAACAACGCCTCATGGTATCAATATCGCTTTCTTTCCTTGCCTCTCAAATTCACTTTCCAAAGACAACATATACTCTTGGATTCGCACCACTTCTTCACCTCACCTGTGCTCACTTCGCTGTCACAGCCTACTCTGGTTAGCTGCCCGCAGTTTAGCCAGGATGCCAAATCTTCAAGTATGATGGGGTCATAAAGCAATATTTTCTCGTGCCATGAAGGGTTTGTTGGATCTGTAGTTCTCGGCGCAGTTGTGACGGCTTTTGTTATGTAGGCGAATAGAGCTGACTGTTCATCCGAGTCCAGGGAGGGGATGGGGTCTGTGTCATCATCCATGGATAGGGATAGGTCGACTGGTGGCGGCGGCGAGAAGGTCGGCTCAGAAGATGATTGCGGTGTCCTAGATAAATCGCTTTCGCCATCAGACGCCGAGTCTGGGATTTCTATAAACACTTGGGATGTTGTAGCTTTGGCTTTGCCCTTGGGCGTCGATGGTGCTTTCTCTTGACCAGGTGGCATGTTTTTGGTCCTTTTCGCCGCGGTTCCCTTTGTTGCTTTCGTACTGACTGCTGAGCCCTTCTTTGGCCTACCACGAGGCCGCACTGGTGATTCGGGAGGTTGTGCAGACGGAGGCGGCTCCTGAGGTTCTGATGCACTAATACTGTTTTTTTCTTGGCCGACCTCGAGCTCTCTTCCCCTCTGGTGTCACAGGCTCTTGGTTCTTTGCTCCTTGACCTGTGGATGTCGATATAGTAGCCACTTGTCCGATGCTGGGGTGGCTTTGATGGGCTTTGCTCTGCCAACACCGCTCTAGCAAAGCAATCTTGGCCTTCCGTGACTTGACAGCCTTGAACCCATACGAAGTGACCTCTTTAGCCAATTGGGCATCTGTGTAGAGGTCATACGCCGGCCGGGACGATTCATCATCACCCTCATTTTGATATGTGGCAGTCTGGATATAATGCTTCGATGATTCGGTGTTTATAGTGACTAATTTCTCTGGCTGGTTGGCTGATGATGGCCTGACAGTCCGTCTGATAGGCGAGCCTGTAGAAAGTTGACTATCCGAAAACTGCGCATCGTCGTTGACAGCTTCTTTAAGCCCAAGTCCGAAAGAAGGTAACTCTTCTGATGTGTCGGTAAAGGGATCCTCGCCTTGTAGTATGTTTGCCTTATGATTATTAAAACTGAGTATGGTAGATTTATCTTCTTGTTGATAATAACCAAACGGGTCGTCGTCCTTCGGCGGGGCAGAAATTTTCTGAGAAGGCGCATTGGCAATCGTAGTCACTTCTAAATCAAACAATTCTCCATCAGCATCGCGGGCTCCAGCATCCCATAACTTTGGTCGCTGCTCTGGTGATTCAACCGAATCACTATTCAGGGGTGTTTCCAAATCAATAATCTCTAATCGATTCGAATTTCTCATTGCAAGTTGAAGATCCCGTAGAAATGTTGGAGAGTTCTCCACAGCAAGTTGGCTTGATGTCCCAAAAATAAAATCTTGATTTGCTACCTCTTTAAGAGCCTCGGTTGGTGGTAGCAGAATGGGCTTTGGCGGCGATGGTTTCTTTTTCGTAACCTTGGATGTCCGTTTCTTAGGCTTTGCTTTCGCCCCTTTGCCCTTTTTATCATCCTCGTCTGGATTTTCCATCTGGTTCGGAATATCCTTTGATGTTGTTGTAGAGGCGGATTCTAGTGGACCCTCTGATCTATACGCTGCAGTCGCAAGTTCCGTTATAGTCCGGGGCTTTTTCTTTGGCGCCTTTTGCTTCATTGGCGACTTATCATGGACCTGCGCTGAGACGGTTGTTGCGATGTTTGATACTGTCGTAGCCACCATCTCAATTAGCTTCCGTTTCTTGAGAAAGCTAGAATCCTCGTCTGAAGTCGTGGTTATGTCTTGTCGCATATCATCTACGCACTTGTATGCTTCTAAGAGCAGTTCGAAGCTTTTTGTGGTATTTGAGCCCCCTGGAGAATGAATCTCTCTCAACTCTGGAGAGTCGGGATCGAGAATAACCGGGGTCTTCTGTGCAGGAGGGGTCCAGTCCAATCTCCGGGCCATTGCTGGTTCGAGCTGTAACGGCTCTCTTGAGTCCTCTTTCTTCGCCTTTGCCTTTACCGACTTCCGGGATGCCTTTGCGACTGGGCTAACAAACCCTTGAACTGGTTTGACATTTGTGGATGCTTGGCCTGGTGCGACATCGCCCCAGTCTTCTCGTACATTGTCATCTGAAGCCTCATCACTTGGCTTCTCTTTCGATTTCCCTTTTGATTTAACTTTCTTCAGTAGCTGCCCCTTTGTCGGAGATGTAGAGTGTTTAGGGGCCGCCTTTGGCTTTTCTAGAACCTCCTTTTTACGTCTTGGCTTTCGGGCCTTTGGGACAACATTTGCGGATATCTCAATTATGGAAGCGTCTTCGACTTCAATCGCACTGTTATTATCGGGGTTTGCCATGTGAACCATCGCACTGGGCTCCTTTATGGTCGGATTGCTCAGAGCATTCATCGTCGAAGTCTCCGCATCGGAAGGTCGAACCGCTGTTCTCGTGCCGAGCTCAAGAGAAGGAATTTTAGGTGCCCGAGATATAAGATCATTGACTGACGGTAAATCTGGCGACGAGGAAGTGAAGAAGCGAGATTTGCGCAGAGGGCTTCCCGAGCGGAAGATGTTAGGAGATGCCATCGCGCCTATGAGAAACAACTGGGTGCGCGGGGCGCATCTCATATATCTAGCCTGCAGCAGAATGTCTATATACTTAGAAGCATTCCATATTGCAAAAACGGCATATCAATGATCTATCGGTATCGTACATCAAGCGATTAGTCTGATTTCGAGCTGACGCATGCCCATCAAAGGCTCCGGTTTCAGCTAAAGCGGGGCGACTAGCGATCGCGAGATGTTCGCGTTATCACGTGGCCAATCACCTGACCGCACAAAGCCCTCCCCGCCCCACGAAATTCATTGAACTATGTCAAATTTCTAGGGAAGTTTTGCATCCCACCAACCGCTGTCACACGCCGAACCACACACCAAACCACCTCACATCACCCCCCCTCACAGCCAAAATGGAGAACGACCGTGGCGAGATCGTTGATCTGTAAGACCCCCGAATATTTTCGTTTTTCTACGACCGACAAGATACTGATTCTTAACGTCCAGCTACGTCCCCCGCAAGTGCAGCGCCACCAACCGCATTATCAAGGCCAAGGACCACGGCTCCGTCCAGATCTCTATCGCCAAGGTTGACGAGAACGGCCGCGCTGTTCCCGGCGAGAACCACGTCTACGCCCTCTGCGGCTTCGTCCGTGCCATGGGCGAGAGCGACGACTCCATCAACCGATTGGCCCAGCGTGATGGCCTCCTCAAGAGCGTCTGGAGCGCTCAGCGATAAATATGCAAAAAATTAGAGAGGTAATTTCGCTTGGCAATACGCAGGGGTAGGGAGGCCAATTGCTGACTCAGGGGAAATAGGGATTTGGCTCGGGTATGAAGGCATGCGTGGAAACTAGAGTTGGCTGCATCTAGCAAAAAAAACCAATTCAAGGCGTTTTGGCTCCGTTTCGAGACAATTTGGCGATGATGAAATATGCGATCCGGATACGTGACATTTGATTGATGATTTGGTGCTCTTGGCTAGCAAAGTCTCCTCGGCCTGGCTCTTGTTGGCCGCTCCTTTGACCATGGATTCTGGGACTACTCCGATGGTCTCCATGCCGCAGATTAAAACTGACCTTCAAAAAGCCGCGGCGGTTAAGCTCCTCGCCATGGTACAGATACGGGTCAAACATGTCAAGTCTCGACTTGATTGGGTGAAATTAGGAGTCGATTCTTACGGATTATAGTCTATTGTACAGAACGACGCCTTCAATTCAAGTCCTGCAATCTTCACATACCACTCTCGAGTCCCTCCTTGTACGCGCTCAGTGCTCGTTCCCTGGCGCCCTTGTGATCGACAATAGGTTTCGGATATCCCTTCTTCTTAGCTTTAGTTCCAGCCCCGCGACCGTATGGATCATGGATTTCCTTGTTATTCAGTTGTTCCAACTCCGGGACCCATTTGCGGATGTAATCACCACTGGGGTCGAATTTTTCGCTCTGGAGAAGAGGATTGAAGATGCGAAAGTATGGCTGAGGGTCGACGCCAACACTGGCGCTGAAGCCCCAACCACCATTGTTGCTAGCGAAGTCGCCGTCAACCAGATGTTCCATGAAGTATTTCTCTCCCATGCGCCAATCTATGAGCAGATCTTTTGATAGGAATGAGGCGACAATCATGCGACATCTGTTGTGCATGTAGCCCATGTGATTCAATTGTCGCATTGCAGCATCGACTATTGGGAACCCGGTCAGACCATTGGTCCACGCCTCAAAGTGCGACATGTCATAGGACCACGTTATGCTAGAATAATCCGGTTTGAATGGTTTGTTCATGCTGAGTCCTGTCAGCTCGTTTCATATAAGCAGTCTTCATTGTATATCTTACCAGACATAAGGCCAATTAACAAGGACGTGCTTGTAAAAGTCCCTCCAGGCGATTTCACTAATCCAAACCTGGATCCCTTGGATGCCACCATCGAGCTTCTTAGTCTTATTCCTATCTCTTGCTATTCGAACGCATGTTCTTGCACTAATCGTACCGCTCGCCAGGTGGACTGATAATGAAGAGGTGCCGTTGTCACTGGGGAAGTTCCTCTTATTATGATAGTTTCCTATTCGCTCCTCACAAAACTTGTTCAGTCTAGCCATAGCTTCAACTTCACCACACGGCCAGAGAGCTCGGAATTTCTTCTTTTCTTCATTACTGAGTCGTTTGTTCTTGGGTGCCTCAGGGATGGGGCAGTCAAACAGCTCCTTGTACTTTTGTCGAGCACTCTCAGGGTTTCTCTCCGGAGGATCATACAACTCCAGGAGATCCAGATTTTCATGAATGTGAGCCATCCAGGATCGATACCATGGAGTATACACAGCATATTGCCTCCCAGCACCGCTTCGTAGCTCACCCGGCGGAACGACGCATGTATCGTGGACTACCTCGAATGATTTGCCATTTTCTGCCAAGTCTCGCACCATCTGGGTCTCTCGCCGCAGCTCATCCACTTCGTACTCGATATTGGCGAAAAGATGGTTGCTCCCCCACTCTTCCATAAGTTCGAGGATTCGGTCAGGGATCTTCTTTCTCTTCTCCACCGTCTCGACGTAAAGGGGAATACTGAGGCTGGCCAGATCATCTCGTAATACTTGAAGCGTTCTCAGCATGAAGTCGACTCTGACCGGCGCAGTCATGTGAGCCTCAAAGTCTTGCGGGCTCACAATGTACATGCAAATCAAAGGAACCCCGGACTCTTTAGCCTTTGCACTGGCCAACGCAAGAGCTTTATTATCAGTGTGGCGCAGATCCACCTTGAACCAGTGTATAACAGCATCTCGAACATCAACATTCTTGCGTAGATGTGCCGTTTCCTCTAATGCGGAAGTAAGTTCCTCCATTGGTCTAGGAATTTCATCTGCATTATAGGCCCTCGCTCGTGCATTGCTCATCTCGTGGGGGTAATATTTCCGCTGTACAATGCCATACTCCTCGGCTATCTCAGCCAAGGGATGTGGCTCGCGAAGGTCGTTTGCTCGTGTGTCCTGCCTGGACCTTTTAATTTCAACAACCTTAGCTTCCGGAGAAGACGATGGTTTGCGTTTTGCTGCTCGAGAAGGCATCGTGTTGAATGGTTTGAGTAGGGCGGAAGGTGTTTGAGAAGAAAGCAATGATAGGCGAGAACGGCCGGGAGCCAAGAGTTTGATCAAGGGCATTTACTATCGCGCAAGTAACTGGATACGGCTTCGATATGAAAATGGATGCAATTGGGAAAATTCATGTTTGTGAGTGGGCGCGAGTGTTCAGGCCTTGTCTTCTTTTCCCCTTTCTTGTTGCTTGTTAAGATGTCCCGATATGGTCTGCGTCATGCGGTTCTGGAGATCGGAATTCTGGGCGCTAAAGGCTCGAGCCGATCATAGTGGCTTCAGATCCCTGCGCTAAACTTGGCGTAAATGATGGCGCTGAGACCGATTCATAGCAGGGATGAGTTGGACGAAGGGAGTCATTGCCATGGCTGCTTGTTCTGGGTGTTCGAAATATTGATATTGCGTTCAGTTTGCTTAAAGACTGGCAAGCCGTATCTGCAACAGCACCTGCCTAAGGAAACATATAGCTTCACATGCGGTTTCCTTAGCAAAGCAGTCTTATCGGAAGAAACTTCATCCAGGGCTTTAGTGCTATTGAGAAAATTCCATATCTCATTCATTTTTTGATCCTTATCATCATAAAATTTCATTTTGTTTTGCGATGGAGAGATTTTATCAGATTCTCTTGCAGCGGCTTGGTGACAATGGTCGTCTGCCATTGCAGACAGTGATGGGAGATAGCTGTCAGCCCTAATTCTACAGCTGTTGCCACCTGTCTCAGCCTAAACCTCAGCTCTATAGCAATGCCCGCAACAACACTGTTCTGCCTGGCGCGTTCTCTCTCGCTTCGAGAACCCGACATCTGCTCATCAATTGTCCGTCATTCATCTCTGATACCTTCAACAACTACCTCGTGTTGCACGCGGACTCATCACCAAGATTATTTCTGTCGCTACATTCTGGCACCTTGAATATTGTACCAAAAAAAATCCTACCGGTCACCGGAGGCCACACGCACAGGCAGAAACACCAGGAGCCCCATTATCCCTACTCTGTGACACCAGGCTGCCTTAGATCATGTTTCTTTGACACTGTACTGTCGCTTTTTGGATCCGTATCTTTCCCAAGTGCTGGACCCTCAAGGGAGCCGTCCGGGCCGCTGCCCATCGTTGGCCAAGTTGCGCACGCGCTGTTACGCAGGTACTGTCGTGTGAGACCACATTGACCCTGTCCTCATCAACCTCAATCATCCCCAGCCTGTATTCGCCGAGAAGCCCCTGGGCATCACAAGTATCACCTCGCGGTACACGGCCATCTTGATCCGTTGCCGCCTATTTCTCTAATTGAAACCTTCTTCTCATCACCGCTCTGGCCTCTGGGCTCGTTATCACGCCATGTCTGGGGAGCTGATTTGGCAGCCACTGCCGCTGGCCTCATCACCTGGTTTACCTGTGCTTCTAGTGGCTGTCGACATTGGAACAGCTACCTACACTATTCGTGTCACGGATATGGCTAATATATGGGTGGAGAATCTGGATCGAAAGGCCATTTGCATGAGAGGGTGGAGCGAGAACACAAGTATCGACCCGAGCGATACACCCGAGAATATGGCCAAGTTCCTCAGCAGTCTGAGATCGGCTTTGGATCCTTCCCAGCCCGGACATGATCAGACAAGTCTTACCCTGTCACCGGGCTCAAAAAAGGAAGCTGGTGATGATGGGCTCACTCTCAAAATAACTTGTCCGCTTCCAGGTTTTCAGCCTCTGAAGTGGCCGATTCATCTCAAGAAGTCGCCACCCTCCACCATTGCCACTGATCTCGTCCTGCCCCTGATTGACGGCCACCATAGCAGGAAGCTTGAAGTAGACTCGCTGATTCAGACTTTGAGCTACAAGGATTCAGTAATTGCAAAGCTGGCCGATAAACTCGAGGCGACAGGAACGGGGTTGGAGAACGTTTTTTACTGCCCTCTCTGGAAGGAAGAAGGTCACCAGAATTCTTGCAGAGGATAAAGTCAAAGGTCTAGCACCGTTTGACAAGCGGAAATGGAAGGCTAGTCTGAACCAAAATGAAGACAAGTCAATCAGTGCCAGTGATCTTGTACTGAATGTGTTTGAGGGTGATGGCCTCCCGAGAAAATCCATGATTCAACTCGATACATCCTCTGAGTTGGATAACTGGTGGCATGATTTCAGAAGCACATCGCAACCACTACGCCGTAGCCAGCAGACAGTTGTTTCCTTACAGAGAACAGCATCACCACCAGTCGCGGACTCTGCAACAAATGATGAAGACGATGACTTTGAAATTCAAGCTACACCACCTCACCTTCGGTCAGGGAAGAATGATGCTGCTATGAGTGATGCCCCACCTCTAGATGATATCTCGACAGAAGATGAAGATGACATTCCCACCGCCCTTAAAGACATGCCAGTTGCATCTTCGGACAACAATTCAGATTCTGCCGTCAAAAAGCCGATGCCGCGAATGGGTGTCATTGGGGGGAAGAAACAATCCCCATCTCCTCAGTCTCCAAAGGCAAATGCATCAAGCTCAATTCGAGGCAAAGAACCTGTTGTTCTTGATGACTCAGAAACTGCTAGTGACGCAGAGACCGCCTCGTTGACAGATGATCCTTCACTACCTCCACCTGCACCGCCCAAAGCTCCACCGAAGAAAGGGGGTCTTGGCAGAATAGGTGGTTTTGCAGCAAAAGCCCCGGTTGTGGAGGAGGCCAAATTTTCAGAATCAGAAGAAAACATGACAACTGCCAAGTTAGAAAGCCCTCCCCCTCGCAGGAAGCTTGGCGTAATCGGAAAGATTGGTGGTGCAGCATCTGTTAAACCAGTGGTCGCTGCGGATGGGGCTGGACGGGGTCGTATACCGGTGCGTGGGGAGACCCAAACTGACGAACAACCAAGAGAAACATCACAAGAGCGAGCGGATCGCAGACGAGAAGAGCTAAAGAGGGAACTGGAGAGAAAGTCTGCGGTCGGTCCTGCGAAAAAGAAGCGGCGATTTTAGATTGGTGTATGGAATCATGCTTACATCTTATATTCGATGACATTCATAGTTGATAACATATTGGATACCCTCACAGGCAATATTACATTGGAAAATTTCTCCCATTAGTTCTATGGCTACCTCATGTGCCACGAAACTGTTTCATCACCCTGAAAACAACAAAACAGCATTCCCGTGTTACGGCGAACCAGCCCCTATAAAACAAGACACCATATCTTAATATGCCAGCACAGCATCAATTTGAGCATATTTCGACTATATTCTTCTGCATTTTCAGGTTATCTTAACACAGTCATTTATGCATTATGTCTGTTCACACACCACCTCCTTTCACAAAACACCAGAATTGTGGACAAGCCGCGATGCACAAGTCAAGGCAGAGCCATCGTTGAACCCGCATGCCCACTCCAGTCCCAGACATACATTGATTAGATTGCGGTGCGGATGTTCCGTAGAGCTGGGGATCAGGAGTGACTTAAAGATCAAGTACTTTCAGCACTCCCTAACATTTGTGTCATGTCTGTAGGTGTACAAGGTATGCGGTCCTCCGTCTCTTCGAACAACACGACAGTGGACCCTCGTCGGCCCTATTGCGATGAATTTGAACGGGTATCTTCATCTCTTGATAAAGTTGAAAGTGGTTTCACGGCAGCGGCTGTTTCACTGCGGAGCTGTCAACCATTCAGGCGTTCCTTTCATCTTCGCAGATCAAGGGAATAGGGCATCGATTCACAATTTCAGCCCCTGAAAATGTCCAGTTTAGATGAA
This sequence comes from Cladobotryum protrusum, assembly GCA_004303015.1. Classification (NCBI taxonomy): domain Eukaryota; kingdom Fungi; phylum Ascomycota; class Sordariomycetes; order Hypocreales; family Hypocreaceae; genus Cladobotryum; species Cladobotryum protrusum. The sequence goes on along the minus strand of RZGP01000002.1, from coordinate 2,252,599 downwards.
TATTTCATCAGGAACTCTCAAAAGAATTGATGAGCCCCCCATATGAACCTAATGTACTGCATGATGGGCGGCGCGTATGTGGTGGCGTGTAGGAACACTGATATTTCCAAGCCAAAAGGTTGACAACACATCGTTGGCTCACCTACATCCCAAGAGGATAAGGGACTGAGAAACATGTTAGACGCTGTTGGCATTGCCTTAGCTCTATGATTTTTCGTTTGCGGTCAGGCGAACGACTCTGTTCATAGGACCCTTTCATAAGAGCCATTCGCAGAGGGGGTGATAAGTGTCTCCTAAATGCTGCATTTCTTCGCATGAAGACACCAATGTTATGACAACGACACGTTGCTGGCAGTAACACACAAGTATGTCTATCATACCTACAAAGTGTTGCAGCCAAAACAGCTGTTGAGCAGTTGGACCAATCTTCAAGTGACAGCAATGTTGGGATCAGTGTTCTACAGCCTTGCTCTCTACAGTTGATACTACAGCGTGCGGGGATATGAAAATAACTGGAGGGTTTCTGAGTGGATGAACAATTAGGCATTTATGTCTTTAAGTCGATATCTGAGGTTAATTCCTCTGGGGGTTGGGGCAGTTGAGGCTTCGGTCTCTTGAATTCCAGCCCGAAATGCGCGCTACAAAGTGGCACGGCACTTCAAGGATTACTACCGACGGGCGTTTTTGTTGACAGCAAGCATGACGTACCATATGAATGAGTGTATTGCGCAAAAACATAAACACATTCACCGTATCTTACATGTACTATTCACATCGACAAAGAGCCATTCTGTACAATCATCACTCAGACTCTACCGGTCTATGTACACCCCAGCACTTCAAGGGTGCCTATCGCCTGCAGCGGCTACCAGCTTAGCTGTCGCTTCTCGCATTCTGTCTTCCCTGTTGAAGACATCACGCATTCATCACAAATGTCTCACTTCCTGGATGCAAGTCTTGAGCAGGGGTTTTTTTTTTTTTTTTTCGTCACCGCAGTTTGCATATACATAAACAAGGGAGGTTGCAGCCTAAGATGAGCCGGCGAAAGAATAGTTTTGTTTCCCCGCTTCGGGGTGTTGCTAAAGATTACAACTGAAGAGTGATGAGGAAACCGGGAGACAACAAGTGATGGTGTTTGCAGAACTGCAGGTTTGCGCATTCAGGAAAGTTCCCTGCTTGAATTTCTTCAGCATCTCGGCCATAGAAGAAAGAGGATATCTCAAGCGAATACAACATGGCTAATGCAATGGGTTAGGGGAGGCTGAAATAAGCTTCTCGTACGGCATCGCCGCCACATTGAATCCTTTAATTTTAAAAGGAAGTACCCCCTTCTATCCAGTAGCATATGGGTATGCAGGGCGCAGTGTGTGGGCGATGTGGTGCGTTACGGTGTGTTATGAAGAGAACCAATCTGAATGCTAATCAGCGGCAAGCATGGGTGCGAGCTTTTCTGTGCAGATTGCTTCTGCAGTGGGTCAAGAAATTGAGGAAGGGTGTCAAGTTTCCAAGGAAAAACAGGTTTGTCGGCAGCCGGACCGAGGTGGATGGGAAATATCTCGCCTCCTACTGCTTTGAGCTTGCTGCAGAAGTTTGGCAAAATAGACTGTGTCAAGGGGGGGAGCAAGATGGGTCTTCTTGCTGCCAGGCGGCCAATGGCCATATAGCGAGTATGCATACAGCACTCCGTATTCCGAGTGGATTCTCAGTGGAGGAGATGTCATGCGCCGTGATTTTTTTAATGAAATTACATACCTCATTGGAGCCGCTACAAACAAGGCATCTTGGCAAAGAAATAAGGCATCTTTATGTTGATACACCTCTTGGGCGGGCTCATAATGTCCAGTGTCTCCCGAGGGAGTAGATGAATGGGAGGGCCATCTCCTGTCCGTATCTATGACATACTACACAGATCAGGGACAGGTTTTATATGAACAGATCATGTAAATGCAAGTATGCGGGAGGCGAGCGCCTCATTCTCGGCATGACGGTGTCATCAGTGCCTGAACGGAAGGCTATGTACAAGCGGAGCGGGAACCCATGTTGCCAGGAACCGACCATTCACATACCAGGCATTGGAGGGTGTGCCAATGCGGATCTTCTAGAGCTAGGGTCTCTGAGTGGCTTGCTGTCACTGTAAGGAAGAAGGGGGGCACAAGACCTGCATGGTCCGGGCTGGTTCTTTTCTTGGGCGAGACAGGCTCACGATACACTGGCAAACAAGCCATGTATTGAATCAAGCACGGGAGCTATACGAGAAGAGAGGAGAAACGATGAGATGAGAGAACAAGATGAGACACTTAGAGAGACAAGACAAACGATGCCCGTCGTCACATCGACAAACATTTGGGGAATAGCCTTCCCGCACGGAATGCCCGAGCCTTGGTCAAATCAGGGTAATGATTCCGGACAATGAAGCAAGGCCTTTGTCCATCTGTCAAAAACAGTGGTATCAGTGCAAAGAAGCAATCAAACGAACTCCCCTCGAAAAAGGATTGGTTTCTTTGCTTTTCCGACAGCATGACAGTGGTCAAGGCGTTTTCCTTGTATTCGACAATGGTGTAGGCACCAGCTTAAGCTGAAGGAATGTTATGTTGCGACGCGTGCATTAAGCAGCACTTTGGGGGGGGATTGATTATATTGGCAAATGAACCACAACATCAAAAGTCCCCCGGCTTCCTGGTGCGGTAATTAAATATGCGACCTGGGGATGACTCCATTCTTTCTGACGTCAAATAGTTAATCTCCGCTTACTCGCCCTATTATTCCGGGTATCTAGATGTGGATTCTATGCGATAATACATACGGAGTACGGAGTGCTTGGAGGGAGAGTTGAGTTCACCGCCGCTGCATGGGGAAATTTGACTGCTATACAAAGCTATCCATCCTATCACGTTGCAGATCTATACTCCCCCTGCACACACACACATGCCTAAAACTTGGCACTTGATGATAGGCATAGAGGCTCAGCGATGTTTCTACAAGTATCCATCTTAGTTGCTTGATTAGGGGTTCAAGACATTTGACTCAGAAGGGATTGCGCTAGAACAAAGGGAAGAAAATACGGGCGCCAGCTGAGCTGCGACTAGCTGGCTGGATAATCAAGCCTCAACTCCCCGAACCCTCTGTCTAGTCTCACAAAGTTTGCATAGCCGAATCTGGATGTGACTACAGCATAACATAGCCAAGTCCATCGATCCCGCGGGGTTGCCGTCGAAGGTCAAGCTGCCTCTATCCTTGTCTTCACTATCCTTCATACATACATACGAAAGCTATGCGACGGTCAGCACCTTCATGCAAAAGAAGTGGTGATACGAAGGATACATACATACATGCACACACACACACATACCTATTGGTTGACATTGACAGTGACAGGGTAGGCGGCTTTAAAGGAAGAGAGGTGTGTCCGTGTGTCTCAAGGACAGTGTATGAGGTACATATTGGGTGGATTTACCTTGCATGGTCTCAGCGCCTGAGTGGAGTTCGCTTGAACTTCCCAGATTCAATCACTGATACAACCCACCCTCCTCCACACTCTGCTCCGGCCGACCAACGACCAGTGCTCCAGGGTTCTTTACTTTTCCGTACAGGGCTCACTGCGCACATACGCAATGCAGCTGATGTACATGATTGATTGCTTGCACTGTACGCATATGAGACGTGCAAAAACTGGGAGCAGGGCCCCAAGGTTGGACAGGGACTATTAATGTGTCCGCCCCAATCTCATACTTGGACGCCGAAAGACGTCTGTGGACTTGTCAAGCAGGGGTGTACCGATTGACAACAAGGACAGGGCAGCAAATGGATCAGACGAACTATGGACAGACAGGAGCCGCCACATACCTGCCTGGCAATCATCCCTACACACCATCTACTTGCTTGCACATACGCATAGCATCTACCTGTACATACGGCACATAGGTTGTGTGTGTGTGTGTGCGGAATATACGGAATTTTTGTGCCTGGCAGTTCAGGGAGTACTCTCGGCATAGCTGAAATTCGGCATGCAGCCCGGACTATGTGCTACCGAAATACATACCAATTCGACAGGGAATAAGATTACAGAGCAAGGAGGCTACCTGACTACGGGGGTCTAAGCCTTGATCGCTACCTTCTGTCTTTGCTTTGCTTTCTTTTTCTACCGACGCTTGATAAGCAAAGACTGGTGTGTTTTGAGCAATAGCTTGAAGAGTCGGTTGCACGTGGAGAGAGAGAGGCATTGTCACCCGCATACAAGCCATGCAGCGCAGGCATGTGTGTGTATGTGTGTGTGTGTGTGCGTGTGTAAGTCCGCCCCAAGGTTGAGTGCAGACAACAACAGGAAAAAGCCACGAGGACAAAAAGAGATTAAGCTACTCTTGAAGCATTTAGGTAAGCAGCAGGCAGATACTTGAAGAGTACAATCACCAATGTCCACATCAAAGTGGTTCCTTTCTGTGGGCTTGTGCTTTGCTTCCCTGCGCGCCCCCCCCCCCCTCCTCCTCTCTAGGGGACGATCAAAAACGGAGACCCTTTGTGTAGGGGAATATGGATAATTCAACAAGGTAGTACTACCCTCTGGTTGGTGGCTCGAGACAAGGCATGATCAGTGCCCGCTAAAGGAGAGCTAGATGTTGGGGGAGACGGAGGTTTTCCTTGTCCAGGCACCCAAGAAAGAAAGCACACCCACATGCCCGTCTTTCCCCCCCACTGGTTGGAGAGGGAGAAGGACGGTACTAAGTGTGGAGTTTTATTTATACTATCGCTAGTCTTATGTTGTGGGTTAAAATATCAGCGTTACAGGGTCTCTGTGTTAAAACTGTCTTATCACAGAGTGCTTCCCGTTCTTCGCCCCCTTGCCGATGGGAATTTCCATGGGGGGGGGGGGGTTAGCAAGCACGCAACATGCAGCACAGAGAGAGAGAGAGAAACCACCACAGACTTGTGTGAATCAGTGCTTCCAAGGTGACAGTTCCACTTACTGCCGGATAAGTTGTTTCAGGCCAAGCAATCATACCTGGACACTTCTTGCAGCTGCATCTGTCAGCTATGCCTTGCTTGGGTGAGCTGTCATGCGGCTATCTCGTCCCTATCTCACACACACACACACACACACCAGGCTGTGACAGAACATGCATCAAGCATACCAACCCACAATACACAAAGTGTCAGAATAACAAAGAAACTTCAAAAAATTCCACAACCATGAAGACTACCCCAGATGTTCAAACCTCGCTTCCACTAGCTTCACAAGCAAGAGGAAGAGGAGAGTGTGTGATAGAAACGAAACAAAACAAGAAGAGGGGGGAAAAAAAATCTCCAATAGAGTACGCTTTGCCCAAGTCTGCTCCGTGCTCCCCCTTCGCTGTGTGTCGGCCGCATCGTCGATAAAGTCACAAAACACCGCCTTGTCCCTGCTGTCTTCTTCATTTTTTCCCCATGCCCAACAGGTGCACATTAGAGCGTACATAAGGGAACCGTCGACCCCAGGAGGGATAGAAAAGAAAGTCTTCCGCTTTGGGCGTGCCACACGCATCTCTTGCAGCTGTCTAGCATTCCCTTGGCCTGCCCCCCCCCCCCTCTTTTTTGGTCTTGGGGGGAGACCCTCTCCCCCTGTATTATCCCACATCCGGGCTGGAGAAAGAGGTAGACGCGAAGTTGTTGGCTGTCAAACAAAAAAAAAAAAAGGGCACAACACCGAATGTTAGCCAAGCCTACCTTCTAAACGAAGCCAATATCGGTTTTACTCATTGTGTGATTGAGAAACATGGCTTCTGACATCGGAAACGGACCGCACCATGCCATGCCTCCAAGGCTGCTTATTCAATCTGCTTCCACTTTGCTCTCTCTCCGTCTCTCCAGGCCAACAACGACTTGGACTTGAGCGCCCACGAATGTGGAGCCCATTCACCTACTCACACCTTATAACCGCCGCCAAGTCTTTCTCACAAAGGGACCAGGGCAAGGGGGGGGGGGGGGGTAGAGAATCCAATGTTCCCGGAAAGTCACCGCGGGGTGTTTAGATCTATTGCTTGATAGTATACCCAATAATCTATGTGCCATGATGATCAAAGCCAACCTAACTCCCGGAATCGCGAAAAACCCCAACCGACAAGGTACACACATGAAGCTCCCCAAACCGAAAAAAAAAGCAGGTACATAAATACTGATGAATCGGAAACAAGAGATCAGAATAGACTAGTCTAATGACAGACCTCATTATGCGGGTTAACATCCGATACTAGGGGTGTAAAGAAAGAGAAAAGGAGATGTGACGATGAAAATGTGGGTATGTGTGCCAAAATGCTCATAACACTAAGAAAAATCCAAGTCATTGAGGAAAAAAACAATTAGGAGTAATAGGAAAGAAAGAAGAAAACCAGGGGATATCCCAGCACCCAGACCCCAAAACCAGTCGCAGAAAACACAAAAAAAAGCATAGGAAGTGTCATAACTTCGTCCTCCCAGTCAATACTTTGCTCATCCAATCCCATAACCTTGCGCCCAAAAGAAAGATTTCCTGTCCCGTAATGTCCCTTGTGTCCCCTTTACCCTTGTCCACCGCCTCCGGCCAGCGAATGCTTGTGGCGTCAAATGCAAAGGTGCTTTCATTTCAGTCGATCACACACACACCACCTCTCTCTCTCTCTCTCTCTGTCCTTCGTCCCGGGCGGTTGGAACCGACCTTGGATCTTTGACATAACCCCCCCTTGTACTGTGAGGGTTGTGCTGACGCCAACGATTCAATAACCCTCCCCATGACAAGGCATGTGTGTGATGATAGGGCTGTCAAGCTTCTTTGCCCCTCCCTCTCCAGTGCCCCATCGGTTAAAGCCCTTTGTTCGCCCTTTTAGGCAGTCGTGCTTTCAAGTGTCTGACCAGTTTGAGTAGAGGCACGTCCCGAATGCGGTTTCATAGAGGCGGCTGTTGTTGGTTCGTCTCAAAAAATGAACTCGCAAGTGTCACCGAGCAAGAAGCCGCCGTTGACGCATAGACCGTCGGCGTCCCCCACCGTTTATCGTGGCGATTCCCCCCCCCCCCAATGCAGCAACAATGTGCGGCTCTCTGTCTTCCGAGGTGAGTGGTTTTCTTTCCCACTCTGATTTTCTTGTAGTTAGGTATGCGGAGGCCCCCCCCCTCCGTTCGTGCATATGTAGTGTAGTGTGTAGATGCGGCGGCGCTGCCTGCAGCTAGAGAGATTAGAGGCGGACGAACGTATCCTTGGATACCATTGGAGATTGTCGGTGATAAAGTCTGTCCGCCCCGTGCCAAATTCTCCGATTGCTCCTCGCCCAAATCTCTTGTTGGTCGCTATGTTGGTTGAGTCCATGACGGATGGCCCTACAAACCATGATGATGGTTCCAGTCACCAACGGTGCCATGCAAGTTGTCAAACAACCGTGCTGACTCGGAAATTTCTGCATTTCGAGGGTCGTTTGAGTAATTCAACTGCACGTCCGCAACGACGAAGGGATAGTGGCTCATATGCGGTGGTGTGGGATACATGGGCGCCTGGCCCACAACAGAAACAGGATGAATGCCCCCGGGGCCAGCATTTTCGCCAACCAATCCGTGGTCTAGACATGGGCCCTCCATGTGCAGGCCAAAATGGCCTCCTGTTTCTGGAGCAAAGTCCATTCTGTCGTCGTGGACGTGTGTAATTGGAGTCTGGGTCGATGCCGGCTCGAGCCGTGAAACAGGAACGACAGAGGAAAAGTTTGGGTTCACCATGCTTGAGCTTGATGGTGAACCGAAACCCTGCCGCATTAATGCGTATTGGAGCTTTCCGTGATGCTGCCTCTGTCCCCGCCTCGAGGTTCTCGAAGCACTCGCCGCCCAGCCGCCCTTCCGACCACTCATGGCTCTGGTGGAGCTGTACGGTTGGTTGCTATGTCGCCCCACGCCGCCGTTGGGGTGGCTCGTGCTTTTGGCTGTTCTTCGACTTGGGTTCCCCTTGCGGTATCTTGTGGTGCTCTGCACCCCATCACGAATGGCCCAGTCTTCTAGGACCCATTCAAATGTCCGCTTCGAGGCGCCGGATGTCGATTGAGATCCACTGTCCGCCGTGGCAGATGGAGCGGACCCACCGTCCTGCTTCCGGTCACGCCTGGTGAATGCCTGTCATGCCAAGGTCAGTTGCTTCTCTAAAGCCATGCCTCCTGGGGGCCACGCCGGCCCCCCCATGTTATCCTTTCTGTCGGGTGAAGGGCCTAAGTATCACTTACAGCGTTCATGCTAAGGTTGTGGCGGATGCTGTTTTGCCAGCCCCCCTTTTCTTGCCCTGCCTTGTCGGTGTTATTTCGAAACCACTGGTAGATTTCTTGCAGAGTCATTGCGTGACCAGGTTGGCTCATGAAGGCTCTGTGGATGAGCTTTGCGTATGGCTCATCACCCTTGACATGTTCTGTTGTGTCAAGATCCGTGAGAGTGGATAGGGTAAATGACTTCACCAAGTCATCATCTTGTTGCTCCCCCGCAGATGCTTCGTTTGTCGCACCAGCCGATGCAGGCGAACCGGCGCACAGCCCATCTGGAGAGCCCGCGCTGGAGCATGATGTAGGAATAGTAGGTAAGCTAGTTTCCATCATGGGAGATGATCCTAGGCAGGCTGCCTCGCTTTCGGACTCTTGGAAAAAGCTTCCAGTGTAGGGTGTGGGAATGTCTGAGCCACCGGGCGAGAATTCTTTAGACGAGGTTGGAGTGCAAATGCGCAGGTATGCAGGACTGCCCACTATCGGATGTTGCTGTTGCTGTTGCTGGAACACTCCGTGTGGTTGGAGAAAGCTTAGAGTTGGCGAAGACCAAGCTGTGGGAGATGGCGAATGAGTATAGCAGGGTAAGTGAATGCTCGCAGAAGTGGGCGAATCTTGGAAGGGGATGCAATTTTGAATATCTCCCGGGCCCAGCGGGGGTGATGGCCAGACTTGCTGGGATCTCGGCTGATGTGACGATTGCGGAGTCATATGAGCGCCAGCGTCAGAGCTGTAGGTTGCTGCTCGGAGTTGCTGCGACGGGTGGCAAGCGGTCTGGGGGTAGAAGCTTGTATCAGGAAGGTGATGTTGCTCGTCAAGGCAAGATGGTGACAGCATGGGAAACGACTCCGTCTTGACGTAGAGTGGCATAGGGCTTGATTGCTCTCTGGTTTCGGGATATGTGATGCTCGTGTAGCTGCTGACGGATGGTCCCCCATCAGAATACGGCGAATCCATGGAGAGGTAGAGAAGGAGTTGTGAGGCAAAGCTGTGATGATGCGGATTTCAAAGGAGGGGTTTCTTGTGATGGCTCAGTGACCTGGCCGAAACAAAGCTGGTGTCGTGACAACACTGAATGAGAGCGGGCAAGGGGAGAGTCGAGCCAAGTAGATATGTAAGTGGAGGTGGCAGAGTGTCACAAGAAACAACAAGATGGGACACCCGGCATAAAGGGAACGAAGAGCCGACGGGATGACAATAAGTATGTAAATGTGATCAAGGAAGGGGAAGAAATATCCAACTGCCTTGTTTGTAGAGATGAGCCGGACAATGTGTGCTCTGTTGATGAGAGGCACCCCGTCGGTCTAAATGGATGGAGAGACGGCCGATGATAAAGCTCTTCGGCTCCCATGGGGTTGGAGGCCAGGGACCTCGCCGCTTCTTACAACAACCAACTCCCGTGAACAGATAGATTTCCAGATCGACTTACAAGGGGTGCAACAAGCCAAATCGGACACACCATGGGCACTAAAGCCAAAAGGGCTGCCTACTCAAAGTCCATTCTTCAAGGGTGGGCCGGTGCGCAAGAGCATCCGAGCATCTCTCTGCGCACGAGTCTTATTGTGTGTACGTGCGTATGTGCAGTACAGGGAGAGAGAGTGTGTGTGAGAGAGTACATGTGTGTCATGTATAGCTAGGTATACATCTTTGTTGTGGATGGGGACAAATGGGTCCCCAGTAAACGACCTAATTCATCAAAGATATCTCTATGGGGTACGATGATACGTCCAAATAGGAAATCAGAGTGTCTGCCAGCATTGTGCTGTCGCACACACGCACACATACTGGGCAGGCTTGTACTAACACCCATGGTATTTCTGGTTGCCACACCCCCTCTCCCTCCTCTTCAGATGCAGTCAGTTACCTTTTCAGAAGGCTTTTTTTTTTAACAGGGGTCTTTGAAACGATGCCGTATGAGTGTGGGATGGGATGGCCGGCACTGGCTCAAGCGATCAGGGCGTGTAACCATATGGGAGAAGAAGAAGAAAAAACAGACAGTGTCTGATACGGGCCCCATCAGCAGCAGTGACAAGGAACTTTCCCATCACTCTGCATCATCATCATCATCAAGTTGTATGTAACAGGCATAAACATGCCTTTTTCCCTGCTCATTGATAGTAATGCAATGCATGGGGGATGATGCCACAGCACTAAGTCTTCATCAGGTTGTACGAAGCGAAGCACTTTTTTTTCCCTGGTTTTAGTCATAGGCTGAACGTCACTCGACGGTCACTCCCAAAAGCTCGTTTTTCAGCAAATAGGATGGCAACGGACGGCAGGTTTCTGGAACGGTAGCCTGCAGCCCGCGGCATCACCGTCCAGTACTCAATTAGATTGATGTCACCACCGCGACTTGCTGTCTCATACCCCGGTCCACGGAGAGAGGATGGAAGAGCAAGCTTCTATTAGAAGTTTCCATGATGCAAAACATCCAGGATCTTTAAGAAGCGGCTGAGCGACACTGTAGAGACAAGGATTATCAGGAACGCTCCGTGACTCCACCCGGAATACAAGGCTGGGAGCAGATTCTGCAAGCGAGCCTCACTGCACTAGTCCTGGTGTTTGATTGCATTTCGTCCCGCACAAAATGAAGCTCTAGCGAATAAAACTCATGTATGACCACTCACTCCAGGGTCCCGCCCCCCCCCCCCCTTCTTTGTTCAGAGGGTGTGTATTGAAGCGACGGCAGACATTCTAGAAATCCGACGGCGTAGCACATCCGTCAGGCGAAAACGTCAAATCATCTGGGTAGCAGAGTGGCCCCGGTAAAATTATCATGGAGGCCCCCCGAAACATCATCTGCCGTACTCTTCGGGAATCATTATAGCACAGCAGTGGGGTCTCAATCTTGTCGGCGGATCTGCAGTATGGGCGACAAAGCGCCAGGACTTCAGGGCTTCGAGGCTCCGAGGCTCCAGCACGGTTGCACGAGGATATACGTCAAAAAGAAATGCTTAGTAGTCCTTTGAGGACTGAGACGTTATCAAGGGATATATGATGGCCAAAACGTGTCAAAGACCACCTGAGCAAAGTGATCACCTCGTCCATTGGTTCAGAAATTGCTACTTGTTACATGCCGGAGCTTTGCAAGACATTACTATCGATCCTCTTCCTCTTCGTTTGTTTTCGCTGTATTCGTCATGGCAGATGGGGCTGGCTGAGAGGTTGCATATATGCCCTGTAACCTGGGGGAGACATCCCGCTCAACCCCTGTAAGATAAAAAGTGGAGGATCCACTACTTCCTGTAGAAAATCTTCAAGGAATAAGTCAGTCATTACAGAATCCTTCGAGATGGGAGCTTGCAGAATATGAGTTTGCTTGCTTACCTTTTTGAATTGGAAATGCAGCTGCAGGATGCCCTGAGAAGTGGTTGTCAGTATTGGCTCGACAAGGTCCAGGGGTTTGTTGGTTTGTTTGCAAGAAATGACCAAACCAACACTGCCGCGCGGTTGGCGGCTGCCACTCAGATATGTGGCGCTCTCAGTGGCGTTGAATAGATCGAGGGGAGACAACTTCGGCAACCAAGGGAAAACTTCTAGAAGACGAGAGACAACATACCTTATCAAATGAGCTCCTGAAGCCTCGCTCCCTCTTGGCACTGTAGTCCCACTCACGATCGACAATACGGAAGGCAATATCTTCATATGGTGGGCCGGCAATAAAACGAATGAGGCATGTGTCCTCTTCGCCCGCCGCAGCAAACGACTCGCCCCGCCTTCTACCATGTTCTCGAATGATTTTGAATGTCGGCGCCTTGGTCTTGTCCACCAAGTCTGGGTAAAAAATATTGAATTTGTATCCCTGCACCACTTTAGGCGGCGGATTGTCGTGATCGTAATGCGTCTGGTTGTATTTGTTCCACTCGTAGCCCATCTGCACTCTGTTGAAGTATTTTGGTTTGCGGGCTTGATACTGTCCGGACCACTGAGGCTTTGACCCCACCGGCAGGGCCTCCTCGGCGGTGAAGATTTCCTCATTCTCGGAGATGCCGCGGGCAGCCTCTCTATCGTACAGTGCCATTGTGGCCTGCGAAACATCTTCATTCCCGACCCCCCCGGAAGGGGCAGATTTCGCTTCGACTTGCCCAGTCGGAATGGTGGTTGCATTGTGAGGTTGTTTCGAGCTGCTAGGCTGACTGGACCCCCGTTCTACCAGGCGGTCTAACCTCTTCTTGCTGATTTCATCCGTTATTCGTGATAGGGTTGCTTTTGCTTTCCATACTTTGAGACTGCGCAGCAATTGCTCCCAGTAATCGGTATCAATGTCCTCGTTCGACCGCAATTTGGCCTTGATCTGTTTTTCGAGCGCCTCGAGTTGTTCATACGACTTTGGTGCGAGAATCTTATCAATATCGCCCGCAACACTGCTCACCACCCTTCCCTCGTGGTTTTGCGGATCGAGCTTCGCCTTCTGATCGGTACAGAGCATTCGCAAAGCCTCCCAATACTGTCGATTCCTTGCGTCTGTCTCGAGGATATGATATGACTTAATGTCCGAGTCAAGCGCATTCAGTTGTGCGACCGTTTTCAGATCTTGAATAACTTTGACAGGCGAGGCAACCTCAATATCGTTATCGCCTTCGTCGTCGTCGAAGATGTCGCGCTCCAAATCAATAAATCTCAGGTTAAAGGCGAGAAAATCAATAGGTTTTGCTCGTCCTTCGCGGACTCGAATATCGGCCTTTTTCTTGGATTGCTTCAAGACAAACTTGTCTTCATCGGCGACATACTGGCGGGATTGTTCATCTTGACTCAGGTATCGTGCTGCGTTGCGGGAGGTTGCTGATGGCGCCGGTTTGCTTGACTTGGAGATTCTGCTCCCTTGGTCAATCCGCGGAGCTGTGACATCTCGGCGGCGAGGCTCCTTTGAGTCCGCAATCATTGCTCGGCGACCTGGATCCATTTTGTTTCAATATTGAAGAGCAGTTGATGTTGAAACTTGGAAGGTAGCAGCGGTCCGTGTCGTAGAGCGCGATGTGATTGCGATAAGCACCTTTCCAATCTTTTAGATAAGCTTTACCGCCGCGCTATCACATGATGCCTTGAAATTGATACCCTAGAAGCAAATCATGATGTTGAAAAGGCATAGCAGCCAGTTCTCAAGAAATCCTAATGTGTATATAGCTTATTGGTATGTATTAAATAAACCCGATGTATTATGCGTTTATCTTACAAGCAGTGAAGTAAATGGAAATCTGCTCATGTTCAGGTAGCGGTTGTGCTTAAAACAAGTAGTCTTAAGATATAGTAGTCTCAATAACTACAGGATGGCCCAGTGAAGAGATAGACATCGAGCGACATCAGACATTATTAATAGTCTCATTATATACCTATCTTCATGACAAACGCCATAATGCTAGGGTATCAACCAAGTACCCAAAACCCATTAAATTCCACCAGTCCAAAGGCAATACTCCCACCCCCCCTTCCCTCTTATGTGCTTCATTAACATTGATGAAATGTTAAATCCTCTCTGTGGCATCAGACTGTCGACACAGACTACCAGTCTTTCTTAGGCTGCGTGCTCCCCATTTCTAAACCACGGATGCTCTGACTCCAGTTATGCCAATTAAAGTCCTCCCCTAACATGTCCATGTCTTCCCCGACCTTGTCGTCGAATCTAGTATTCATCGCCGTAAAGGGATCAGACCATAAATATGGTGGTAGATTGTCATCTTTTGGTGGCTGTGTTTGCATCAACATAGCTTGCTGTCTCAAGCTTTCATCGGTGGCCAGTCGATCTTGTGAAGCTGCCGGGTTGAGCGGGTTCGTTGATGCATTCGGATTCTTGTCGTCAGAAGATGTGTTCAGATTCATTGACCATAGCTCGGCCATGCTGATACCTGGCCGAGCCATGAGATCATTCATATACTCCATGGTAACGTCGGACATAGTAACTACTGGTTGATTTTCATTGCTGCTGGGCGATTGGACGTGTGGGCTTGACTGGTATTGAGAAGATGCCTGTGGTGTTGTACTCTCAGATGTGACAGAGCGTGCAGGAACTTGCAGACGTGAAGAGTATGGAACAGGATCAGCACCATCAGGCCGCATCAATATTCGCCATCTTTCTCTAATTTGTTCCATTCTGCCCTCTGCCCCGGGCACTGGCCCAAATCTTGCCTGGGCAGGATTCATACGTTCGGCGAAATCCAATTGACGGGCTTCCTCCGGGTTTGCCTTGAGACGTGCCACCTCTAATTCTCGATGGCGTTTGGCTCTCATGAACAGCTTACGCAATGGGAGGAATACCGCGACATGATCCGCTTTCTTTGCGTGCTCAACTGGGTCCCTATCGTAGTTGATGATCGCTTCCCAACCGCGTTCGACGAGGGCGGTCCACGGTCGTCGGCACGTTTCAATCAGTGTATAAGCAATGGCATGCCAATGTGTGTATGTCTTGAACAGCCAGTGATATTGCTTACACCTGGGATCGTCGTTTAGTTTGGTACTGTACTCGATGATTTCGATAGCAGCGACATAGATGCGTTGGCGAATCTCTTCTGAAAGCTCATACTCTGAGCCCGAGAAGAGCATTGGTTGATAAATAACCAGGCACATTTTGGCCATGATGATGCGGGAAATCATTGCCGCAACCCAGTATAATGGGTCTATCTCGTCCATAACGTGTTGGAGGAATTTGTGCTCAACTTTCTGATATACGTCGATGAGCATGCGCTCCTTTTCTGCGACAGTGGCATCCTCATCTTTGGAACCCGGTGCCATTGCAGTTGCTGCACTCAAAAGGCGTCTTGATAAGGCACAGATCTCGTATCTCACGAGTGACACGGCACAGTCTGATCTGCCCTCGCGAGCCTCTGGAAAATCGGAGCTTGTGGGACTGATATCAGAGTCATTGATGTTGGTAGGCATGCGAGTGTCGTAGCTGCGCTCATCAATAACCATATCAGAGCCCAGCTCCTCCGTACAGCGGAGATCCAGAGTTAAGATGGCCCACCACAGACGTCGCCTCATCTCAGTCTCGAAAGGTGAGAGTCCGAACTGGGTTCCATCGCGGTGAAGTCCCATGCCTTGGCCAATTCGAATCAACAAGGCCGTAAGGGACCAGCAAAAACGACTATCATCAACACGCCTGACAACCGTGAGAAACATGGTGAATGCCTGAAGAACAGTGAGATCAGACGTGTTGAGGAAGTTTGCCTTGGCAAGTGACTGTTCCAAGGCGAATCGATATTGCGAAGCCAGTTCATCCTTGCTTGTCCCGAAATTTGTTTGAACCTGTGATGGGCTGTTAGCTTGTGTTTTGGAAACGAAAGGTTGTATGCCTGCAACATACCTCGTCTGGCTCAAGCGAAATGACGGCAGCAAAATAGATGGAGAAAACCAGTGTCTCATTGCCCGGGCTTAGCTTTTCGGGGTTCTTTCGAGCTTCGCGGAACACGTTGTCAGCTGTCGGAACATGCATAAGCTTGATCAACGAATCGACATTTTCCTGGTATACCGACCACAAGAAGGTCGCGTGGGATGGTAGTGGATGGTATTTTTGCAAATTGACATCAATTGACCTGTAGCCAACTATGAAGCCATGGTGATCGTAACCTCCGCCAATTGCCGTTGCGGGCGATTCTGTTTGCGACGCTTCCTCGTAGTCGGATTCCTCATGATCCTCGTCCGTTAACCTCTGTGTTTCCTCTCGAATCGCATCAAGCTACTATTTATTAGCCTTTGATCACCAATGACATATCTCGCGCCTCGCAAAGAATAAGTAGCTTACCTCGTCGTTGAGCTTTGACCAGAAGCCACTACTGACGTATCGAGAGGTGCCCTTGCTATCATCAAGCACCAGGCGACCAAATGCCCTTTGAACATCTCTCCTTCTTGCAGTTTCGCTGCCATCGCTGGGAGAACTATTATCTTTGGGACTTGCGCTCGGAAATCCTAGAATCCTGTGGCCTGTGGGCGATGCTCCATTTGCAGCAACCTCGGGTGAGCCTGCTGCAGAGGGGAATTTGCCGACAGAATCCACATCAATCTGCCCACTCAGTTCCTCGACGATGCCTTCCAGCTTTTTCAATCGCTTAACCAGCTCCACCTCTCGCTGACTCGTTGTCTTGGCCGGCGCATTTGGATCCCTTGGTCGATGCTGGCGAGGTGCACGTCCGGGTGCGGGGAAGACGCATGGAATCAAAGCGCGTCGGCAGTTGGAGCATGGCATCTGCTTGTCGCAGCGGACCTTGCGACGGCGACATGTGACGCAAGACCGAGGGTTCAGGAGAGGAGTGTCGGAACTGCCCGGTGTCATGATCGGACCTTTGTGGGCATCTTGCCCTGTCGTCTGGTATATTGTAACATTGTGAGAATGATGGCCGGACGAGCTTGACGTTTCTTGTTGCGTTTGAGCTCTGGACGAAGGAACCGAGGGAGAGCCTTCTGCGCGCCTCACGTTGCTACTGGGATCGAAGGGCGTCGTCATATTTGGTCGGTTTTTTTTGCTTGTGGTATTCGAAGGGCGTCACTTCAATGTTCTTTGTTCCGGCAACTGCGGACTCGTGTGAGAGCGGGCAACAACACCACGGCTCGTGTTATCGGACAATCGTGCATCAGGCAGCTCGAGGTGCTGGAGTCATGCGAAGGTGGGAGGGCCTGAACAACCTGAGGTGTAGTGCAACAACAATGAGCGACCGCTTAATAATAAATAGAAATAGATGTTGGTTAGGCCAGGAAGACCAGGTCAGAAAGGCAGTAGTGGAGGGTCAAAAGGGCATATGGATTGGATCTTGGCTCAAAGGTGGGCATCCAAGATTGTCCACGAAGGAATTGGCGGGACAGAGAAACGAACCAGACAGGAACCCCCACCTCAGCCACTGCGGGACTCGAGGGCGATTCGGATCCTTGCCCTGTCCGCCCAACTTTCGGAGCCCTGGATCGTCATGACCTTGTCCGGCCCTCGGCAGGTAGTCTATCTGGTTGGCTATGGTTATTTGTGTTGGCAGGCGATTCTGAAACAATGTGATTTTTTTTGTGCTCAAACACACGACGAATTGGGTTCCAAGCCGTAATTAATCTCATGAACTGTACATGATGGCGCTGCTCACTCAATATGCTCGCAAAGTCATTCAGCTGCGTCGTCTTCATCTCAAAATGGGCTATTACTAAACACAACATGGTACGGTACGTCCTCATGCGCAGGAACTGGAACCGAGACCGAATGAGAAAAACCTCGCCGTGGCTTATCACAATCTGTGATGGTTGGAGAGTCCCACCCAGCATCAGCATACCTATCCTGAACGGCCTCTGTCCGCCCAGCAGTGATGACACCACACACCCATTCCGATTAATCCATGGGTTGCTTGGAAAATTGCCTTGTGTCGCTTGAGTTTGGCTGGCCAATCCCTCCAGAACTGCCACATGGGTTGTGCTTACGCTGTTGGGTCTAGAACCAACAACACAGCATGGTAGAGCCAATCATTCGGACTTTGCACAGTCGGTATGCGGAATCACAGCCAAACCAGATCAGCAAACAATAACGCAGGAGCATTAAGACCAACGGGATTGGGCAGAAAGGCGGCAATGATTAGAATAAAAGTGCATTTACCGTTGGTCAAGCCTGATTGATCAGTTGTTGATACCGACACTGATGGACCCAAGCTCCGCCTGCATACCTACGGAGTGCATACTATAGTATTACCTACTTGATACTGTGCAGGGCTCTCGCTATCGGATTCTACTCGCAGCCCTACATACTGGACGGCCCGACCAACAGGTTGGGTCAAGAATTCTTTAATTCCGCAATATCCGGATTTGGAAACGGCCGAGTCCTGGTCACTGAAAAGCGGTCATGTCAAAAGAGACTAGCTCAATCGCCCCCAGTTTCATTCTAACTTGAGGCATATCTATCTGATCCTGCATATGGCCTGTCGTACACCTCTGGGTGCGAGTGTGAGTCATTGTAGGCGCGGCCCTTCTTCCGATACTAGTATTAGCCACAAGAAGATTCCGTTCCTTGGCCAGCTTCATACAAGCACATCTTCCCTTATTAAGGGCAAGGTAGCATTACATCCCGCTACGGCATCCGTTCAGCGGCCGAGGATCTTGGTGGGGCGGTTCCGGCTCGACCCCACCATCCCGCCCGGCACTTCGGCCGCCCTTCGGTTGTTCTGCCGTCTCAAATGAAGTCCCATCTTTCAATTTTCTTAATGAAGAGCGGACTAGACGGTATTATCGGGTATACATTGACCCGATTAGGTTCCTAAGCAGGAGCAAAATAATTTAGCTGCATTAATTTCAACACTTGGACCCATCGACGATATCCTACGTCTCTCTGTCATTCATACACCTTTTTACCTATTCCTTTATGCGTTCCTCCAAGTACTACCCGTTTCGCTGATCCCCCCGCGTCCCTATCTTCTCTGGTACTTATGAATGACCAATGTCCACGTCTATCCCACTTTCGTCCATCAACAGAGATTCCCCCCCACGTTGTCTCAATCTCGACTGAACACTACGATATCGCCCATCTCACCCCGCACATGACGACGGACAGCATATGCAGAACAAGCGCATTGCATGGTCATTCCACGAATAGCATCCAAGAAAAGAGAATAATTCTACCCGGATAAGGGCCATCCTCTTCAATGACAGCTGGGTAAAAAAGCACCCTAGGGATCCTATCAAATCACTGAGCCAGATGCCGCAGGGATAATCCATGTGACGATATGAGCAGCTGAAGACTGTGAACCCCCATTCGCAGCCTGACGCAAAGACTATCCCAGAGTTTCTTGTGATTCTTACATCCGCTGAACCGAAGCGTAATGCAAACTCCTCTCCCAACCGTGATTAGCCGCTTGGGATGGAATGTCTTGAACAAACTGAAAGCTCAAAGCACACGCTAAAACGAGAGACGATTTGTGTTCCTTACCATGTGATAGCGGCTATTCACCACCATGACGGAACTGTGTCTGATCATTCGATATGACATTCCCTCATTACCGAACCGAATACTTGCCACAGCCCGAGATCATTTGTCCTATATCTGAGTTCATTGGGCTTTCAATTGGGATGAAAGGTGACACCATTACCGGTTGACCAATCGCATTACTCTTATTGATGTCGATCAACATATGAACTCCCTACGGATTGGCCGAAGGCAGACCGCTTGCTATATTGAACTGTAATTCTCTTATATTGAATCGCAAAAAAGGTGTGACCACGTGCTCCTGAATTGTATAGGAGAAAGCGCAAATCGCGGCCAGTAGTCACAAATACAGAGCCGCATGAAAGATGTGGTATGGCTTGATTGGCGAGTTTTGGCCAGATACCACCTCGTTATGCATCCGAGACCACGTTCAAGATCAGCTAGACACCTTAGTCAACACCTACTAGAGTGCTCCTGTCATCTCAACGAGTGTTGGTAGTCTGTCCATGGGTATGGATGCATATGAGGTTAAAAAGCAGCGCATTCCCCTCGAATGTGTACGGAAGCTTCATACGCTCCCCATGCTCTGAAATTTATCCATCCATCCATCAACATATCAAACCTATTACGAACCCAAAGTCCACTAAGACGAAGCAGACATGGCCACTGCGAGCGGAAGTGGGACAAAGTAAGTCGACAACGAGAAGAAGCTGTCAGTTACATAGTGATAACAATAAAAGCCACGGCCTGCATATGTATCTCAACGGCAATGAGTTGCCTGATAGATTGATGCATGCTGCGGGAAACAGCCAATGGTCTCCGTCCGGGGCGAAAAGTGGTGGCCAAGGTCCATCCAAGACTGCGGAGGCAGGTTGGGAAGTCGTGCACAAAGAAGACGTTGCTCATATATCGGCTACTGGCCAGGCAAAAAAGTAAAGTGTAGGAACCTTGACGAACTTTCTGATAGTGAGATGTTATGAGAATGAGCTTTTGCGTGGGGGGGGGGCATTTCAGCGGGTGGTTTTTTTTTAGTCTAAAGGGTGGTCATTTGATCAAAATACCCAATGCAGATTGATGATATGGAATTCAATACCCATTCAATTAAGAATTGTGTCATCGAATGGTAACACCGCAGAATGCGTAGTCCGTTTCTCCGCTGTCCACATAATGTCGGAATAATCCTATTCTTTTTTCTTCTTCTCTTTCTCCCTCGTATTTGAATCAACTGAGATTTCGTGCAAAGCTGTCCCAGATTGAATGCTTCATGACGAAATGCACAATGTTGAGATGCACCTCATGCCTGCGTGAATGCGGAGTTGGGAATTCCATGCACAATGACAACTTTTGACGATGGTGGGGCAATACAAGGTGCTTGTTGGACCGAAAATGCAACCACGCCTTATTGGTTCGAAAATCGCCACCCGCTTTGTTCCACAGATAAGCCCGTATCATCACGTGTTCCACCACTCGCTTCCCATAGGGTTTCTCACCCCACAGATCG
Organism: Cladobotryum protrusum; assembly: GCA_004303015.1. Taxonomy (NCBI): domain Eukaryota; kingdom Fungi; phylum Ascomycota; class Sordariomycetes; order Hypocreales; family Hypocreaceae; genus Cladobotryum; species Cladobotryum protrusum. Next base: position 2,231,991 of record RZGP01000002.1, on the reverse strand, counting down.
CAGGAAAATTTACCTGAAAAGCTCCCTTCCACGACGGCAATTCGAGACTCGGCACGTTTCTAACGACTTAACGCCCCCAAACACTCCGACACAATGGCCAAGCTCTCGTAAGTTAATCTGAATTTGCTGAATCTGATTATGTCGAAATTCCAACGATCCGTCGGGCAAGAGGAGGATGTGTGAAAGCTGTGGGGGAAATTCGAATTCTGGTGGTGTGGCATGAGGGGCGAAGCTGCTCGCATTGGAATGGCGATATCTCAACCGCCTGTGAGATTTTGAGCCGGCAATAATTATTGGGGATGCATTGGAACTTTGCCGACGACGAAAGGACGTTATGCTGCCTTGCATGGCGGAAAGGATAGCTTCAAATTTCAACCACACCGGACTGACAATTTTCCTATAGGCGTGGTGCCCCCGGTGGCAAGCTGAAGATGACCCTCGGTCTCCCTGTGTACGTCGAATCGAATCCTCGAATGCCAATTCTCTGGACCTCACCACTAACTCTCATACAGCGGCGCCGTCATGAACTGCGCTGACAACTCCGGTGCCCGAAACCTCTACATCATCGCCGTCAAGGGTATTGGTGCTCGTCTTAACCGATTGCCCGCTGGTGGTGTCGGTGACATGGTCATGGCCACCGTCAAGAAGGGAAAGCCTGAACTCCGAAAGAAGGTCCACCCCGCCGTTATCGTCCGCCAGTCCAAGCCCTGGAAGCGATTCGACGGTGTTTTCCTCTACTTTGAGGACAACGCTGGTGTTGTATGTCAACTCTCCCCCTCCGCATGGCCCATGAAAGACGAACCATCTCGATATTGAAGCAATGGCGGGACTCGTTCTGCGGACATTTTGAGCCTGCAGTTGGCTCCAGTATTGTGAACTTTGGCTAACTAGCTCTTGCGCAGATCGTCAACCCCAAGGGTGAGATGAAGGGCTCTGCTATCACTGGCCCCGTTGGTAAGGAGGCTGCCGAGCTGTGGCCTGTAAGTGCAAATTTCGCCCCCGAATGTTTCTCATATTCTAATTCATTTTCTGCAGCGTATTGCCAGCAACTCCGGTGTCGTTATGTAAAGTGTTTACGGGGGGAATGAAGAGAAAAGGCACGATTAAGTCCCGATGCGATCTATAGAGCGCGCGAAGAAGAAAAAAAACCACCTTCCTTAGAATTTGGGGAATTGGCGGAATGGGAAGTTAGTCGCTGGATTGGCAGGCTCTTGCATTTCGGTTGCGGCGTGTAAGGATGATTCATACCAGGTATCGCATCAAGGACAAGAAAAAAAAACTACAAGTCCAGGTTCCCTTTTCACGTGGCGCATGGTGAAGTTTTTCACGGCTGCCGGTAGATTCCACGTTTGTGGGCCGATGTATTCGTACTTTCTTCCCAGCCAAACACTCATAATGATGAAGCAAAGGATTTGATACTTACAACGATGTCCCCTATCCACTAGAAATGTCGAAATGCCCATCTCCCATCACCGGAATTTTGTAGAGCCTTTATTACCATGCTGTCCAATACCGCCTGCACAACACGGCCTTTTAGATGAGCTAAGTAGCCTACCCTGCACCTGCATGAACCACACGTTCAAGGGGTAATGACCTCTGATAGTTCACCCAACCATAATTAGCATATAGCTATCTATCTTAACAAATACATCTAATATTGGAGAGGATAAAACATATCCCGTTTTCTGTTTTGGGAGACCACTGCGAGATTTTGGTGTTCTACGTCCAGTGGTCATCTCAACTACTCTTGACTTACACGCACATGCGCGCTGAACTAGAATGCATATTCTATATCAAATTAAGCACCAACTATGACCACTCACTTCCATAGTATGCTAATAATCTACAAATCAAATTATATAACGCGTTCAATTCGTTAATCGATTAACCCCCCGCAAAAACCAAAAGACCAACATTGTGATATCTGTACTCCCACGGAAAATCGATTTATATAGTACGTTTCTTGATCAATTAGATTTCCAAGATTGCTGAGCATTTTGCGACCATCGTTGGCCAAATACTTCACTAACACACATCCACTATTTAATGACATGCACAGAATTTGCATGCCAAGCAATTCGTTATCATGAGAGCAGCAGTGCATTGCACTCCCCTCTAACAATTAAATACATGAAAGAAAAGCCATCTCGTCGATTCCACAAGATGCAAAAACGCTATATATACAACCGGCGCTTCTCCTCCCTAGAAGCCTATTCGAATTGCCTGCTGCAAGGCTCACCTTGGGGCTTTGTTTCTTTGCCCAACGCCAGGGAACCAGCGTCTCGTATTCCCTCGCTGGTTCATATGCCAAGCCAAAAAATAATAAGATGCTATACAAATTTCCCCCCTTCAATGTTGAAAAGTCTTTCCGTCTCGCATTATAAGTTCGTAAAGAATCCTTTTTTTGGGTGCCGATTATGCTTCCTTTGTGTCCACAGTTGCTAGCTTTACACCAGTTGTCCAACCCCTTGTATGTTACAATATGATCGCGACATGAATAACATGGTTCGCGTGATCTGGACGCATGCGTACTACTGCAATGCTGATCCAGAATATCGTGGCGACTGATTAATACAGTCCAAACCACAATCATCCCTCATCTGCTACCCAGAGACTAGGAGAATGTGAGCTATTTTTTTTGTGTTTTGTGTTTTTGGGTAACCTCATGTGACGATGACTGCTATCATCATGCATGGAATGAATAGCCCATTCCATTCATACCCTGAGTGAAGCCTGAGGCGGGACTGTCCTCATTGGATTCCTTCTTGGTAGGTTTTGTTGCCTTCAGTTTTGGTGCGAGCAGTCCACCCCTTTGGTCGGCCGCTGCCTGTGCAGCCTTCTTTGCCGCAAGGGTTGCTTTTCGCTTTTCAACGGCACCGGCCATGTTACCATTGGCCCAGCGACCTGGAAACGTGGTAGTTAGCATCGTGCTTCAATGATTAAAAGGAGCGTTAAATGACTTACTCTTCATGGATGCCGACATCTTTTCGGACTTGGTCATGGATTTATAATCCTTTTGCGGCTCATCTCCCTCTTCAGCATTGGGGAGTGAGGATGGGGTTCCCTTTCGGCTTGCTGGAGTGGTACGGACGACCTTGATCTTCTGAATTTTGCGGTTATTTGCACCTTGCTGAACTTCTGGTACAATTGGGTCCATGGGAATAGCTACTTCGTCCCCACCACGTTTGGTCCTCTTCTTAGGAGCCTGGCTGGCCTCATCCTCCTCATCAGGATCGTCCCGGAATCGTTTCTGACGCTTAGGGCGGAACGAGTAAGATGATTCTGCAGTATGGGATGATGATTCCGAGGAAGCTGTTGATGGCCTTGAGTCACCGTTGTCAGTTATAGCTGAAGAAGGCTCACTGAAGTTCTTTCCCTTGGGAATCTTCAGAGTCAATAAATGCCGACGTCTTGGCTGTTTTGGCTCTGCTTGAGGTTCTTCGTCAACAAATTGATACGGGAAATTATCGTCATCGTATTTAACGGGCTGCTTAACACGTGCCCTGCGAGCTGATCTGGAAGGTGTATCACGGATAGAAGATTCCTCAATAGTTGGCGGGGGCGCAAGGTTTTCCACGATACTTGGAACCGCCACCCTTTGCTGCTGCTGGCGTGGTATTCGTTTGCGTCTCTTTGCGTCCGGACCTTCCCCGTCCGAATTGAGGTCGCCATTGAAGCTTGACGCAGTGGTTGGCTGCATATCGTCGTTCTCGTTAGCCGTTCTCCGTCGTCTACCACGTGGTGGGACTGGGGTGGAGCTGCGGCTGACATCTTGCGTAGCAGTGTCGAATACCTGAACAGGCTTGCGTTGGCGTTTGCCTGTTACCTCATCGGCTTCAGTGGCCTTGGCAGTGGGTTTGGGCTGGTTGCGAAGTGAGCGGCCCCGGGTCATAATACCACTTTGCTGAGCCTGTGGATTCTGGCGACCAATCTTTGATGGATGAGGATCGTATTCGAAACCATAAGCAGCAGCCATGACCCGATCTTGACCTTGTAGATACCGAGTCTCACTCATGACATCTTTATCCTTGGCTTTATAGCCCTTGACAGCAAACTCTGGCTCCTCGTAGTTGATGCCGTGTTGGTGGAAATTGCGCGTGCGAGATTCATATTTGGAGTCGGCAGCACGTCTACGAAGCGAGTTTTCATAATCATCGACAATTTTGCCAAGGCTATTCCACTCGCTTTGCCACTCCGCTAGTGACAAGTTAATGGCATCGAGTAGTTCGTAAAGATCTGTGGTTGGCATGTCCTCGAAATTCTCAATGGCAGAGATGTACTCCTCAGCATTCCGGACCTTGCGATATCGGAAGATTCGTCTTCGATCCGGAGGTTCTTGACTCTCGGACACATCAACTTCATCACCATCATCCCCACCTGGGGCCGGTGAGTTAGGTACAGTAGGGTCGACGGATTCAGGGACTGGAGAACCCCGTATCGGGGTATTGAGTGCAGGAGTTGGCGCTTCTATACCAGCTACATCAGGCATATCATCAATATCATCGACCATTGGCTCCATGTCATTGGCGGCATCTTTGTCTTCTGGAGTCTGATCTTCGCTGGCGGCTGCTTCATCCTCCGTCTGCGATTTCTTCTCTGGATAGGTGATGAATTCACCATCGAGATATGGAGTCAAATGAGCCCAGCGACCGACTGGTGTGGGTTGGGGCTTGAAGTGGATTGTTTGAACAGGTTCAGACATGACGCTTTTGGTGTCAGGCTTTTCCTCATTGTCTGGAACTTGGGTAGATTGAGAAGACATTGACTCTGTTATAACATCAATGGATTCGGTGGGTTGTACTTCAGCACTGGCAATTTGAACAGAATCTGTTACTGCGGGCTCTGGAGCTAGCGATGCTGATGATGGCGACCGGGCCACATCATTTGTTATAGGTTCAGGACTTGAGATCTTAATGCTCTCTTCCTCCGGAGCTGTATTTGGAGCCTCTGTAACGTCGACCTTGGCAACAACCTCGGTATCCTGCAATCGTGTGGGAGACGATATTGAATGTCCTTTTGGTGACTGGGGTTCAGCTTCGTCTTCAATTGGTGGTTTCATAGGAGAATCTTGAAGAGTTTGCTCCTCAGATAGTTGGGGTGAAGGCTCAATGTGTTTTTCGGGAGCATCAGCTTTCTCATCACTAGTGGCTGCTAAGAATGGGTGGTTGGGCGCTGTAGGTGAGACTGGAGAAAGTTTGCTCTTGTCTGCTTGTTCATGCTCTGATGGCGTCTGGAGCGTGTCGCAGGTGAGCCTTGACTTATTCTGAGATAAAGTTTGATCCTCGCTTAGCTTGAAGCTGTCGCGGAATTTAACCTGCGGCTCGTCGGGCTCTGCCTCGACATTATCTGCAACGTTGTCTGTGACGTGGTTTGTTGTGTCCTGAATCGCGTTTGTAACGGATTCGCTAGAGGATGTCTTATTGATGGGTGAATCAGCGCCTTTTTTGGAAACGGTGCCATTCAACTCGTCAGCCGCATGGTCTGCATGAATGCTATCCGGGTGCGAGTTGTTGTTTGAGGCAAGTTTTTGTGGAGCCTCAGTAGAGTGATCTGAAGTTGAGATGTTGGAGTGGTCCATGTGGCCATCGTCTGATTTTTCAAAATCCGAGTAAGAGACGCCGACCTCAATAGTGTCTTGAACGTCATTCTCGTCTTCATCGATTTCCTCTTTGTAGGCCCTCATCTCAGAGGTTTTCCTAGCTGGGTTGCGCCGGCGACTTGACGGGGTGTCAGCGTCCACCGAGCCGCCTCTCCTCTTGAGACCGGTGCCATAGAAATCCTCAGTGTCGTAAGTGACTTCCGACTTGCGCTTCTTATTGCGAGCCGCTGTTGAGCTGGGGACCTCAACCTCGTCATCAATCTGCTCAAGCGTGTAGTCCACACGCGCCCGCTTGCGCAGACTGTGACCGCCCTTTTTCGGGCTGCCGGTTTCAAAGTCCTCATCAGCAATGCTGTAGTCATCCATGGTTTTTGAGCGCTTCCTCAAACTTTGACCGCGGTTGGGTCCTGGAGTTGAGAAAGTAAACGACTGCTGAAGCGACTTGTTGGCGCGGCGGCCCTGAGGGGCGGTTTGTGGTGTGTTAGTGGCATGAGCCATGACTGGACTGGCAGAAGGACGATGGTCCAAGGAAGCGTCCGAATTTGACTGAGGAGATGCTGAAGCACCCAGAGTTCTGCGACGGCTGGCAGTTGTGCGGCGAGCGCGGTCCATGATGACGGGGCCGGAGCAGCCTGTGACAGAGGCGAAAGGGGTGTGTGTAAGAGGGTAGATGAGGCAAGGGAGATGTCATCCGTGGGAAAGGGTAAAAATGTGTAAGACGAATCAAGAGAATATTGGCGGACCAAGAGGGATCAAGATGGGATGATTGAGTCAAGTGCAATAGTAAAGAAGAGGGCTCGTCGGGTGTTGATGGCGATGCCCTTTTTTTTTTCTTTGTAATGATGGAAGAAAGTGAGCGAAGATGAGACGTGACGTGCCGGGATTATTGGGCAAAGATTTCGAATGCAAACGACAAAGTCAATGAGCAATAAAGCATGAATAGAGACAATACGCAGAGCAGAGACAATAGGAAGATGGTCTGCCAGCCGCGGCGATGATGTAGCAGCTGGCCAATATCAGAGATTTCTGAGGTTGCAGCTCTTCCACGCTGTCAGTGCAGCAGCTCTCTCCTGGGCTGCCGTCGTTTTTCTCGACGATTGTCGTGGTTCGAATAAGCCAAGGCCCGAGACCCAACCAGAGCCCATTACGCTTCCTTACTGGCCCAAGCCTCGGGGGGGGGGGAGTGCCAGCCTCCAGACAAGTATCTGTACGTTCTTCTTCCGGGGTTCCTCCGCCGGGTAGATTCAGCCAATCAGAATACTGCACGCGGGCCAGTATACACGCTAGTCTGTTATGGGCACACTCAACGTACCCTTTTATGCCCTTCTTGCCTTGTTCTGCGCGTGTCATCAAAGCAGCAAGCAAGGGCTAGGGAAAAGGGCTGCTTTGTCTTAGCCTCCACTCTCTCACTGTTGCTTCAGGGCTGTCGCTTCCACTGAACTGCACGAGTTACAGCGCATGCAGGGGACAGATTATAGTGGGTGACGTTACCTAAATCTACGGTGTACTGAGCTAAAACTGCAATCGATCTCGCTCCCTTTAAACGGGGTACCTATCTATCTATGGCATGTTATTGCTTTGGTTATGATTCTTATGTTGACGACACTCTGGTCCTTAACATCATCACCATCATTTCTAGTAACCCCCATCGCCTTTGCAGCTGATCTTCAACCAGAAAAAAAAACAAAACAAAAAAAAAACTACCAGCTACAAGTAATTCCTTGCTGCTGCTCATTCCTTTACATCAATGTGTGTTTATTAGAGTCATTTTTCTGACGTCGTGACCACCAAGGCCTGCTGACAATTTTAAAGATAATATTGGATACTACTCACTCCTGCTAGGTCAGCTGTCGTTATCCTTGCCAGCCCCACCAAAAGGGAGCTTGACTCGTCTCATCTCCAACTACCTATCTCGGAAATCGACATCTTCCTTTTAACCAGATCCCATCCCATCATGGCTTCCAAAAAGACAAAGGCTACTCCGGCCGACGATAATCTCGACGATCTCTTCTCCGGCATTGGCGATGATTCCAAGGCCAAGAAGCCATCCAAGCCCAAGCCTACCTCGGCTGCCGCCAAAGCAATTGGCGACAATGACATCCTCGCAGACCTCGAATCTGAGCTCGCTCCTCAGCCATCGTCTCGCCCACATACGCCCCGATTGAAGGAGGCTGCTGCAAGGCGATCAACCGCAACACCGCCTGCTGGAGATGACAAGGTTGCCTCTGGTGCTGCTCGCAAGTCAACCGACAGCTCAAGGAGCCATAGAGTCAGCTTCACACCCGGCGCTGCAAGTCCTGATCCCCAAGAAAGGGCTGTTGAACAGCCTCAGCAAGCTGGTGGAGGCTGGTGGGGTGGCATTCTCTCAACAGCCAATGCTGCAATGAAGCAGGCTGAGGCTGCCTACATTCAAATTCAGCAAAACGAGGAGGCCAAGAAATGGGCAGACCAAGTGAAAGGGTTGGGCACCAGTATTGATGTTGGAGCTTTGAAGAGCTATGGTAAGCCAATTGACATGTCTACATGTGTGTTAGGGAATCACCATTCACTAACTCTTTACTTCTTAGGCGACGAACTTCGCAGCCGTGCGCTTCCGACCTTTACCAACATTTTGCACACTCTTGCTCCTCCCATCAGCTCCCACGAACGCCTCCTCATCCATATCAGCCACGACTTGGTTGGATATCCATCTCTCGACCCTCTTATTCATGGTGTTTTTTCCCGTGTCATGTCTCAGGTTGAGGGCGGTGACTTGCTGGTCGTTCAACGAGGTCACGAGAGCGGTTCCCGACGGTCGTACGATTCATCTGCAGGCTGGCGGGACGGGCCTTGGTGGAGACAAGTCAACACGCCTAGAGAGCTTGGCCTGGTCAAGGGAATAGTTGAGGGCACGAAGCTGTGTCGTGCCAATGCCGATGCATACTCTGCTGAATACTTCGCCACCAACGGGGGTGTGGAGGCAGCTAAGACCCGGGCGAAGGAGGACATGAGCGAGACCAACCCTGTTCGAACATCGGACTTGTTCTTGTCCGTTCAGGCAATCTCAATAGATCAGGATAATGCTTTGTTTGCTCGGACTGCATCGGCCGAGAAAGAGAAGGAGTCTGTAGATGAAGAAGATGCAGACGAGCTCATCTGCTTTGCCGTATTCATTCTCGACCCTGTTCATGGGATTGAGTTTTCTACCATCAGTCAGACTATGCCAGCCAGATGGGCTCACTGGCTTGATGCTCCCAGTCCGTTGACACCCCAATCGGGTGATGATTCGCAGGAAACTTCAACCGGCCTTATTCCTGAGGAGATTCGAGACATTATTGAGAGTGGTGGTGTTGACCCAAGAGAATGGGTGGCAGAGTGGATCGAGGAGGCCTTGAACTTGGCCGTTGGTGTAGTAGCCCAAAGATATGTTGCTAAGCGGATGGGCGTTGGCGAACGCACGCTGGGCCGTGGCACCAGATTGAGGCAAGATGTTTTGCTCCAGGAGAATGCTGGCGAGGCAGCCCGAGCAGGCCTCATCTAAGGAATACAGTGAATGATTTGATGTTTTATGCAAGTTGAATGGAATGGTGAACTTGGTAGTCACTGGGTTTTCTGTCTGTTTCGTAGTGAAGAAAGAAGACGGTTTCAAACCATGTCGTTGAATCCTTTTTATAGGTATCAGCAAACCATGTGAAAATTCTCCTGTTCACCAAGAGGGGACCGCAGAGAGTTCCCTTTACCCATTCCAAGATGTCGCAATTGCCTATATCATTACTTGCTATGGCAGACATTCAGTGTTCAGCTAAGGCCAACTAGGATAGCTCGAGAGGTTAAAGGGGATAGCAGACCAACGAGAGATCCCATCGGTCGAATCATGGCTGAAAGCACACTATTTTCGCAAGATGGTATTTGCTCGCAGAAGACACTGACTTGAATCTTCCTGTGGATGATTGAATATCCTTTCTAGTCGCACCCAGAGCAAATGGAGCTTACGACCACAGACCTTGTTCCAGAAGCGACCGAGCTAATGTAGCCAACAGAAACAATACTCACCTATGAAACTTACTGTTGATAGAATGGCCAACTAGATCGGAGAGATGTCGCATGCTTCAGACACATGAGAGGGCCGGTATGTCACATTCCCCACCGACTCAATCAAATCTGCACCAGATCAGCATGCAATAACCCCGAGGGATAAGGATAAATTCTCAGGGAATCAAGTCAACGTTGTTAGAGAGGATAGACCCTCCGCTGGTGGTGTCATACCACAGTGATCCATGTTGGTGCCAGGGAATCTCTCTGCGCTGTAACAATATGCATGTCAGTAAAATATGTTCGAGGACGAGACTCAGCATGAGAGTCAGGGGCTCAGTCTGCACTTACACTTGATTCGTGCCAAAGACTATCACGTTGACTTTCCAAATATGCCTGAGAGGTTCTTAACGATAGATCCATACGATTTACTGTCATTCAACGTGATCATTCAAGCCTGTGAGGTCTATGGTGAAATAATGGAACATCCCATCCCCCATGCATGGAAAGGTGCCCCAGCACCAAGAAGAGTGACAAAGCCCTGCACGCCGTGCCTGATTGTTCGTTGGATGGGTTCCGTGAAGTTACCGATCTTATAAGAGCAAGAGAGGCCACGGTAGTTACAGACAAGAAGATGAATTATAAGTGACCGTGAGAGTTATTAGGAACGAGTAAGTTCTAGCATATATAGAAACTAAGTCTTCATCAACCTAGTGGCGAAATAACGTCCAACACGAGAGTAAAGCTCTATAAATGCTAAATCCCCTCTCCAACAACTGCCTTGCGCATCTCACCTTTGGCAGCCCTGGTTGCCTCCTCCATATCTACCAGTCTCAACGGGCGATATTTTGGCTCCCACATCTGCTCTCTGACCCATTCCTCCAGGTCCCCCTCATCACTCGGTATATCCTTTTCGGTTGCCATATCTTCAGCTACGGCGGCCTGGATTACTTTCTTCGCCACTTGTAGAGAGACTTGTCTGACAGTGGTGACATCTGGTAGCAGTGGCGCTGTTGGGTCGTTTAGTGCTGGACTTTGATGAGCAACTGCTTGTACCGCGGCGACGAGCATTTTGTCAGTAAGGAGTTTTGCGCGACTAAGAATGCAGCCGAGCCCAATTCCGGGGAAGACGACGGAGTTGTTGCATTCGGCGACGTCAATTGTCACATCTTTCCCACCCTCTCCCCAAGGTCCAGTGACGGGATCAAAGGGGGAGCCAGTAGCGACGAGAGCCTTGCCGTCCGTCCATTTAAGGAGGTCTGCTGGCTTGGCCTCGTGAAGACGCGTAGGGTTGGAGAGTGGGAGGATGGTGGGACGGTCGCAGTTTTCGTACATGGCCTTGACGATTTCCTCTGTAAATGCGCCTGGGACGGTGGAAGTCCCGATGAGAACGTTGGGTTTGACTGTCTTTATAACTGAGAGGAGGTCTCTTTTCTTGTCCTTCCAGTCGGATGCGTCTTTGACGTATACTTTTTGTGCGCTGGAAACCTCAAGATCTGAAGTGAGGAGACCCGGCCTGTCAATCAACCTGCAATGTGTTAACTCGACCCAAGATTCCTCGTTGTAATCGTCTCGTACCAAATCTGCTTTGATGATTCCTCATGGCTCGCATGGCCCTCAACAGCCATAGCATCCCTGATCTGATCAGCAATCCCCGCCCCAGCACTTCCAGCTCCAAAAATAACCAGACGGATATCCTTTAGCTTTTTCCCGGTAACGTACAATGCAGCCATTATGGCAGCAAGAGTAACACAGCCAGTCCCTTGTACATCATCATTAAAGCATGCCATCTTGGGTCTATACATTTCAAGAAGTCGTCTTGCTGTGGTATTCTCTTAGCATTCCGCCTCCCTTGCTCGAGATATTAGCCGGCCTACTCACCGTTACTCAAGCCAAAGTCCTCAAAGTGGATATATGCTCGAGGATATAGCTCCCGCGCAGATTTGATAAAGGTGTCAATAAATCGATCGTATTCCTTCCCTCTGACTCGTCTCCGTCGAAGACCAAGGTAAAGATCGTCGGTGAGAAGCTCCTCATTGTCTGTTCCACAGTCGAGTCCCACGGGAAGAATACGATTTGGATGGATTCCGGCACAGAGGGTGGCGACGATTCCTTTGGCTGTTGAGATGAGACCGCCCCCTACTCCTTGATCCCCAATGCCGAGGATTTCTTCGCCGTCTAATTTTTATGTCAGTCTGGTGTTAGTTTGAGCCAAGTTACCACGGACCTGTTACGACAATGTAGTCGATGTCGTTGGGAGATCCCCAAAGTGATAAGTTATGATGTACGGAGTCGATATCCTCAATGTTTAGATAGCAACCTTCTGGCCGTCTAAACAACCTTGAGTAATTCTGAATTGCATCGCCTTCGGTTGGGGTATATATGACGCTGAACATTTCACCGATATGAGTCGAAACCAGCTATCATATGTCAATAACTGCATAAGATGAGGATATCGTCTGACCCGTACATTGTAATACAAAACTTCATTCTGATCCTTCAAGGAGGTCAAGAATGTGTTCTTGGCCAGGTTATCAGCTATAAGGGAGTACTGCTGATAAGCCCTCTTCACTTGTTCATCAAGAGTTTGGATATTGGCGGGAAGAAGACCGGTGATGTTGAACTCGCGTCGTTCCTCTTTACCAAAACCCGAGCCTTTGTTGAATGTTGGACTGTTGAGCAATGCTGTACCAGTGAGAGCACAGTCAAGCGGGCCGCTTGTGCTCAGCGGCAGATGGCCAAACTTTGACGATTTACTTTCAGCCATGTTGTACTAATTTCAGATAAACAGCTGGGCTTGAAGGTGTCATGGAATAAGAATAAAGTTGAGTGATCAAGTTGGCGAAAAGGAAGCCTGATGACGAGGGAGCAGGCTGTCACTACAAGATAATGACGTAATGGTCGTCCGATATATATTGCACCATGCAGCACATCCCAGTAATGGAGCTTTCAGATAGCCATTTAAGAATGGCATATATACATACTTGTATATGCTATGGATAGCATAATATTGCATCTCCACCGGCTACCTAAAAGAAGATCGGACATCTATGCTCGCTGGATGTTGTTCTCGTTGCCCGTGATCCTTTCTGTTACGCTTGACGTCTATTGAATGTGCAACTGTCGAGCATCGTCCTTCTTCATTTTCACCCTACAGCTCTAAGCACGCAAACATACAAAACAAAACATCCCTCTCACGCACATCAGACCGAAAAAAAGAAAGAAAAATGTCGGAACTCTTGGAGCCACGCCCGTGTAGAACTTGTCTCCCCAAATGGGAAACAGACAGGCACGGACTATGATGGTCCTTATTAATCTTGCAGCAAGAAAGCAAAAAGGAGAGAACAAAGAAAGCCCTCTCCCTTTCATCAATGCGCCAGCCTCTTCCCTGTGGACACACAAGACGCGCGCCACGTGGAAGATCTCTACCAGGGTAGAGACTCGTTGGAGTTGCCCAAGTGGCTGGCATGGATATACTGCGACGGGAAACAATGTCACATAGGAGACAAGAAAGCAGGACCTACCGTTACGCGCAGACACAGGTATTGGGCCGTGTTTTTTGGTCTGGTGTCTGGACGTTTCGTTGCGGACGTTTTGCGCGCATCTGTTGAAGGAATGAAAAGAAAAGAAATGCAAGAGTGAAAATTCGAACAGACATTTCAATAGCAGGCGGATGTGGCTGGTGGTGGCTCGGGATCCACTCAAGCAAGGCCCGCTAAGCCACCTGAAAGCCACGCCCGAGTTCACGCCATCAACATTTACACGAAGATGTAATCTACATTGTTCTCCGTACTGCGCACTCCTTAAAGGTTTCGTTGTGTTTCTTTATTTGCACCAAGTTAGTTTGGCATTTGAATATTTGACATGTTCTTCATCATGTCCAGGACAAGAGACAATAGATCCCAGAACCCCCACCTTTGGTTCAGCTTAGCTCCCAATTTACAAGTCATGTATCGCTTCACAAGTGATTTAGATAGTCTTAGCAAATAGATAGTTGTGCGTTAATCAAATACCATCATCAATATACACGTTGGACAGCCAGCTGTATACTCCTGGGACTGCCCCCATGGCAAATGGGTATCCAACCCAGTCCTCACCATGCCTCATATATACTGACTTATATACATCTCTTTTAACAGTACATAGCATAAACATGATGTATCTACTGCTTGCTGTTGCCGTTGTTGCCCATCAGGTTGGGAGAGTCGTTCAAAGCACCAGTGACCTTGCCAGGAGTGGCATTGGCAAGGAGCTTCTTGGTAACGGCATCAACGCCAGTGACGCCATCAACAGAGATGGCATACAGGGCAAGACCAACAGTGTGGGGGGTGGCCATGGAGGTACCGGAGATAATGTTGGTGTCGGTGTCGCTCTTGATCCAAGCAGAGGTGATGTTGGTGCCAGGGGCAAAGATGTCAACACACTTGCCGGTGTTTGAGTAGGTGGCAACGGCCCACTTGATGTCAACGGCGCCGACAGTCACGGCGCTGGCAGCGGAAGCAGGGGACTTGGTGCAGGCATCAGTCTTGTCATTGCCGGCGGCGACAACGGATAAGACACCCTTCTTGGAGGCCTTGTCAACAGCACTGTTGAATGAGTCGGAAGCAGCTGCGCCAAGAGACATGTTGATAACAGCCTTGGCAGTTCGCTTCTGCTTAACAATGTCATTGGCAGCCCAGTTGAAGCCATCCAAAATAATGCTGGTCTAGTGCCCAAAAAAAAAAAAAACGTTAGCAAGAAAGAAAAAACATCAACATGTTCTATGCAGTTAATCGCACCTTTGAGGATGTGCCCTGGAACACCTTGACAGACAAAATTGTCGCCTTCTTCGCGACTCCAAAGGTCTTTCCACCAATAGTACCGGCAACGTGTGTGCCGTGTCCGACGGAATCAACCTTGTCGCCGGGGAATGCGGTGAAGGCAACACTGGCGCGGCCCTCAAACTCCTTGTGAGTGGCCAGAATACCGGTGTCGACAATGTAGGCAAAGGTGCCCTGGCCGGCATTGGTATCGTAGACGTAGTCACTGGCTCCAGGCGCCCTGTGGGAGACGGCGGTCAGGCCCCAGGTAGCATCAGCCTCAGAGGTGAGCTCTCTCTTGGTGAGCTCTTGAATGTACTCGAGCTCCCAGATCTGGTCCGCCTCAACAATATCAACCTATCATTGTTAGAACTACTCTTCTCAGTATCAAAAACAAGCAATACTTACATCAGGGTTGTTTCGAATCTCGGTAAGAGTGGCCTGATCGAAAGATCCAGCGTAACCGTGGAAGTCATACTCGCCAGTATAGGTCTTCTCAACGCCCTTGTATTGACGCTTGTTGATGGCGCGCTTCTGGTGGACAGACTGAACCCATTCAATGTGGCTCTCAAGATCCGCCTCATTCCGGCCAGACTTTAGGGTGACGATGTAGCTGCCCTCAATGGCTTGGCCGTGCTGGCTCTGGATGGAGGCTTCGCCATCCTGAACCATGGGAGCCGCCTGAGCATAGGCGAAGAGAGTAGACGCCGCCAGGACGATGTTCTTGATGCCAACCATTGTGAAAGAAAATGTAAATGAAGAGGACTGGAGATGAAGGAAAAAGGAGTTTTTTTTTTTTGCAAAGGAAAGATGCCGTTTTTATATGCTCTTGTTCTGATATCCGCCTAACCGCCAAGAGATATCATGAGACGGTGTGTCAAACTTGCACCCGTCTCTGTACCTTGTTCCATGTACCCCATACTTTCATGGCATGGTTTTGGTGGACGGAATCGGATGGATTCCAAAAAAAAAGTCGCACTATGACAATGGTTCCTGAGCATCGAAAGTGGATCGTGGATGGTCGTATCCAGGAGGTACACATCCTTACTTGATGTTCAACCTGGGGTAAATCGGGCACGCCGCTGATAAGACGAATCAAAAAACGGAAGGAGACGAGCATGTTGTTGGACACGGCAGAGAGACACGAAAGCTGGGGTTGGGCGGGTTGCCTCCAGACCTTGTTTTGAGCACGGGTCTGCCCGAACGAGAGCGAGCTTGGCAATGCCACCCTCACCATCGGGTCCACGGGGGCATCGGCCGAGTCATTCCGTTGGCAACGGATAACCTCAGCCGTATGCTTGGCATGTTGATTGGCCATCATGGCCTGGCTCAGCTCTCTCGCTCTCTTTCTCTATGAGCGGTATGTTTGGCGGTAGACACATCCTACAGCAAATGGAAGCTTCAATCAAAGCATAACATGTTGATTGCAATGCCGAGGATCTCCATTCTCTTCATCGGATTATGAGATGAAGCTACCGGTTGTCGGGGATCTGCAACCGAATAGCTGCGGGGGTGGTATGTATGCATGTAGCTTAACCACATCTCAACGGACTTGACCAAGACCATGAGGGCGAGCTAAGTAGGTTAAGCATTATGCATAATCCGGTACTCTGTGCCTGGACCATCGACAAAGACCCGGAGACTTTTTACCGATCTGGAAAGTCGAACAAAGGAGGCGTTCTCTCGGACTCGAATGGCGTCAGGCTTGACGGACCGTTTAGCTCAGGTTTGGACGGTTTGGTGGGATTGTTTGTCGCCAACTGCGCGCCAAGTCTCTGGCAGGTCTCGGCCGAACAGATTCTTGGTTGATGAAATCCGGTTCTTGCAGCTGCGGTGAGACTTGCTGTGTCCGGGAGATGAATGAGGAGACACTTGTGGTAGCTGAGTTGTCTGCCATCTATCCTCGTCGTCTAATTCATCAGAGATGCCTTTGGTAACGAAGGCCATTCATCAAGTTCCAACCACGAATTAGGACAGTCATGCACACATGAAGTTCCACAGACAGGTCCGGCAATTGGCGTGGTGGATATTGAGACGTGATCCGAATCCCGGTGTGGAAACGTGGACACGGACCAGGGCGTTTTAACAAGCAACGCTATCTTGTAATGCACCCTCTTCTGATTGGCCATTTTTCAGATTGTGAGACAACCTTGCAGCTCAAAGAAAGCCCCAGGAATTGTTTCCCAGGTTGTTACCGGCTTCATTCTTTGGCACAACAAGTATCACGCTGCAGTTCATGTGAAGCTCATACTCACACAACCCTCTCAACCGACATTCATCTGGACTATTCCTTGAGCTTAGCAAGAGCCAAGCCTGAGACGGAATCATGAGTGTCCAAATCGAGGTCGTGGAAAAGAATGCGGGGGGTGCAGGTGAGAGATATTGATCAAGGTACTGACTGGTGATGCTGTCCCGCACCTATTTGGAATTGGCAATTGTGGGGAGACATTATCAGCAGTATTATAGCCCATTCATACTCGTTTCACCGTGTGGAGAAGGATTAGAGCGTCGTATTCCGAGATCAAACGCGATATCTCGCCGAGTGGATGTTCAACAGGCACCTACACCACAAGACATGTGCACATGAGATGTGAGTGAAGACCCGACGGCAGAAATCCCAACTTCCACTTCTTGCACGAGGTCACGCCATCGCTCTTCTCATCAAGCATATCTCCCAAACGGCCTTGTCCAAGCACGGACACCCTAGAAAGGATGGGTCTGACGAGTGGTCGAATTTGAAGCATAAAACTCCTCATCCTCTTTGCCATATGGCGAGGCTTCATTATTCATGGCGCCGATGTACTTAAATTGATCTGGGACGGATGCATCCCCACTGTGTTTCTCGTGGTCGTAATATTGTGGGTTAAACCTTTCCTTCAGACAGTCTATAGATATAAAGAGGACTTGAAAGCGGTGCTTGAAGGTTTGTCACATTCAACACTTACCCAACAGTATCCCCCCCCCCCCCCCCCCCCCCCCCCCCCCGAGCTCACTCAGCGCCGTGTATCTATCGGCAAAGACATCTATACTTTGGCCTTTCTTTGGCCGTATCCAAAAGGGGGCTCTCGATGCTGTGAGGGCTTCAGGACCAGACAGTCAACGTCCAGCTGCTGATTGGACACAATGGAAGAAGGAGAAAGGCACTGAAGGAGAGCCTCTTATTGAGGACCCATCAGTCCAAGTACTGTCCAAGAATATACCAATTGCTCCGAACGCTTGTCTGCTTCTGAATAAGACAGCAGGAAATATTTCCTGTGGTAAATGGGTTGACATAACTGTGGCAGTTCGTGCTGTCAGATAATACGACAACTCTCAATACGAACCTCACCAGGGAGACACCTTACGGATATAATCATATAAAGACCAGTCTATTGATTTGATGCCACAAAGGCTTGGCCCTCATTAGATGAATCCATTAAAGAGAGCCTACTTGTATATCAACTTAAAACTGCATCCCATAGTACATCGTTTTGAATATGGTGCTCTTTATGGCACCGCTGACACCAATACTGACACGCTCACCCGGAACCAAGTCAACCATATTGTCATCAAACTTGATTTCGTCATCCGCACATTCCACGACAACACCTTTGACAGGCAGATTTGTCCACAAGACAACAGAACTCTCATCTTCCGACAGCTCTGTCTCAAGATGCGGTTTGCCAACAACGACATGCTTAAGCGGCTGTGGCCAGTCAACATGCCTGGCAACTTGCTTTCCATCCTGGTACAAATACAAGGCCACAACAACACTATCTTGCGATTTATTAAGAGGGACATCCATGGTGGTTATTTCAGTTGACTGGTTTGCTGGCAGAAGCTGCTTCGCCGACACAGTCTCCGAGAATATCTCATCGCCTAACCTGACATTCCATGCTTTGACGACGCAATCAACTGTCACATCCTCAAGTGAGAGATTGGAAGCCCAGATCTCCAGAACAGATTTGGTATCGTAAACATGAGAGTGTTTGCTTCGAGGAGACTGGTGCTCACTGCGCTTCACGCCGATGCTGAGAGAAGCCATTTCCCGCTTTATGGTGTAGTAAGCCGCCTTGGGTCGCAGATAATAGTCGCATATGGACCATGAAGTGACAGGCCAGCAGTCGTTCAATTGCCAAACAAGAGCACCGCTGCAGTGTTCACGCCCGGGGCCTTTCCATTGTCGCTTCCACAGACGAAACGCAAAGGCCAGGCACTCAGCCTGCATTAGCTGAGTATAATAGATGAAATCTTCAAGTGGCTCGGTGACATATCGGAAATTCTCGGCGAGATACAGAGCAATACGGCGTTCAAAACCTGTTGCTTTATTGTGAAAGTCGACTGTACTTGATGATGAATACCGCTCCGGGTCATTCTCTCCCTCAATTAGAAAGTCATTGATGGTATGAGCAGAGGGGAATGCCTCCATCCCGAATTCCGATACAAATCTGCCGACAAGTTTGTCGGCGTTTTGATACTTCTCCTGGTCTCCGTGCCAAATATTCCACTGATGAATATCCCCAATAGTTGGGTCTCTTGTATCCTTGCCACCCCAGGGGCTTCCGTAGTGATAGTATGTATCGGGTATCAGCTCTCGACAAACATCAGCCAACGTCTTTTCATAGATGTATCTCGCAGGAAAGTCTGTTTTGAGCCAGTTCTCAGGGTTCTTGTCCTCAAAGTCGTAGGTAAGACCCTCGCTCTCCTGGTATTGATAATCTTCATTGTTACCCGCCCAAATGACAATGCTGGGATGATGTCGCAGTAGTTTCACATTCTCTCTCGCTTCTCTCTCAATAGAATTGAGCATCTCTGGCCAGCAGGGGTAATTACCACATCCAAATAAAAAGTCTTGCTGTACCAATATTCCCAGAGCGTCACAGGCGCTGTAAAATGCAGGATCTTCGTAGATACCGCCACCCCAGACACGAATCATGGCTTGATTCCCATCGGCCAAAAGCTTAATCCAATCGTAATATCGCTCGCTAGAAATACGAGGGGGGAAGCTATCGGCAGGGATCCAATTACTTCCTCCACAAAAGATGGGAACATTGTTGATCCTGAAGAAGAAACTGGTGCCTGGTTGATCTTTGAGCGGTTGCTGAACCATCTCAGCCTTACGAATACCAATCGTCTTAGTAATGCAGTCTATTTCATCTTCGCCATCTAATAAAGACGCATATATGGTGTATAAAGGCTGTTCACCGTAGCGTATTGGGTACCAGAGTTTTGGATTCTGAATGTCAAACGTCACGGTCGTATCTTCCACGACATCAACAGTCTTAGATGCCACCTTGTAACTATTCAAAGTAAGCCCGAAGCGGATCTTTGACGCCTTTCCTTCGACAGATGCGTGAAGAGCTATTTGTGCGTGATCTAATGAATCATTGAGGGTGATATCAGCGTACAGGTCAACCACGCGAGACTCATAGACCTCGAGCTCGATGGGTTTCCAGGGACCACAAGTGTTGAGTGTTGGACCCCAGTCCCAGCCCTATGAAGTGGGTTAGTACTGAACGAAATCGGGGTAGTGTAGCACAACGAACCCAGTGGTACTGCGCTTTTCGGACAGCAAGTCTAGAGTGATCCCCATTCCACTCTCCCCATTTGTGCTCCGGATACTTCTCGACCAGCTCCCAGCCCCTCAAGCATGCGCTGTCAAATGCAATCGCAAGCTCGTTGGCACCACCCTTGACGAGCAAGCCGGACACATCCACACGTTCAGGGATGAACATGTTATCCGTTTCAAGAATCACCTTCCCATTCAGGGTGACAGTGGCAAAGGTGTCCAATCCATGAAAGACCAGAACAGCTTTTTTCGCCGCTCTCTATCCTAGGAGTGGTAAACTGCACCCTATACTGCCACTTGGCTTCTGCAACCCATTGAACATCCAGCTCATTTTTGCCCTTGAAAGGGTCAGGAATGAGACCATGATGTAAGAGATCAAGGTGAATGTTTGTTGGGAATTGGGAGACGGGTAAAAACGAAGCATCTTCCTTGTCCGCCTGCTTGAATTGCCAATTTTGGCTGATGAGCATGATTCTTCGATTAGCCATCCTTTCTGACGAGGATAGCGGTGACAGTCAACAAGGCAGAGTCTGTCTTCAGAGTAATTGGCCGCTGATCAAGTGAAGAGTCCTCAGATCATGCGTTTGTTGGTTGTAGTGTTAGTGTAAGTAGGAGGTTCATTAGAGGTTCATGCGGGGGCGGGGCAACGACGCAGCAAGATATCACGATCAATAGGCTCCTGCACAATAACAAGCCATCCTGCGAGGGAAGCCAAAATGTAACGTCAAAGATCGGCATCAATATGGATACTCTAAGACTCGCCATGAACCCTTTATGCATATAATTGCGACATCGTGGCGCATTCAAAAAGACCCCTCGCATATACAGGGTAACTTTGTAAAAGTGCGATCCATTCCAACTGTGAGAACTGTAGATACTGCATGTTGCAACTCATGATAATAAAGAAAGAAAGAAAAAAAAGGCCACACCAATTCTCAAAAGGCTACCTTCTGCACTGATGAGCATCTTCTTCCAAGCAACAAATATCTATCCCTAGGTACGCCTAAACACCAAAGACGCTGCAATGAAACGGCCCCCCCCCCAACTTCATTAACACCCTCGCCAAACGTTCCATATAATCATACCCGTCAGTCGCAAGATACCTTCCTATCATAATATTCGTTTCGTTTGGCTGGTACCAGGAAGCCAGTATCATCATCATCATTAACAGCATCCCCCTCCTCGTCGGTTGCTGAGAGTAAAGACCTCTTCCCATTCTCGCAAGCCTCCCCAGTTTTGTGATCGATTCTTCCCCCTTCGCCGTCGTCTCACGCCACCAAGGCCGTCATCAATCGTTCCACCTGTCATGGAGCTCTTGATGCTGCCTCCGTCGCTGGCTGTGTTCCATCCGCCTCCGTCGCCGTATTGGATGCCGCTCATGGGGTCATCTGGGTCGATTTCGCCGAGCTCGATTTTGGTCAGGATCATCCTCGCCAACCGATGGAAAATCTCATCTACACCTTCCCCATTTAGAGCGCTGGCTTCTGTAACAACTGGAATGCCCACAGTACTCGCCCATCGACTCGCTTCGGCTGTTGAAATCTCCCGACCCTCCGGCGCAATCGTGGCTTTCTGTTGCGACCCTGCCCCTATAGACCCTGTGTGATCTCGATATGACGAAGGGGTCATATTGCTAAAGCTCGACGAAGAAAAGGAGTTGGGCGTTGGGTTGGCGGTGACGGTCGCAATAGAGCTCACGCTGCTCGGCGTGGGCGGGGGCAGACTCGTATCGATCAGTTCAGAGGCAAGGTCGAGTTTGCTGCCGACCAGCATCAAGCTTAGATGAGGCGATGCCAGCGCTCGAGCGTCGTTGAGGAACGGCTGCAGCCCTCGGAATGACAAGTGGGATGTGAGGTCGTAGACCAAGATTGCGCCGGCTGCCCCGCGGTAGTATGACCTTGACACGGATCGAAATCGCTCAGTGCCTGCTGTGTCCCATAACTTGGGTAAGACTGTCAGTATCCAATACCGTTGGTTTGCAATAAGAAGAAGCGGTCGCATACCTGGAGCTTGATTCGTTTCCTCCTCGACCCGCTGCCGACTTTTATTATTTTGGTCGCAAACTCGACACCGATGGTTTGTGACGACAGGACTCTCCACTCATTCTTGACGAAGCGATGCAAGAGACATGATCTATTGACAACGGCGCATCGTTAGCAAACGCTGGGCAGCTTGAGACCGCTGGAGCCGTATTCCGCAAGAGGGTTTACTTACTTTCCTGAGCCGCTGGGTCCGAGCAAGATGATCTTGGCTAGATAATCATACATGCTCCCAAGCTCCTACTCCATCGTCAGACCAGCGCTCCCTCAAAAACTGACTGGGAGAGACTTCTCACCTGCTCGGGGCGAGCTGTCGCTGTGCTATCATCGCTCGCAGCTGATAAGCCCCTCGGGCGCATCTTGGGCACTTTCTGTAACCTTTTTCGATGTCGCAAACGGTGAGGCTGTCGTCTAAACGCCGCAGTCGCTTCGCAGTCGATATCGACAAAAACAGAACAGGTCTGTCCCAACAGAAGCAGCCTCAGTTCTTATTGGAAGGCAAGATGACGTATCTTTGCGAAAGAAAAAAAAAGGGATTTGATGGGTGTGGTTGTTGACGTGACTTGTGGACTAGTCAGATTGGCTTGCCAGGGATGTGTCACCCAGAATTGCCCTCTGAAGCCTTTTGTCTCTCTCCCTCTGAAGGGGGGGTCTCGTGCCATCCACTCATGTACTCATGCACTGCTGCACTGCTGCACCGATGCGCTGATGCACTGAGAGCGATAACAAAGGTGCCAATGACTAAGCCAATTCAGCTGATGAGCAACTCTGGTTGGTGAGTTGGTTTTGGAAGAGATAAGATACGAGAGCCCTGGAACTCTGCTGCTATGGATGTCATGGTGTAAGACTGAAGGGAATGGGTGTTTCTTATCCCTGGATAGGTACTCTGTATAAGAAAGAAAATCTTTCAGGCAAAAGCTGGATATAGCTTAATTATATTTTTAATAATCAAAATTTTCTTTAGCAATACTACTTTCTTTCTTTCTGCCATGATCCGCTTGAATTGGCGTCCGTCTGTGTTCCAACGGCCCGCGCCAGGCAAGTAATGGAATGGGTACACTAATAAATGCCCAAGCTCAGTTCACTGCACTGTCAGTGTTGTTCCATGTCATCCATCCAGGAATGTCCGCCTATTTCCAGACAGAGGGACGGGACAGAGGGACAGCCAGACAGGCATACAGTGGATGTTGCCAGCTTGTACCGAGGTCCCGGCAAAACCTTTGACGTAAAAAGAGACCGATTTACCAATAATACGTCAATCAGTGACGCGACAAGGACTTCTCTCAACTTCACTCTCATCAATCAACAACATAATTTCTCATAAAATAAATATCATCATGCAGATCAAAGATCGTACATTCATCATTTCCGGCGGTGCTTCCGGTTTAGGAAAAGGATGCGTTGAAGAAATCGTAAATGCCGGCGGCTCTGTCGCGATTCTCGATCTGGGTGATGCCGCTGCCGGCCAGGCGTTGGAGAAGGAGTTTGGTGCAGCAGTCAAATTCTTCTCATGCAATGTCTTGCATACCGAAGAAATCGCCAAAGCCGTCCAGGGAGCTGTTGCTTGGGCCAAGGAGACTGGGAAACAGCTGGGTGGTGTCATTCCTGCGGCTGGTGTAGCCCTTCCCGCGACGGTATGATTCGGCCTGTCCACCAGCTGTTATTCTTGCACACTGACTGATGCATTACAGGTTCTTGATCGTCATGGCGAGGCATTCGACTTGGATGGGATCGACTTTCTGCTTGGTGTCAATCTCCGAGGCACAATTGACCTCATCCGCCAATCTGTTGTCCACATAGCCAAGGTCGACCCTGTTGGTCCCGACGGTGAGCGCGGTGTTGTCATCATGGTCAGCAGTTCAAGCGCCTTTGACGGTCAATACGGCCAGGTCGGTTACGCAGCCACCAAGGGCGCCGTCGCGTCCATGGCTCTGCCCATGTCTCGAGATCTGGCACGTCATGGCATCCGTGTAGTTGCCATTGCTCCCAGTCTGTTTGTGTCCAACATGACCAAAATGATGGGCGACAAGGTGAAGAAGAGCTTGGAGGATACGTTTGTATTCCCCAAGAGAGCCGGTAACCCATCCGAATTTTCAGGTCTGGTGAGTAAAACCAGGACAACTGGCTTTATTGATCCTCAACCGAGACTAACGCAATATTGTAGGTGAAACATGTTATTGAAAACCCCATGTTGAACGGCGCCGTCATTCGTCTTGATGGAGGTTCAAGACCAAGCAAGATTTGATGGCAATTTTGAGGACGAACCCTAGATCATAGCATATGTATAACATCTTACCAATACCATACAAACTGATGATACCCAGTGTTAATCCAGGCTTATAACACTGTATATCTATCAGAGGAGTGACGTGCTTACAAACGTCCCATATTTAACACCAGTTCCCCTCGCCATGTCGCCATCTCTTCCATTCAACCCATTGTTTGCATTGATATTTGGTTAGATTATAGACTGCGCTGAAGATGGCTGTCCCAACACCTCTCAAGATCGCCATTCTGGATGATTACCAAAATGCCTCCCTTCAATACTTTGAGAGATTCAAAGAAGCGGGCCATGATGTTGTCGTCTTAGCTGACACCCTTCGGCCGTATCACTATCCGGATACTCCGCAGTCAGTTAAGGATGCTCTGGTAGAGAGACTTCAGCCATTCCATGTCTTGAGTATAGTCAACACCTCATAAATCATATACCGGTATGACAGGGTGCTGAATATGATGCAGGTGCCATGCGAGAGAGGACTCATTTCCCTGCCGAGTTACTCCACAAACTACCGAATCTCAAGCTTATTCTAACCACGGGCCATCGCAATGCGGCTATTGATATAGATGCTTGCAAAGAACGAGGGGTTGTGGTTCTGACAGCACTCTACGGACCCCGCCCAAAGTCCAAACTCATTGACAGCACGACAGAGCATATCGTGACCATGATACTAGCCCTTGCACGAAACATCTCGGAAGACGACGCATCTGTCAAAGCAGGGGGGTGGCAGACTGACTTTACTACCGCGTTGTCGGGAAAGACGCTGGGGCTTGTTGGCCTGGGCCGTCTGGGCGGCGCCGTTGCTCGCATTTTCCACCTCGCTTTCGGAACGAAGATTATTGCTTGGAGTCAGAATCTGACGCAGGAAAAAGCTGACGAGCAGGCAAAGGCCTCCGGTTTGCCGATAGAGGTGAATGGGGAAAAGACGTTCAGGGCAGTTGGCCGAGACGAGCTTTTCCGCACCGCTGATGTCGTCAGCGTGCACGTCGTTCTCTCAAAGCGCACCGAGGGTTTCATCACATCTGAGGACCTAGAGAAGATGAGGCCAAGCGCATTCTTCGTGAATACTTCCAGAGGACCACTGGTCAAAGAGGAGGATCTGCTGTCAGTCCTCAAGGCTGGCAAGATTAAAGGTGCTGCACTGGATGTGTTTGCACTTGAACCTCTTCCTGCGGATAGCGAATGGCGAAGCTCGGAGTGGGGGAAGAATGGTCGGAGTAAGGTCCTTCTGACACCTCACACAGGTTATGTCGATGGGGATACCATCACCGGTTGGTATGAAGAACAGGCCATTCTTCTCGATGGGTGGATCGCAGGAAAGGTGTTGGGAATCCAGTTGACATAGTAGCAATCTACTCCTCCTATGAATACAAACGATTACTCGAAATATCTATGGATGCTCTTAAACCTTTCCTCATCCTTGACTTGTCGCAGCATTAGGTCCAAAATTGATCCAGATTTTATCATCAAAGGCCACGAACGATCATCAAGGCGGAGTGCCAGAGTGGTTAATGGGTATGACTAGAAATCATATGGTTTCGGCCTCGCAGGTTCGAATCCTGTCTCCGTCGGATCTTCATCTTTTTACTATTTGTTAAAACGAAATCTTTCTTTTTGTGAAACGAGCCTTATTCTTTGTTCTTCTACATTCTAAAACGTAATTATTTCGTTATAGGTCTTACACTGGTGTAAGCTGCGCCCATTGAATATATGTGTGAGCAACTATTAATCTCTAGGATGAGAGTTGGTGGAGATGACGTTTTGCTTACCTCTTCGCAACTTATTTCTTCATCCAGTGATCACCCAATTTCTAGTCAGGACGGAGAAATAAGCATGTGCCACTCCAGCCACCCACCGTTCTCAAGTCTTAAACAAAATCTTCCTAAACTTCACAAGTCATGGCCCACAAGACTGTTGTCGGATCCGTAAGAAGCCTATTCGCTTATTGGGATGACAGCTTATCTGGTCCGCTCTCTATGCATTACCTTTGCGTTATGCCAACCGTGCGTATTTAAACCCTTGGCGCTTGGGAGTCAAAGCTGGCCCCCCCTCTGGTAGATCCTTGTCCTGGTAGCATGCGAAATGGGGCACGGTTCAAGCGGCAATGTGAACTGTTGCATTCATATTGCAGAGTCGAACTTATCAGTGAAACTTCTCAAACGCAAGTTCATGTAACTCGCTGCCTTGTCCCCCATCATGCTCTCGGCGTAAATGGACCCGGCCAAATGGAGAAATGGAGTCCAAGGGACGTTGAACCACTTCTTCGACCAAGGCGAGATTAGCGGTGAGAAGGGGGCCGTTCGATAATAATCACGTCGACCTCTTTTTCTGGACGCTTTCCTGTTCGGGCCGGGTAAGGGTATGCTTGAAGTAAACTACGTTTGTATGAGATCTTATATCTTACAGCTAAACTAGGGGCAATGAATACGCGTCAACGGAGAGACTCTGCCCCGCGAATCGAGTTGTTTTTGGACTTCTTGAAGCATAGGCTAAATCACCATGTTGTATGTATGCCTTGGCATGCTTGGTCTTCCCAGTCTGCTCAGAAGCAAACTGAGACAATTGCCTAGATTTTTTTTTCTCTCACTCTTTTCTTTCTCTGGCTTCGGCCCGCAATCAGATGTTCCAGTCTTCTGCTTTATTAGCGGGTTCCTTGCAGCTGACTAGCGGCTGAACATGACCCCCCTCCCCCTCTCCGGTAGGAGATTTGCTGATTTAAATCATGCTGCAGGTAGAGTCAAATGATGGTGTGAGCATTGTGTGTGTATTTCAGCGACGGATGGATAGCCTGCGACTGACCTGATCAGAGCTGCCTTTTCAAGTCAGAACCATAGATATATGATTTGGTCTGATAAGGACCTTGGGTAGAGGGGTGATGCCACCAGCCCTTAGGAGAGAACTTGAAACGTGGGGGATGTCCGTCGATCCGGTGGGGCAGAGGCAGCAGGGGGGAGTCAGGCGCCGCATGAATGATCTGACAATGCCCGCCAACATTTCGCTGATCCGCTGCCCACACATGCCAAGATATCTCTGCTCAGTGTGTTTGGCCGACAACCTAGTGTGCAGGGCTTTGGGTTGCTTCCCGGCTTGTCCCACCCCCTCTCCTCGGTCGACAGCCTCGAAAAGGGTTGCTCGATTCACCATGGTGTTGGCACCATCCAACTAAGGAGTTCCGGGATCCGTAGTCTCATGGAATAGGCAGGTAACCACCCAGACCAAGTGCCGGAACCGCCGTCACAAGGCCGTGTCTTGGGGACTCTTGGACTCTGTGCCATTGTGTTGCAGAAAGGAGCAGAGAAATATAAAGAACAAGTTGAGCCCGGCCATTGCCTTCATAGCTTTTGTGATTCTTAGGTGCCATAGCAATTCACAGCCATCATCCAATTCACAATGTTGTCATTAGTCAAGAAGAGCCTTTTGGCGGGCTCAGGCCTCGTCTCAATGGCCCTCGCCATCACCCCCATCGCCGACTCCGACATGAACAACCTTCTCAATGCTGGTGGTGTTGATCTGGCCATGAAGGCTCAGCCCATGTGGTTCTTTGGCCAAGCCATGAACCAGCCTCCTTGCATCCCAACATCTGCGTTGACCGTGAACAATCAGCAGACCCCTTCTGCTGCGCTTTGCGACTACCCCAACACTGGCTGCAGCTGCCGAACACCTGGTGTTTCTATCGGAAACCCATCTCCCAGCTTCCCTGTTTACTACAGCTATTCGAAGTGCAATGATAGCGAAATCCGAATCCAGTACTCACTCTTCTATGAGAAGGACGGAACAAATCCCCAGGGCGTTCTGGGCCATCCCTAGTAAGTTACCTCAGCCATTTGAACGTTTTGAGCCATCGGCCCTAACCATTGATAGTGACTGGGAGCGTCTCATCGTCGTTTGGGCCAAGGGAAGCGACAACAACTGGCGACAGAACTACCTGCTCTTGTCCCAGCACTCCGGATACGCAAAGAAGAACTGGGCCGACATCCAGAACACCCTCAACACCGCGGACGCCAGCCAGCGCATCGGTGGTGACAACGGTCGCCAGAACCTCGATCACCCCAAGGTCTACGTTGCCTGGAGCAAACACGCCCACTACGACACCAGAAACACCGGCTGGAATGACCCTCTCTCCCAATTGACCGACAATGCCTTCCGTTCTCAAGATTGGTGGTATTTCAACACGGCCAGCGACTACATTCGATGCGATAGATCCACTCAATGTGGTCAGATCATCGGCGGCTTGAACTGGGGCGATGCCTCCTCCAACCCTCCTTCCGTCCACGACGGCCTTTGCTCTGCTAGCTAAATACCCATCCTAAATGACACTGAAAAGTATTTTTCCCCCCCTTCTACATCAGACGTTGCGTGGTCTAGATTACTCAACATCGCAAAAAACATGTGATTTTTTTTTTGGTGTTGAGGAAATTTCCTTTTAGGAATGAGATTTCCTATTAGGGAAGGTGGCTTAAAAAGTGGATATCGCATAACCTGGGGTTCCCCACATGCCGCCACTACCCATGGCCACCTATCAGAGTACGTACCGCCACCACGCGTGCACAACTTGATGGAGTCAACAGAGGAGGTTGAAGGGAACGAATGGCGAGGCCAGGGTCTCAATGGATATGAACATCACATTTTTATGTATCTTATTTGCACATTTTGAATACCGTACATACTTACCTTACCTATCTTACCCTATAGTCCCTCTCGTTGATGCACAATGTTGATTAATCAATCACCGAATGCGTGTCTCGCTTGGTCTGCGACACTCGCACATGGTGTAACAAGGTAACATTGTGAATTCATTACCATGCATAACAGACCAACAAGCGAAGCCACCGTACCGCGATCCTTACTATAGTCCTATTATCGGATCATTTCCCGCCGACGAGGGGCCGAGCATTGATAGTTTACATTCCTCCCTTGTTTGTGTGCCCTCCCCTCTTCTTGAGAGAAGCTGTGATGATTCATGAGCCTCGCTTCCCCTCTGCAGAATAATAATACTCGCCATGTCCGAGAAGGTAGATGATGTAGGGTCAGTGACCCACGTAAAAACTGAAGATTTCGACAATGTAACACCACCGTATTCTAACAAAAATTCGCGTATTTTTTACTAACCAAGTCGCGCGTTTAGAAGGACATCGACACCAGAATCGTCACCGGCAATGAGGCCTTCAATCAGGCCATGCTGGAGGAGCCTCCACAGCCGTGGACCAACTCCAATCTTCAAATCTACCTGTTCTCCATCGTAGCCTACTTCTGCGCCTCAATGAACGGCTACGACGGCAGCCTGATCAACAACCTCCTGCAGAACCCCACATTTCGGGAGCAGTTCCACGTCGGAAATGCAGGCCTCGGGGCGGGAATCGTTACATCCATTTACATGATCGGCGGCGTCGTCGCTCTGCCGTTCGTGGGTCCCGTCATGGACGGGTGGGGCCGTCGCCTGGGTATGGGTCTCGGTGCCCTCATCATCATTGTAGGGACCATTGTCCAGGCGACGAGTTCGGAAAGGGGCCAATTCATGGCTGGTCGGTTCTTGTTGGGCTTTGGCGTATCGTTCACCTCGACCGCGGGGCCGACCTACGTTGTTGAACTCAATCACCCCGCGTACCGTGGTGTTGTTGGTGGTAAGTAGACAGGACAGGACATGCTTTGCTTCTCTGACCTTGACGCATGATCCAGCAATGTACAATACCTTGTGGTTCTCCGGAGCCATCCTCGCATCCGGGGCCGCTCGTGGGAGCATCAACCAAAGCTGGCGCATCATCGTTTGGCTCCAATGCCTCTTTTCCAGCATAATCGTAGTCTTTTGCATGTTTCTCCCCGAATCACCCCGGTGGCTCTACGTACAAGGCAAACAAGAGCAAGCTAAAGCACTGTTGGTAAAATACCACACCTTGGATGGCGCGAATGCCGAGTCGCCATGGGTAAAGCTGCAAATCCACGAATACGAGGAAACCCTGGAGCTCAACGGAGCAGATAAGAGGTGGTGGGACTACTCGGCGCTTTTCCGTAACCGGGCCTCAATGTATCGACTCGGATGCTCTGTCGCAGTCTCTGCTCTATCCCAATGGTTAGGCAATGCCGTGCTGTCATACTTTCTGGGGGCCGTACTGGACTCTGCCGGATACAGGGACTCCATCTCACAGGCTAACATCACCTTGATCAACAACTGTCAACAGTTTCTCTGCGCCATTTTTGGTGCCTTGATAGTCGAAAGAGTAGGACGCCGCTTCTTGCTCCTATTCTCCTTCACTGGGTGTACAGTCATCTGGGTAGGTATGACCGTGGCTTCATCCCAATTCGCAGAGTCATTCGTTGGCAACGATGCCGAGGGCAATCCGGTTTACTCTAATGCTGCAGCATCCAAGGCCGCCCTGGCAATGATCTTTCTATTCGGCGCAATATTCTCTGTGGGCATCACGCCACTTCAAGGACTCTACATTGTGGAGGTCCTGAGCATGGAGCAGAGAGGTAAGGGTCTCTCCTTTGGCAACCTAGCCACCAACGCAGCGGGACTTCTCAATCAATTTGCCTGGCCAGTTGCTCTGGATAAAATAGGCTGGCACGTCTATATAATCTTTGCCGCGTGGGATGCTATCATGACGGTGTTTGTTTACTTTTTCCTACCCGAGACGAAAGGGCGGACGGTGAGTACATCCTTTCGATTGCAATTTTGACCATGCTGACGAATCTGCAATACAGCTAGAGGAACTTGATGAGATATTTGCTGATAGAAATCCGGTAAAGGCATCTATCAAGAAAAAGGCACTTTCAGTTAATCGGCATGGTGAGGTGGTTGACATTCAGGAAGGATAAGCTATAGACAACTATGCGCAGCGCCGCGAACGCTCAATGTTTAAACTCTAAGCATTCACTCATATTGCGTGGCAAGTTGGTTTTGTTATTGAAACGGAACCCCTTGATATGCCGTCGATAAGTCCCGCTGGGTGACAACTGTAGTACGCAAGACCATAATGTTGAAGCCAGAAGCTTCCAGCTGAGATTTAATACATTGCATGTCGTATGAATAACTGCAGCCGATCCATAGGAGAAACGAAAACATCATGTTATCTGGGGTCCATGGCCAGATATTGTACAATTGATATGACCATTGATGAAGGATGAACAAAAGAGAAAGAGATAGGGATAAGAGGAATTACCGGAAAATTCAGAAGTGAAAAGGAATAATAGATACGAATCCGTCTACCACATTCAACTTGCCTTTAATTGGAACGGAGTAGCTTCATTGGCTTGACGCACGTGTTCGATCCCATAGTATGGGAAATATTGTTCACGTTGACAAGACCAAATATATATCCGAAACTTGAAAATAGGACTCAGGATGATAGGCAAACCTCTTTTATTTTCTGTACTCGTACATATAACTGAACATACATGTGCCGAGAAACTGGCTACATTGCAAAATAGCTATCTTGTACTACCAGCGAATATAACTTTCGTGTTGAAGCAACCAGATCCCCCATTGTTGTTGATGCCCTCTTAGAGAATGATGTACCACCTGGAATCATCCTTTCAACTCGAATCCTATTTCCTCCAGTCAAGTATTGGTTCGTTGCTAATGCCAGCTTTTTTGTTAGAGCTCAGCACAAACCGGTGGCATCCTCCAAACCAATATGAACCATTATTTGTTGGCCAATCGTCCAAGGCACGTCTGGAGTACAACAAAGGGATCGGGACCGTCATCAACAAAATTCTCAAGTATTCTTTCGAGATCGCGGATGAACCTGATTCCGTAGAACTTCCATACCGATCCCTCCATCACGTTCGACACGGCAAAGTCCTCAGCAGTCAAAACCAGAGACGTCAAAGATTCATGAAGATTAGGATTGGCACCTTCCAAATCGTCCTTCCAGCTATCCGAACCAGAGCTTGCATATACGCCAGCTAGGCGACATATGGTTTGTGGCATCCAGTTCTTCAGAAATTCGAAGCCTTGAGGACTGGCCTTTTTCGCGTTGTCGGTCCAGTCGATTAACGCTGTCCAATCCTCTGTTACGGCACTCTTTGCAATATTTATGTGTTCTGTAATCCGCTCGACAGTCCATTCATCCCTGGCGGCATTCTTTTCATCATAACTCTGAAGGTAAGCATGAAGCTCGCGAACAGCAATATGGCTTTTGTAAAGCCTTCTGAGCAAGATTTTTTGACATCGTCGATTTGTTCTTTCGTAACTAAATTGGATGTGTTTCCATGTCTAAGATCCTCTTGAGGGCCGTTAAGAATGATAGGAAGAAGTTTATCATCCACACCCCATCTCACACCATTCAGGAAAGAATGCCGAGGGTCTCTGCTGAGTTCATCCAACCTGGAAATGACGGCTCTTTTCAATGCTTGGCTCGATATTCTACCGAGAAATTCGGATGGCAACCATGACGGTTGATCTAATGGGGATACCGGCTCCTCGGTTTGTCTGTCAGGAGGTTGATGTGCTTTTGAGGAAGCTGCTTCCGAGGCGTAACACACCCGAATAGGGTCTATCGTCTCCAAACTACCTTCATTTTGGATGCTATTTTGGGACTCTTTATGTCTTGCCTTTTTTGAATGCGACCGTTCATCACCGTGGCTGGGTCTCTTGGAAGATTCGCATTTCTGTTCGTGTATTTGAATCTTGTTGTAATCCGAACCCTGCCACACAAGAGTGTAGTGTGTTTGAGGATACAAAAGAGACATCATGTCATCTGCTTGAAGTCTGTTCAAGCCCTTCCCATGTTCAAGGGAACTAAAAGACCGCCTCGTGTCGTTGCCAATCTTCTCTGCTGCTATGCCACTGGGCAGAGCAACGGTGGTCAGGATACTAGAGGTTCTCATGTATGAGGGCAAACCGTGATTGTTAACAGCTCCAATGCCCGTGAGCAACAACTCATTCGAATCGGGTTCTCTGATGAAGTCTACAGAGGCGAGACCGGGCATCGTGGTTCCCGGCATCATACTGGGTAGAATCGAGACCCGGTAATTGGTCGTGATTTCTGGAATCTTAGATTTCACCTGTCCGAGCAGATACTGGATTTTATTCTGGTCAATATCCCTGTCGTTGATGTAAAAGCTATCATGCCACGAAATGTCCATGTTGTACATGTGCTGGGCGAATCGCCATGGGTGTGGATACTCTGCTAGGCCCTGATATTCAGTCCACCTAAGGAGGTGAGGAAAGTAGATGATGAATCTAGCAAGGCTAACTCTTGGTACATTACGAATAACGTTCCCGCTTATTTCTCTTTTCGCGATGCAATGTTCCTTTTGTAGAGCAGAAGAATCATTGCGAATATCTACCCACACATGACAGGCTGCAATCGCAATATTCAAAGAGATTAGCTCTTTTCGATATTTCCGAAGAAAATTTGCGAGAGTCCTGATAAATTCTTCGGGATATTGATTCAAGAGCACCAAGGGCAACCTGAGCTGGTAAGCTGTAAGCGTCCTGTTAGTGCCTCTCTGTAAGAGGTCAGGATAACAAAAAGGGGGGATCCCATGCGAGTTTAACGTCGAGGTATGCTCTTCTTCTTTTATTTTTGGGTTGGCTAGAACATTAAAGTTTGTTCCAGGTTCATTTGTTTCTTGTCTCCCCATAACCCGTCTTCTCATCATGGGCTGGATTGGCATTCCCTTAGAGAGTCGCAAGCCTATCTCTCCTCGTTCCTTCATTATTCGCTTTATTACCTCGTCATTCTTGTCAAAGGCAAAGTTGAGCGCAAGCCCCGAAACATGCTTCTTCACAGCTGTCATATTGCCAGGGACCAGCATTGAGTAGTGGGGGATGACTCTGTTCCCCAAAGATTCATGCGAAGTAGGGCTTATGATCTCGCAATCCTTAAAATCGTCCTGAAAGCTCACCTGGCGCTCTCCTGACCTCTGTAATCCTTTCATCATAGCTGGACCGTTCATCAACATTGACCAGCCTATAATGGCAAATTTCGGTGTAGGTTGAGAATCTGAGGGGCTCAGGTGTTGTGCAATGTTCTCATGACTTGTTGCGTCGAATCTTCTGTGATCATATGCCTTTCTTGCGCGATTTAGCACTGTGAGACCAACCCAGTTGCCTTTGGGTTGAGACTTGATCTCATCATAGAGGGAGGTGTCCAGAGTGTATTCACTCAGTGTTGTTGCGACAATGTTTACGCCTCGAAAGACCAAGAACCCGGTCCCATCCTCATGTATACCGACATCAAACTCCCCCCAATCAATTGGAGCTGAGGCATCAGGCGCTGGGTTTTTTGCCTCTCGAAGGTTTCTTTTTGAGGTTGGCACATGCTTTTGTCCTCGTTTTGAGTTGTTTGTTCTTCCCATGTCAAGAGAGCGATTGGGGATCGAAAGAGGACAATAGAATTGAAAAATATTGAGTCTGATGTATCTTTAGAACATTTCAGATCAAGTTTATGAATCGGTAATTGTTGGATCAGCCAGGCCTCCTCTGGAGAGCTTGCTTGTAGGCAGCAAGAGAGGTTTACTGGGGAGATCCGCAGGGTTGACGAAATAGAGGTGCGGAGAGGTTGAGATTCCGAGACCTATTTCCGATGAAGTAAGAGGGGAGAGAAGAAAAGGGAAAAAAAGTTGAAGAGGGACATAAAAGAAGCGAGAAGAAAAACGAGCGATTCGCCAAATGCAGTCTGGCAGTTGGCAGCTGGCAGCTGTCAACAGTTGTACTCCGCTCACGTTTCCACGAGAAGTGCGCACGCAAGCTTTTAACCCCATTTTCCTTCGAAAAGAGACTGTTATGATTATGATGATTTGATGCAAGAGTTGATGAATTGCAAAACAGAAGTAGGAATAACCAAGACCCATTCAAGCCATCCTATATTTTTTCCGATACAAGGACCATCTGAATGGATCTCAAATAGTTGACATCAAACGACACACACTCTGAACTAGATGTAATCATCCAATCCTGTCTCTTCGATTTCTTCAAAACTATCAAAGAAGCCGGTCAATAGAAGTACCTAATCTGGTTAGAAAAACTGCGATATCATCTAGCTGTTCCGGAATCTTTAGCCAGTGACCTTCCTGCTCAGCACCTGTATACTCTCTACGCTCGACTTTGAATCCGATGGATGCAAGGAGGTGAGACGCCTCGCGCCCAAGCCCAACATCCACATACGCATCATCAACTCCATGTCCTATAAGGACGGCATGTGAAGAAGCTGACTATTTTATGCTGTAATGTGCTTTTTAATGGCCCTAGCATCATCTCTACAAAAAGTTCATGATTGGAAGAGCGAGAAGAAGCGGAGTTACCAAGATATGGTGATTCATTCCGCGTTAGGATGTCTCGAACACTTGCCGCAAATGGGAGCCAGGTATTTGCTCCAACGAAACCTCCGAGCCGTTCAGTCTGACTCTGCTTCCGGCAGAGCAGACTCCATATGGCTATGGCACCACCTTGGCTGATGCCACCAAGGACCAACTTCTCTGGCTTCCCATTCAACCGCTGAATTTCATCCTCGAGAACACGGCATATATGTGCCACGGATGTTTTGATTCCGTCAATTTGCAGATCCTGCCTTATTGTGGGGTCTGTCAGAGACTGGGTCTCGAACCACGATGACATATTTCCTGGAACGTGGCGTTCCACTTGACTGGAGAAGATGGGAACACCCAACGCCATTGAGGGAATTGATCTTGCAAAGTCCTTCCGTTGGACAAGGTTGACTCAAAAAGCTCCTCTGCAAACTCTTGTCCTGTACTGCCGCGCCCATGAAGAAGAACGGCCGTGTGCGTGTGCTCATTCAATGGCTGGAGAGCGTAAACGGGGCCAAATGAGTCTTCGGATGCCGATTCTAACGTTGAATTTGTAATGAATCCATCCATGATGAAAGGGCTATACCTGTAAGCTCTAGCAATGCGCAGCAGAAATTACAGAATTCTAGAATGGAATGGTTCGTTGGGAATGCTGTGAGACAACACAGGCTGGAACTGTTTCAGGTCATCAACTTCGGCACTAAATAGGCAAGGGGGAATAAACACTGGAACGCTGAGATTCGTGTCGATTGTTTCTCCGGATTTCTTGCATTATTCTTGGTTGGTTATCCTTGTTTCTTGTACTCTCGGACTCTCTTGGATTTCTTGGTATTTGGCGCCGCTCTTGCTTCCTCTCGTTTTTGTCGATTGCTCTATTATCTTTTGATTTCCAGTTCTTTTATGAATGGTATGATTTATCGATATAATAATCACCTATCGTAGGCTCTGATTTGCTGTCCCTCTCTCTCTCTCTCGCATGCCAGACGGACATGAGGGGAACCTTCCGGCCAACGTGTGATGCCAAGCTGTATTTGACCCGGCAGATGAATGCTAGCCTCTCTATTGTTAACCGCACAATGATGTCCCAACGTCTTCTTGCCATGGAAGTTTTTCGACTTTATCCAAACAGGTTTCAAGGCTCTCCAGGTTGACCGGGGGGCACTAACGGCTCAGCCCTGAACTGCTGAAAACAGACGGGAAGCTCCGTAACGCCACGCAGGACCTTGATGGGAGATGAGAGAAGAGCCCTGCAGGTAAGGGATCAGTAAGTGCCTATTTAATCGCACGTCTGGCCGGCAATGGCAGGCTCTCAAACATGACCCCATGCTCAAACTGGGATGGAGGGCTTGTTGTGGCTTACCAACCGATCCTCAGAACACGATACCCGAGTTGGTCGAATTGGTCGAGGTCACCTGATGTTGATGCTGGCACGACTCGTGGCTGCCCACTTGTCGATGGTGGTGTTTTAAATTCAACTAAGGCAAGAACCAGGCCCATGCAAGAGCGATCGTTGCAGCTCCCATTCCGTCTCCGGAGATGCTTAAACAACCCATCCTTGGGTAAGCTTCTTCTGATTTTAGCCCCCAACTTTTACAACACGTCACATCTGCCGCAACGCGCCATTTCCTCTCCCAAAACAATATTCCTCAAGCCAGATCCTTTTACAAGTATTATTGTTATTACTGTTGTTGTTATTACTGTCATTATTATTACCTGCTATCAGCTTTGATTAGGGGACTCCGAGTCAGACGGTAAGCTCTGTCGGGCCGCCTGGCGGGGGGGGGGGGCACCATCAAATCCAATTACATCCAGTCGACGCGGGGCATTCGGCGCATTTTTGGGGGGCCACAGACAGCTCTGGGGGGTGCTTCTGCTGAGCTTTGTGCTGCTAAGCCTCTGAGCTTCCGGGCTTCGCTGAGCGTTGCTGAGCTTTACTGGACGGCTCACTCTCTGCTGCTCGAGAGTAATCAATCCTGCGTCGCCAAGGACCGCCTTTTCCGCGACCTGCTCTTTCAGCTGACACGCAAACAAAAATAAACAAAAGAGAAGCATCTCAGAAGGAACAAAGAACAAAGCAGCCCCAGTTCCGCTCGCTCAAAGACAGGGTGTTGTCGTGTGTCGCATGTCTCTGCTCCGTCGACTACTAGGTCAAAATGTCGCCTACGATGCCAACAGCAGCAAAAGCAACAAAGAAAAGCGCCTTTTCGTGCGAGCCATGTCGTAGACGCAAGGTTTGTCTCAATCGAATGCATCCACTCACTTTACCCGTCGACTCAACACTCCATCTTGGCGAAACTCTCGGAGCTGACCTTCCGTGGCCATACATAGGTCAAGTGTGGTGGGGAGCAGCCCATGTGCCAGCGTTGCGCCGCTCGCAATGACGACTGTGTCTACAAACTGTGCGTGCGACTCAATAAACGACCAACCCCAGATCGGCCACTGCCTGTCAAGGCTGACTATTGATGCAGGAAAACCCGACGCTATCGTATACCCAACGACTCGAGGACCGAATCAAAGAGCTTGAGGATCAACTTGCCAGAGCCATCACCGCCTCATCACCTTCACAGGCACCCTTCATCAAACAGGAGAGTCCTACCTTCTTAACCGCTACCCATGACACCAGTCCCAAGCCTACTCACCGTCATAATGGTGATGAAAGCATCGTCCGCAGCTTTCGGGACTAAAGATAGACGACAAGGGTGGAATCACGTATCACGGAGCTACGAGTTTTTTTTCAACCTACCCAATGACCACACTACCGCTGTGACTACCGTTGCTCTCCATACGTCCGCCGCCGATATCGACTGCCAACGGCGTGAGCGTCTCGTCTCCAATGCATGGCAGCAGCGTGCCTTGGAGAACATATCGGGTGTCCCAGTTCGTCCTCTCGCGCCAGAAGAAGCATCGAGGCTGGGAGCATCTTGCTAACATGCGATTTAGGAACCCTTCCAACACCTCCTAAATGTTCACTGGTGCTGGATCCAACCTCTGTTTAATTTCATATATCGGCCCGCCTTCACCCGTATGGATTTTGCTCTCCCCCATTCTCAACATGTCGCGGCAATTTTAACAAATGCATAGGTGACATGCAATCCTGGGGCCTTATTATTCTCACACGCTTCTTAATGCCATCCTCTCGCATTCTATTCGATGGGCTAAGAGTGATCCCGGAACGCGGCGGATTCTTGACGAGTCGTATGATGGCGGTGCAATCTTTGGGAAACACGCACGTGAGATGCTCTTTGACGAGCTAAGTCGAGGCGTGTGCACTATCCCTACCGTCCAAACCTTGTTACTTCTTAGTGCTCAAGAGTGCAGCTTGGGACACACTACTCAAGCATGGACGTACAGCGGACTGGCGTTTCGTCTCATTGATCACCTCGGTATTTGTCTTGATGGTGAACGATATCCTGGCTCTGTCCCCTTGAGTGACGAAGACGTAGAAATTCGACATCGTGTCTTTTGGTCTTGTTACTTCTGGGATAAGATAATAAGCTTATATCTCGGCCGATCTCCGTCATTACAACACTCAACCGTATCACCTCCACAGATGATGTGTAAGCAATTTCTTTGGTTCATTTCAGCCCCGTGATTTATAGCCACTGACCTTTGATAAAGTTGATGACTCGGCCGAAAATGAGCTCTGGATCCCGTTCGGAGCCACACAGAAAACATGGAAGTATCCGCCATCAACAGCCCATTCTACCTCATGCTTCCTTAGCATGTGTCGCCTCTCCGTGATTTTCAACGAGATCCTCATCCATATGTACGATCCTCTTATGCAAATACCGAGGACGAAGTGAGAGAATGCTTGAGGAGCCAGGAACCGGCTTTGCAACGATGGTGGGACGAGCTCCAGCCCTTCCTGAAAATCGATACTATCAATCTTCCTGCTCTTGCTCCTCCGTCACATATGTGACTACTAAGTATGGTGCTCAGGCGCCGTTGAATCCGCTGGTGTTGTTCATGGCTAACATTTTTGTAGTTGCCTTTATCACACGTTCAAAATTTTGCTGTATCGTCCAATGCTCACTCGAGTAAAACAGGAGGCGAATGCGTCGGCCGATATGCAGAATTATCTCGTTGAATGTGTGACATCGGCCACCTCGATAATTGCGATTTTTGACCTATTCTGCCGAACATTTAGCATGAACTATTGTGTTCTGTCTCTTGCATATAGCGTTTATATAGCCGCATCAATATTCCTGCTCCAGGTGCAAGCCTCTCCTGAGGACCAGCAGGCAATGCGCAGACTAAAGTTTTGCATCCAAGGCCTGGGGCAGGTCAAAACTTTCAGTCCAGGTATGATTCATTCAAGATCACTTGTTGGGGCCCCGTTCTGACACATTGCAGTCATCGGAATGCTCTCAATCTCATAACCAGGGAGCTATTGGCTCTTGGTATCACTTTGGATGTCGTTCCACAGCAACAAGAACCACCTTTGCCAGTATCAAGCCCAGATGTTCCACTGGCTCACGTTTTGTACCAAACAAGCGCCGAAATACCCCCTATTCATCCACTCGTCACGCAGCCACTGTTTCAATCACCAATAGCGCCTCACCATGATGTTCAACCTATGGCCATGAATCCGGGCATCTTTGAGGCCATGTCGTCGTTGGAACCGCTCAGTGTTCGGGTTGGGGCGATTCAAGATTCCAATAGCCAGGGCCCGATTGGATGATTGATATGAATTCAATATTTCGCGACATTTTGCGGTAGCCCTTCTCGGACGATATTTGGGCCAATAGATTCAGTTGCTCATATGCCTGAGCACAACAGATATTCGGATTAAACTCATTGAGAGCGACATAGGAAATACCTGTCGGAATGACGTCATCTTTACAGAGACAAAATTCTTGACGAAATGGAGTCTCATCTCGACGTTTGATTCGTAGTAATAGCTTGCCGTTGCGGGAGGCGCTGCCAGCATTGAACAAGTTCTTGGCCAACGTCGGCGGCTACAGGAGCCACGGAAGATTTTGTCGTTTTATTGGCCATGTTTCAGGTCAATTCGCTCGTAAAGTTCAGCAAGACGAAGAAGTGTGGGTGGAGGAGTGTTGGCCAGCAAACATTAGGATACAAGTTGAAGACGAGAAGGAGTGGCTCACGGGTGTCTTATATGACCTCTTTTCTACGAAGACTTTGCGGGGCAGGACGCGTGTTACCCTGTCATTTATGCATCCATGATCCATCGCAAGTCATGGATTGGACAAAAAGAGTCCGTAGAGTCCGCACTATCGAAGGCGATACCAACGAATCCGCCGGAAGTGGCCGATGAGGACGGCTTGCGGACATGAAAATGTGACACAAAGCGCCCCTTGCTTTTTTTTTTTTTTTGGACATGTCTCGGGAATAAAGTGGGTATGCGGTGGAGTCGATGCAACGCATCTCATTGTTATTGTTTTAAGTTGATGTTTGATAGAGAGAGCCAGCGTTGATATCATGTAAGGTATAGAACAGAAGATAACGGTGTTGTGGAAAGCAAAGATTGTCGATATAGGATATAGCTATGGTCTTTAGAGTAGAGCCAAGGACAGCCTCCCCATCTAAAAGATGTAAACTCACACTTAACATATATCTAGGTATAGAGGGGAAAAAATCATCTTTTTTACAACATGCATGCCATGATGATTCAACTTTCCTTTACTCAATCTGAAGTAGCCTCGTGGATATCTAGGCTCAAGGGTTAATACGGTGGCTCCCAGAAACAAGGATAGATGCCTGCTTGTTGCAGGTAGTGATTGGGACCAAGTTTTGAGAGACTGCAAATTGATAGCAAAAAAAAAAAAAAAAAAAACCTCAGTATCATATGGGATCAATACTGTAAAAAGCACACAGTGGTCAAATAGCTGCGGCCAAAGAGCCCTGTGACTGATGGATGGAACCTCGGTGAGGGGCATGGAGCTGGAGCGGCTGAGACTTGGGTCCTTGGTCGACGAGTCAAGTACAAAGAATTAACGCCTGCGTGAAGGGCGCAAGCACTTTGTAGAAGGATTCTGAGACATCAGAAGGAGACTTGTTGATGTAAAATGTGACTCTATACGGACACGAAGGAGGTGTGCATGCAGTGCGAAAGAGAGAGAGAGAGAGAGCCGCGGGACTGATTGGGCCCCGCTTTTACGGCCACGATTGCTTCATCTCAGAATGACATGGGCCGCGCAATGGTTCCAGAAGATGCGTCGAAGGCTGATTGTCCTGACTAGAGTCTTCTTCTTCTTCTTCTTTTTCGTCTTTTTCACGCAAGGATATTGCATGATGGAGAAACGGGAGCGGCCGTTTGGGTTGCAAGGTCAAGGGGAGAGAAACCCGACTCGTCTGTTT
This sequence comes from Cladobotryum protrusum, assembly GCA_004303015.1. Lineage (NCBI taxonomy): Eukaryota > Fungi > Ascomycota > Sordariomycetes > Hypocreales > Hypocreaceae > Cladobotryum > Cladobotryum protrusum. Next base: position 2,190,146 of record RZGP01000002.1, on the reverse strand, counting down.
CATAGAACGATGGGGCGGACGCCTCATCATCTTTTCGTCTATATTCAACGCTGACGACCCCCGTACTCGGACTAGCTGAACACAAGAGAGCCACCTGTTCGGATTAGGACCCCACGGGCAAGCTCAGATAATGAGCAAAAAAGGAAAAGAAAAGGAACACAGTGACAAGCCGGTCATCATTCGTATGCACCATGATGACGGGCGAGAGTTGAAGTGGAGCGAGGGGGGGGCGTATCAGGTAGTGAGCGGCAAATGCATGCATGGATGAAAGAAGATGGTGTATGGATGTCACCGTTTTTGCTTTTCTTTTTCTTTTCCTCGTTTTGTCGATGTCGATTGTACGTTGCATTGCCCAACGCAGTAGTTCTTGGGCGAGACATGCATGTCCGGCAAAGTAGTACATACGAAGTAATTAGCTGTTGAGAAATGGGCGGAAAAAAAAAAAAGAAAGAAGCAAATACTTGCCCTTTCCTTTCTGGCAATCCGCGTGTGGCACCATTCCCCCCCAAGAATGCCAACAGGATGAATGTCGGATAAGCTGGGATAAGTAGCTGGTACCCGAGATTACGACCTGGACATCTCCAAAATCTGAGCTCTCGCAGTACAGACAACTTGTCGACCGAGAGAGCCTCATTCAGTTGGACCATCCAGCGGGTGTCTCCGGCTGCTACCAGGGCTGGCAGTGCCCCCAACCCATCGGCCATATTCCGCCTGTATTTCAAGCATGTGCAACGCGCGCCGTTTTATTTTTCAAGCCTCTTCTTGGTCTTGTTTTATTTTTTATTTTTTTCGCACCGTTTCTTAGTCAAGAAGCCTCTTTCCGTCCTGGGTTCTGTCATCACACTTGTCAAAAATACAAAAATACAAAACTTGTCAACTGTCAACTGTCATGGATCCTCCCCTTCCCCCCTCTAATCCTTGACACACACACATGCATATAAGAAAGTCGTTATTTGCTATCGGTTCAGGGTGGGCCAGACAAGTTTCATCTCCACTGTTTAAACCTTCAATCGATACTTCACGATATTGTTCATCTCCCTCGCTTCTATTTTCGTTTTCCAGACCTCACCTCCTCCGTCGCATACAAAACACACAAACAAAGGGGACTGTCAGATCGTCCACTTGTGGTGTTTTTTCTCTCTCTCTCTTGTTGTTTCTCCCTTACAGGGGGGCAAGCAAGGCTAATTGCGGAAGAGAAAGAAAGACAGAGAGAAACGGACGCCAGCTGGGCCCGCAATCGGCTGTGCATCCGTCCTCCTCCCCAGTTTGGTTTGTTGGGGGAGGGCTCTGGAATGCGTCAGCTTTTTCCCCCCATGCAATCTTCAGCTTTCGATTTGCTACAAGTAGAAACTCTTTCGGTGCGCAAATTGCGTTGTCATTGTCCCCATCGTGGTCTTGTAACGTTTCATCATCACACCGGGAAACTATGGATCGCAAACTTTCCAATATCAATTTCTACTATGTCTTAACGGTTCTCGTCATCTCCAGTGGTTCCATCCCAAAAGGTAAGACAAAAAAAAAAGGTTCAATCCTTCTTCCCCTCTCCCACGTGCTTCCAAAACATCTACATCGGTTTTAAACATTCCTCTCTCTCTCTCTCTCTCTCCCTTGAAGTCCTTCCAAGTCCAACACTGACGTAGTTTGATTCATAGGTTACGATGAGGGAGGTTTCGCAGGTGTAGCTAGTCTGCCTTCTTTTCTGGCAGATTATGGATTGCTTCGACATCAATGGAAGGGTTCTAAGCATGAACTCGTCTCGCTCAAGGCAAACATCACCTCCTTTGGTGTCCTTGGCGCGGCCATTGGTGCCATCATCTCCTTAGCCATCACCGATCGTCTTGGCCGTCTCCGGACATGGCAAACATTCATGGGGCTGTGGATGACAGGCTTCTTCGTCACAACGTTTGCATCCGGCATCAGGGGTCTGCTTCTCTTTTCCAGGTTATGGTCTGGCTTCGGTGCTGGTGGCCTTACCGTTGTTGCCCCTCTTTATCTTTCGGAGATTGCTCCGACGAGAACGAGAGGAATGATTGTGTCGGTATACATGGTCGTCCTACTCTCATTCCTCATGTTTGGTAAGAAACTCTGGCAATTTATCATTCAAAAACTCCCCAACTGATCATGTATAGGCTTCTTCATCAACTACGGCGCAAAAACGACCCTGCCACCTTCTAGAGAGCAATACCGAATCGTCCTTGGCATCCCTCTGATCCCTGTCGGAATTGCCTTTTTTTCCTCCTTTTTCCTCAAAGACACACCGCGATGGCTTGCTTCCAGGGGCCGAACAGACGAGGCTCTCGCCGCGCTGGCTAGATTACGCAAATCTTCGACCGAAGACCCCATTGTTCTACATGAGTTGGCCGAAATTGTTGAGCAAGTTCGTGACAAACAGCAAGCTCTTGATGGAACTCCAACTTGGACTATAATCAAAGAAGTGGCTACTATATCTAGCTACCGCAACCGGTTCCTGCTGGGTGCCATGATGCAGACAATAGCTCAGTGGAGTGGAGGCAACGGCATCACATACTATATACCTGAAATCTTCAAGTTGCTGGTGTTCGTACCGACGACCTATCTCTCATTTCATCCGGCGCATACGGGGCCGTAAAGCTCGTTTTTACCATGATCTTCACATGGGGGCTCATTGATGTCTTTGGCAGAAGGAGGTGTTTCATCGCTGGCCTGTTTCTTCAATGCATCACCCACATATACATGGCCGTCTATGCCGGTGTTTGGATGGGCTCTGGGAACAAGCCAGCGTCAGATGCTGCCATTGCCTCTGTTTTCTTGTACGCCGTGGGCTGGTCCATCGGTCTCTGTACAGTGCAATACCTCTATGGTACCGAAATCTTGCCTACCCGCATTCGCAGCGTGTGCTACGCGGCGAACATGACCATTCATTGGTTCTTCCAGTTTGCTGTCGTGCGGGTTGCGCCGCCCATGTTTGAGAAGCTTCATGTATGGGGCGCCTATGCCTTCTGGGCAGCCATCTGCGCCATTGGTTTGATAGTACTGGGCCTCTGGGCACCGGAGACCAAGGGCGTGCCGATGGAGAGAATGGCAGAGCTCTTTGCTGGGCCCTGGTACATGGGCTGGAAGGCAAAGCTGGATCCTCAGAGTGATACAGAGCCTCTGCACAGATCAGGATCGCGAGAGACTGGTCATACTGCCGTGGATCCGCCCGTGGAGACGGAATCAGAGGCTTTCCATAGGAAAATACCGGATGTCTGAATCACACGATTGTATGTTTCACGCGATTTTGGGATTTTTTTATTTGGATACATGGGAATGGCGTTAGGTAAAGGGTCTATGAATATTGATATAGCGATGGGCATTTACCCAGTATATTAGCATCGTTTTCTATATAATACTACAAAGTTCTATATATCTAGCTACAAGCTCGCCACTGGAGACTTCAAAGAAGCCTGACGCCCAAAGGATCTATCACCAATCTACTAAAGTCTCTGATCGTCGCTTTTTCAGATATCTGACAGAAGTTCAGTTACATTCTCCAGATCTAACCACGCGGAAACTTGTGGGTTCTCTCCTGCATATTTGTGGATCGTCCTCCCGGGGCACCTTATCTGCCTCCCGCCGCATGTTTACCCCACTGATTTGCGTATTTTTTTTTTCTCTTTCATGCACGTGTGCCGATCACGAGATTTAAAAAAAAAATTAGAATACGAGAAGTTCCGGGGTGATGTATGCTTGGCGTCGGGACAAGTCAAAGGAAATGTATATGTCAGCTTCGGCGGTGGTCAAGAAATGGAAAGGGCCGGAACGGATGAATATGTTTTGCATATAGGTCGAGTCACAGCCAAACCAATATGAACATTTCTTCTTTTTGTGGCATATATAGATAGTCATAGCATTCATAATTCATAACTAATAACAAACAATCGCTACAAATATCCCTAAACAGTCTTACATAGAAGCAGTAATCTTGTAAGATCCCATCTTCCTCGGGGGAACCTCATTCTGAACATGAAGTCAATCTCATCATGTGTCCGTCCTTGAGCTCGGGAACGTAGAAATAGCTCCACACGCTGGCTATCACGGCCAAGCCGCCAAAGATAAAGCCCACCTTGCCCTTGAGATCAGCCTCATCGGGGTTCACCAAATATGGAATGACGGTGTTGAAAATAACACCCATGACGGCTTGGGTACCCGTTGCCAAGGCAATAGAGGATGCTCGTAGCGAAGTGCTGCTCACCTCACCCAGAATGGCAAAGGACATGGCACCAAGAGAGGCGCTGTACACAAAGGCATATATAACTGTGAGGGCAGCTTGTACCCACTTTGCGCCACCTGTGGGAATGACGTCCATGATACCAATCAGCAAAAGGATCACGTCGAGACTGAATATGCCCGCGAGAAAGATTGTGCGGCGGCCAAAGCTATTAATTGTGAACCAGCTGGTCACCATTCCCACCAGGGCACAAGCAGTAACCCCTACGCCAAGATCGAAGCTCTTGTCAGTGGGGAGACCTGCGAGTTGAAAGAAATAAGTCGAGAAACCGAGGACAAAAATGATACCCGTAAAGTGCTGACAGACAAAAATGCCCATGCTGATGAATGATCGTACCAGATTGGTACCCTTGAAACATTGAATAAATGAGCCTTGTTCTGATCGTGCAGCTTCTTCTTCAGCAATGGTGGCTTCAAGGGTGCTAAGTTTTGCATCAACATCAACACCTGAACCGTAAAGTCGAGCAAGTGATTTCCTTGCCTCCTTAGTCTTCCCAACACGGACGAGATACCACGGCGTCTCTGGTGCGAACGGGAGTAGAACAGCGAGGAATAAACAGAAGAATAGCTGGACAGCAAAGGGAGCTCGGTATGCCCAGCGGTCATTGCGTTCACCAAAGCCCTTGATGACGGCATTCGATAGCAGCTGGCCACAACCCAGACCGAACTGGACACCAGCCGTTGATATGCCTCGAAATTGACTGGCGTAATCTCAGAGGCTGCAAGAGGTCCGAGAGTCAAGTAAAAAGCCAAGTCCGCCGCCAAGGATAAGTTTGGAGATGACAAAAGCGCCGCGGGCAGTGGAGAACACCTCACCAAAGACGCCGCCAGTGACAAGAAGAAGACCAATAAGAAGAGACAACTTGCGCCCAATGCGGTCGGCAACCCAGGAACAGAAGAACCCTCCGAAAAACTGGCCAACACTGCTTACGTTGTTGAAAGCTGACTGCCAGTCGGCTGGCAGGATTGCTTTGCCATCGTGTACATATCCAAGTCTCGTCTGAAGGAATTGACTGAAAGCATGCCCCCATTGACTTGCGCATCGAATCCCCTATGTACAAAAAAAAAGAAAGTAAATATTAGTACATGTCTACGAACCCGAGATGAATAGGAGTTTGCTTACCAGCCAACACCTGCCATGGCCCAGTAAAAGGCCCAAAAGACCAGAGCAGGATGGTTGACAAGAACATCTTTGACGCTCAGTTCGTGTTCATTTTGAATATCAACACGAATTGTCTCATTTTTGGGGCCAATATCCTCGACCCCTGAGATCTGAGCTTCAAGTGCCGTGTCTTCTCTTTTCTCGTCGTAATTCTTCATTATGATGTCTGAACTAGGAGAGCAATGATAGGGTAGTAATTAATTAAATACCACCAGAAAGACAGGTCAATGTCAATTGGGGCGAGTCGACACTAGAAAGATGAGTGAAGCCATCATGGAGAGGGCGGATCCGAGCTTAATATACAGCTTTTTGTCATCCATGGATGGATCCTGATGGATAATTGTCTACCAGCTACCTCATCCTGCCGTGAAAGCTGTGACAGCCACAAGGAAGGATCGCATCTGTTAGCGAGGATACAAGCCCCACCAACTACCACGTCGAGTGGGTACTGAGATCCACGGGCAAAACAATGGGGAAGTCAAAGTACCAGATGACCAGTCTGTAGCCTTAATCGTGTACTTCCCTAGAAAGCTCTGTCGTGACACTATTTTTGTATTCACATTATTCGTAGTCATCGAGCCGGCTGGTTGTCGCAATGAAGTTTCGGACCGATTGACCAATCTGTAGCTTCAGTATGATGAATAGCATCATGTAGGCTTATAGTGATTCCGGGGTTTGAAGGTCGCGTGTTGGCACATGCGGGGAAGGTGTGGAGGAGCGACGGTCCCCGTAAGCTCGAAGAAGAAAGATCCATGACTGTTTGTCAAGGGAGAAGACAAATGGTCTTGGACCGCCATTGGCCGCCGGTTGGCTCATTCCAGGGGTCGACATATCTTTCTCCCTGTCCTGCCCCGTGGGGAATGGATTTTGAGTTGTGCGGGGGAAATGGAGAAACAGGATCGAGAACACCGGCATCTGCAAGCATGTTGCCACGGCCCGTAATAAATTGGGATGGAATGAGTGGTTGGATGCTTGTTTGTGTATCATGTAGGTAGGTGGGCAAGAGAGCGAAGTCTGGGGTGGTGGTGAGCCTCGCATAATATGTGAGTGGAGAGAGGGAACCACACTCGGAGCCAACAGAAATTGGAGAAGCTCAACAGATCAGCCGAATTCCGCATTTCGGCGCATGGAATTAAATGATTATCGAATCAAAGGCGTGAATATTGAATCTCTTGGAGGGTCGCTAATATTGCTTCAACAACGTGATTCTGGTTGTAAGTGGTGGGTTAGGGTCTTGATGCGGCCCGTTTCCGACAAACCTCGTTTTTTTTTTTTTACGAGTCAGTCATTGGAGGGGCTCTACGGGCTGTTCTTTCCTGCCTTCTGGGGTGGTTCCTCAAGGTTCTTCGAGGCGTTACGGCAGGCGCCATGGAGACTTTTTAGCGTCAAGTTCGGGTCAATTTGGCTGACCGAGGTGCTGTTTTACTGGCCCTGACTCCGTAGTCCCTTCAAACACTGCGCACCGCCCTTTCCAAAACGGGCCGGACCCGGTTAATTGACTTGGACCTTGGGGGGCAAGAGCATTGGAATATTTAAGAAAAAAAAAGCTATGGCAGGCTCCGAGCATGTTGGCACTTCCCGTCGTCTCATCTCTATTTCAACACCGAGACTCCCCGATGAGATGATCCCCCTCCCCCAGCTTTTGGCTGAAAGCTCCATTCCTGTCTCACCAAAGATTCGACTAAGCGTTCTGCCTCGATCGCCTATCACCTGTCACTTGTTGCTTGCTGCCGCGTACTGCCTGTCCACAAAGGTAATTGCAATTGCAAGTACCCAGTAGACACCGAATGGCACGGCACCGTTGACATGCCATCGTCCCACCAACAGGACTCACACGTTTCTCAACTGTCAATTGCTGTGGTCATGAGCCCGGGAGTGGCTGGCTCCAGCGGTGGTAGCAATGGAGCTTCAACCGCTGGTGGCCTTTCAGCGCAAATTGCTTCATCGTCGACATCGTCTCTGGATGCCGAGGCACCGCCTTCTCCTACAGAAGTGGCCGGAGTCACTGGACGTCGCCCGGGTAAGAGACCGGCTGCCCGAGGCACGGCTTTTTATCCTCGGAAGCGAGCCAATACCGCGTGCCAGGTCTGTCGCGCACGAAAGACCAAATGTGACAATATGAAGCCTTCGTGTACATACTGTTTAAGCGTTGGCGCTACATGCATTCAGTCACCGGTTGATCTATCCAGTTTCGACCCTGCCAGTCTCAAAAAATTCTTGATCGTCTGGATGAACTGGAGCGCGTCATCCGGTCACTGTCTTCTAATTCGGCATCAGAATCCCCGGCCTCATTGACGCATCTCGGTCCGCTTTTGGCCTCGCCGACCGCTGACACTTCCGGGCGTGGTCTCGGGAATAGTGGTGGGGTTGATAAGAGCTCCGTCAGCCAACAACGACTGTCATTACCGACCATCCACGAGACCATCACTGCAGGCGCATATCGCACTGGAGGAATTTCTGCCCGTTCAGGAGTCTTCGATGATGGCCCCGAGATCAATAGCATCCTCCCTCAACGCGTTGACCACATTATCCAGTGGTCGATATTTCTCGATACTCAAAACCATCACCTTTCACCTCTATCATACCGAGCTCCTCCCGATGCCATGTCAACTCCTCCTGCGAGCGCCGCCTCGCTAGCTGCGTTGTGTGACATGGAATCTCCACGCATATATGAGCTGCTTAATAACTTCTTCCTCCATATTCACTGCAAGAACCCGATTCTTGACGAAGCTTCAGCTCGACGAACAGTGCTTGATGCATTCCTTAATGGCATTGATTGGTCCCCGGCATCATGTCTAGCTTTGATAATATGCGCATTGGGATGCATTGCTACCCCATTCGGCCCGAGTACCGAGACGAAAGTGGGCACCCAAGCATACAACGATTCTCAGGTCTTTCTTTCACGCTGCACAGAAGCGAATCGGTCCCTTGCTTGTTAGATCAGATATCGTTGGTGCCCAATGCTTGTTTCTGTCAGGGATTTACCTAATGATGGTCTTTCAGCCCATTTATGCATGGCGCTTCTTTTCCCAAGCCTTAGCTGCATGCCAGCATTTTCCTTTCCTGGCTAGAGCCCAGAACCTCCAGTCCTCCCCGGATTCTATGGAGATGGGACGCCAAGACACACAAGAACAGGCCGTTTATTGGTCTGCCTGGAAATCAGAAAGAGAGCTTCGACAAGAACTCGACCTCCCGGATTTCGATATCCTCATTCAGGGAGCACCCTGTATCCCCCATTCTTCCCCGCTCCGCCTTCACAGCCGGCCAACTCTTCAGAAGGGCCAGACTCTGAAGCACAACGGGCCCGTGCTTCATGGCTCTTTTACTTGGCCGAGATCTCTTTGCGTCGCTTAACAAGTCGTCTATCCAGTGAAATATTGAGCCTTAGAGAAAGATACCCGTCTAACTCCAAGTTCCTCGATGTCTTGTCTGATATGATGCCGGAGTATGAGGCTCAGATCCGCGAGTGGTCCGATAGCCTTCCCCCCGACTTGTCAATCAACAGCCCTATTGAAGAAGACGGCATATGTCGGTCTGTCTTACGAGGTCGCATGATTAATTTATTGGAAACGATCTATTGGCCGTTCGTCATGGCTACCATTAGCTGCCATCATACAGGGCGGCCTGTCAAGCCAGCAGCATCGGAACTGGCTGGGAGGGGTTTGGAGACACATATTCATCAAATCCATGTGAATAAACCAGGCTTCCAACACAGACATCACGGGGGGGTCTTTATGATTCGGGCTTGTACAAGAAGCGCCTTGGTGTTGTTGGCAGCAGCCAAGGCTGGCTGTGCAATGCCTTCTACTTGGGATGAGTCTATTTATGAAGTCATCACCATGTTGGCATACTGGGAAGACGAAGATCAGACTTTAAAAATCCATTGGAGGGCAACCCTGGAGCGGGAATTGACAATGGCTCGGATGAGTTGAGCAATGTGCTCTTGATTTATGGGCATTATTATTGGCCGCTTCCGAAACAGTTCATTGAGCAGTGCTGCATTCAAGATCTCTGCAAACACATGGATGGCTTCATGCGGGGGCTTGGAAATACAGCCGCATCGTTGGTTGGTTCCATACCGGAACGTTCCTAAATCGACATGGGAAGCCAAAAGGTGGAACTGTCATGCACAAGCCACGGTTTCATCACATGATGGGATCTGGCCAAATTTCTTGGCAGCTACTCTTGCATCAAACTATAAACTTAGATTGTATTGACACTCCGGATCGACGTTGATGCATGAGTGGTGGAGCTTCGGGGAGTCTCGGTCAAATCTTTACAGCTTTGTTTTCCAATGTTTTGTACCACGGGCCCAACGCAAGCCAAATCCTTGATGGATATGACACATTTTATGATTTGTCATACCATTTTTATCAAATACCGTCTCCTAGGAGAAACTCATATACCATAGGTCGCTCGATAAACCGCTCAAATCTGCTTCCTCTTGATGTACTCATTACGACTCATAATACCCTGGATCCTTTCCCTTTAGCCTCATACCCTTCATCAATCTGATCTGTATTATCACTCTTTGTATGTACATCTTTGTATACGGTATATTGAATAGGTTATGGCTTACACAAGCGCATTCACGAAATTCAAACATATTTACTGGACCAATAACAGAAATGAGATCTCTGGTTTCGTAGGCAACCCCTTGAAAGACGGACCAGAATGAAGTACACATGATGCACACTATAGTAACGACAAATCATAGAAGGAATTCAGAAAATGTACATATGAAATCGCCTTACTCCCTGCTTTCGCAGCCCCAGCTTCAATGCAGCCAAAACCATGACCGTATGCCTCAACTCTCCCATCCACATGCCTGCCCACAAGATGCTGAACCAAAATGTCACGAAAAAAAGGAGCTGTTTATCGCCGTCCCCGATCCTCAGAAGCGTCCATGAAGGATGGGTCTTTGATGCTGCCGCCTGCATCGTCGAGTCCGGCAACGGGGCGGTTATAACTGAAACCAGTGAATTGAGCTTGCATAGTCTGGGATAGAACAAAGTCGTCTACGTAAGAGTCTTGGGGAGGCTCTTCAGTAAATTCTCGGTCAAAGTTGCCAGTGTCGAGTGCATTGGCCTGTTTGCAGGTCAGTAATCAATTCTCTTTGGCAAATATTTTGATTCATCTGGAGAGTGCTGGGACTTACCACGTTAGGTTTGAAAGTAGGTTCGTATTTTCGTTGCAATAGCTTCTTCCAATCAATACCGTGGAAGAAAGGATGTGACTTGATTTCCGTTGAGCCATTGACGCCCAGCCTCTTGTTGGGGTCGCGATCAAGCAGTTTGGTCAGCAGGTCCCTAGCCGCTGGAGGAACCACGTCATAACCCGGGAAGTTGAGAGGTGCTGTCAAAATCTTGCGATACATTTCATTGGTGTTTTCGTCATAGAAAGGAGGCAAGCCCGTAAGCATCTCATAAGTAGCACACCGAGTGTCCACCAGTCGACGGTCTTGTTGTAACCTTCTCCCTTCAACAGTTCAGGAGCCAGATACTCAGGGGTTCCTACAAAGGTATTGGTAGAATCTTCATCTTTCATCTCAAGCTTGCAGAGGCCGAAATCACACAGGGCAATATGACCCTGGTAATCGAGGAGAATATTCTCAGGCTTCAAATCGCGGTAAATGACGTTGAAACCGTGGAGACACTCTAGGGCGCAAAGAAGTTCTGCGGTATAGAAACGAGAACGGTTAATATCGAATCTTCCCTCCTTGGATAGGTGGTAAAACAACTCTCCGCCGTTTACGAAAGCCAAGACGAAATAAAGCTTTTCAGGAGACTGGAAACTGAATTTGAGGGGAACAATAAAGGGGTTGTTGATCTGAGCGAGAACAGAGCGTTCGGCGAGGGTATGCGTGACTTCGGACCGGGATATGATTTTGGCCTTTCGAATCGTCTTTATGGCGTAAATCCGACCAGTATCTTTCTTTCGTACCTGCATGACCTTACCGAAACTACCCCTTCCGACAAGTTTCAACAGGTCAAAGTCGTCAATGCTAAGCTTGCCTATCCGGTTCTCCACAAACTCAACGCCAATCTGAATCTTTCCTGTTCCAAATTGCACATCGAGCCAGCCGGTTCCTCTGAAATTCTGAGAAGGCTGCTCGGTGTTTTTCTTGCTTGAGGAAGAAGTATCATCAGCAGATGAAGCAGCGTCAAACGATGGGTTGACCCGAACAGCGCCCAGGAGGATATCTTGCGTCCTGCCGGACCCAGGCGCCGAATTGGGGTTCCTTATAAAAAGATGGACGGTAAGCTCCCCCACTCGTGACACATCAAATTTGTACTGGGTATTGGAACCAGCCCAGACAGGGTTCTCGGGGTTACCATCAACAGAGTTGATGAAGACTTGGTTCTTGTCAAAGTCCACAAGGGCATATGGCATATATTTTCCAGAGACACGGCCATGGATAGTCGGGATGCCCTGGAAACCGGACCCGGATGATGTCTGTGGTCTCTCTGACTTGCCAGAGAAACCTGAAGGTGTTCGGGCGGAAGCACCCGCGCGGGTGGAACCACTCAGTGCATGGCCTGTGGAGTGTGCATTGGTGGGATGCTGGCCGATAGGGAATTTTGGTATTGCTCGGGTAGCGAGAGTCCGCGGGCTTCGTAGAGGGTGACGACGAGAATGCCAGGCTTTGCGGGCTTGATTACTGGAGCCTGAGTAAGGGCATCTGCGGCGGCTGTAGGCACATGTATTAGCAAATGCCATCGGGCAAGATGCATACAGAACTATTCTTTGAGGGGAAGAATACCGTAACCAGGTGTGTCCGCCGTGGGAGTCTCAACCTCGAAGCTGGATCGCGAGTCGCTCTTGTCTTTGTCGGCGAGGGAGGGGTTGGAGGAAGATTTTGAGAAGCCCAGATGGGTCTCCTTGAGCTCTATACAAGGTCAGCCAGCCGTAATATGTCGGGATATTTGAGTAGCAAAACAAGGGGGGGTCGAGGTCGCATGCATCATGGCCCTGGCCTGGGCTCGCGTATTCCCCTTGAAGCGGGACGGACCGAGGGAAGAAGGCGAAGACGAAGACGAAGACGATTGACGACGGTAATAGATAGGCCTGCCTCTCTGGGGAATCTGTCTTGCTTACTTTTTGTCAGTTTCCAGGACATGCTTTGCACCAGCGGCAAGAGACCAAAGACTTGATGAGCGACACTGGTACTGGTACTGTTGCTGGTGCTGATGCCGGTGCTGATGCTGGATCTGGATCTGGATCTGGCGCTTTTGCTGACTGGCGGCGGCGGCGGTTGTGGTGGTGGGTTGGATTCCTGGACTGGTAGTGAAAGGAGTGGTGTGAGTTCAGATTCAGGTCCAGACTCGGTTTGCTCAGGCTGTCGACGACTTGACGCAGGCGCGGGCGTTGGCGCAGGCGCAGGTGGTGCAGGTGCAAGAAGAACAGGGTGCGGGGGTGGGATGGGCGAACCCAAACCCCTGTTCTGCCTCTTTGCCTTGTTGTTACGGCGTCCTCCTTGACGAGCCATTGCTGTATCATGTATGAGGATGTTTGATGGTATATCAACGAGATGATGAGAATCTTGGATGAGGAGAAGTGAAGATTCGCCGATCAAAACTTGTAGACATCTTGTTTTCTTGTTCTTCTTCCTTATTTACTTTGTACTTTTTTAAAGCAAACTTTTGTTGTCAGCTGTTAACGGCCGGTAACTCTACTCTGCCATCCATACCTTACTGAAGCTTGAAGTCCTGTCCTCGCTGTACTACAGTAGGTGGTGGGTCTTGCATCGCAAAACACGAGGCCAAAGTATGGGTAACTAAGTATAGGTACCTACAAGAGCAGAAAAATGCCAACATCAGATGAGCAAACAAAGCCTGTATAAATGAATCTATTTCCTATTTCGGCTTCTATTTCTCACGTACTAGAATCTGAAATCAGTCTCGAGCCAAGCAAGATACATACCTACATCACGAGAGAATCAGGGTCCATCTCCCGAGTCCGTTTTTGGAGGCTTAGACTGCTGTGTCACGTCACTGTAATTTAGCGTCTTTATAGGCCCCTCGAGCGCTAAACTCTAGGCTTCTTTAGCACTGGACCGGATCCGACTTTCTCTCGGTTGATTTCGGCACCGTATCCCTCCCTCTCACCCCGCTGAAGCTGCCATGGATGGGACTCCCAGGTTCTATTTGGAATCGATGCCCGAACCCCAGGAGTTTTTTCTCTTGCATCGGGTTGTTAACAAACAACGCCCCCGCTAAAAATTAAACCGATGGCGCAAGACTGCAGATTTGTCATGTCGTGATTCCATGTCGTAACGTCACGATCTCTCAACTGCGCATTTTGATGGAGTCGCTGTAGGATTTGTTTTTTTTTTTTTTGGTGTAACTAAGCATTCTTATTCGCCCCTCATTGTTATCATAGATATTTATACAATTGCATCCTTCTCATCCATTTCTTCAAAAAACATCTCACAAACCATCTCACCTCACCTTCAATCCATCGTCAACCCCACCTCTCTCCTATATCCGAACCCCGCCAGCGCATGCTCTTCGAGATCCTCATAGTCGCCATGGTCTTCCACTTCTTCTCGCGGTTCGCCCGCTCACTCACTCAATCCTCTCAACTCTCCATCGTTCCCGAATCTGGCGCCGCAATTTCAATCCCCGAAGGTGCTGAGAAATGCACTGTCGCGGCAGGATGCTTTTGGGGAACCGAGCACATCTATCGCAAGCACTTTGCGAACAAGGGTCTCATTGATGCCAAGGTTGGCTACATTGGAGGCGATTTGAGTAACCCGACTTATCGTGCTGTTTGTGGTGGCGACACTGGACGTAAGTTCCTCATCCTTCACCAATTAATGGCGATGCCAATTGCTAACCCCCTGTAGACGCTGAAGCTGCCGAAATCATCTTCGATCCCAGCCAAGTCACCTACCGTCAACTTCTTGAATTCTTCTACCGCATGCACGATCCTACAACCCTCAACAGGCAGGGTCCCGATACCGGCACCCAGTACCGTTCCGCCATCTTCTTCCACAACGCTGAGCAGGAAAAGATTGCCCGTGAAGTCACCAAGCAAGCCAATGAGCAGTGGTACAAGGGCGGCATTGTCACCGAGATCATCCCCGCCGGTCAATGGTGGTCTGCGGAAGAGTACCATCAGCTCTATCTTCATAAAAATCCGACTGGATATGAGTGTCCCAGCCACTTCCTTAGGACATTTGAGCCATTGAAATAAAGATGCAGGGTTCCCAAATAGAATATTGGATGGATATATACACAAATAGTATAAATGAATTACTTATATCACTCCCTCTTATGAGGCAATGGGCAACCGAGTTTTTAGCAGTGAATTCACAAAAAGGGTAACATCGATATCAATCAATATCAACTTTGTTTATATGATATCATTTTTATTCAGTTTTTCTTATTTTATTTTATTCGCTTCCAAGCCCAAATATCCAATGGGCACGAAGTGTATTCCATCGCTACTAAAGTGGCAAAAAAAATGATCCAAGTGAGTGGAGTGGGCCAACCTCCAAAAGATCCCTTTTATCTTGTACAACAAAGAAAAATTCACATTACGCCTTTCCTATTCAACTCCCAGCTTCGATTTACTTCCTTCGGTTCTGGTTTAGCATGAGAATCTGGACCATTCGAATAAAAATGTTCAAGAAATCGAGCTCAAGTGAGATACTCTCGTTGACGGGGTCGCGCTTGATCACACCGGCCTGGGCAAGACGAGCGTGGTGCAGGACCTTTTGGACGTCGTAGAGAGTGAAGCCACCAAAGACAGCAAGGCCACCATAAAGCCAGATGCTCTCGGTGAGGGCAATGGTTCGGACAGCGGTCGCAGGGATGATCAGAGGCGCAAGACCGGAAGCAGCAACAATGGCGGCACCGGCCAAGAGGGGTCCACCAATGTAGAGATATTTCTCCTGCTTAGCAGTTGCACCAACAACAGAAAGAGCTCCCATCATAGCAATAGTGTAGAGACCAGCGCGAGCCAGGAGAGGGGCGGGGACGAAGGCGAGGAGGGGAGCGACAAAGGCGGCCTGGGTGGCGTTGAATGCGGTCCAGAGAGCGTACTTGGGGATGTAGCTTTTTCATGTTAGCCTATGACTCACGTACCACATCAATGGGATGAATCTTCGACTTACTTATCAGGGCTAATAGATCGGGTTCCAATCATGGTAGCAAAGCTGAGAGCAAGCCCACCAATTCCGACAACCCATGGGTTTGTCACCATCAGTCGATAGACAAAACCGGTGTTGACCATTTGCCGTGCTGTTAAACCAATAATACCAATACCGAGACCAGTATGCAGGAAAGTATTGTTGAGATATTCGCGCTCGAACAATGGCATCCCGCCATCCTCCCTCGTCTCACGGTTGAAGACTGCATTTATCGCCACGAGTGTACCTCCAAAGATGGCACCGCCAACGAGAATCTTGCGCAAGCCAGTCCCGCTGGCAGCCTGTTGTTGACCTGCAGCTTCCTGGTAGTATGATCGTGCGCCGCTACGGGTGAAGGCATTGCGAGTGGTGGCCGATGAGATGCGCGATGTGAAAAAAGCTGTGCTCGGTCTCGAGGTCTTGTGAAAGTTCCGCACAGGCGTTTGGAATGCGGACTTGGAAAGTTGAGGAAGCCGCTGCGCAAGTCGCGCAGGGCCCTGTCGGAGAGTAATGGTAAACGACATTATCTGTCGCCTGTTGAAGTTGTGCGAATGCGGCTGTAAATGAAGAGGAGAGGAACAACAAAAGAAATTGAAGTGTGCGGGGAGGAGGAAGCCGAAGCTATAGATATAATCCCGGGAATCCGCAAGCAGATGACGTTTTGGTCCGGACACCTGCCGACGACAACCAAAGTCCAGCCGTCCAAGTTTGCTAAATCCGGGTCACGTGTGGCCACTATAATTACCAACTCTAATGCCTAGAAGGTTGTGGAAGCTGCCCTGAAGACGAAGTTACACTGAAGAAGTCAATGTCCACCGCAGCTGACACATCCGGCGCTACTGCGCTCCTGCCGGGGCGGGTTTTAGCGGACTCGATCAGCCTTCAGTGGCGCAGTTACCAGAGACCGGCTTTTGGCAAGAACTGGAGGAAAGACATGCCATGCCATTTGCAACTGCCTTAGAAAACGATCCATGGATATCAGAATTTTACTATCGCCTCTATTTTACAACCTCATATCTACTCTCTGCCATACTTAGGATTAAGTCAATATTTTCTCTACTCCTAAACTGTCATCACTTTTGTCAGTTCGGTAGCAAGCAGGTGCCGACAGGAATATCTGCTGTCTCATGAGCACTCCTATGCTCCGGGTGCGACTCTCAAACCACCATGCCCAACATCATGACTCCATTGCTACAAAGCTATCGATGCAAGGGAATTTATAGCCAAGTCCGGCTCCTCTTGCTCTCATGATAACATTTCTTCTCCTCTGCTCTACTTTTCTCCCGAGTCCTCCAGTAATCTCTGATGTCCACGATTTCAACAGCCACAAATACTGTTGATTGGTTCTTCTTCATTCTGCTTGCTGTTCACCAAGGCCACCAATCATGCACCGACGAGCCCAGCGTGTACGACTCTTGAGTCGCATATAAAGTTCTCCTGTGGACTCCCAACTGAGCCCAACCAACAAGTCTACATGCGACTCAACTTGTTCAACACAACATGGTTGTTTCTGGCTGCCATGCCCGGCATCAAAATCGGTGCGGTGCATGCGGTTTCCTGTTTCAGGTTGGTGACCGGATGATCGCACGTATGTTGGCACAGGGACTGAGTTGTGATGTTTTATGAATCTTGTTGCTAACATCGGTCAAACATCTCAGTCGTCAGCAAAGATCCTACCCTCGTTACGAATTCCGTTCCCTATACGATCCACAATGCAGATACCTTTCAAGAATCATCGCTGTATACCCAGGGACGTGCTGGGTCGACGCCATCTCCAACCCGTTGTCCCAGATGCATGAATCGGGAGAGCGCAATGATGCACATAGACTGTTTCCGATTGTTTATTCAGCAATGCACGGCTAAGGACAAAGAAACTCGTCTGTGGCAAGCGGCGACATGGAGAATTCATTGGACTTCATCTGGCGCTACCTTCCTCATGGATAACGACGTGTGTAGCACGAGTACGATGCGAAGGGCCGCCGATTTGTGCCACCTACCGGAACTCTGTTCGCTTCCAGCAGAAGTCGTCGATAAAATATGGAGATTTTCACAGCCGAATGCTATCTCAAGATTTGCCCGTGTCTTGGATCTTGCGCATGCTTTCTCGACAGCCGAACATCAGGGGCCGCTGGTATCGTCACCGGTTGGTTATATCGACGCCTGGACTCGCGGCGATTACCCTATCATGCGAACAAGCGATCCAGACAAGCCGATAGTTCGATTGACGTTCGATTTACTTGGTCTCCAAAGGATTGAGAAGCTGGATATCAGACCAGAAAGAAGCAATCAGCGGTCTGATGCAGCACTTTATATCGTCGCCGATGCCGAACGCTATTCAGAAATCTTGGTTGATGTGCATGTATGAGCTCCCGTCATCATTTGTCACTCCCGCCAGTGTTTCATGGCTAACAATTAACAGCATGGTCTTGGTCGTCTATCGAAAATATTCGCCTCCCGTTCACCTGATAAGATGTGGGATACACCAAGCCCTCCTATTCTGGACGAATGCGAATTATTTCCGCGCCCACGCCAACGGGTTCTGAGAGCTCGGTTTTCAACGATTCAGACAGACAGGTGTACCGGAATTACCTTTTTCATTCATCATGCGAACTGGCACGCTATTCATGGTCATACTCCAGCTCAGCCTCATGCGCAAGCGACTTTTGATCGTCTCTGTTCTTGGCAGCAAAGGCACACTACTTGGGTATACGTTCCTCTCCGCCAAGGCATCACGGCTTTTGGAATTCGATCAGGACAACCTTTGAAGACCGACACTAGTTTCATCATCAATCCCTGTTTCTTGGTACGATATACTTAAATCTATACTTCCGGAGAGAGTGTTTTTTTATTGACGATCAACAGCTTAGGACGCCGTCAGATGGAGATTTGGTCATTGGCCACTATCCCGAGAATGAATTCGAGGATCACATTCTTGGTTCAGGTTCCAAGCTTACTCTCATCCACGATCTGGGATATGCGAGACACCTGTCAGCACTCTATACTCACCCCAAAAACAATGAGGAAATTGTCATGTCGCCTCACGCCCCCGTCTCCGCGAATCCGTTTAGTGACAAAGCCTGCTTCGCCTCGGCCCCCTTGGAGAATGTGACGACCATCCAAGCCTTCTACGAAGAGGAAAAGGGGAATTGTCTTGGTTTCATACTACGATATGAAAATGGATCAGAGCGTGCTGTGGGACAGTGCAGGACCGGCAGAGACTTGGTTCGGATGATCTTCAAACCTGCGTATCTCTGCTTTTTCCACGAAGATCACCACAAGCCCACTGCGTCGCGTACAGTCAAATTAGACGCTTCGACGATTTCCGAGCATCAGCATGAGAAGCCAGGTTGGACCTGTTCTCCAATGCGTGGCACTGTAGAGAGCTGGTTTAATCACTCTTCCATGCAGCTCTATATTGTCGGCATCGACCAATAATTTGACCAAGCCACAACCTTGTCAGACCGCACCCATTTACTCTTAACTAGGCTTTATTAATATCCATCAATTATCATAAACTTGCATCGTTACTATATACAAATACACCCAAAAAATGAACAGGGGAGGGTATCGTTAAAATCGTGGTATCCCGTTCCATCTACCAACGGCCGTTAACGTGAGCGCCGAGAACGATCCCGGTCATGTAACTTTCCCAAACCTCCAGCAGCAACAAACTCCAACTACCACCGCTCCTAAACGTATGTATGAAAATCAAAATGACTTAGCCCTCCCGATGATATTTCAGTACATGGCATATATATATATTACCATATAGATATTATATCCAAGTAAATAAATGTTTTTTCCTAAATGCCAAAAAGATGGGGGAAATAATAATAAAGAAAATGAAAGATGAAAATGACCCCAAAGATGCAGACAAGATCACCCAAGTCAAGCCTGGACATTATCGTAATCCATCAACGCCCTTCTCGATAATGAATCGCACAGGCTGTCTCGCTCTTCTGCCCAAGATTCCAACCCCGGATCGCGGGAAGAAGTTTGGTGTTGTTAGCATCGCCACGCTCATAGCTCTTGGAACAGGCAGCTCATCTATGACACTGTCAAACGACGATGTTGGCCATGAGTTGCTCGAGATGTCGGGTTTTCTTGCCCGACTGTCGAAGCCCCATTTGAGAATGCTGCCCGCGCGGAGCCAGGGTTCTAAATTGCGGCACTGGCTCACATCAACCCAGCTAAGACGCCCACAACCCCGGAGTATGTACTCGAGGCCTTTGCCGGTGACTCGAACACATCCTCGAACGCTGAGGCCCTCGAGCTCATTAAGATGAAGAGCCACGCTTTCTAGACTGGCATCGCTGACAGCACTGCCGCAGAAAGCCAACCGCAACTCTCGCAATTTGGGAAGACCCAGGGCAACAACCTCCGTAGCTGTATCAGATAGCGCACAGCAAAACGATAGATCCAAATGAGTGAGATTCTTTGCGGCATTGACAAGCGCTACGATTGCATTGTCGGATAAGTAAGTGCAATCTGCTAGACAAAGGTGCGTAAGCTTCTCAAACCTGTATTGAGCCCAAGACTGAAAACCAGCGTCGGTAATGGATGTGCATCGAGTAAGAGATAGAGATTGTAGGCGGTTTGAAGCATGGACAGCGAGATGAGCCATGGAACGATCTGTAATATGCTTGCAATATGAGAGATTCAACGTATTGAGCTTTGGACATCCAATAACGGTGCCAGGTGGCGGCATATTTGGAGGAGGTTGTTGCTGCGGTTGAGGTCCCCTCCCTTTCACTGCCGAGTTGGCTATGACAACTTTGGTAGTGGGAGGAGGGTGTTCTGGAACCACCCAGCCAACAACACGACCCAAGAGATTGTCTCCGACCTTGCGACAGTTACTCCAGTCCACCTCCTGTAATCCCTTGGCACACTCACTCATCTCCAAGATTTGATTGGCTGACACATCCCACAATGATCGCATCCTCCAACGCTGTACGTTCTTACCGCACTTCTTCCACAGCACTGAAAATCCCTCGTCTGTTACATGGAAACAGTTGTTCAGATCCATGACCAGGGCTCGAGTCCCAATGAAAGGAACAAGAGTGTGGACAATGACGTGATCTGTAATCCTGCGATTATAGGTAGAAAGATCGACGTAGTTGCATATCTTGGAAGATGTAGTCAAAAGTTTACGCCAATGACTGCTGACGAGACGCAACCTGAGAAGTTCCCCAATATCAGCATACTGAAAGATGCGTATCAGGATGTCATCTGACAGAATCGCCATTGAAAGTGAATTTGAATGCGGTCGACGGGGAAGCGTCTTGACTCGCTTGGCAGGCACATCAGTCTCAAAGACTGTTACCGAGAATGCAATCGGCGCAGCATCCGCCAAAGGAGACCGCGCTCCGTTGATTCGTGGAGTTAGCGCTGGGCTTTCAATAGGCGTAGTCGATACAGTTGGTGTAGTCGGTGGTGCTATTGACTGGCGGCGTCGGTTTCTGAGATTCTCCATATCAACACTCAGATATGGATCAGGATCCTTGGGTTCCATAACTTCTGAGTCATCCTTGCTTGGGGATACTTGGTTTGATGGTGTGAGTGTAACATTCGGTAAGGCGAGTGTGAGGGGTGTTGTGGGAGTTGGAGGGTCCGATTTGCCAGCCTTATCCTTTTGATCCGCATCCATCATATCAACATCGTCATCCAGGCTGGTGTAGCGTGTCCATGCCGTCTTTTCTACTTGAGACTTGATTTCCGGCGGGCACTTGGTCCACAATTCATCCAATGTCTTTCCCGGAATCATTAAACACTCAACTGTCGTAATAGACCTGACAGTTGCAGTCCGTCCCGGGGAGATACCCAAACTCGAGACCTCTCCAAAGTACTGGCCAACTTTCAGTCGTGGTCGCTTTTGTATGGACCTTGTCAGATTGCGGGGGCTTTCGGGGGATTTAGGTTGTTCATGAACGACTTCAGCTTCTCCCCTAACAATGAAGAATATCTCGTTTCCCGGGGTACCTTGTTGAATGATGTCGTTAAACGGGGGGAATGTCTTGGGTTGGACGCTCAATCCCAGAAAGTGAAGAATGTCAGGCGGTAATGTTGAGAAGAGAGGAAGTTCTTTGAGAGTTTGTCGGATGTTGACGAACCCGCTTCCCAAGGCACTGCCAGCAGCAGGATCCTCGATGATCCCCGGGCTAGGGGATTTGCGCTTCTTTGAATTTATCACTGCTCCATCTTTGATAGCGCCGCTTTCTCCGGTTGACACCTCTCCTGGCATAGCAGTTCGCGGCATAAATTCACTTTTGGGTGATTTGCCTGTTGCTCCGCCCTCTTGCCGCTTCTTTTTGAGCAGATTAAGTCTCTCCTGTGCCTCATGGCGAATGGCCTTCTCCATTTCTGGAAACTTGGGCATGACTGTTTGCAAGTCTTCTTTCTTTAGTATAAGTAGGAGGCACTTGGTGCGGGCTACAATGGTGGCAGTTCGGGGCATGTCCATGAGAACACCAATCTCTCCAAAGAAAGCGCCAGCTTTGAGCTCTGCATAGACAGCTTCTCCATCACGAGAGGTAACAGCCACCACACCTCGCACCAACCAATACATGGCCTTTGCGTCGTCTCCCTCCGTTACGATATGGTCATTGGGTCCATGTACCTGAGGCTTCAAGTGATTACCAATAGCGATTAAGAATTCCTCTGAGGCGGACAAAAACAAAGGAAAGGTCCTTATGCGATCTACCAAATCCAGTGGCATGTCCCTGATTGTCGAGGCCGTAAGCGGGGACGGTCGCATCGGTCGCGTGGGGTTTGTCTCAACATTGAAGGACCTGATAAGGGAGACAGGATCGGAACCAGGAGCGTGTGGGTGTTGTCCCAAGGCCCTATAATGGGAGGAACTCGGAGAGCGACTGCGTCTCATGGCGACGGGCTTTGTCAAGGATCAGGACCCTGAAGCCTCAGTAGAATATAAACCGCCGCAAAACAACTGTAGAGTTGCTGACCGCAGCACGATCCAGCGGTCACAGGTATAATTGTTCCCAACGCGTACGTTTCGGGCTATTCTAGACCGATATTCCCTTGTTTGCTTCGAGTCAAGGAGGGGGAGGTTTAGCAAGGTAGGGCCAGCTCATGCTCTGGAGACGCTGGAACAAGAGACTCCACTATGCGGTATCTGCGCAGCACGGGTCCAGGGCGTTGAGAGAGTGTGTCCCCGTCTGAATGGTAACGACAGTTGTTATGGCAAACAAAGAATCAATAGCTAAGCACAGACAGCGAAGTCGGGGCAAGAAGTGCCGTAGCGCTAGTGGCGATAGTCGGCGGCGGGCAACTATATTCCAGAGGTGTAAATGTCGTGAAAGACTCGGTCTCGGAGCGGACGTGATAGATTCGACAGGTTGAGTTTACAGGCCAGGCGCATGATACGCTGGGTCGTCAATATATGCTCGATCTCAAGTCCGGGTCGTTGAGAGAGGCGGTCGCGTGCTAGCGCTGGACTAGAAGAGCAAAGATTAGTGATGATGACAGGAGCGCAAGAACAGAGTAAGAGGGAACTAACCAGAGGGAGAGGGAGAGAGTGCGGGTAGTTGAGTAGGACGAGTAAGAGTAATGGGATTGCAGAATGTCCCGAGTATGCGGGTCCAGACAAGTCGCGACAGTAGGAGAGAGAGAAAAAAGAGTCTGTTTAAGAGTTGGTAAGGGTTTCGAGGAAGAAAGTGGTGGTTCAAGAAGGCCAGCCAAGAAGGTGTGTCGTTGGCGCAAATGACGAGGAGGAAGCAGCAGCACACAGAAAACAAGGATCACACACTAAAAAAAAAGTATGGATGGACCTAATTCTATTGTCACTCACTCGCTCACTCACCACAGGATGCAGACAGACAGGCAAGCAAGCAAGCAAAGCAGGCGGCGGCGGCGGTAGCGTAACGGCAAAGGCAGCAAGTCAAGCAAGCAAGCAAAGCAGGTCAAGCAGCACACACAGTACATACATACAAGCCCGTCCACCAGCTTGACGTTGTTGACGTGGGGTAGCTTTCGGTGGGCGAGTGGGTAGGTGGTGGTAGGTGGCAGGTTAGTCGTGGGTGGGTGCGGAAAAGAAAAAGAAAAGGGCAAGGTACAGGTACAGGTACATGGGTTAGAGGACGATGATACAGGTACCCAAGTGCTAGCGACAGCGGAACACACACCAAGACACACACACACACACCACACACATTGATGGATGGACCCCCAGCACAAAATAAAGAGAGAACAAGCAAATCAACAAAGCAACTCGCAAGAAAAAGCAGAGAGAGCAACAGCAGCAAAACAGCAAAGCAAAGGCAAGCCACTGTAACTGTAACCCAGCCCAGTTCCTCCCAAGCAAAGTTCCAGCCCCAAGCCCGGCCCAGCAAACACACATCAGCCGAAACGGCCGTGAGTGATGGCGGCAACCCCGAACCCACTGAATGGATGGGATGGGATGGGATGGGATGCAGTGGAGTGGGTGAGCGAGTGAGTGAATGAATAATAAATGAATGAGATGAAGTTGGGAGGGATTGCTTGGATTGCTTGGGATTTGCTCATACCTACATACGCATCATCCATGATCCCGATGCCTCGTTAAAATATTGATTAAAAATTACTGCATACGACCGCACTGCTGCTGCAGACGCATGTAGGGAGATATTAGAGCCCTTATTTTTTTTTCTCCGCTTCCATTCATTCTCTTGTAGAAAAATTTTCTGCAGTCATATGATTCGTTGTCATATTTTTTGTCCCTCTTACGCTTCTTCTCTCTACTCTGTCATGCTCTCTGTCTCTATTACTCACCCTCTGTCTCTGTCTCTGTCTCTCTCTCTCTCTCTCTTCTCACATTTCCCTCTCCACCTAATACTGCCAGGTCCCATTCTGTATGGGAAAACTCCACTCACTCCTGTACTATAGAAGGGCGACGAATAATAATCATCCTATATAAAACAAAAATCCATTAGCAAAAACGAGATGCCTACCCTTCGGAAATGGGTTTCTACTTTTAGAAAGATTATTCACACTCCCTATCCCACTCACTCACTCACTCATTCACACACAATGCCAAGTGATCACATCTGTAGGTGGTATTTCAGAGGGGGGGCATATGGATCTTTCGGTCCGCTCCATAATAGATCCTCGCCTAAGGCACGGTAAGCTTTTTACTACCTCAGAAGAGCTCAATCGCCCGCGCGCCCTTTGGGACATGTACAAGTACCTGTACATTTACCTCTTTGAGGAGACCGCATCAGCTTCAAGTCAAGCCTGTCTTGGTGGCATCCAATCCATCGCACAACAGTAAGTCTTGTGTCAGCAAATTAATGTTCCCTCGGGCAAAGACAAGACATGGGAATGGTCTTTTTTTTTTCTTTTCCCGGTTCTTACTTGTAGGAGAACCACCCAAGAGCCCGGTCATGTCCCAGATTATGTACGAGCATGTATGTATCCTGCGGTGGCCCCAACACACACAACAGCCTAGGCGATCGTCTCAAGTCAAAAGAGCACCAGGTGATGCGCGCGAGAGGTAGATACCTACCAACCTATCTACTAGTACGTACGTTATTACCAACCAACACAAGTACGTACATGCACACCTACATACACACATGGCTCCTTGCGGTAACGGTAATGTACGTACTGTATTGGACGTGCAGATATCGGGCCCTATAGGGGACCTTGTCGATCCATCCCTGCTCATGGAACACCGACACACTGTCTGATATCAGAGGGATGGGCTGCTGGCTGGTGGTAGTCATCCAGCCCCCATTCATTCTCCCTCTCTCTCTCTCTCTCACACATTGTTTTCTGCGTCCTCAACTCAACTCTGTCAATGGCTGATGCCCTCTGCCCCCCTCGTTCCATGCCTAGCAACCAATGGCCCCCAAAAAGTTTGTTGCCTTCAAGTCGAAATAACCTACCGGGCTACCTCTTCCAGCAAACACACATCCCTCCCACTCCCTCTCCCTCTCCCCCCAGTCTCGTTGATTACGCGACCCAACCACACATCCCTCCCTCTCTCCCCCCCCCTCCCATCTCTGAGCCCTCCAAATCTCCCTTAGCTTAATGAGCTCTCTCCTCCTCCCAGGGCAAGACAAAAAAAGAAGGGCGGATGAACGCGGTATTTTGGGCGCACAGGGCACATGCTGGTCCCTGCTACGGGATGGCAACCAGGGGGCCCCTCCTCCCCCAGCAGCCGAACGTTGACAGAACACCGCTGGAAGCTTCTTCCGTGGGATATTACGGAGCCCTGGAAAGCCCTTGCTGGGCGTTTATGCAGGGCCGCATCGTATGCCCTGTAGGTCCCAGGTACGAATAGATGTACTCCGTAGCATACTTGTACGTAGCAGTACGTACCGTCCAAGAAGAAGAAAAAATGGCCAGGGAGATAGATTCCTTGTAGATTGTTTTTTCCTTTTTACTCTCCTCTCCCCCCCTCGGCACGTGGAACAAAAGAAAAGCATCGGATCAAAGAACTATGATACAAACCGAGACAAAAAAGGAACACGCTGGAACAAGAGGGATGGGCTGAAATGAAACGGGGAGAAATCAAGAAAATTCAAGAACAATCAATATGGATATATCCAACACATTCAGCATTCTGCTGTGTGTGTTTCCCACACCCCATGTCTCCCCCCCTTCCCATCCAGGATCTGCGCAAGTGCCCTTCAGCTTTCCCAACCACGGGTCGGAGAGATATTGAGTCGTCCAGATAGCAACGCCTATTGAGTTACGATTCAGCTCTATTTGCTCCAAAGCGACACAAATCTTGCTCTCCCGATTTTCAAGAGTCAAGTCAAGTCACGAGAGCTCGCCAAGAGGCAAATGCCGGAGCGTTTTCTCATGGCTGCGTCCCCCCAGCACTGACGTCTTGGAGTAATATGTCGGGGGGGAGGAGGGGGGTCCAAAGAGACAGAGAGATGCTCCACGGTTCCCACATGCCCAAGATTAACACAAGTAAGAGAGACAAAATGTCTCCAGCATAGTCCCCATTTTCCAAAAATGCAGATAATATCCGCACAGAAGAAGAAGAAAAAGGGGTGCGCCAATTTCGCACGTAACAATTACTACTGTATCCAGTCTCATCACACTCCCCCCTCCCCCAAAACTCCGTGCCTTTCTTAAAAGTATGTATACCTAATCCACGTTTGCCCGGTCCACCCCG
Organism: Cladobotryum protrusum; assembly: GCA_004303015.1. Lineage (NCBI taxonomy): Eukaryota > Fungi > Ascomycota > Sordariomycetes > Hypocreales > Hypocreaceae > Cladobotryum > Cladobotryum protrusum. The sequence continues at coordinate 2,163,476 of RZGP01000002.1, read as the reverse complement.
GTTTTCTTTTCAACGCGTGGCCCCAGCCAGTATGGTGCCATTTTGTCTCAGCTCAGGCCTGTTTCAGACGGTCAAGATCCGTTCACCATGTTCGGGCTGCATACTCCGGGCATGTTCTCACATGTTGGTTTTCTTTTTCCAACCTTCTCTCACATGCTAACAAGCGAGTAAGGTCTCAACGCCATAGAATACAGACGCAGTGTCAAGAAAAATGCCCTTTGAATTAAATCCTTCAGCAAACACCTAACCCCTGACTTCGTCTGTTCATTATCCCGGCTCACGTCCCATGACACAACTACTATACCCATGTAAAGCTACCAGCATCCGTATAATTATCCCAAGCTTCGGAGATATCCGAGCAACAAAAAGTCCAGACAAAAATTTCTATATCCTTGAACAGCAAGTTCGCATCAAATATGTACAATCTATTTCCGTCTTATCATCCCTGACAGTGACGAGAAGAGAAAAAATAGACGACTCTAGGCAGCAAAATAAAAATACCCCTGACACCGTGTAGAAGAATATGCCCTCAAACACCACAAACACCGCAAACACTTCCGGAAAGCTCCCTCCCGATGACCTTCCCTAGGATCATGATCCCAAGAACATCTTGAAGACATCCGAGTTGGTACACTCCTCGGAAGGATACCCTAGCTCCTGCAAGAACTGTTCCAGGTCCTGGTTCTCCTCGGGAGGGCACTGAATGCCTGCTAGTACCTTGGCTACATCACCGCCATAGTTACGGTACTGGAACAGACTGATGTTGAACTTGGGTCTGAGTGTTACCAAGAATTTCTCCAGAGCACCCGGTCGCTCGGGAAAGCTGAACATGAACACCCTCTCATTAGCCACACCTGTCCGACCGCCAACCAGGTACCGGAGATGGCTCTTGGCAAGCTCATCGTTTGACAGGTCATAAACGGTCATACCCTCTGATCGGATACGCTCAAGGAGCGTCCTCACCTCGGTGCTTCTCTGGGAGGCTGGCGCGGTGATGGACAGGCCGATCAAGACATTGGCAACCTCGCCACTGGCATAGCGGTAAGAGAACTCAGTAACGGGGTGTGGCATGATAGTGTCGATGAGCTTGGCAAAGGCTCCAGGTTGTTCTGGAATAGTGGCTGCTAGCAAAACCTCCTTACCCTCGCCCATTGTCGCACGCTCGGCTACAAACCTCAGGCGGTCAAAGTTCATGTTGGCCCCTGAGGCTACCGCGATAAGCGTCCTCTTGGGATCCTGGGACGGCCTCTGTGCGACATACTTCTTCAGTCCGGCAATGGCCAGACCACCAGCTGGCTCCAGGCCGGATCTGGTATCATCGTACATGTCCTTTATGGCGGCGCAGATCTCATCGGTAGTTACCTCGACAACCTCGTCGACAACGTCTTTGGCAATGCGGAATGGCTCCTCCCCAACCACCTTGACAGCTGCACCGTCAGCAAAGAGACCAACGTCTTGCAACACCACCCGTTCGCCCTTTTTCAATGACTGCGCCATGGCGTTGGCATCGTAGGCCTCGACGCCAATAATCTTGACATGCGGCGCCATCCTCTTGACAAAGAGGCCGATACCCGCAATAAGACCGCCGCCTCCAACACCGCAGAAAATAGCCTCAACCTTGGCCATGTTGACCTGCCCGAATAGTTCGTTACCGATGGTCCCTTGTCCTGCAATGACGTATGGGTCATCAAACGGTGGGATGTTGATGAGTCCGTCCTGCTTCGCTCGCCGTGCGCACTCGTCCTTTGCAGCGTCAAAATCTGCGCCGTGCAAAACAACATGGCCGCCCAACCGTGAAACGTTGAGATGTTTGATACTTGGTGTTCCTTCGGGCATGACGATGGTGGCAGGGATCTTGAGCTTTCGGGCGGAATAGGCAACACCCTGGGCATGGTTACCAGCCGAGCAGCAGACAACACCTCTCCAGCTCTTGGCAGGATCCAAATGTGCCATCTTGTTGTAAGCTCCACGAAGCTTGAAACTGAATACGGGCTGTAAATCTTCGCGCTTGAGCAGGACATTGCATTCGAGTCGGTTGCTCAGGTTGACGGCCGGGGTTAGAGGGGTCACTTTGCAGGCCTCGTAGACTCGGGAAGTTGCGCTCGCAATCATGCGCAGATACTGTTGGTAGAAACGATCAATTAGCTTCCATAATAATTAATCAAGCCAGCCAATGGAAATTCCACTCACGTCAGGGTGCCCGTCTGGAAGTTGGAATTCTTCTGGCACGAGTGCTTTGCGTTCCTTCTTCTGTTCCGATGGCGGGGAAGGGTTGATGCTGTATTCAGTCAAGGCCATGCGCCCAGCAGGCGTCTCTGGTCTCTGTAAGCCATTGGCGCTGGCATTGTTCGCATAGCCGTTGATCAGCGGCGAGTCGACCAAAAGCCCATGAAGTGAAGGCATCTCGAGAATGAATGGCCTATTTTTGCTGTTGTTGTTTTTTGTTGTGGTGTGTAGGAGTTGGAAGCAACGAAGAAGGCGAGGCTCAAGGCTTCTAAGTGCAGTTGTTGTCTCCGAAATATCGGAACCCCTAATCTTTTAACACAAAGTGGCGGCCGCGACTGAGCCGGACAGGTGACGATAGGAGCGCTAGTGGGCTTTCCGTGTGGCGCTAGATTCAGTTTGATAATGAGATATCTTAAAAGACGTTGGGGAAGCAAACAAAACAATAATTATCTATACTCTAGTGCGACTGTCATCTGACGGGTTTTAGTTAGATACTTGTAGTTTACCGTTATAAAGATTCAGGAGTTTGATTACAGTATTTTCTACTCCCGCAAGCATGCACACAAGAAAAGAAAAAGATAAAAAAAAACGTCCATCTGCATTGAAAATTCATCGACCGCCCCGGCCAGCCCTGACTCAACCCGTCCATCCCTCCTCAACTTACCGATCTCGTTGGCGGGGCTTGCACCTGCAGGAGCTTCGATATCGGAACCAGTCACAAGAATTTCATTTCATTTTTAGGGCCCTGAGCCGCATGTAGAATCCAGCAGCTACAGTGGTTGTGTAGCCTATCACTGTGTGCATTGCTTACACAAGCAAACTGGCGACCAAGAATCTCGCCGATAAGCAGCCAGTCACAAGGAAACTCAATGTTGATGCATCCCTTATTGATGGCACAGGGTCTGTTCATTGGATCTATCCATCACCGCCATTAAACTCTCCAAAACAGCAAACATCTAAAAAGCAAAAAAATGCCATCACCAGATCAAGCCAAAAAGGACCAAAAGACCAAACATACAATTACCCTTCCGTAATTTGATGGTTTCTCTTTGTCATCCCCAACATCCCATGATGCCCACACCGCTTCGCTCACGCCTTGGCTCTCTTAACAGTCTCCTCATATGTTGGCGGTTCGTCAAGCGGTCGGTCACTATCCTGACTGCTCCGGCGGCTTCCCCCACCACGCGGGACAGCTGCAGGTGCCGGCCCCGCAGCAGGAGGGGCATAGTAGGCGTTGTTGTTGTAGTTGTTGTTATAATCGCGTTGATGATCCTGACCTGACCGATATGTGTTGTTGTTGTTGTTGTTATATTGCTCTGATGGTTGTGTGCCAGGATAGTAACTTCCTAGTCCTCCATTCCCGTTTCCATATCCATTCCCGTAGCCTGGGTAGGGTGATGGAGCACCGACCGGCTGTTGTTGAGCATGCCCTCTTCTCTCAAGGATACGTTCCGCTCTGCCAACTATTCTGTCTTCTCGACGGGAACGGCGGCGGCGGCGGCCAGTGTCAATGCATGGCGCAGGACCGGGGGCATACATGGATTCATTCCGGGAGTAGGCTGACGGAGGAGGAAGTTGTTGTGTGTTGTAGTGGCTGTCGTTAGAGTATTGCGCGTCGTTGTTGCGATTACGGTCTCGGTCTTTGCGAGCACTCCCCACGGCACGAGCAGCCAGAGAAATCAAAACGAGAGCCATGGCTGAAAAGTAACGTCGGGTTATTCTCTGGGTGCGTATTGGTAAGATTGTATAATATGTAAGTAGGGAATCCCCCAAGCACTTTATGTCGACTCGATAATTTCTTGGTTTGTGTGATAAAGTAGGTTGAATGATCTCTACTACAATAGACATACGTTTATACTGCCCATTATATATGTATTCCTTTGGATGGCTGCCTCCCTCATATTGATCCTTTCAACTTTCATCTTACAAGGGACGCGAATCCGAGCATCAGCCCCAATGCGCAGCAAAACACAAAATAGGGATACAATTCGCGAGTTTTCGAAAGGACTCCCCGATCCAGCTTAGCACCGCAACCCTTTCCCTTGAGCTACGCCTCCACAAATCCGGATGTCGGCGCCCGTCCATCGCCCATCCATCGCCCAATCGACCATTCCAAATATCTCAAAACGTCAATCTGATATCGCCCTCAACCTTGTATTCAAACTTATTAAAAGTCCAAGCCTTCCAATTGCCGAATTAACCGTCCTTGGTAGTTAAATTACTGTCAGATCATCAGAAAACGGCCCTTTGTCACTTGTCAGATACTCATAGATCCTATGTGATGCTAAACAGATGACTCGCGATAAGGAAATTTGCGAAATAACAATAAAAGTACTACAAAGAAAACGAACGTTTGCGATGATTAAAAATAAAATCGGTTCTAGCGCGCAAATCGATACCAGGCAGATACTATTGCTAATGGCGAACTACCAACTGAACTGGGTGTGGTTCATCAGGTTTTCATGGGGTTCACCCCGGTACAGACATTCGTAGCCTACCCTAGACCATGAGAGACATCACCTTGTAATCGGGTTGGGGCAATATTCTTGGAGAGGTTCTATCTAAGTACAGGTGCCATAAAGGGTCTTGGTATAGTCAAGTAAAAGAAAAAACACTGGGTAGATAAGTTTATGTTTAGGGGTAGAAAAATAAAATGTAATGTTTTATTATCTACTTGAATTTATCCTATTGGGCTTCGTTATTTTGGGCAGGTAGAAAGTCCTTGAAAGCAGCATCTAACGTGTTTTTCTCTGTCGTTGCCTCCTTTTGCTGTGAAGGGAGACGGAATATTAGATTTTCGCCAAGATCATTATAGGTGGACTTCATGGCGGTGATGGTCGATGTGATCAATTCATCCGTCTTAGTATCGGTCTTTTTGCTAACGCACTCTTTGATAAGATTTTGCGTACTGCGGCTCAGCTGGGGGGGGGGGGGAGTTATAAGAGTTAGAGAGAGAGTTGTCTTGTGGTATATGCGAGGTGCATACATACATCTTGGTAGGCCTTCAGAATGGCTAATGACTCATTGCCATCCGCATATGCGGGTTCGCCTATCATGTTTCTACTGATGCTGGATAAACCGAAGGTAGTGCCCGCGATTAATGGTTGCACATCCTATTCAATATCGGTTAGGCACCTAAACCACCTGAGAGCAAGGTTGCGGGGATGAGGGATATGCACTTGAAGGCTTTCCCCATTCTTAAGCTTTGATAAAATATGGTCTAGTGCAACGATAGATAGATGAAAGATAGGGGAATATGGGCCGGGCATTGTGATGGAATAAGATAACTTGAGATAATTTAAGTAATATGTTCAGTTGTAATGCCAAATGCTTGATACCCTTAGGTGTTTGTAGGCAAGTAAGTTGGTGGGTTGTTGTGGGCGGAGGATGGAAGGGCTTTGAGGAAGACCTGGATTTGCTTGCTTTATATACACCAAAACTCTCAATACTAGAGTTTATTCTGTATATCATGAACAGCTTATCGCCTAAACCTTTTTGGGTCTGATTTCGTCCCAGCAACTGATTTTGTCCATTGAGAGTAATAAACAATCATTACTCGCAGGCCCTGCCTTATTATGACCAAGATATTGCCTGGCATGGATGCAATCATGCAAGGCGACTAATAGTTTTGGAGACATGCAGCAAATTCGAGATTGGTAATAGCATCAGCACGTCACCAGCTTTTGACCCCAGTAATATAGGGCCTCGTTGTGTCAAGGGGAGGAGAGGTCAAAAAACACATTACACATTTGTATGTACTAATCTCTTCCTGATGTTACGCCTTACTTTGGCTTCCGCATGCAAGGCAAGCTAGTACCTGCGATCCACGTATCTCATTGTAACTGTATATTACTAAAGTAATGCATCTCATGACCTGCGAAACTGTATCTCTTGCCGCCCCATGCGGTCTCGCCATGTTCGTGTTGCGGTTTCGATGTACTAATTCTCATCTTGCATACGAATGGGGGTGGTCTCTCCAGCCAATCCAAACCACGGCAAACATCTCGTCCGGACCCACTACCGAAACTTATCGGGAGGCCAAGTCACCTACTCTCCGCACAGCGTCAATGGCACATTGGATTTCCAACAGGATGTGGATCAAAGCCTCAGAAATACGCAGCAAGCCAAAGGCCAGCTGCAGCTAAATCCATCACTTTCTTGTACATCACCATGCCAATCAGTGTCTCTACCTGTTCAATTGCAACATTGTATTACTCAGACGCTCTCTTTTCTATCGCCAAGGGGAGCTGAAAGATCTTATGCAACTACAAATGTGATGGCGACCTCAAGCCCTATGTATATACTATCGTATTTTCATTGCCGTCTATCCACTTTGTGAGAGTGTGTTAGTGGTCATGGCAAATCAAACAATCCGCCAGCCACTTTATGCATTGGTATATCACCACCGTATCGCCAGAGACTTGAAGTAGCCAGCTATCTACATGATTCTGACCAAGCACCTGATAGCTGACATACTGAATGTTAAAATGACGTGGCTAGCTCCCAGTAAGCCCGAAGCAGTGCTAGTCCTCCAATCTGAGTCTCGACTGTTCTGCCACGACCGCGATCATTGGGATCTTTACGACCTTCCATCCGATGTTTGGAGTTCAATTTTAGGATAGAAGAGCCTATAGTTCGTTCACCTTCGTTCCCAGCATTGGGCTTCCATGTACTGTTACGACCCCACAGATTATTTTCTGGAGTGCCGTGGTTGCGGTAGTCTGTCGTGTTTGCTGCTGTGTGATCGATTCCGTCTTGTGCTTCCAAGACAGCAACATCGCCAAATATCTCTGCGCCCCACCACATTCCGAATCTTCCATCAGGGTCTCTGGTCTTCAAGGCGGCTTGGACGTTATAATTGACCCAGCCAAGGTAAGCAAGACAAGCTGCGGCATGGGCAGCCTTGACATGCTCAAACCCCTCTGAATCAACCTCGGTATTGGCGCTTGTTCCACCATCACCCAAATTCAGTGGCTTGCAAAATGCAGTCATATGGTGAAAGAAGATTCCTTTAAAAGTTTGACCATCCTGGGAACAGGTGCCACTCGCGTCACACTGCTCCTCCAAGATGCCTCCTCTACCAAGGCCCCTCCAAGGTGGGAGCGTGCCTGTTGTGTCAATATTGTCCATCGGAGCGCCTTTTTCAACACTCCAACCCGTGGCCCGAATGACAGATTGAATGAGTTGGTGGCCATCGTCCAGATACGAGGGGCTACCCGTTACGGCCCATAGCCCTCGTTGACCAGTGAGCAAAACGCCTTGGTTATACGTATATACCATCTCGTCTCTCTCATCGCATTCGATATTGCCCGGTGTCGTCTTACTGATATGATAGCCGTCGACGAACAATCCCTGACCATTCGTCATGTTGACATTCAAAAGCCATTTATAGCCTCGAATCGCTGCTTCCAAGTACACTGGATCTCCGTTTGGAGAACTAAAATTCTGAGTCGAAGGGTTGGAAGTGCCATTTTTATAATGCTGATACATGGAGATTGAAGCGGCAATCCAGAGCTCGTTTGTGATAGCATTCTTGTAAGTCTCAAGTCGAGGATTCCAGTTCATCCCTCCATGGCATAGGATATCATCCCAACCATGTGAGGCCAGGTCCCAAAACATCTGTGCTCTCCTGTAAAATGATGGGAGCCAGATGTTACCACGCCAGGGGAGCGAGGACAGCGCTTCATCAATGCCAACAGGGATCTTGTGGTTGTTGTTTCCATTGCCAGGGAAGTGTATCTGTTCATACAGTTCTGCAAAAGTGGTGGTTTCGATCCAACCAAGCACAACCCAGAGCATGTCATCGAAAGCCTGGATGAACATTAACATTTGACGGGGAGTTTTTGCGGGGATCCAACATTATTTCATACCTCATTTTCAATGTCAAGGTATTTCTGCCCAAAATAGTAGCTAACAATCTGATCGTAAAAGGAAGCGATCAAGTTCGCTTTGGCCTTTGGTTTATGACTATCTTTCGGGGAGACATCGTCTAGAGAGTTGGTCAAAGTCTTGAGCATCGCCGAAACAACCGTCTCAACTACAGCAGCAGTCCAGTCTATTGCCGACGGCCATGTATTCTTTTCGGCATCAAAATACACATTTTGTAGAACAGCGAGGGCTGCAAAGGCATCTTCTAGTGTCTGAACTTTCCCACTAACCGAGATGGGCGTTGTTGAGGTGACATTCAGGAACTGCGAAGGTGGCGGTAGACAGTTAGTATTTGATGACTTTGCAACAAGAACAGAACAATAGCTGCTTGTTTCAGATGGTCTAGCAGCACACGCAGAGATCTGCAGTGCTAATATAGCATAACCCCAGAGGAACGATCTCAGTGTCATGATTACTGGTGAGCAGCAACCTATAAGCCAAGAGGACAGCACCAACGATTTAAGGGTAAACAAAATAAACAGAGAGGTTTTTTCTCAACAGTACATTCTTTGTATCTGCAAAAATCAAAGCGAAGTAATTTAGTCAGGCACACTGTTTATCCCATCAAAGAATGTTCGGAGGTTGAAGCAAGAATCGGGGGGATGGAAAGTGCGCGAGGTGCAGATGGTTAAACTTGGGCAGCAGGAAAGGAGCTAGATACAAGAAAGCAAATAAGAAACAACTCAGCAACCTTGACCAACAACCTATTATGGTTGGCACGTATCTACAAATTAAAAGGTATATGCCGTTTCATTCTGTAATACCCCGCAAGTCAGGTCAGGCGGGCGTAGGATCCTTGGCTGCGTTGGTGTTGAGACCTATGAGAATCGGTTACCCGAAACACCAGTCAGCTGAATCAGCAACGAAGCTGTAGATGCGTGGTATTGGATGGGTTTAATTGTCTTTTGTGAAGGGCGTCTACTCCATACACATTATAAGATAAGCATACTTTGCAATCTTAAATAGTCTCGGCTATGCTTTGAAGCTGTGAGTTCTGAAGAGACAAAGTTGGTTGGCGGTGATGAAATAAAGGAATGTGGGTGACAAATAATAGAATATTAAACCTAACAAACCTACCAGTGTACAGATGCCATTATTATTTTCTCGGATGCATAGTTTCTGATCAGAGGTTCATTGAATGATGTCAAGATTTCATCAAAGAGGTGAACTATAGACATAATAAGCAGTTCGTGGCAACACTATATCTATCTAGCAATGATGCCGTTTTAAGCTAACTTCGGTTGCTTTGGTGAATTAGACCGGATTGGTTGTTTATGGTAAATACAGCCAGTGTGAAATAGGCGCCGCATCAACTGTGGGCAACCACCATTTAGTGGTTCCTCAGTGGCTCTCCAGTGGCCCCTCGGTGGCATCAGAGGCGCTAAGAAGCCCCGCCCGAAAGCGTCAGATCAACTGGTTCCCAAATTTTCGCCCGCAACCTGGACCTGCATGGTTTGTTTACTTTCGGTCTGCAAACATCCAATCAGATGCCGTCTCGCTTCCCAACTTTCAACTTCCTCAAACACGGTCGGCCTTGATCGCACAAGCCAGCTTTTCCATCCCTCCTCACGTCCCTCGAAACATTCCACGACCGATCCTTTCTCTTAATACTAATCCAAACCAGCATCGACGACCAATTTGGTTCCTGCCGCTGAAAATCCAATACGCATTTTACGATTCGGCAGAAAAAGCGACCTCATCACCCAACACACACTCGCGACAACGCATCACCAGCATTTGCTTACCGCAATTCACCATCTTTCAACAACGGTCGACTCCTTAGCTCAAGCATTGGCGCTCCACGCGTGCCGGAGCCATGGAGACCGACACGGCTACCAGATATCGTTCGCGCATACTTAGAGAAATGAATGCAAACCGCGATAATCCCTTCAACTCTCCTCCATCTTCCACAGGATCCCATCGCGCTGCTAGCCCGACACTGTCCTCTGTTTTCTCCGACCCGGAAGGCGAGTCCACTCGCAGATTAAACGAAGATATTGCCCGTGTTACCGCCCCTAGAAAGCTCCCCATTAACTGGGAAGCTGCTCACCGCAAGTGGCCTGAATTTTATTCCGTGCCGAATAAAAACAACCTGCCCATCTTTGATGATGACACCGACACAAGACCTCTGAGTGCATATCCCAAAGAGAACAAGCCACTCGCACCCACATCTGTGCCACTCATCACTAAATTTCTTGACGATAACACGACCCAAGACGCGTGGGAGGGTTCCAAGAGAACGCGTGCTGAGATGCAACCACGTGTCGACAACGAATCAGACCTATCATCAATTCTTTCCAAGTCACCCGCTAGAGGCTTGAGCACCTACGGCGTCAACAAAAACCTGCACGTCCCAAGCCCATTGTCCAGGTCCCATACTAAGGAACCATCAGAGACCGCCAACTATCACGAACGTCGAGGCTCTATCTCGGAAGCACTGGAACGACTACGCAGGGCATCGTCGAGCCCCAAGCCCACCGACCACCACGCTCACGACCAGAGCTCCCCTAACATGTCGTCTGCCAAGTCTAGTCTTACAGCTGTTCCCCCTTCCCCGCCCTCGATGACTAGCCCCGAACACGACATGTCTAACGGTCGATCATTCTTCATGCCCGATGTCTCGCATCTTGACGACTTTGTTACTGGTACGCTTCGCTTCAGCGGCTCGGTCAAGAATGGTGTCCCCATCCTCGTCAAACATGGCAAGGTCCACGACCAAAAACTAAAGCCCTTCGGTGCACGACATGCCGAAGTTGATAGTGTCGCAGTCCCTGAGGAAGAAGAAAAGATCTTCGTCTCCATGGATATGATCCGGGAAGAAATCGTCTCTCTTCAAGAGCATCATGATAAAATTCAAGAATATGCCTCAAATCTTCAACATGAAGTAGAGAGACTGGAAGCTCAACTCAAGTCTCAAAAGTCTTTTGATGGACAGTTGGTATTAGATCGTGCAAACGAGCAAGTTTTAACTCAGAAGAAGCGTGAGTGAATATGAGTTTACCCTATTGTGTAACATCTTGCTAACTGACTCAGAACTCGAGGCCGAAGTTGCGTCTCTTCAGGCACGGTTGGACCAGGCTAACCGAAAAATAAGCAACAGTGCGATTGAAAATGATACACTTGCGCAAGAGCGTGACCGTGTCGTTAACCGATTGCAGGAGGCCTGCGAGGATATCAACAAACTCACTCGAAAACTTGGCGTCAAGGAGAAGGAGCTGGAAACAACGAGTAGACAGCTTGGATCTTCAGAACAAACCCGTCAGGAAAATGATACTCTGCGTCGAGATCTGCTCTCTCTCAAGCAGGGTCGCGAATCTCTGGAGCTTGAGAATACTTCTCTCCGAACAGACAATGAAAGCTTAAGACAGGAACTGAAGCGATTGCGGGAGGAGACAGAGTCCTTGCGATCTGACAACAATAGCCTTCGGACAGATCATCAATCTCTGCTCAGCGAGAATAGATCTTTACGGACGAATAACAAATCAATCATGGACGAAAATGAAGACCTGCGCGAAAACGTGGACGGCCTTCAGCACGAGCTTGATGCTGCTCGTGAGGAGGTAGAGACCCTTCAACAGGAACTTCAGACGCTCGGTCAAGAAAAATCCTCTCTCCGTGAGGACAATGACAGCTTGGTGCGCCACAATGAGAAGTATTTTAGCGAGAACAAGATACTTCGTCGCGAAAATTCTGGCTTTGAGCGCAGCATTCATAATTTGCATGATGAAAATCTGAAGCTGAAGGAAGAGGTTGAATTCTTGAAGGAGCAGCTGGATCACTGTCGTCCAGCTCCTAAGGAAAACTTGACTGCCCCGGTTGATGACGACGAGACGGAAGAAAATATGACATCTGCTTTCTTTGTGCCGGATATTACTATGAACTCGGATGAGACCGAACCGATTGAGAATACCAGAACCAAAGGCATGACCACATTGCCCGAGGTTACAGCCCAGACTAAGGATCTGACATCTATTACGAATGACAAGGAGCAAGAGACTCGCGATATAACAAAACGCGATAACACCGCTCGAACTGATAAATCTGAGACTCGTCCAAGATCAAAGAGCAAGAGCAAAACTGTGCCAACAAAGACCTCCAGCCACGGCCAGAGAGTTGCCTTTTCTATCCCAGAAAAAACAACACAGAGCAGTAAGAGCAGTTCCGCTCAGGCCAACCGGGGTAGCAAGCGGAAGAGCGCTTCTCGACCGACTCTCACTGATTTGGATCCCTTCGGTGACAATGACGATACTACGGGACTATTATCTCTTGATAATACTGCCACTGAGGATCAAGCTATTTCATTGAACTTGACTCTTAAGAGCAGCAGAGACACGAAGGAGCTAACTAGGGAGTTAACGTCGGCGTTGGTCTCAGAGGCTGCAAAACTGGTGCAGAAATCTCAACAAGCCACTGTCCAACCCCCAGCTCCTCAGAAAAAGCCTGTCACAATTGATGCTGCCACACAAGAAGCCATGAAACCAGTAGACAAAGACTCATGCCCGGCACTCTCGACTAAGGCTCGTCGTGTTTTGGACAATCTTTGCGGCCATAGTTGCCAGAACTGCATAGTTTGCAGTCGTATTACCTCTCACAATGGAGTTGTCTCTTCAGCGGAGTTGGCGGCTGGCAAGAAGCGTGTGATAATTCCTCGACCCGTTCCTGTCAGTGATAAGCAGGTTCAGGGTGATGACATGACTGTGCGACCAGCTCAAAGCCCTGGCCATGCCTTGGCGCTTGTTATCAAGGGGTTAGAGGATGAGTCACAGCATTTGCAGTTGGAGCTCACTCGACTACAACTACAGTACAGTGGAAGTGACAAGTCTCACAGTCGTAGGCAGCGACTCGCCTTGGCTGAAGCCATTCGCATGGTGCTGAAGCGACTTGAAGTCAAGAATGACCAAATTTATAGTTTATATGACGTTCTTGAGGGGCAGAAGGCAGCTGGTCAGGCCATGAGTGAGGAAGAGATAGAATTGACGGTTCTGAGCATCACTGGCATGACGGTTCGAGACGTCACCAGTGGCATGGACCAAACATGGGAGGGAATAATGGACTCTTGAATGCAAAAATGCGGTGTGATGGAGGTGATCAAGATTGTTCTAAGTGGGACGGACATGGGCAATAATCATGGATTTGGCGTTGAGGTATACTAATGTTGTTGGATTAAGGCTTCTGATTTCGGTTTGGGCGCTCTGCCTCCAACTTTGTGGCGTTGAAGGAATCGCGCCGTCGCGCGTGGGCAGAAACCGATTGTATAATTTTATTGCAGTTGGCGCCAGGGGCGACAATGAGAAATGAATTCGTTCGAGCTTTTAGTCAATTTTTGTACAGGTTTTTTTTTTATAGCCCTATGCGCCATAACGCAGAAATCAAGGTATCGTTTGATGTTAATTCTAGAGCGAGACTCTTTATACAATGGATCAAAGCATGCAGTAGATTTACTCATCTTCCTCCTCATCGTCATCATCTGCATCCTCTTCATCTTCATTCTCCTCATCGTCTTCTGCCAGCTCACCTTCCATATCCATCTCCTCATCACTGTCCTCCACGTCACCCGCCAATTCGGCTTTCTCATCCTCTTTCCTCTTTCTCTCATCCTCCTTTCTAGCCTCCTCCAACATCTTCTCCTTTTCAGCCCTTGCCTTGCGCTGTCCCACAACATAAGCGCCCAACGCTGTTTTGGCGATATCAAAGTCCTTTAGGAAGGCATCCACTTGGCTGCGGTCCTTTGGCGCGAAGTCGACCTTGGCACGCTTCTCCTCGATGAACTTGGCGTTGGCCTCGAGTTTCTGCACGAGGAGGACGAGCTGGGCGATGAGCTTGCCGTTCTTGTTACCCTGGGACTTGGAGCGGGCTTGCTTCAGCCAGCGCTTGAGCTGGATAATGACGGGGAGAGCCAACTCGGGGAAGGCGATAGAAGTGGCCCATAGGAGCATGAATTCGCCCATGAGCTCAACGACCTGCTCGCCGACACCGTCCTGATAGACGCGTGTGCGCAGATATGACTTGGCTGCCTTGTAGGAGACGGCAAAGTCAAAGGCCTTGAGTGTGGTAGCCTTGGGAGGTTTCTTCATCTCGGCTGAGTTTAAGATCTCAATTAAGGGGGAGGCGAGGGGGATATAAGTGCCCGTAGCACGAGACGTCCTGAGCAGGGAACGGACGAGATGGAATCGTAGGGGGAAGTATAGTGATGTGGGGATGAGACGCATGGCACCGAGTGTGACCTGTACGAGGGGATAGATGAGAAGTCGAAGTTGGCTTTCCTTTCCGGCCTCAGCCTCCTTGAGAGGACTGCAATGCTCTGCCAGAACGCAAGACCAGAAATCCAGTGAGTGAGTGAATTGCCAGTTGTAGACCATACGGAAGGATTCATTCTTGTTGTGCACGATGCTATTGCGGAGATGAATAGCGAGTTGGCGAATGAATGTGAAAGCGGTCGTGTATCCAACAGTAGGGTCGATACCCCAGAGCTCTGCGGCCGAGTTCTTCATCAGGTTGATGCCTTGAATGGTGTTGTGGTTGGTAACACGGCAACCTTGGACTAATCCCTGGTAAGTAGCCTTCAGAACTGTTTCTCGGATTCCCTTGTCTCCAATGACGACAAGTCTTCTGAGAACGAGGAAGGCCGTAATACGTGTTGATTCAGAGCTGGCGGGCTGGGCCCAGAAGTTGACAACAGATTTGGCGAGCGCCTTGATCAGCTTCTTGAATGACAGAAGGTAAGGAAGGATAGGCGTAATGGATGACAGGGTCAACTTGAGAGTCTTGTCGTCCGAAAGAGTACTAAGGAGGTGCATAATGGAGGATGTATAGGACTTGAGAAGCAGCGACAACGTCTTGAACTTCTTGGTCTCAGTTTGCACGTACACTCTGCCGGCCGTCGACTCCTTGACTGGGAGGTGGTGGTTCATAACCACAGGAATTTCCTTGAGGGCCAGAACCAGGATGTCGTTGAAGACTTCTGGGCTGTTGATAGCCCATCTCTGCTCCGTCTCACCGTCTTCGTCGGTCTCGTTCAAATGAGCAGCGGATCGGAATGCAAGCACTACTTGTCTAGTCGCACGAAGAGACTGCTTCTCGGTTATGGCTTTCCTCCATGTGGCAACCGTCTCGCGGGTCAGCTCGTTGCTCTGGGCTGGCTCTTCCTCGGCGTTCTCCTTGCCCTTCTTTCGCTTCTTCTTAGGCTGCTCTTCCTCCGCATCTTCCTCACCGGCACTAAGTTCGTCTACCTCGGCCAAGTCGGCGTTTTCGTCGAAATCCAGGGCAGTGGGGTCGTTTTCCTTCAAGAACTTGTAGAATTCCGGGTCCTTCTCAGCCAACGCATCCATAGCTTGCTTGCTCATGCCAAGGGCATCACCATCGTCCTCGTCGCTGCCATCCTCGCTGTCGCTCGCAACTGGCTGTTCTGCAATGGAAATATCAGAAGCGCTATCGTCGCTACCGTCGTCTTCATCCTTGGGCGCATCACGCTTTCTCTTGCCAAGCTTGCCGCCCTTCTTGTCCTTCTTGTCGATGATGTCTTCGAAGCCGCCTTGGAAGAAGTCGTCGACACTCATCTCATTGACATTCTTCGTCTTTGCTGCATTGGGCCTCTTTGGTTTGCCATCCTGCTCCTCGCTTGCACCCTTGAAAAAATCGGCATCCTTGGAGCGCTTTGACTTCTTCTTTTCATTCAATTGAAAACGCTGCTTGACTTTTGCGCCTTCCTTTCTCTTGTCCAAGACACCCTTGAGATGTCTCTTCTCGAATTTCTTGGTCGCTTTGAGGTTCTTCTTTCCGGCTCCCATGTTGGGCAACGCTCTGCCACCGTTGGTGGTTGCGAATTGAAGCTGGAAGAATGGATTATAATGGGTAAATGTTCTCTGTTTAAGAAAACTTGCCTGTCCTGCTGAAGCTGGATCAAGACTGCTACCAAAAATTTTCGAAGTATCTATTATCGATAAGAAGCCCCACAATTAAATATGCAGGCGGTGGGATGATTCTGCCGCACTGGGGTCCGCTATTACGCAGCACCTGTCCCGCCATGCGTCCCACCTCTGACGAGCTTCAGCGTCGTCGTCAAGCTCGACACTCCAGCTCGCCAAATGCCTTGTCTCAATCTGCCACCATGAACGCTCGACAAAGCTATGCGCCGACACCACATAGCTATGTTCCTAATACAAGTCTATCTGCGACTATAAATCTCGATGAGGTACATGATAATATCTTCGCCATATGCCATGCGCATCCATAGCTAACTGGCCCCTCATTTCGTAGGAGGTGAAACTGACGGATAGTCGCGCCGAGCGCGATCTTCAAGATTCCTTAGGCGAACTGTTTAGCATAATAATTACCCTCGATGAGCTTGAGAAGGCCTTTTTAAAAGATGCGATTCCTGAGGCGGACTATGCCGATATTTGCGAACGATCGTTGAGACAGTACAAGGCTCTTTTGGCAGACGAGACCATCGCCAATGAGTTCAAGGGATTGGAAGAGTTCAAAGCTAAATGGGATGTATGTGATAGTACAGGCAAGAATGGTACGGTTTATGAATCTATGCTAACGTCACGAAGCTCGATGTCCCTCGTGCAACAGAGCGCATCCGTGTCGGTATGCCATCCACAACCATGACCGCATCATCCTCCGCCCCGGCTCCCGCGCCATCTGCTGCCGCCAACAACACAAGCGGCGTTCTCATCCTCGAAGCTACACAAGAGTTCATCACATTCCTTGACGCTGTTAAGCTCGGACTGCTTTCCAAGGACCAGCTTCATCCGCTTTTGTCAGATGTAATTCAGTCTGTCAACCGTGTTACAGATAAGGACTTTGATAACAGAGGCAAGATCGTTCAGTGGCTCATCACACTGAACCAGATGAAGGCGACGGATGAGCTCAGTGATCAGCAGGCTAGGGAGTTGGAGCTGGATATTCAACAGGCATATCAAGGATTTAGGCGGACATTGTCATAAACTACAATTTAGATGAAGGTTGCATGATGCTATTATCTTACACGAGCCAATATACCCTAAGCTTTGAGCCTGAACCCGTTCATACTAAGAACGTCCAGAAACTCGGGTATACAAACTCCTCTTCAAATATCCGTCTCACTTGCTCCAGCACAAATCTTTCCACCTTACCCACATTCTTCAAACTCTGCTTCCCTCCATCTCGCTCGCCAATCTCACTCTCAACCTTGATCTCTTGTAACAGTCCTCCGAACCGCGGCGCCGTCTTCTTACCAGGGGTCTGCTCCGGATCGTCAACCGTTTCGTCCTTGCTGTCGTCCCCAACCGCTGCGAGAGCATCCTCCGGACTGAGGAAGCAGAAATGAACTCTCTTTCGGATGTATGCCAGTACGCCGACTCCGTCAAAGCTTAGACCCGTGATGCTCAGCTTGAGAGGGATGCCCACGAAGCTCGGCATGGGGTAGTCCAGTAGAATTTCCGCCGTAAGATTCAGTCTCACGTCGCCCGAGTATCGTATCCTAAATACTGCTTGCACGTCCTCGACTCTGGGCTCCCTTCTGGGCGAGTCAGTGTCTTGCAGTGGCCGTGGATCATCCTCAACGACCGATCCGCTTAGGTGTGCCAGATGTTTGTCCCTTGTCGACGGCCTAGAAGGAGGCCCCAGTGTCGAAACATCGGACTTTTCGCTCAATGTTGGCAGACCTCTGGCCGGATCCAATGTCGTAGCCAGATTATCCACCGATATACTGCTCATTGATGGATTCCGGCTATGGGCCGGTGTATGCACCGCTGACCCAGGCATAGAACCCATCCAACTGGTACCCAGATGCGCTCCCGCAACAGCAGCCAACGGTGTATGCGTCCCCGTAGCAAACTGGCTCTGAAAGTAATTCCTCCCTGGCCCGCCCAGAATACCAGGCGTAGAAGTCCCCAAGAACGCTCTTCCAAAGTCGTGTCCACTAAACTCGTTTCTGAACTCCCGCAGATCATCCCTTCTCCTCTTCCCTTCGATGCCCCCCGATGTGCTCGGCCTGGAAAGCGTCGGCGCCTCCACCTCGCTCTCCTCCTCCTCGTCCCCTTCATCATCCTCCAGCTCCTGCTCGTAAAAGTCCGGCAGCGGATCCGTGATGTCCTTCAGCTCCAGCTCTGGGGCCACGGTGCCAAAATCGAAGCCATGGACGTTGACAGACCTTATGAACCGCGGCAGCGGCACCGTCTGGAACTTGCTGTGAATGAAGACCCTAATGCGCTCGGCAAGGGCATCACCGTCGGGGCCACTGGTAAGTGTCTCCCAATTGAGATCGATGGACATTTCAGAAGTGTAATTCTATCAATAAATAGCAACTTTGTGCATTCCTTGAAGCGAGTATTGTAAGATGTAGTTGTTGATGAAGGCGATTTTTGAACATGTCAAAGTCTTGGTGGGGTTCTTTGGTGGCTCATTAAGATTTTTACTCCTGCTCAATGGTGATGATAACCCAACGACTGGAACATCACATCAAATGATTAATAAAGTGCATAAAACATCACCAAGAAGGTTAAGATATTATTATTTTTTTATCGCGATTCTAGGAAAGAAAAGAAAAACACTTCCATCTCAAAACATCACCCACCACAATCAGCTACAATCGTGTCATGAAAAAGATTAAGAGGCAATCCACAGCAAATAATGACAATACTATCTAAACAAATAACTTTCATTAAACATCAAGAATCATAATCTTCAGGGTATCTCATAATGCGTCCCGTGCTAACATGATATCTCAGCCAACTTCGAAAAAGAATGACGCTTTTAAAAACAATTGTGCTTTATGCCTTGACGACCGTAATCCCAGCCGGACTCCCAGTACGCCCATGATAGTAGAAAGGTGCTGAGCCATTTTTGTTTTTGAATGGCCTGTTTTCCCATTTTCTTTGACCAAATCTATCCCATTGCCAAATCCATCTCATTTATTACGCCTGGGCGTCGGGTTCTTCAAATCGGGCACGACCATAGTACAAAGGATATTGAGGGTTGTTGAATAAATGCCAACAATTAGGAGCCTGTAAAATATATCTGCGCCATAGTTAGCCATGAAACAATAAAGGGGGAGTGAGGAAAATGCTAAGAACGCACCTCGCCATAGCTTCTCTAAACCGAGACTTGTATTCCTTGGGACTTGTGACGGTAGGTCTGTTTCGACCGCCTCCTGCGAAACCACGGTCCTTGATCCAGCTTTCGAGCTTCTTGTCCCAGGTATATGTCCTGATACAATCAATGATTCCCACGACCAACTCCTTCCTTGACTCATCAACGGCTATCATTAGGGAGTAATCCATCACATTTTGTCGTGCCAAGAACAATGTGTCATTCCAGACCGACGCCCTAAGAAGCTTCTTGGAGTGCTCACGAGCAAACAGTGGTGATTCGTAAATATATTCCACCATATTTTCATCAAGAAGCACTTCGTTTCGTTCTCCGGTGGATTGAATCTTGCGGTTACGCATGGAGCCCTTCAAGTCGAAAATTCTTGTAGGTGATCGATCATAGAAAAGATTCTCTGTTACCAGCAAATCAAGTTTGATATCAGTTCCTGTTACTGGGTTTTTGATGAGAACCTGGAAGAAACCAAGCATCTTTGCAATGACTGATGGCAAATCGTGGAAGAGTGCCTCGGCCATAATGCTGAAATATCCCGGAGCAAATCGCAAGAAGGCGGACGTCTCTATTGGCGACAGGGACTTGAGAATAAGACGGTCATCAAGAGTCTTCAAAAAGACGGATTTCGTTTTGCCACCCTTAGAGTCCCACTTCAGACAACGTGAGAAGGATTCAACGATTCGCTCTGCTATGCCACACTTCCTCCTGAGCGCGTCAAATTGCTCGGCATAGAATATCTTGCACGTCATAACAGCTGCACCCTCTTTGAACTGATACTTCAGATGCGTGCCAGTGACCCGGAGTAAACTTTTCTCAAGCTCTGATTCATTTCCCTTCCAGTCACCGCTTTCTGATACTGGCAATGATTTTGGCTCCCCATCAGCCGCAGCTTCGACGTCTCGCAGCATCACTTCGTGTGCCTCTCGCCTGATTTTGGCCAACTTTCCTTTGTAATCATCACTGTTGAGAGCCAGCGCGATGACAGAACTGGGCTCATCTTCCCTCACGATGATGTCTGAATCGACAAAAATATGATCGGTAGCATTGACCGGATACTCCAATGGCGGCCAGCCGCTTGCTGATCTTTCCGCCCAAAAGTTTGTGAGGTATTTCATCAAGCTCATTTTCTGATGCTTGGGAAGCTCCAGTGGAATTTCGCTACTAGAGTCGGCGATTTCTTTAATATCGGGAAGGAATTCATCAGATACCGATGGATCGGCGTCACTACCACCTCCATCATCATCTGATAGACCCTGACTTGTATTGACATTTGTAGAATCGTCATCCCATCGTTGTGTGTGTTCCTCCGAGCGCGAAGGCGGCTCAATTGGCGTCTGAGGTTCAGTCTGAACTTCAGTTTTTGAGGCCTGTGTCTCTGGAATCTCCTCAGGCGTTTCTTCAATGGGGTCTTCCGCTTGATTCAACGTGGCATTCACTGGGTGCTGCTCGGCATCTCGTTCTGAGCCTTGATCATTTCCCATGCCAGGCTCATTAAATGCTTCGTTCACGTTATCATACACCTGTACAATTGCTTTGGTAGATGTTTTGGCAAGCATGGGTCGAGGTTGTCGCAAGCTGGCGGCCCTCTTTTTACGATCTCGAAGGCGCTCCCTTTCAAATTCTCTGCTGAGCTGCTCGAAATGTCGAGCAAGAGTTGAGACTTTCGACTCCTTCTTTTTGACTGGCCGAGGAATGCCAGAGCCTGCCATCTTTGATCGATTTTTCAACACAGTTAAGCCAAGGCGATCAGAGAGCTTCTTATCTACCTTGATAGAGCCTTCTAGCTGGTCCGTGGAAGGTGAATTGGGAGACTTCACACTCGCCTCCGTCAGCCCGATTGGTTTCCCGACTGATGGTTGTAGCCTAGGAATTGATCGTGCAGGATGGGATGTGGCTCGGACCATTGGAGGTGAGGTGCTGGACCCGAGTTTACGACCAGGACTCTGATCAGGAGCCTGCTTAGGCGCCTCTGCATCTCCTGGTACCTCCTCGGATTCTCCAGGCGGACTCGATTGCTGTGTTTGTTCACGACGCATATAATCAAGTCTTTCAGTCAAAGAGCGCCCGGACATGGATGAACCAGTCGGACTTCGAGCAAATCCGATTGGGGATAGTGGTGGTCGTGGAGGCGCTGCCATAGGTGTAACAGGGGAAGTCGAAGGCTTAAATGGCTCTTCAATGGCCGTCGCTGGACCTGGGGTTGGAACCACTATAGGTGCCGAGGCCAAATCCAACGGCTCAACACGTTCAATAACATCATCCACCGGTAGATGCATTTTCCCATCTTCATCAACCGGGAGCTTCTCATTGAAAGGCTTCTCAGACGAGGCACTGGCTTCCATACTGTTTTCTGTGTAATCGGTTGGCTGAGTGCTCTTTTCATCCGCTTCAGAGAAAGTCTGGGAAGGTGGCTCTTCACTATCAGCTACAGAACCCGTACCCTCATTGGATGCAAGTGACTCCTTGGATTCATTGTCTGTAAACATCTTCCTCAGTTGTATCATGGTCAGTTGCCGCATATCTTTGTCGCCCAAGAAATCGGATTCGAATTTGGAGAATGTCTGATCCCACTCAGTAGCTCTCTCCAGCATCTCCCGGACTATGATGTTGAATGGAACAACCTCATAATACTTAGAGTTAACGTAGGTATACTGGAGTCGACGGATCATTGAAATCTGATCATCCTGCGCCTTTCTTGTTAACCGCTCCAATTCTGCCTTGCAAGCCTCAGCCTTCTCAGGCAAAACACTATCGATCCGTATACTCTTGAGTCGGGCTTTCACCGATGCCATGAACTTGGCCCAGCGCTCTTCCATCTTTGAAAATATGTCGTTCTTCAATTTCAAATCATTGCCGACCTTCCATGTGATTCTTGCTCGAGGCACAACGATTTCAAGAAGATCTATAGGATCCCAATGAATCCGGATGCAGGTGTCGTGCAAGCCAAAACAGCGAACATGATCCTTTTGGTGGTCATGAGGACAATCCACGTTTTCCCTCATTCGTAGTCCTTTGCCCCAAAAGAGAAGCTCCAGGTACTTTCCAAACGAGTATTTATATGTTGTTTCCGACATCGATGTTACCGCCGAATCTTTGTTGCAGACCTTGCAATATGTCCACATTGTGATGCTGTCGCTAAGGTCGGATCTCCTGGGGGTGTTATCCTGCAGACGTTCCACGAAAACGGTTATGCGCGATTGATCATGCACAAAGGTTCGATGATGTTCAACCATTTTGCGATTACAGATATTAGAGTCACAGACGTCATCTTTGCTATTGGTCAAGAACTCAATGTACTGTCCTAGGGTACAGTCTGGGTCCATGCCAGTATCTTCACGCTGCTCATCGTAGAAGTTAATGGCAACGAGACTCGGCTCATTACACGGAACTTTATTTTCCGTGCAAATGACTGAATACAAAACGACAATGTTTTGGTGAGAGTAAGGATCAAATAGATCAAGGTTCCCCTGAATGTAGGTTTCCCACTGACGTGTTTGAGTTTTATAGTTGTAAAGTGCCTTGTCATATTCAGCATCATGGACGGCGTGAAGAATCTCCATAATCTGCCGGGGAGCTTTCTGTCCAATCTCTTCAACCATTTCTGGCTTGATGAGCTGGAACTTTTGACGGTCAGATTTTTCGGGATCTTCCTTTTCATCCACAGTATCATGATCTCGCAGGCGCTTGAGATAAAGGAGACGTCTCTCTTGTTCACGAGCATTCATGAGGAGATATGGTTGCGTAAACTTCACATAGGGAGATGCAGAAAGGATCTTGGTCTCGTACTTGGCTACCATGTCGCTGTAGAAAGTCGGCATTGGTACATCATCGGGTACCTGGTTTTCGGGAGACGCATGCGTGTGAGTTTGGTGCAAGGAAACCAGCTTCGGTCGCTCTTGAGCTGTATGGTCAGAGGGAGTGAGTGATGAAGCTTCGTCAGTTCCTTCAAGACTGGCACTGTCCATCGTGACCTGGGATGGCGGCTCACTCTCGCTCGACGGCTGGTTGATTATCATGGTAGGACCATTCCTACTTCCCTCGGTGACACTAGCCGAGCTCACTGATCTGATGCTATCATTCAAAGCTTGGAAAGAATTGGATAGGGAAGTCTCTCCGGCGTCTGGAGGCTCAACGGACTCATCTCTCAATAAACTTGACTCAAGCTTAAGGTTATAAACGACATAGACCATGAAGTCGGTGATATACTTCATCTTACCCAGCAGAGCATTGTTGGCGCCTCTGAGAGTAATAGTGCAGCCTAAGTCGGGTCTGCATCCGGAAATATAGATGTATGACTTTTTTCTTCCAGGATAATCGTTGTTGACAAATGTCCTAACTTCAAATGAGGAGCATCTTCCGACCTGAGCCTCCAACATGTCGAGAGACTCTATGATCTTCGTCTCAGTACATCGTGCAACTGCTGCGATGACAGATCGCTTAACGTTATAGGCGACGGAAATATTGGCCTCTGAAAGATACTGCAAAGCCAAGCCAGATATACTCTTCTCAGCAAGCAGAACATGGGGTCGGAGATTCGTGATCCTCTGAACCACAACTCTAAGAAACTCTTTCTCCTGTTCAATGACCGGCTGCAAGCTCATAAATTGCTGCTGATGTCGTTGATACTCGATGGGAAACCCAACAAGAAGGATTTTTGGATTCAAAATTTTGCGCGGCATGCTTTTTAAAGCAAGGTTCTTGGTGAAAACAACGCCTGAAACGTATGAGGTATCGCCAGGCTTACCGCCGGGAATTCGTTTAAGCTTCACATAATTCCTGATGTCCATAGACTCGCCGTTTGCAACGTCTGGTGTGACATCATCTGTTGCCTCGAGGAGAATAGGAACCAGAGCCTTTTGCCATGCCTCTGGATTAGGTATCTTGGTATCAACCAAAAGTTGATGCAGCAGTTTATCAACATGCCTCAAACTAGATCGATTCAACTCGGCCTTTGGGGTCTCGACTTTCTGCAGTGACTCACTCCTGGTCAATTGAGTCCCACCGAGGGATTGAAATTCCACGGAGAAGAGCATTTCGGAAGAGAGGGAAGGCCCTTTGAAGACACCAGATTTGGGCCGAGGAGACCCCAAGTGATGAACGCTGCCGCTAACGTTACTTAGGTTTCGGCGTCGATTCGCTGCCCTGCGGCTAACAAAGCTAGAGGGCCCATTCATTCCTTCGTCAAACCCACGACTGAAGTGGCTCATACCACTGACGCTCTTCTCGCCACCCCTATGGCGATGTTTTCTTGAAGCACCCATTAATGATGCGAGATTTGCCTTTTCACCCTCAAAACTTGCAGGCTGAATATCAGTAGAGGTCATAGTCGCAAAAATACTGCTGACCTGTTCATCTCCACTTGAGTCATCAGACATGTAGTCGGCCAGTTCAGGGTCGATGATATTGTCGTCGTGAAAAGCCGGGAATTTTGGCTTGTTTGCATTTTCTTCCTGTATGCCTTTCCGAAAAGGGGCTTGGTCTTCGGGCGTGATAGCCTTGTATCGCGTCAAAAGTCCATGTTTCGAATGATGACGTTTATGACCAGCTGAAGAATGCGGACGACCGGCTGTCAAAGATTTGAGCGAGCGGGACGAACTCGGTCGGCTGAGTTGCGGAGCATCGATTTCTAAAACTGCGGAATTGTTCGATTCTCTAACGCGACGAGCAGCCGGTATGGCCATCATTGGTGTTGATACGTGTCTGGTATCTCCTAACCCTGTAGACCCGCGTGCAAGATTATGATCTTTTGAGGATTGTTGGCCCGCTACAAACGACCTTTTGGAATCTTCTGTTCCGAATATTCTTGGCATAAAGGCATGCTCATCCCCAGATTCTTCTGATGCACTAGCATCAAAGCGCCGTGTGATGACATCCAGACAACGGTTACAAACCCTGATTGAGCTGCTGAGACCAAACTTCTCTCCGGAGATTACTGTGGTACACTTTGAGTCGAATATAAAGCCACAGGTACGACAGTGATGTTTCCTTCGAAATGCTGTAAACGGGATCTGGCAAAGGAAGCACTCTTTTACGGTTTCATCTTTCATCCAAAACTCTTTGCTCAGCACTTGTCGTCGCATCCCTTCTAAGGCATTCATTCGATCGGAAGCACTTTGATGACTCGCCGTGGTGCCCGGAATACGCAAGTCGCCGGATCGGTAACGTTGAGGGACCGATTCTCGGGAGAAAGAATCATGATGTACTGAATTATGGGCAGAGGTATTAATCGTACTCGCCTCAGCAGTTCCACGGTCAAGAGATGAGTCCCTTGAACCATGATAAAGGTGCGGTGACCTCGGTCGACTGATGCGGTCAATGACAGCTGGTTTCCTTCGCAATTCATCCGGTGACATCATGGAGGACGCAATGGAAGGGTTTGGAGAATGAGGGGGAGGCAATGGAGACATCGGACCCTTCCCTTTTACGGGACTCACAGGAGCGTCAACGCTCTCATCAATACTAGAGCTATCATCCCGCTTCGATCTTGGCGGCAGCAGGCCTTCTTTTGTATCATATAGGTTCTGCGGGTCGATAGGTGAAAGATGCGCTTGAAGATCCGCTCTGCTAGTGCTTCGTCGACGAACTTCTGGGACCACGCCATCGTCTCCAAGAATAGAGCCACGGCCGCTTGTTGTGGGAGTAGTGATAGTAGGACCAGCTGTAACAACACTTGTGGCATTTGTCGGCAGACTCTGTCGGTTTGGTGCAAGAGCTTTTGGTCCAGACATCAAGCTGATACTTGAAGGCTTGGAATGCTGAGGTAATGGAGATCGAGGCTCGGCTGGTACCGCGGAGGA
Source organism: Cladobotryum protrusum (assembly GCA_004303015.1). Taxonomy (NCBI): domain Eukaryota; kingdom Fungi; phylum Ascomycota; class Sordariomycetes; order Hypocreales; family Hypocreaceae; genus Cladobotryum; species Cladobotryum protrusum. The sequence continues at coordinate 2,137,440 of RZGP01000002.1, read as the reverse complement.
AATCTCTGACTTTGGGACAGTAGTAGCGGACACGGTTGTTTCCGTACGAAGCGAGGATATAGAAGCCTTGGAAGTATGGGTCTCTGCTGTTGATATCCTTTTGGTGGTAATTTCCAAAGGGTCGACGTCCTCTTCTTTTGGCGCTGTCTTGGAGCTACCTCCGCCAACTACCTCCTTGATGCGACTATAGAGGCCACTCAGGCCCTGGTGAACCAAATCCCCAGCCGTTCCCCGGCTATCAGACGTAGGTATGGATACCGGCGGTGGTGCAAAATCATTAAACGTTGTCAAGGCATCGCTTCGACTGGCTGAGTTGTGTATTTTGTCAAGAGTATGGGCTAGTTGCTCTCTATCGACAGTTGAGCTCACGGCAGAGTTGATGGAGTCACGGCGAGTTCGAGAGAGCGCGGGCGAGCCTATAGGCGGAGGCATGGGTGAGCCATCTGGTGGCTTTGGAGTTGTGGTGCTACTGGCCATGGCTGGAGCTGGGTCTTTGAATCAACTGGACGAACGAGCTCTGCAAACAAGTCTGGCTTGGAAGTAAGAAGCCCATCAGAGTATAAGTTGTTTTTTTTTCGCTTCCCACAACCACAGAATCGATGATTGAAGAGATCAGTAAGGTGATATCATAATGCCTAGGGAGAAAGGGAAAAGCAAGCTTGGCGTATGGGATGGGCGGCGGAGAAGCAGGCGTCAAGAGAGTTTGATTCGTTGCCAAGCAGGCCTTTGTAACGTCGTTGCGGGGAGCTGGCGGGCGAGCCGAGTCGAGCAAGCTGCAGGCAAGAGAGAAGGAAAAGGCGAGACAAAGTGACGACAGGCCAAAGATTTAAAAAGAGCACAGTCAGTACGTTTGAAGAAGACGGAATGCTACTTCGGGATGCCACGCCATCAGGCAGGCAAAGACCCTGGTGAAGATCACGTTGGAGGGTTCACTGCCAGTTTCCCGGATGTCGTCAGGGCCTGACCAAGTGTTTGGGAGTCATCGTCCGACTCTGAAAGGGTGTCTAGTGAGTGGCGGCCTTGTGAAGTTCCCCTCGACGGATGACCAAGTCCTGGATACTTGTGCATGCTGCGAACCGCTGCCGCGATAAGAGGTATTTCGATACGTCCCGTGCACGAGCCAGACACATGGTTCAAGCCTCCAGCGCCTCTTATCGACCCCGCTAGCCAGTAAAACGCGATCTCCAATCTTGACTGATTTAGGTACAGGGTTACTGGGAGGTAAGTGTGGCAGCTGTGGGACGCGTCGTGCCACGTTCTTCAGGGCAGTTAGGCAATTTAGGTGTTTCCAGTTGAATCATGGGACCTGCGGCAGCGATTCATATCGCACAACCCCCAAATTTTTCTTTGTTCATCGCCAACCGAATCGAAGCGAATCGAATCGAATTGTTATCGGGACCAGTCGACGTTTTCAATTGCGACGTCAGAGTCGCGCAAATGCGTCGCACTCAATCGGAACCAGACGCTGAGCCCTAACCGTCATCTTGTCAAGCTACCAGGGCCCGAAAATGGCTTTCGCAGCCAAATCGCGGCAAGACGTCACAAATTTCTTGCGGCGACGAACCCTCGCCAACATACCAAAAGATCAGCAGGCTCTGTTGGAAAGCGAGAATTCATGGGCTGTCGAATTGAAGGACACGCCGCATGGCTCGGGCCATGTCCCAGGCCATGTTCTGCAAACGGTCAAGGAGGCATATATCCGTCGCAACACTAAAATCGAACATCGACCACGATCATCATCCCAGAGTAACAGTGCTCCCGGCTCGACAACAAGTGATGGCGAACAAGATGAACCTGATCAAGAGCTGCCACATTCACCTCACTCAAAACCAAGCTCGGTAGTTTCGTCCCCAGAGAGGGAGATACCTTGGTCATCGTCTCCAAGCAGATCGCTGGCCCAACATATCTCTCCTGCAAAATCACAGGTTGCGTACGACTCGCCAAAGACGCCAACACCCAAAGTCGCAAGAACAAAGGCTCCAACACCCAAAGTTCCCTCGATGGCGCCGCCTCCCCAACGAATTCCGCAACTGAGAACTGCACCCAGTTTTGACTTTCCTTCAAGTTGTGGAGAAGAGGAAGACCTTGAGATGGAGCTCCCTCAAGCTCAGCGCAAGCCTGAGGTCCCAATTAATCGCACAGCTGCACGCATATTATCATCAGTGGAGGTGAATAGTACGGCAGCAACAACAAACACGCCGCCATGTGCACAACCAGAAGGGCCAATCATCCCCAACACTGTGCAAAAGCCTGGCAACCCGCAGAAGAGAGAGGTACAACGACGATCCCGACGAATGAAGCCTATCCTATTCAGCGACGGAAGTCCAAAAATTACCAAGGCTGCAGTTGCACCTACAACTGTAGTTCGCATGCCAAGTATCAGGACCTTTCCAGAGCCAGAGGTTTGGAGTTCGACAAACTCAAGTGCCATCGTTCCAGCAACCTACCATGATGATTCACCACAAAATACAAATCCATTGCTGGCCTCCAACAGTACCATGCATGATAATAAGATGCAGCAGGTCACTAGCGGCGTTGTACATGATGACCATAGACAACTAGTTGCCAGTAACACAATGCATGAGGAGGGTGTATGGCAAATCAGCAATAGTACGATAAGTCAGGATAATAGCCAGCAACCCATTGCCAGTGTGGAAAGCCCAGTCCGTCAGAAATCTATGTTGGATAAGGAACAAACCCGCCTACCCGAGGATCCACAGCCGAATAGTGACAGACAGTTGGTGCATATTCAACAGCTGGAACCAGTATCACAAGCAACAAATAGCGAGAATATGGACCCTTACAAAGCATTCATTGCAGTATACCCCGATTATGTCACCACCCATGATGGTAGCTTGTGGTATTTTGTCCAAGCTTGCGTATGTCTCCAGATCCTTTTAGATGAGGAAACGGAGTTGAAGGAGTGCTTATACGATGATTTTATTCGAGCGTTTTCTGGTGGTTTCCTAAAATATGCGCGCAACGCAGACCCTGGGCAAGCTCTTCCTGCCAATCAATGGTACAATGGGATCAGAGGAAATCTACTATTCAACCGCTTATGCGTGAGGGTGGATAATCTAGGTCATATTCTAAGCTCTTATCCAGAAGAGGTTGCTAGAGCCAGGGCTATCATTCAAATTCATGGGGAGAAGGAGGAGGAAACGAAGAAAATGCGTTCAGAACCACCTGCGATACCCGCTACAACTAGCACCGCGAAGGTTGACAGGATGGAAACATCCGATCAAGATCATCCACAGCCACGCCAACCAAAGGTGCTTCCGAAGATGCACGCTTCTCAGACATCCGCACACGACCCACCGCCGATGAAGCCACCGGCTCGGCCCCTACCGCAGATTCGGGCCGCTTCACCAGATCTTGGAAGCGATCCTGTCCAACCGGAGCCCATCCGACGACAACCTATGCAGCCTCCAAAGTCGTCAGCTCCCAAGTCGTCGGCACCAGGCCCAACAAGCACTCCCAAGGTTCCCCGGCCATCGCAGTACCTTGAGCGACTTCTCTCAACTTCTCGGCCAGAACCGACAACGAAGAAGAGGTCATCAGAGGAGCAAGAGCGGCTTCGTGAGTATATGCGTAAAAGGAGGGCGAATGGGTCCAGATTGTTGCCCAGCAGTAGCAGAGCTTGAGACAAATGACGATGAAAATTGTAATATGGGGCGAATATAGGTAACGGCGTTTTCTGTAATTTTTGGGATCCAAAGCAACGGGAAAGGGGTGAAAAAGCATATGGAGGTTGGCGTTGTCGAATATTTGATAGCTAAATGCGCTGATGATACCCTTTTTTTTACTCACGAATAGGACATTATCCTGCATAGTAAATCTCACCGAAATAAAAAGGAAAAAAATAAAATTCAAAATCGTGTTTCTTTGTTTCTTGTCTTCTCAGACAAGGAAGCATTTCTCTATTGTGCGTGGGCAACCTAATTTAACTAGACCGGGGCTCTTTTTTCTCTTTGATTTCTTTCTTTCTTTGCTTGCTTTGCTTTGTTAGGATATAAAAAACAACATCCCTCTCAATGTTTTGGTCAAAAAACAATTCTTCATATCGTATGCTCCTTGAGGAGTTCAGTTTAACCATCTAATCCGCCTCATACACACCTTTCAAAGGCTTGATGATGATAAAAAAACACAAAAAAAACAACAACAAAAAACTTGAGGCGAATGGCCTCCACATGTCATGCCCGGCGTGAACTTGTTGAGAACGACAAAAAAAAAATAAAACAAAAAACAGATGAATGATGATGCTTGGGGGGAGGAGGGTGAGGGGGAAAACAGTGATTCGTTCGTCATGGTCATTACAGTGGGGAAGAGGATGAAGAGGTGGATGTGAGCCAGCCAGCCACCTGGGCCGGGCGAACATGCGAGTAAGTCCTCTTGGCTTGCAGCGCGCAGCAGCAATCTAAAATCGTACGCCCCCTTGCAGGACGCAAAGGGAGAGAGAGAGAGAGAGAGAGAGAGAGAGAGAGAGAGAGAGAGAGAGAGAGAGAGAGAGAGAGAGAGAGAGAGAGAGAGAGAGAAGGGCGGTTTATTCGTTCAAGTCGTCTTGGGCTCCTCCTTTGTCGCCTGGACGTCAGATTCGGCGTCCTTCTGCTTCAGGCGCTCCTCTTTGGCTTCGGCCTTGGCAGCTGCGTCGGCGGCCTTCTTCTCCTTTTGGCGCTTCTCTTCCTCGGGGGTCATGGTCCTGAGCTGGAGGGCGTGGATGCCGCCTTCTCGACCCATTTCTTCCATGAGCAGGGCGTAGACCATGCGGTGCCGGGCGGACTGCATCTTGGACGCGAATGCATCGGAGGTGATGACGAGTCTGTTTGTGGAGATTGTTAGTTGATTGGTCCCGAGGGGGGTGGTTGTGTAAGTGGGAGAGAGAGAGAGATCGCATACCTAAAGTGAGTCTCCTTGGAGGTGCTGCTGGCCATGGCCTTGTGGTGGGCGTGAAGATGTGAGTCATTGTAGATTTCCAGTGTAAGAGGATTCAACGCCGCCGTAAGCTATATGAATGGGGAAAAAAAACCCCATGTTAGAAAATTGCAATTGGCAAAAATAAAAAGAGGATGGATTGAACAAACCTTGGCACGGATGGCATCTTCAACGGGTGTAGCAGAGCTCATGGTGGACAATTGACGTCCCACGTTGGAGAATCCGAGAGCGTAGCGTCGAAACATACGGGGCGAGATGGAGAGGGAGACGGATAAATAAATTGGTTGAAGTTTGAGGAAGATCGAAAGTCCGGTGGGATTGAGAAAAAGTCTGATGTTCGATATAGTAACACAACAACAAACGTTGTTTTTTTTTTTTTTCTGTCAAGTTTTCTGCCCGTCTACACCGGTAAAAAGTAGAAGATCGTCACAGGGATGTCGTTTATTTTCTAAAGTCGTTTGAAAGATCGAGAGTATGCTCTTGAAGGTGGGTTGATGACGGCTTTTTGAAGTAATGGCTGGGAGTAGTGGTGGGTAGTAGAGGTAGCAGGTAGTAGCTCTCGGAAGGGTGAGCCGGTGGTTCTTATTGTAGTAAAGAGGATACAGGATCAGTGGTGGAATGGTTGGGGGAGATGTGAGGAATGCGAAGAAGATTGCAAGGCATGTAAAGGTAAAGGTAGGCAAGGTTATGTATGTTTATGTATGTGCTCTGCATCCATGTATGTAAGAGAGAAAGAGATGCATGGAGAGACCCTTTAAAAGCTACAGAGTGTGTGTTCCGTACGGATGGAGTACTGCCTCTACCTGCTTAGTTCCTACATTTTCTTAAACCACAAGCAGTAATCCATCCATACATCCATGTACAAGTACGAGGGCAAACTTTTTTTTTTTTTGGTCGCAAACAAACAAGCCTAACTAATTTTCCTTTTTTTGGGGGTTTATTTTGCTTGTTCATGGTTCGGTGAAGTCGGTGAGAACAAAATGCGCCATGCATGACTCTTTGGAGTGGCGGCGATCCAATGACAGTCCATCGAACCAAGGGAGCGGTGACGAAGAAGCGGCGGTTCCTGGAATCCCTGGCGTTGGTTGCGGTTCCGGGGGGGGGGGGGGAGGATCCTGCGCAAACCTGCAGCTGCACCAACAAACAAGTGGGCACTAGAAGAGAGAGAAAAAAAGAGCGAGAGAAGAAAAGGAAAAGAAAGAAAAAGCTTTCCTCACATGGGACATGGGATAGAACATGGGTCCGCCCCCTCCGCTGCAGAAAGACTGCAGATTATAGGCCGCACGAGGCTTTTGCCTTGCCTGGTTATGTAGCTGAAAGGGGGTGAGAGTGCAGCAAGCAAGCAAGCAAATTGCAGAACGTCCCCTTGAAAGAGTCTCAAGAGGGAGAGGAGGGAGGAGGGGTGTATCTGTGTCTGTGTCTGTGGGTAAGTCAGTGGTTTGGCGGGATGCCAGGGTACTGGGAGAGAGAACAAGATCCCAGCATATGCAAGACGCATAACGACGGGCTCCAGGAAATCTCTCTCTCCCTCTCTTGTTCGGAGAATGGACAGAGGGCAGCAAACGCCGCCGCCGCCTGCAAGCAGCAGCAAAGCAGACAAAGCAAAGCAAAGCAGGATTGGGTCGGCTTGTTTTCTTTTCTTCTGCCTTTTGTTGGTCTGTGAGGCATCCAAGGCCAGCAATTGGACCGCTCTACGAGTGCCACGCACACCATCCCAGGATGTCGGGATGGGAGACCGCCATTTTTAGTTCGTTTCTGATGTCTCGATCCAGCCTGATTGCGACGTGATGATGTCGTTTTAAGAGTCCAAGTGTTGAGTTCGTGTTACTTGAGAGGGCATATCATGTAAGGTACCTGGTTATTGCCCCCCCCCCCCTTCCCCCCTCCCGCCAGCGGAGTCCGGCTGTCTATCCATCTTTCTCTCTTCGGCCTACATCCCAACTAGCTATTGAATCTGTTGAGATAACTTTAGTGCCGGGTGCGTTGTACAAAGATGATGCTAGTAGATCCTTGATCAGTAGTAGCATGCAAATATCGGTCTAGGAAAGTAAAATGAAAGAAATAACACCGTACCTTGCTTGACCTAGGGCATTCCATGTAACATACCTACTTACATGCTAACATGGATGTATGTACACATATTTCTCACTGACCTCCAATTACAAACCAGAACCTCAACCAAAGGCAAGGGAGAGGAGGAACCCATGGGCCTTCTGGTGCAACCGCACGCGTGGGCAGTGGAGCAACGAACATACATCTTCACTCACCCTGACCTCTCAAAAAGAAGGTCTGGAACATACATCAGGGTACCTTACAGTACACACTGACAGGCCAGCCGCCCGTTCTCCATCGTTCTGCTTCTATGTACCTCCAGTACCGAAGGAGCGGGCGAGGCGGACAAGAACCTTGACATCAGCTAAGATGTGTTGAGATTTCGATGACTTCAACGACCATGACCATGACCAAGATGATGATGATGGTGATGAGTAAAAAAAAAAAGAAAACGACAGACCAGACTAATGGTTGCCCGTCCCGTCTCCAGCTACGGCGACCTAGGACATGGTCAACTGAGCCTTTCTCCTAATTGATGACAGCCTGTCCAGCCAGCCTTTTTTTTTTTTACTTCTCTCTCCCATTATTCGATAATAAATATTACGTTGGCAAGGTTGGTCGTTCTTCAGTGACCGCTCCCTTACTTAGCGACGGCCCGCCTTAGACACTCAAAGTGGCGGTCCCCGTTGCGGCGCCGAATTAGGCTGGTGGTGGTAGTGGTGGTGGTGTGTGTATGTAGGTATGTGCGCGTGCGTGCGTGTGTGTGCGTATGTGTCGCAAATCGTTCACTCTGGTTAGGCGGCCTCGGTTGGATGGATGAGCACGAGGATGAGGGGCGCTTGAGGGGTATCCATCGATCGTGCGCGCTCAGATAACTCGGCGTCCGTCATGGAGGGTACTCTTTTTACGCAGGGCTGAGGATACCGCCTCTTCCCTTCCTACCCTGAACCATTAGGTAGGACTTTGACCGGTGAAGCTCGACTCGACTACCTACCCAATTGCTGTGGTTGCCTACGACCTATCTAAGGGTTGCCTGGTCTTATTCTTTTCCCACAAGGCACAAAATTCAACTCTGACTTGTTTTCCTCCATCTCTCTCTGTATCTCGTCAGATTTGTCTTGAACCTAATTTCCGTTCTTATGCAACCAATTTATTACCATATTCTCGGCTACTCGTTGGATTCAATGCACCAGTGAACTGATCATCATACTGCGCAGAAGACCTATCACATCGTCAGATTCCACAGAGTGGGCTATATACTATACCCTTCTCTGTGTGGCCGCAATCCTACAGAGACGTACTCCGTATCTACTACTCTGTACATCTAATTCAATTTAACCCACTCACCGCAGTTGATATTCACAATGCGGTGGACAATGACAATGGAGACCTAAGCATTCCAGTTCTGGAGCACAAACCACCTTTGACAGGCTACCTAAAGCAAAAAATCGTGCAGACCGCAACGGCCTACTTATTCTCACCCGAACCTTCTCCCCTCAACCGACCCGTTGGAGATTGACGAATTGGTCTTTTCACAAATGAGAAAAATTTTCCTCTTTTTATTATTATTTTTATTTCAAGGCGGACGATTGATTCACGCTACCAGCGCATACAGCGCCGCCAGTGCAAGTCTAGCCGGGCGGAATGATTTGGGATTCGTCAAACCTTTACGACGGCATACCCGAGGATGCAGGGAGAGAGAATATTACCATTATGTCTCGTGTCACGAAAGGAGTCACCAAGTGGTGGAAACGATTGCCGAAAAGGGGGTGAACAAGATGGAGTATGACGAGCAATATACGCAGCGAGTGAAGCATCTTTGGACGAAGCTGGCCAGGGATCCCATGAGTTTGTCAGAACGGCCACATTTGGATACGGCATCGTAACCGGAAATGGATCCCGTGGATTCGACAGATGCAAGCCAATTCTGCAGCAATTGACGATTCTGGATGCACGAGCACCAGCACTGAGCAAACGGATTGATTAGGGTACTCGTCCATTCATCCCCCACTTTTACAACAGCGCTCACTCTGCATCAATAAGAATCCGGAATGAGAGGCCCGATTTTGGTAGCCCTTCTGGTTCTGACGGTTAGTGATAAGGTTATATACTACCCCTTTTCGCCTTTTCAAGACGGCCATGACTGAACCGAATTTTTTTTGGCAAAAAAAAAAAAAACGGTGAGAATGGAAAGTCAGTCGTCGTTTCTAGAGACAGACCGTCAGAAAAGGAGCATGGTTAGTGATTGGATGTGTTGTTGCTTACCCCAAACCTAAACAGTGGAAACCTGCAGATGATTCGGAATCTGAGATACGGCACGAGTAAACTACTTGGACGAGGAAAGCACTTCATATCGGGGGGAAATCACGTAACGAAATGTAACAGTATCTTTCCGGCGTTTAAAATCTCGTATTTTCTTTACACTCCTGCTGCAACATTGCCCTGACGGATGTACACGATTCTACCATTCAAGGACTCTCTGGGTATCTGTTTGCAGGCCGTGCAAGCACATATCTACGGAATTATTTGCAAATCATCTGAGACATTGCTTTTCAGCTACGAATTTCTGGGATGCTCACTGGCTGATTAGAACATCGGCTGGTTCACCCATGCTATGGGAGGAGGACTTGCTATCCCAACAATTTCCAAATTGTTCGGCTCAAAGCCCACTATAATGGCCGTAGGTCTTGCTATAGACTTGCTATCGGCACTAACTTGCTTCAAGACGAACTTTTGGAAGGCCTAGCCGGTAGGGAAGTGGACGATAGACTTGTCAGTGGCCGTGGATGTGTTATTCGTCTAAGTTTGCAAAGGCATTCATAGTTGCTCAAAACTAACTGGCCCGCCAATCCTCGGTCCTATGAAGCCACCTCGAGGGCCTCTCAGGTTTTTTTTTAGATGAGCCCCTGAATTCGCCATTATAGCATCCCTGATACCGTTCCTTGACTAATAATATATATAATGCCCGCCCATGGACTCTGGATAATAGCGCTGGGTAATTGGATTTAGCTGTGTATTGATTGGTGCAGTTTTTGAGAAGCGAGAATACACATCTTGTTGAAAAGTTCCACACCCCTGTATGCAAATTCTCTTTCTGGAAAAAGGGTGATTAATACTGCCCCCGCAGGTGATCTTGGGTTGGTCACGCTGTTGTGCTCGTTGAATACCGCATACAGAGCTGAAGAAAACGATTCCGTACTACCTCCAAATCTCGACAAGAAACTCAGAATTCTACCCCCCGAGAACCAGTTTTTTTTGGGCGGATTTCTGTCACTTTTCTCATATATTTAGCACGTCTGTTTGTTATCTTGACGGCAGACATGATAGACACGGGTTCTGTCCTCACATCCATGAGTACTGTTGTTGCCTAGGTGCTCACTGGGATATATCTGCAAATGAGCGATCTGTTTGATGAGGATGGTATACTGCCTCCCCCAAGCCTAGTTATACTGACGGCAATATTTATCCAACGGAACTGTTACTTGACTATATACGAGGAGAATTTCCCACTTACTGTTTACCAGCAACATGTCCGATCGAAAAAGCTTTCTGAAGAGTGTGCATGTATGAGGAATTGGCCTGTACCGATCGAATCTTAATACAAAACCTGTACTAGATTCCTCTTATATCCCGTTTTTAGAGGTGTAAGGTAGTTTATGCTCGCCATAGGATCCGCTATTTGTTGAATACAGTAGACTACGGAGGACATCGTATCTCCATAACAAAATATTATGCAGCGAGTTGATATCGTTGATAGAGAGTGCCTGAAGAAACCGCACTTTCAACTCAAGATCCAAAAAAAAAGGGTCAGAGTAATAAAACCCAAGGCTTTCGTTTACGCAGTATCTTCTGCTATGCCAACGCAAGTTCTCTGATGAGGGCCTCGGGATGAAGAACAGGGGGACCTGTGGTTGGGGCTTTTTTTTTGGCGACATATTAAATGCATAATATTTGTTCCTAAGAAACTATAAGTGGAAAAGGTGTCGTTATTCTACCTGACGTTTTATGACAATTCGGCTGGCTTTGAAGCTATCACTGGGCCCCCAAGGACCGCTTGTCAGGTTGACTTTTGATGTTTAGCCTACGATGACTGGCTTACCCATCATGAGTCCTGCTATCTATACCAAAAAAATTCAGTGCTACTAAGGTATGGGTTTATGCTAAATTTTGAAGGAGCGACTTTCTTTATAATTACCTAGGCTCATTTCTCCGCACAATTCCATCTGAAGTGAGGGTATTGGTAACTTCATTTGTGAGGCTATTTCGCGGCAGGAAAGGGCAAGAGTTTATGGAGTATATACTGATGATAATTGGATATTAATTAGTACGAGATCAGTATTTCGAGCAGCATGTAAGAAGTGTAATCATCCATGATTCACAGATAAATACGTTACACTAAATCTTTAGCCACTCAATTTCATATGGTCTTTGATACAAGAGGTTGATGGTTCAATGAGAGCAGCTGAGGTTTTACCTTTGACCCGCTCCACGAAGCCGGACGCATCCATAGATGGCACGGGTGAAGAAATTTACACCATTTGCCGCATATATATGCAAACTATCGCCAAGCGATAACAAACTTCTTCTTGTTTTGTTTAGGATATAATACGGGACGTATCCTGATGTACTCTGACACCCTCAATGCGATTTGGACACCACGACATGTCTCATTACTCTCCTAACGTGGCTTCATGGCATAATCGATTACACTTCACTATTTATTTCATTTTCCTTGCTGAGTAATGTAGGCTGAGTTCTCACAATCTTCCTTCTCTAAAAAGATAGCTCATACCCTTTTATAGATTCTACTATTGTTTCTGCAACTGAAGGAAAGGGATTCATGAATTTGGATGAATTGGATGCCGGTTTTTGTGGTTTACTAGGGGTCAGCACTCTAATACTCTGTCCATCATTTCCTGGCTGGTTCTGATTAACTGTGTTGTTTTGATCCGAGAAGAACGGCTCATTACATTGGAGGTCTAGGTCTGCTGGCAAACAGTGTTTCGGATCAAGTCGGGCAGCGATAACAACATTTAGAAAGGCGCCGAGATGTCCTCAAAAAACCATATGCCATCTAAAGATGTGGCATCTAGAACGTCGCTTGCCCATAATGTGATGACAACTATCCTGAGAAGCAGCTTGCAATTACAGAGCCTCAATATTTAATTCGGAAACGGCGGGCAAGGATGTACAGCTGTTATCCCTACCATTCATGCTGAACTAAACTCGCCTCTTGCGCCGAGATAGCTCTAGCTAGCAACTTGAGCTAGATGAGCATTCATTCCCGCGCTTCTTGCCGAGTGGCTGGGATAGGATCTCCCGTCAAGTGGGCACACCATCTATCTATCGAGCAACCTTTATCCACATGTTCCCACAGTTGCAACATCTGCATGTGAGCATTTGAGACAACTGGGTAGCCCGAGGATGTGGCACCTTGCGTGAAATGCCACGGTCCCCAAACCTCAAATTATAGTAACAAGAGAAGATGAGATTCCCTGTGTTGAATTGACAGATAGAAGGGGCCTTTTTTATACATCAAGACCGGAACATGGAGCTGGATCTGCTCTATCGCCAACGCATTATCGTCGTCTCTCGAGAATATTCTGGCCACGTTCAAAGTAAGTTATCTATACCATATAGAGAGAGAGAGACAAAAAAACGATTAAGTGAAGAAATCTGACTCAAATCCAGATCTGATTCTGATTACTTGAGCAATGATCCAAAACATCGGCTTCCAAATAAATTTAGATCTAATTTTTTTAATGGATTCATGAATGCAACTCAAGACGGTTGGGAGGGGGGGAGCTGACACAGTGTTTGAGTGTTTACCAGCTCCAACCCACCAAAAATGGAACCTTAGGGGGGGGGGCAATTGGAAGCTCTCCAGTTCTGTTCGGCAACTAAAACAACATCCGCCAGGTCAGTGACGGATCAATGGAGCCCCCCTCCCTCTCCAACAAAACTCACCCGGGACTCAATGCTGTCATCCATCCATTCAGCGCTCTCCGGCCACATAATACTCACCCAATCTTCAGCACAAACCACCCGCACTTGAAGCGCTGTTTTTTTTTTTCTCTCTCCCTGGCCGCTGCTGACAGCTTAAGAAGGCAAATCCGGGTCCCCGAAACATCGGCATTGTTCCCATTTTATCCATTTGCCGTTTAAGCCGTTTCTCCAACGAGACCCCAGCAGTTTCGTGCTGCTGCTTACCCACTTAACCGCTATACACATTCCTCTTACATATCTAAGCACATACCTACACATATTACGTCGGGTCTACTCCCCCCCCCTTTCTCTTCCTCTCCAATGATCACCCATTCAGTCACTTCATCAGCCTTGCGGCGTTTAATCCTCACTAATCGTAGCCGTCTCTCCCTATCTTCCCGTCGTTCTTGTTGTGCGCCATCTTCATTCCCAGCACTGTTCCGCTCAGCGGCCGCAGCCTTCAGAATGGCTTCTTCTTCTTCTTCTTCTTCTAGTACTACGGCCCTGCCTCGTCTTCCCATCTTTGAGGCCGTCGCCCGACATGACCCCGAGTCAACTGCCGTGGTCCACTCGCTCTCTGGGCGGAGCTTCACCTACGGGCAATTATTAGGAGATGTGCGTCGCGCCAGGGACAAGTTGCGGGAGGCTAGTGGCCGAGATGACTTGGACGGTGAGAGGATAGCATTTCTAGTAGAGAATAGCTATGATTACGTAGGTGAGTGATATATACTTGTTCATCTCATTCTATTCTCCCATCTGTGAACCGATTTTCAAAATGAATGATTTGCTGATTTGAATATCTCATCTTTTTTTGCTCAATTCAGTCACTCTTTTGGCTGTCCTGGCTGCGCGCTCCATCGCAATTCCTCTATCCCCTGCCTTTCCAGCTCCAGAGTTGGAGTACATCCTCAACCACAGCGAGGCATCACTGCTCGTCTCTTCAACAAAGTTTGTGTCCAAGGCCCAGGAGGTATTGGCCACAGACTTGACGTCTAAGCCAGTGTATCTAGAATTGGCCAAGCATCTCAGCAATGCCTCACAAAAGGAAGATGTCCCTCTGGAAGGTGACAGTCCGGGGGGTGCTGGTATGATGCTTTATACATCTGGAACGACAAATAGACCGGTATGAATAACAACATCTTCACCATTCTCGGCATCGACTAACATATATCCATAGAAAGGAGTCTTGCTTCCGCAAAGTGTCCTCACTGCCCAGGCCAATTCTCTACACCAGGCCTGGAAATACACCCCCTCAGACCACCTCCTCCACGTCCTCCCCCTCCACCACATTCACGGCGTCGTCAACGCCATCCTCACACCCCTCTTCGCCGGCTCCTCCATTGAATTCATGTTCCCCTTCAATGCAGACGCCGTATGGCGCCGTCTCGCATCCCCCTTCCTCTCCGCCAACGGCACCCCCAAGCCCAAAGTCACCTTCTTCACCGTCGTCCCCACCGTCTACAGCCGTCTCCTCGCAACTCACAAATCCCTCTCTCCCGAAACACAAGAGGCTGCCCGGGAAGCCATCTCTCCTTCCAACCTGCGCATCAACATCTCCGGCTCAGCAGCACTACCCACCCCCATAAAGACCGCCTGGTCAGACCTCAGCCGTGGAAACGTCCTCCTTGAGCGATACGGCATGACAGAGGTAGGCATGGCTCTTAGTTGCGGCCTCGACTTCGCCGACCGTGTCGACGCCAGTGTCGGGTGGCCCCTACCATCCGTTCAAGCCCGCCTCGTCGACGTCGACACGGGAGAAGTCATCCAACCGGGCCAGGAGCTCGACTCCAAGGGCCGCGAGCGCTCCGGCGAGATCCAACTCCGCGGTCCCACCATCTTCCAAGAATATTGGCGCAACCCTGAAGCCACAGAGAAGGAGTTCGTCGCCGATGAGGACGGCCAGGGCCGCTGGTTTAAAACAGGAGACGTAGCCGTCCGCCGCGCCGTCCCCTCCGCAGGCCAAAACGCCTCCGCCCAGCCCTGGGCCCAGGGCCTCCTCTATTTCATCCAGGGCCGCAAGACCGCCGATATCATCAAGACAGGCGGCGAGAAAGTCAGCGCCCTCGAGGTCGAACGCGAGCTCCTCTCCCTGCCCGAAGTCTCCGAGGCTGCCGTCGTCGCCGTCCCCAGCGGCAACTGGGGCCAGAAGGTCGGCGCTGTCATCGTCCTCAACACCGAGTACACTCAGAAGTGGACGCCCCTGGAGATGCGCCGCGCCCTCAAGAGCAGGCTTGCTAATTACAAGATCCCGCAGGTAATGAGGGTGGTGGACCACATCCCGCGTAACGCCATGGGAAAGATCAACAAGAAACAGCTCGTCCGCGCCATCTTTGTAGATGAATTCAGCGGCGACGAGCTGTAAAAAGTTTCCACTACTAAGGAAGAAAAAGGGGGGACAAAGCAGAGTTGGATTTTTTTGGTTCGAAAATAGGAATGCCTTTTTTTTGAATGTTACACTGGCACATTATGTACTGACATCATAGACAAGCTGGAATATTGAGTTGTCTTCATAGAACAACACCAGAATAGAAACTGTTTGACCAAAGCATCATGCATCTATTTTGGGGACCACTGTTAGCCACTCCTGCTACCTCCTATGGCGTCCAGATAACAAAATAAGAGCTCCTTAGCAACGCCGTCATGAAATGTGAGAAAGATGCTACCGTCCCAGAGTCACAGGCAGTCCGACAAAACCTTGCCCTGCATAAACCCCAGCCCGAAACCGTAAATAAGGAAAAAGAAAAGCTCTCTACATGAATACCTCGGACCCCTCGAGCCGCTCCCCTTAGTTTTGGATGAAAGATAGAGTAAGGATCAGGATAGTTATGATTTTTTCTTTGTTAGTAATCAATGTCATGCCGCCCTCTTGGCAAACAACAAAGTTACTCTCCCGGCTTAAACCACATACTTAGCCTTTGCTCTGGTGCTTCCAGCGTGCGCGGACTCAGTATGGCCGGAAAATTCGACCTGTTCGTTGGCTGGGAGTTCTAGAATCTCCTTGAAGCGGCGTCCAATTGTCATGAGGATATCCTTGCCCTTCTCTCCGCTACGTCCCTTTCCTCCAGCAACGTCGCCATCTCCACGGCCTGGAATGCTCTTTCCTATAGTGCGGGTCCAGACACCAATACGGTAGAAGCCCTTACGGACGTTGACGACAACACCCATGACTTCGCCATCATCTTCCTCCTCGAGAGTCTCACCAATGGCTCCCATCATGACCTGGAGCCACAGACGGTCGACGTCGACGTTGCGCTTGTCCTTGTATTGGTAAGACCACTTGCCACCGTGCTTGTTCTGGGGATCTTCCCACTCAGGGCGAACACCAGCCTTGAAGAGATGGTAATCGGACTTGAGGGCTAGTTCGGAGACAGGGGCAACATTGTTCTGGCAGAGGTTAGCTATGGACGGTACATCATGGTGGTTGTGTCGATGAAGCCTACATGAACGCCCCAAAACTCCTCAACCGAGTCGAATGTGATAACTTCCTTCAAGAGGTCGTTCCAGTTGTCACCCTAATGAAGATTAGTTAAATACTGAACGTAATTGTCCGATCCAAGCAGAGTTCCATACCTTCCCACTGGGTGGCTTCGTGAACCAGAGAGTCCACTTGTTCTGAAGCGGGTGCTTAACATTGAAGTTATCCTTGTCGTGGAAAACGGTAACGGGCTTGCCGTCAGCGTCAACGCCGTTCTCGCCTCCATTAGGAGAGATGGGGATGGTCGAGAGGTCGACCTGCTGGTCCAAGTTCGCAGATTCCACAGCAGCAGCCATTTTGTGTATTTTTGATTATGTCTCGCGCAAAGACCTCGTTGTAGTGACGGATTTCGAGGAGGAGGGGAGGGAGGGTGACCAGACGAAAATTGGTCTGCAAGGGGTGCGATCGCGGGGCAGCGGTGGGATGAAGGAGGATGGGTTGTGCGAGTGGCGAGGCGATGAGGAAGAAATAGGTCGACTATCTCTTTCTTTATCAACAGATGATGCCAGTAAATCCGAGTTTGCGCCAGGCAAAGGTCGGTTATCGTAAGTCAGGAGCGACGGCTACCCAGAATGCGAGGTAGGCAGGGGGGGTAAATGGTTGATTGATGAGTGAGGTTGACTCTTGCAGTGCCGCCAGCCAAACCGAAAAAAAAATGACCCTGCTTGCTGCGTGCGTTTGGGTCAGGCCTGCCAACCGCAATGGGCAGTAAAGTAGTGCCTTGTTTCTAAGGCAGCCATCACTTAGGTAATATTGGACTACAGGTGAATTGAATTGCAGTCATGTACAACAGCTATTCAAGTCATACACCACCTCCCCTTTTTTCTAAACAAGAATAAGTGATTGCTATTTTAAGTCATCTTATTCGCAATTCTAAAACCCTGTGACCTGATACAAGTTATTACAATTGTTACAACGAAATATTCTTTGGGCCTTTTCCTTCAATCCCCCCAAGCCAAATACAGGAACCTCATCGGCGCATGGGTAATTACCCTATAACTCTACACTATCCCTAGTCACAAAGCTCTTGTCGGTCGGCTTCATCTGTTTCTTTAGCCATATTTGCTTTATTAAAAGATAATCTATTGTATATTAAATGTGAAGGAAAAATGAAAAGGGTTTGTTCGAGGCTAATGTTTACTATTTTTGTGACCCAACTTCTTTGTTCTTGGTTATGCTGGGGTGTTGGAGTCAAAGAATTATGCTCATAACCACCTGCTCGACGCTTTGTTTTCCCAACACCATCCTGATTCTACAGAACAGGTCATTGTAAAGCTATGACTGACAATGCAATACTCATCGGGCCCCAAGGCTTCATTGTTTTGACAAAGCCAGTATTCCCAGGAAGCGGATGCATACATACTCATCTGGCGCAGATAAGAAGTCTGGAGTGCCCTCTCTGTTGTGTTGCTGAACCATGAACTGTTGCCATTCAAACCCATTTCGAACTTCGTCTTCTATACCGACCAGCTAGAATCTTTAAAACATCTCCCATTTTCATTTTCACAATGCCAAAGAGAGCTACCCCAGTGTCGAGGAGGCAATGGCTGGCCGAGAAGCAGAGAAACATCAAACGAGATGCGCCAGCTCAGCGCCAACTGGATTTCACTGCCATACAAACACCAATCACTGATGAAGCCTTCGAGCGCCTCTTCTTGAACTTGTTTCTTGAAATATGCGAGCTTGTTGAAGATGGCTTTGGAGATCATATCGTCGGGAATCGGGGCTCGCTGTGGGTACACAAGTATCCCACCGAGTTTTATAACTTGGTCAAGACAGTCGCTCGGCCAGGATCTGATGAGAGTCAGTGGGACTCACTGCTGGGTGATAGGTCTCAGCGCTGTGCTCTGTTTCAGGGAGTCATTCTCAAAGCTTTGGAGAAGAATGTCTTTTCCGACCTGCTATTTGGAGCGGCTTCAGAGCATACTCGGTTGTTGAATGTGGAAGATGAGACCATGATCAATTTTGAAGGCAAGTATTGGGACTGGATTATGCAGAGGACTTCAACAAGCTGACCGATATATAGGCTTTAAGCGAACCCATCTTCGTGCCGAAACTAACAAAGCATACCTCCAATCATCAAAGGGCAAGATGCCTCCTCACTTTTGGAAAGAGGTAGACAAGGTGGCAGCTCAAATTATGCACATGTTGCTGCCTTTGTACGCAGCCTTCGGAGAGTACAAGGAACCCGGAACGCGAAATCGACTCTCTACCTATCAATCATTGCATGATATTGTTGCTCATGCGGCTTGGTTGAGCGTTGCATTCAGACTTTCTCCCAAGATCATCACTTTTGATTGGGTCACACCGGGCGAACCCTATCGTTTTGAGCATGTCTCGATCGGTGATGAGGAAGATGAGGAAGAACGCAGCAGTTATGGCGAGCCACGTCGACAGCGCATCATGATATGTGCTGCACCAAAAATCACAATTCACAGTCGCAATCCTGGTGCCAAACCTAAAGGTGGTCAAGTTGGGGGGAAAGTAAAATATGCCATCATGAAGCCACGTGTGGTCTGCTACTTTGGACGTCGCCGGGACGAAGACGATGATATGGACATTATTTCATTGGATCAGCATGTCCGTGCCGCAAGATCTTCATCCGCACGCTTTTTCAGTTCATTGCTCTGGTTCATGGTGAAAGTCATCATTATCTTTGCGGCTCTCTACTGGGTTTGGGAATCGCAAACAAAGTCAGGAAAAGGTTACATAGCGAAGCATCTTGGAAAATGGGTGATTGCGCGGTCGCAGGTCAAGTGGCTTAACGTGAAGGTCAAGCTCCAATAAGATTAACTGGCATGGTTCGATGTTTGGGTGTGTTGTGAATGGCGTTGGGGTGTTTCTGAGATGGAGGATTCGGTTCGGTTGGAAGATGTAGTATTTGGGTTTAGCAGGCTTTATAGAATGTTTTTCACTCGAGCTGTAAACAATTGCAAATGTTTTAGACTTGATTCACAGTATTTTGCCAATATCTTACTTCTTACATCATTCTTAATGCTGGGTTCAACATTGATATAAAACAGATATGACTCTACATAGTTGCTGTTGACACTTACTTGTTTTCTCAACCAGGGTAGTTGGAATAGGATGATAATATCACTCTTAACGAACTGTATCCCAATCCTGACCTCGAGGAGTCAGATTTGATAAAGCAATAGCTCAGAGACATAAACCAGCCGCAAACTGCCCAAGCTGCCATAAATGATGGTATACCGGACTCGAATAAGAAGATGAGAAAGTTCCTGGAGGATTATATTTTGACTGATCCATTGTCATCTGCTCATCGCAGTCTAATCTGGAGCTTTATCAACGTAGTCGCCGGGTGAAACCTATGTCCATAGGCTGGAACGATGCTTCTGCAGAAAGGGGAGGGGGCAATGCATCAGCCTGTTCATAGCTCTGAGCGATTTCTTTTTCTTTTTCTTTCAAATACATTTACAATCTTTTGTCAATCATTCTCTATAGCTCCAGACAATTCCAATCTCTCATTTCCTTCATGTGTCCCTTGTTCCACTTCTGCACCTCGATTTTCCGGTAAAAGTTTCTCACACCTCCTTGCATTCTCAGCTAAACTTATCATTTCACCCGTCTCTGCATCAATAAACCACACATTTTCTGTTGGGCACGGCCAAGAAAAGGCCCCAAATGGATCATCCCAATGTATTAGAGGATCGTGGCAGACAGCGATGGCTTCTATTAGGTTAGAAAACATCTCCATCTCAAAACGCTCATCGTAAAAATAGTGTTCATCCATGTCGCGCGCAAATTTGAGCCGGCGAATGCGTGGTGCCTCGGGTTTGACCCAGGCAAAGCGAGACTTGTCAATGGAGATGATGTCCGAGTCAAAGTTTACCCAGACATACCGAGGCTCAGTGCCATAAGTAAAGGCGCGCTCGTACTTCCGTACGACCTCACGGCGGGCTTCGCGACAAGTATGGAGTGCAACTGGTACTGGTGTGGGCGAGGTCGCGTAGAAAATGCCCCAAGATACTTCATCGCCGTCATTAGGGAGCTTGGCGTACTTGAAGCGAACCTCGACAGTGCGGCGCGGCTCAACTGTCAAAGCCCAAATTTGCGAGCGGAGCTCCCAGGGGAGGTGGGAAAAGTTTGTCATTGGTCTGTTGGTAGTTGGTAGTTGGTAGTTGGTAGGCGGCCTTGGCTTCGACCTGGTGATGTTTTGGAAAGAAATTAATAATGGATGCGCTAGGAGTTACGGTTGGAGGATGAATCTCGGCGTGACAATGAGGACCCATACATGCTTGTACTTTATAGATACCATATAACGCACAAGCATCTACGGAGCACCAGTAGGAACTGTGTGCCTACACCATACCTACATAGGTGGGTTATCCTTCCCACCTCGTCTATCTCCGAATCTATCATTCACTCATTTTTACTTACTCACTTATGCTCACCATGAAGACCGCCCTGTTTCCTCTTGCGATTCTTGCCCTTAGCTCGTCGCTCTGTGCCGCAAGCCCGTACCCTGAGTTAC
Organism: Cladobotryum protrusum; assembly: GCA_004303015.1. Classification (NCBI taxonomy): domain Eukaryota; kingdom Fungi; phylum Ascomycota; class Sordariomycetes; order Hypocreales; family Hypocreaceae; genus Cladobotryum; species Cladobotryum protrusum. Next base: position 2,116,501 of record RZGP01000002.1, on the reverse strand, counting down.
AATATGATCCTGCTACAACCAAAGACTGCTTCGATTGGTACAGCAACAGCGACGGCAAAACTTGTCAACAAGTCAGAGGGTTTTTTGACATTACTCCTGAAGAATTTGCCCAATGGAACCCTTCTGTGGGTGTCAATTGCGACAAACTCTGGATCATAGCTTCATATTGCATCATGACCAACGAGAAGCTGAACAAGTTGACCTCTACAATTACTCCTACCAGCACACCAACCTCTACAACGACGACAACGATGACTTCAACAACCTCGATACCTTCTCCAACCGCATGGAAAGAACTTGGCTGCTATGCCGATAGACCGAACCAGTCAATTCTTGACAAGCTTGTCAGTGAGAAAGACGGGGACGCCGTTCTTACAATCCCCAAGTGCCAGGATACCTGCTACCGCTTGAACTATATATATGCGGGCGTCAAGGCAGGTAACCAATGTTGGTGTAGCGACTATGTTGCCGGCGAATGGACGCCGCATACGACCGACTGCAACATGGCATGTACTGGTGATATCAAGAAGAACTGTGGCGGCAAGGATTGCCTCAATGTTTTTAGGGCACTCAAGCCTGAAGCTATACCGGGTCCTAGCACCATCACCGGCACACATGAAGCTGCTGCCACTACTACCACCGATACGGGCAAGGCAGCTCAAACGAGCCGAGCTAGCTCTGGGGCGATGAGGAATCTGGGTCTGTTCTGGAGGTTTTAGTGTACACTCTACTTCGTTATACGATTTTGAAGTTCCTGCTAGTTGTAATACAAATAGTCTCGTCTATAATTCCTTATGAAATACCCTTTGAAGATGAACAGCGTGATAGTTACATGTGGAGATGACAAAAAAGGAACATTGGATACAGTTACAACTCTCTCTTACACTTGTTCTATTGCCATTCAGACTACACAGCTAGATGAATGTTAAGGATAAACAGAATTACACTCAGGGGTCAACGTGATTACTGGATAAAGAGTAATAGTGAGGTTTGCCTGTCCCACAAGTAGAAGTGATCAGTAGAGTTGATATGGCCTGAAGCTTCTCAAAGTTCAACAACCAACAGAAGCGTTTTGCACGTACCTTCAAGTACCTACAAGGGTGGTGCCACTAGCAATCACTCTTCTCCACGTTTGCCCCAATGAGGAAAGCTCCGAGCGGCCTCAACCGCTCAATTCCTGGGACGAGTGAGGCTCTTTTTTGAACGACCCTTAAAAATGTAACGGTCTTTGGATGATGAGACCCTCATTTATTACGTTTTGTTCACGGCCAACAACACTGAAATTTTTTTATAAAACATCGACCAACAACATGAGATGAAAAAGGAGGCTAGATCTGGAGGCTGCTCTCCGCGGTCGGCATGCATTCTCCTAATATGTCCGGCACACTGTAACATGTCATTCACCCATTTCTAGCATTGGTGTATTATACAAGTGACGTCGGGTCTACTGCTCTCGTCTTCTGCCAGACCAATCACTTTCTTTCAGCTACTTTCGTCAAATCTCATTTGTCAAATCACTTTCTCACTCCGTTATCCCACTCATATTCTTATCCATAGCAACATTAGACGATTGTATACGCCTGCGATCATCGGCGGCAAGTACTCTTCTCACCATTTTAGTATGCATGATGATATTGTGAGGCAGCCATGGAGGGCTACAAAACGAGCATCTCAGAGTGATGGCAACTTGATGTTATAGGACTTGATCGGGACGGAGATAATTATCCATATGCATAAAGCTGATGAAACAGAGCAGTAAGGGTATATAGTTAAGAAAAAGCCTAACGCCTCACAACTGGAAAAGGCTTCCGTAGCTCAGTTGGTTAGAGCTTCGTACTAATACCTTGGCTTACAGCTTAGTGTTGGTAATGCGAAGGTCGCAGGTTCAAGCCCTGCCGGGAGCAAAGCCCCTGATGCCTTTCTAATCTTTATTTTTTGTCTTTTTTACCCTTCTTGGCAATTTGAAACACAGCACACACACTTACACGCTATGATCCATATTACCACCCATTTCTAGTTGTGTTGGTTTAGATTTATTCAAGCCTCAATATTTCTTACCCTGGGTACTTATATCATACATTGCTTTGAAACCGATGGATCTATGTGTATAATGAGCCATACTTATTTATACCAGTCAATATATCTATTTCTGGAATTCCCTTTTCCACTTAAATAAAGCTTTTAACACAAGCTTCCTTGATATAATTTTGAGGTGTTGAGAGTACAGTCGGTTATAACTTATGATATGCAGGGTTAGTGAGAATACTGCTTGTGATATGAGAATTATAAGAGACGGGGAATTTATCAGATGGAGAGTGTGGCATAATGGGAAGCTATCCATCTACAAGTAAGGTACCTAGTAAGCACACTAGGAAAAAGGTACTAACAAAAAGGGACTTTATTCATAAAGAAGAAGGCGCATTTAAACTCGCCACTTGAAGTTTCTCATCATCTATTCAACGGCAATATATCTAGTACAAGGGAGTCGCCAGGACTTACGAACAGAGTCAGCAGTTTGAAGGCTTGCGACAGCATCTGTTCTATTAATTTGTCTAATTTTAATATCAAGGCAAATTTTTTCCTTGTAATCACCATTGCTGAGGTGGTTGGAAGCACTCCTTCAGCTTTTCTTCGCTCTGATCGACGTACCGGTGGCTGGTGATGAGCAGGGGGGCCTTTTCTTTCTCGGCCCAGCCCGGTTCACTGTCTGATTGAGCTCCAGAGGGAGGGTACGAAGTTACATGTAGATAACAGCTGCAGTGGTGAAAGTCAATTTATTGTAACCTACCAAAGTATTTGACGCCTGTCAACTTCATCTCTTGCAGAATACCAAGCGACATATCTCGTCTCATCTCATCTCAAATGCTCCATCCAATCTCGATGGACCCATTCGCCTTTCTTCGCTCTAGCTTAGCTGCATGCTAAATAAAGGCATTGCAAGCCCTTTGGTCGGTGCCTTGCATCCTACCGCTGCTCACACGTCTCCCAGCGGCCCAACTCCAGCCACCCAGATTCTCGAGATAGCAACACGCCTCCACTTCCAACTCCACCTCAACCTGCAGCTCCCGACCGCTTCTTTCGTCTCAGGCGGCTCTCTGTCTTTGTTCCACGGCGTTGACTTGCCCTGACGACCCAATACTACGCTTCCAGAGACGGCCTAGCCGGCCTTGTTCCAGCTAGACGGGCTGTCGAAGTTTCCAAGTCTTGAGCCACTTAAGACCCTGGTCAGCGCACGGTTTTTGGGAGCTTATGCCAACAAACCACCGGAAGCCTCACCAATTTTTTCTTTCTTTCTCTCTCTACCCAATGCCCAGTCAAAAGGGAACAACGATATCTGCATGCGCCTGGTAGCTGCGTGTATCTGCACAGCATTGCTATAACCCGACGGGCTGCGTGGGACCCCGAGACCGAACCTGGCGACTTATCACACATACATAGTTCATGCCTCTTTCTCTTGATTAGCCGATCCTGTATCTATACCTTGCTTTCTTACAACCATATTGCCACCGGTATATACCGACCTTACGAACACCAAAACGCCAGATCATATCAAGTACGTACATTACAGTCCATGCGTATAGTTGACTCGCTTGTCCTCGTCTTACCGAACCCTCGTCGGCAACCTTCATCAGCCATTTTACAACCATGTCAGCGCCATACTGGGGTGAGCTACCCCAGCCCAAGGGAATCCATGATGGACGCTTGTCAGAAGACTATTCATATGAATACTCGAATCCCGACCAAAGACAATCTCTAGATATCCAGCCTCCGCGCAAGGCAAACCGCAATTCGATACAGACCACCTACACAGAAGCTCCCACTGAAACGACCTTCAGTCCACACTCTCCAACCTCTTCAACCATTGCGCCTCACGGGTTGGCTCCAAGACCACCATCATATCAGCGAGGCCAATCTTTGGACATGAGCTTTGAACCTTATGACAAGAAAAGCCGTCGTTCGAACCGAATGCCAGACGAACGCGACGAACCCTCATCCCCAAGTATGCCGGCTGCCCCCGACGTCCCACGGGGACCTCCTGTGAGCTATCGTCAACCCAATGGACCGTCTCAATATGCATATCCCTCGCCCGGTTCAGGCAGACCTCCTCGACAACCTGGGATGCCATTCCCAGGCGAAGCAATGGGGCCAGAAGAGTATTTTTCACCAGAACAGTTTGATGGCCAACCAGGCCCATCTCAGCGTCCAATTGAGGACGTAGTGGCACGAAGAGACAGTAGGAGTTCCGCACAGCCTGTGTCTGGACAATCTCGAAGGGCATCCGCCGGTGGAACGTCCGATCGACGCAAAAAGTTTGCAGACGACCGATCACCCCTCCAAAGGCTTGAGCTGACGCTCGACAGCATGACTAAGGAGGAGAAAAGAGCTCGAGTGGAAGCCGCGGAGCAGAGGGCCAAGGCGAGAGCTGCGAAAAAGGCAGCTATGCAAACCTCTGGAGGCCAAATGCCTCAGCAGCAAGAGTTGCCGCCTTTGGTTGTCCAAGATAGGCGCCCCGCGGCTTCATTTGAGCAGACAACCCCCACAGTTTCGAACGTTTCTTCACCACGCGAGGTAACAGTCCCGAGAGAAGCCCCGGCGCCACAGAGTCGACAACCGCAAAACTTCCAAGAGGGTAATCGAAATTATGCACAAGGTCCTACTCAACAGCCTCACAAGACAGCAGCCGCTCCGCAATCCGTACCAGAAGATGAAGACTTTGGAACTCCGAAACGAAACATGAGCTTTCGCGAGCGTGCCGTCCGAGACGATACCCAATTCTCTAACGTAGAAACCCATTCTCCCCCAAACGAACCGGCAAAGCCACAAAATAGCGGCTTCTCTCTGACCCGGAGTGGAAGCAACAAGTTAAAGAAAGAGCCACCAGCAGATTCATGGCATCGTATTAGGATGGAAGCGGAGAGGAGACTGCCCCCTCAATTCAAGCCTGCTTCATCTAACGACGCAGGTCGAGGCCCCCAAGAACCTGCTCAACAGTCTACACATTCGTCACCACGATATTCGAATGAGAAAGAATTGCCACCCCTACCACTAAATACGGCCGACCAGCTTCCTCCTCCACAATTGGGAGAAGCCCAGTTTCAGGAGTCAATAGCAGGTCCAGATAAGCCGGGTATACGTCGACGTACCACAGAGCCTCCAGCCGTCTATGTCCCTGAGCTTGGGTACGATGATTATATTCACCCGGCTGCTAGGGGTGGTCTTTTGCATTCGGTAGTACTAGGCCCGCACTCAAAACTGAATCCACACGCACGCTCACAACCAGAGCCGCAGCCCCAATCGCAATCACCACCACAACCGCAACCACAAGCACAACCTGCACCGCAACCTGCATCGCAACAGCGACCTCTACCGCAGCCACGCTCACAACCCCAACCACAACCACAACCGCGACCACTGCCGCAGCCGCAAGCTGAAGCTCAAGTTCAAACCCAACCACGATCTCAACCTCAACCTCAGCCTCAAAGTCAACTCCAATCACGATCTCAACCCCAAGCTCAACCTCAAGTTCAAACCCAACCGCGATCCCTACCTCAGCCTCAACCACAATCGCAGCAACCAGAGCCACAGGAACGACGGCGGCAATCCCAGCCGCAAATGCTGCAACCGCAACCGCAACCGCAACCGCAGTCACACCTACAGGAACGACAACGTCAGCGACAGCAATATACGCAAATACAACCACAAGTACTCCCCCAAGTACAATCGCACGTACAACCGCAAGCGCAATCACAAAATCAACCACAGTCACAGCCACGGCAGCAATCGCGATTCCAGTCACAGTTACAGCCACAGTTCGAACCAAGGTCAGGACCCCGGTCAGAGGCACGATCAGATGTGCGGTCAGATGTGAGGTCAGATGTACGATCAGATATGCGGTCAGATATGCGATCAGATATGCGGTCAGATATGCGATCAGATATGCGATCAGATATACAATCAGATGTACGGTCTGAGCCACAGTCGGAGCCATGGTTGGATCAACAAGTACAACAAGCACAACAAGCACGAGTACATCCGCATCCCCGTCAGGTTACAATTAACCTCCCCCCTGAGGCAGATTCAAGACATGAATCCCATGGCAGCGATTCATCAGCCAGCTCACGCCATCATCGATTATCCGGCATGGTATTTAAACGACGTGAGGATCTCCGACCAGGAGAAGGTCTCTATCAGCCCCCGCAATGGCTGGATGAGTGGAAGAAAGGCACTGTTGGCACATTATCCGGAACGCTACTGGATCTCAGTTCTGATCAAATGGGATCTAATGAAAAGAGTGCCACATGGTGGGAGCAAGGTGGGCAACGAAGACAAAGTGTTGCATCTAGGCCGCGTAAAGCTGAAGCATTTGAAGGTGAGTATGATGATTCAGGTAAGTCTTATTTTGTGTGGATGAAAAGTAGATTGGCTAACCATGTCTCAGCTGCTACACGCTTTAAGCCTCCACTGTACTTGAAGTGTGGGCCTCTACTTAGATATTGTGGTATGCGTCGCGAAAGGGTTCCAGCCAGACCTCGGAATAACAATGTGATGCTCGAACGAGAAATTTGGCGGGGAAGCATCATGATTGTCACCAGCGATGCAGACTCATCTTATGAGATTGCTCCAACGCTCCGGCTTTTCCTGCAAGATGTAGAACTCTTGCCTCCTCCCCCACAGCATGTGGATGGCGAACTGTCACCGGAATATGTTGATCCCATTGCTGGACATCCCAAACTAGGCCGGCGTGGGGAGACTCTATATGTCCGTCCTGTAGATCATCTTGAAGAGGCCAAAGATCTTTCTCGTGATGAGACCGACGAGGGCCTTTTTGAGAAGACAAAGAGCCCACCAGATGAGTTGCTGCCTGGTGGCCTTACGGATTATCCAGGTTCTTTCGCCAGTCGTCGCAGAAGAGTTGATGTCGATGGCGAGAAGATGCTCAAGTATAAAGATGTGAGAGGCTTTCGTCTTCATGCTGAACAGGGCTGTACATTCTGGCGATTCAACATTGAAGTTGAACTTCGTGAGAAGCAGCAGCGAATCGCATATCGCATCAACCGCGGTCCTGCCATGGCATTTTGGGTCCCAGCAAGTGGTGAGGCGATGAATATCATGTTCCACAGTTGCAATGGGTTCAGTCTGAAGGCCAAACCGGATGAACTGAGTGGCCCGGATCCCATGTGGCGAGATGTGCTGAACTCACACCAATCACAACCCTTCCATGTCATGGTCGGCGGCGGTGATCAGATTTACAACGACTGCGTTGCTGACGAGTGTGAGCTTTTCGATGAGTGGCTCGACATCAATAATCCCATTCATAAGCATAGTGCTGCTTTTACGAATGAGATGCAAAGCGAAATTGAGCGATTTTACCTTGAACGGTACTGTATGTGGTTTTCTCAGGGCTTGTTTGGATTGGCCAACTCACAAATTCCTATGGTCAACATGTATGATGATCACGATGTCTTTGATGGGTACGGATCGTATCCTCACCATGATATGAACTCGCCGGTATTCTCTGGACTGGGGGCTGTGGCTTTCAAATACTACATGCTCTTCCAGCACCAGAGCATTGTGACTGAGACTGAGAATACGGAGCCAAGCTGGATCCTCGGAGAGAAGCCAGGCCCGTATATCAAGGAGCATAGCCGCAGTCTCTACATGTCAATGGGCGGAAAAGTTGCACTCCTTGCTGTAGACGGCCGTACGGAGAGGACAGAACAGACTGTAATCAACGAGAAGACTTGGGAGAAGATGATGAATAGGCTCTATGCTGAGGTCAGGCGGGGGCAAGTGGAGCATTTGCTTGTTCTCCTTGGCGTCCCAATCGCCTACCCGCGACTTGTGTGGCTCGAGAATATGTGAGTAATTGAAAGAATCAACAACAATCGCTTATACTAACCAGACTTAGATTGACGTCGAGACCTGTCAAGGCTTTGGGCAGGGCCGGTTTGCTTGGGAAGCATTTGAACAACATCGACGGTGGAGTCGAGGTGCTCGACGATCTGAATGACCACTGGACTGCTAAGAATCATAAACACGAGCGGACTATCGTGATTGAGGACCTGCAAGATTTGGCCATTGATAAATCACTCCGAATCACAGTACTGAGTGGCGATGTCCATCTTGCTGCCATTGGCCAATTCTATTCCAACCCTAAACTTGGACTGCCAAAGCACAAGGACCCGCGATATATGCCCAACATCATCTCTTCAGCTATTGTCAACATGCCGCCGCCAGACCTGTTGGCTGACGTGCTTAACAAGAGAAACAAAGTTCATCACTTTGATAAGCAAACAGATGAGAGCATGATTCCCATTTTCCGTCATGGAGTAGACGGCAAGTCAAGGAACAACAAGAATCTTTTGCCTCATCGCAACTGGTGTTCTATCAGGCTCTGGCAGCCGGGAAATACGCCACCCCCTAGCCCACCTATGTCGGATGATGAAAACCCAACCCCACAATCAGGTGCCGGCGGCGGTGGCCTCCTCCGAAGACTGTCCAAGGGGAAATCATCGAAGAACTTTGATATGTCCCGGGAATCAGTTCGAGGCCCTCGGCCCCCTGTTTCATCGGGTATAGGAGGCTTATTCCGGAGTCTCTCACGATCGAGGTCAAAGAAGAAACAAGGTCCCCCCTTGACTCGATCAATGTCCTTGGGTAGAGGAGAAGCACAGCAGCGAGGTAGCATGCCGAATTATGGCCGCCCTGCCAGTCAGAGTCAAAACGACCATAGCGTCATGCACGGCCAGTGGAGTGCTGAGGATATTGACTATGGGTATGCAGATCCTCGGGGCCCTGGACAACCTGGCCCGTCTGGTCTTCGTGGAGGGGCTGCTACGTTTGATGAGTTCTCAGAAGGAGACGAGTCGTTTTTTCACCGCTCAGCCACCGCGTCGAGCTCAAACAATGGGCAACCAACCCATGGCAGTTGGCAACGAGCTCGAGGACGCACCCGCCCGGCCCTTCCACCGAACCCCCACGGGCTTATCCACCAAGCAGATGCGCCAGGCCGAAAAGCATCAGGTCGACTTGGAAGGAGGGCTGGATATTTCTTTGAATGTTGAGGTGAACCCCAGAGACCCTACTGGTATTACGGTGCCATATAGGATTCTCGTTCCAAAGCTGTTCTATGACTATTCCCCTGAAGAAGATGATATACCTGTGGCCGGGCCAAGCGGCATTAAGAAGTTTCTGAGTCTCAGGAAGAAGCCGCAGCGACGGCAAGAGGAAGAGCCGGCCCCAGAGGATGAAGAGGAGCCATATGAGGATGAGAACGAGGCAAACTATGAGAGACAGTAAGAGTTGGGTTTGGGCAAGGGGTGTATATTTCTTGCTAATTCATGGATATTGTTGGTTTCGTCAACAAGAAATTTTTTGTATTTATTTTGCTTCGTTTGACTAGAGCTTGGTGACTGTTGTCAGTTTAGGATTTTACATAGGGGCATTACGATTTTCAGGACCGAGATAGGTTGGCATGGCTGGTAAAAGTATACAAGGTGGTAAAAGGATATGCTTTAGATTTAGGCTAAGTTGACATTATGATATCTATGATTCAAATTTGGTACGTAAAGTGTATTTAAAATGGCTATAAGAGGAGAAAAGACTGGCAAAAATAGAAGGCTGCCCCTTACTGGAGTCGAACCAGTCACCTTGTCATGTCAAGTGAAGTACTAGTGACACGCTATACCGCTTAGCCAAAGGGGCTTGGGGATGGTTGGCAGAGCCGGCAACCTGATGTGGCTCAAGTCTGCAACCAGCAGGCAGCTTGACCCTGACAAGAGCATTGCTTGTTGTATGGTGAGAAATGGTTTGAGAAGATGATACATCGTTGGCAGATTCTAGTATTGAGTCTGAAGAGGATAGATACATGACAAGTGCTATTATACCTTATACCAAGTGAGTAAGTGAGTGGTTGAAGTGGCTGGAGTTGAACTTGTGGCTGGTCAAGGTTGAAGGAAAAAACTGGGGAAATAGACTAAGCCTCTTTTGCACAACGCCAATCCAGGCCCACTCCAATTCAGCTCGGCCAACATCCACCATGTCCCCTGGCCGGCCCAAAGCTACCATGTCCACTTACATATTACATGTACATATTCCATACGCACGCACATACACACACAAACAACACAACATCGAGACGACTATGCTCGTGCGTCAACCTGCTCCAATTCGACAGACCAAGGCTTGAGTACCCCCTCTCTTCTAGCTGTCATAGACAGCGAGATTCTGTCATAGTATTCCTACAATATTATTTTATTCCCATCTATTATTTCTTGGTCCTAGGGTTTAACGACTTCCATCTACTACGCCCCTCGGGTTCGCTCTCACATCACCACCTACCTCTCCCAACAACCACTTGTCCCCTCCCTTTCCCCAGCAGACAGGGAATGGCTCTATAATGCCCCCTCATAACCGCTCTGTAGCTGAGGAGCTCTTCCAGGTCGCAAAGGCTTTGACTCATGCGCTATGGGCGTGGATCAAGGGCCCCGGCAGACATATGGCGACTGCTGTCACCATTAAATTCCTCCACCGGATTCGCATAAACCTGACTGCCAGAAGACTACTCAGCTTTCCACACCTAATTGTGCTCTTCTGGCTGGTCATTTTACTATGGGGAGAGCGCTGGATATTCGACAGCAAGGTCCAGGACTGTGACTGGAAAAATTGGGAGAAATGGGTACGTGCTTGAAGAGACAGGATCCGTCACGCAGTGCTTATGCATGGATGGGAATGATAAAGTGCTGACAATATATATAGCCCAAAGGCGCAACTCCCCATCACCTCGTTTTCGTCGCCGATCCTCAAATCGTCGACCCTCACACATATCCCGGCAGACCATGGCCGCTTTCATCCCTCACGGTGGCCATAACCGATAACTACCTTAGCCGAGGTTATACTGCACTGCAGAAACACCTGCATCCGGACAGCCTTTTCTTCCTCGGCGATCTTTTCGACGGCGGACGAGAGTGGAAGACGAGGAATGGTAGATTCGTAGACCCGAAATGGGGTCGAGGGCGATCAAATACAGAGAAGAAGTGGGTGCGGACATGGCATCGCAAATATGGCGAGGATTTCTGGCTACGCGAGTACCAGCGATTTGGCAACATTTTCTTCAACGGCTGGAATGCGGGAGGCGATGCGCCTGGTGCGTGGCAAAGAGGCAGGAAACTGGTCGCAAGTTTGCCAGGAAATCATGATCTGGGATTCGGTGCTATGGTCCAGGTCCCGGTGAGGAATCGTTTCAGCGCATACTTTGGTGAGGGCAACCGAGTCGATATCGTAGGAAACCACACCATTGTCTCTGTGGATACCGTCTCGCTGAGTGCGGGTTCATCCGATTATCGCAATGGCCACGATTTGGAATCAATTTACGGCCCAGTGACGAAATTCTTGGACGATGTTCAAGCTACAAAGCGAAAGCTTGCCCAGGAGGAGCTGAATGCTTGGTATGGTCTTGACCACACTCAGAAATTGAAGCACGCCGTCGAAGAACTTGACAAGGCGGTCGTGAAGCAATCGCAAAGAGACCCCGGTCCAGGTTCGGCAGATTTTCCCACCATCCTCCTCACACACGTCCCTCTGTACCGTCCGCCAGGTACTCCATGTGGGCCGAAGCGTGAACGCTGGCCCCCGACTAAACCTCCCAAGGGACAGACATCTCCAGTGGTACCGGACGAGCGCAACGCCATCAGTGTCGTGGCGGGTTATCAGTACCAGAATGTTCTAAATGAGGACGATTCAGTGAAACTAATCAAGAACATCGGCAATGTTGTCCATGTGTTTTCTGGTGATGATCACGACTATTGCGAAGTTGTCCATTCGCCTTCCAAGCAGAATGTACGAGAAATCACAGTCAAGAGCATGAGCATGGCCATGGGCGTTTCAAACCCCGGGTTCCTCATGGTCAGTCTGTATAATCCTATTGACAAGAATGGAAAGCCTCTTCCTGGCTCTCCTGGACAAACACTTCAGACCCATCTTTGCATCCTCCCCAATCAAGTTCACACCTACATGAGATATATCACCTTTGGGCTTCTATCACTAGGCATACTTGCTTTGCGTGCCTTCCTTGTCCCTGTCCTTCGCCTTAAACCCTTTGCCCTTGAGCGTGAGCAGAGCGCCTCTGTGCTTCCCATATATAAAGATAAGGTCGAACCTCCTGACTCATCATCTTCGCGGTACGGCTCATCTGGCACATCTTCAAATCATTACCCATCACGATCATCTGCAGCCTCAAGATCTGGCGGTTCGCGACGATCACTATCTACAACTAATGCAAACCTGAATAACGGCGCCCCCAGATGGGAGTCGAAGAAGGCAAAGCAAGGTGGTCGGTGGGGATGGAATGACGACAGCGGGCCGCGGATTAAACTAGACGACCAGTTTTATGATGGTGGAAAAGCATGGAAGAATACTGGGAGAGATAGGCGTTTTGTGCTTGGGGAAGCGGGCAGGGAGATGTGGACAACGTCATGGAGAGTGGTGTGGGTGACGGTACTGTTTTGGATACATCTGACAAGATCCGGATGAATGGCCTTCTAAAAGACGCAGGAAAAAGGAGAGTCAATGTGTATGATTGCATAATTACCTACATACGTAATGGGGAGCTCGCCTCGATTGAGTGGACTAAAACGAAGAAAAAGAACCTGGATGCCAACGGATGGAATACATGACGGGGAGGACGATCTGCACTGGTGTTGCTTGTGTATTATGTAAACTATTATGAATATGATGAACTTTCTGTTTCAGTCTTGGTCGTTATTCGGGCAGCAATTGTTGTGTGCCATGTAGTTCAAAGTCCATAACTGATGGTTTCTTTTTTTTTTCCCCCTCCACGTATGTTTGCGTGCCGCAAGGCTTACTCGTGATGGTGTATAAACGTTCGTATCGTCGTGCCGAGTTCGTCATCCGCCCCCAACTCGTATCAATGCGTGCGTTGTCGCATTCCTTGTATCGCCCCCCCTCGATCCTTGAGGAGCTTCCGATCAAACCATTCCTCCGCCTCAAGGCTCTCCGATGCCCGACCCGGCCGCAAAGTATCCTCCCAACCATCTTTCATCCTTTCGACACACACACCTCCTCCTCCCCCTCTCCAAGTGCCCCAAAAAAGAGAGAATAGAAGGCAGCCATTTTTTTTTTTTCTTCACCTCCCCCTCCTCGTCACGCCAATCCTATCATCCCTCACCTTCCTCGCCCTCACCTCCACGTCGGGACTCGCCTGCACGCCCTCCATGGCCTGTAACCCTACACCACCAGCGCCGCCATTGTTGCCGGCAGCAGCGTTCCTGGCCGCTGCTTCGGCCGCGCGGGCTTGCTGTGCTGCGAGCAGGGCCTCGCCTGCGCGGCGGTCCTCGTAGGCGGCGACGTCCTCGGGGGTGATTTGGAGGGTCGTGGGGGGTCGGCGGAGCATTCTCGTTGCTTTTCTGTGTGTGTGTGTCTGTTCGGTGCTGTTCTGTTCTGTAGACGCCCCTAAAAGCGTAAGACTGGGACAAGTCTTGGCCTGCTATGCTCAAGCTATAGGATGGGGCGGCTATAGGCGTGGAGATTATTGATTAGATATTTGTTTTCGTTTTTGTTTTTAGTTTTCGCAGTAGAGTGACGAGTTATCAAAGGCTCGAGTCATTCGTAAATACGGTATGCTGAATACTCTAGCGGTGAGTATCAAATCGGTCGATTCAACAAATGCCGAACGTCGCGTCTCCGGCGTGTCGTTTGAATGATGATGCATGCTCTAGCAGCGTTTAGAGGTGCAGGAATTGCCCCACGGCAACGGTCACGCAGGGTCGTAGTGGAGAGGGAGAGTGGGGGTGGGAAGGGATCTTATCAAGTCAAGAACTCCACGACCAAGACGTCAAACCTGACTCGATACGCGCAGCCAAGACAGACACACAATTCAGGGGCTTATCAAAGTGTTCAATAGAACTACCAAAAAAAATAATCACCAGCGACAGTAATATGGAGAATGCAATATGTTTGTTTAGAAAGGAAATCTAAATCGCTGGTATGCATTTGTCGGCAATCTAGCCTAGGTATCGTATCCAAAAGATTGACTCCACGCTTGCTCCCTATCATAACCTGTTCGGTCCTTGTCCTGGTATCTGATATAACAAAAGAAAGATTGGTATCACGAGTGTGGTATACAAAGAAATTCATCAAGTCATGACCCCCCCATATGCAATCCACCGTTAGTTAAAAGCATGCTCCGCCTCCATTCTCAAAAAGTGATCCAACCCGTGCTCCATGTTGGGCTTCATATCCATAGTATCCTCCTCAGTGAATGCGGTCCGTGACAGATCAACGGTGCTCTCGTAAATGCTGACGCTGTACATGCTGCTGCAGCGGTCTCGAAGAAGCTTAATAGTGTCAAAGACGTGGTGATGTTGCTGACTGTCGACGGGAGTCTGCAGCTCCTCCTCTGTGTGAACAGTGGATGGTGTAGATACAGCTGAGCCCAAGCTGCCTGCGGAATCTCGCGATGATCGATCCGGGTTTCGTTCTGGAATCTTTTCGGAGACAATAAGCTCTCCATGGGTCTCGAAACCAAACTCCTCAAACCACGCAGTCACTTCATCAGCAATGTTGCTCTCGTCATCCTCAGCCTCAACCTTCTGCTCAGGGAAGATTTCTTCCAAATCCCCCGCACCGCCCATGATGGCTGTCTGGAAAGCAGCCCAATCAACATCCTCCTCAACGCTCTCTGCGACGAATGAATCCCTGTTAATCTCGCTCTTTTGGAAAATAATAGGTCCATGTCGGAAGGCAGGGTTGGTAAGGGTAAAGGGTGTGCTTCTAAAGTAAACGCACTCGTCCGTCTCCACGCCAACTTGGGAGAGACTTCTGCTGCGGTGGTGAAATGAAGGCTTCGACAAGTGCTTGTTTTCTAACTGAGGTCGGAAACCTTCTGGGATAGGTGGTAGTTGCGGCATGGTTGGTGCTCTTGCTGCAAATCGTGCTGGGTTCTTGGGAGGAGGAATAAGAAAGATGGAGGGTTCTGATTCTGCTTCATCATTTTGTACTTCAGGCTCCTCTTCAAAGACAGCCTCTTCGCTTTCAGCCTTAATTGCATCGTTTGCTTCTTCCTTTGTCTCTTCAGGTTCGGCATGAGTGCTTTGTTGTGGAGGGGGCGTTTCCGGCTGAATCGGGTTGTGGGTGTAAAGCACGGACTTTGATGATGGTGGGATCACAATCTCGAAGGGGATAGCCCTTGGTCGAGGTGCCATTGGTTCAAAGGTTGGTGATGGCAAGGCATCTGGACGGTGAAAAGGTTCCAAGCGCAGGGTCTCGCCTTGAGCGGCCGCCGCTTGGTTTTGAATAAACTCAACCATCATCGGGTTATCCGATAATGACTTCTTTTTCTTGTGTTGCCTTTCCTTCTCCTTCTCCTTCTCCTTCTCCTTCCGCTTAGAAGAAGACTTGCTCATATCTTGGCCATTCCAGATTGCCTCAATGCGGGCTGGCGTCATTGCTTTCCGGTCAGCCTTGGGGCGCGGTGCCTTTTGGGACTTGAACATGTCGGCCATGCTCTCGGTCAAGGTCCACCGCGAAGATCTAGAAGGCTTTCGGGTTACCTCGGACATGCTCTGGTCTGAGCTATCATTCTTCTGAGATTTAGAGCTCGCAGTTGAACCTTTACGAGCCAAATCCGGCACCATCAATGTCTCGCTGAATGCTTTCTGGTGAGGGCGGCGGCGAGCGGGAACAACTGGTGGCAGTGGTGGTGCAGACGTATCCGACACGGCCGAGGCAAATGATGAGCGGTTTCTGGCGTCCAGCAGAGCGGCCCCGACGGCTTCATAAGCAAGGTCAGCTTCCCTCATAAGTTGGTGGACATCAGATGAGGGTGTCCTCGAGGCCACAGGGCGGTCTCCCGGTGCGGGCGTATTGCCGTTTTCCACTTCCTCATCCACCTCATCCACGATGGCGCATTCAAAGAGTCCCTCTTGAGGACGGTCCGGTCGCTTCGGCGGCAGTGCAGGTGAGCGCGGGCCATCGGATAATTCTGATACAGCCGTTGCCTCACTATTGGGACTTGAAGCGGCCTTGCTCGAGTTGGAAGCTCGATCGCTTTCATAGCTCAGTCGAGAGCTGGATGAAGATTGGACTGAACCAATGGGCGTCGTCGGTGCTGGCGAAGAAATACGAAAGCTCCTGGCGCTCCGGGTCGATATAGAAATACCGGAATCCTTTCTTCTGTGCGGTGCGAGCCATGATAGGGAGCGCTTGTGTTTTTCGGGCACTGATGCATCGCTTGATATTGAGAGTTTGTTGGCCTTGTGTCGGCTGGCCATGTCGCCAGACTTGGCACGCTGATGAGAAGTGGCGAACATGCTCATGTTTATCGCCCCAGGGTCCATTGAATGGGAGGCTGTTTTGTTGGGTGAAGCGTCGTTTCGCCTCGACGCACCCAGATTGAGCGTATGGTCGTATAGACTAAATTATATCAGGGTATAAGACGATCATGCGATTATCATGAAACGGTCGTCTGTGCAGTTGGTTTTTCGTAGGTAGAGACTACCGAGTCGGGTCGAAGCGAAGTAGGGAGACACTGCTAGACATGTTCAGTTACCAGGGTGTCACTGATGAAGTAATATATGTATCGAATATCGAGCGTCGAATCGTATAAACAGGTCAAGATTTAGATATATAGAGAAGAAGTGAATAAGAAAACGGATTCACGGTGAAGATGAAGAGAAAGGAAAAGAAAAATGTGTGCGCAATCGGCCTCGCTCGCGAACGTGGGACAAATGGACCTTAAAGGGCAAGTCATGTCAATCCATGTCTGTCATGGCATGCCTTGCCTTGCCTGGACCATCTCCATTATCCATGCCCCATGCTATGCATGGGTTGGTTGTGTTACTTCCCATCGCTAGACTTGTCAATGCGACCGGGGTATCTCTTGTCGGGGAGCTCGAGCCAAGGGAGACAAAAGAGTCGAGTCTCTGCCCTCCAACACACACACACCCTGGCACCCCCCCTTCTCTTCTCGAGGCTAAAGCCCATCCGGCCCGTCATTGCCCAGTGAGTATTAAGCAGCCCTCAAAAGTCGACCTCTGCTTGGATAACGTGTCGACGCCACCGGCCGCCTCCTAAGTCCCGAGGCAAACCTCGTGAGCAATGCACACAGGAAGTCACTCCAAGTGTTGAAGCTCCAAAATATTTTGGGTGGGCTTTAATAGCGGCCCTTCTGCTCCAGCTTCCGACTCTGACCCTCTTTTTGGACCCTCCGGACCCTCTCTCTCTCTCTTTCTCCCCCCCATCCCCCATCCATAAAAGCCTTGACCCCTACGGAGTTCGATGGCGGGGGAAGCGCGGCACCGAACAAGGCCAAAATCAAAAAGGGAGATGGGTACTGAAGGACAAACGGCCGGTCCAGGCCAGCAACTTGCAGGGACTCGTCATGCCATTATCAACGGATATCGCAGTGGCCGAGCTCATGCACTTGAGAGAATGCGAACACCGAAACCATGGCATACCATGCTAAGCCAAAGAGGAAGAGGACGGTAGGGAGAGAGTGAATAATAGTGGAGGGAGGGAGGGTACGGAGAGGGCAGGACGAGGCAACGCCGTCCGAAGCTTGGCTTTTTTTTTTCGTGCATGGAATTGAATCATGCCAAATGGGGCTGTTGGTCCCCAAGGCCAACCATTCAGAGCGCTTGGAGATGGGATAACTTGACTAACGCGGCTAAACCTAAAAGGGCAAATGGCACTTTTTTTAATTAGTGCATTTTCTTTTTACTACTCCGTAGATACTTGTGCTCTCTCAATGCCGTGTCTCCCCACAGATCCAACAAAAAGCCCACCCTCCTGGAGGGATGGATGGAGGGACTTGTTAGTGATTGCTACGTACCCCAAGCCCAAAGTCCTCCCACCCCCGGGCTGTCAGCTGCTACCTTGGGAAAGAGATGCTCCTTGTAGGTAGCACTGCACCGCCCTTCCCATCGATATCTTATTGCTTGTCTGGAGTAGCACATACTTGGCTTTTTTTATTTTATTGCTTTTACTTGTATCATCATTTATTCCGCAATGAGGGGCAAGATGCCGGATCCATCTCCACCGTCCTTTTCGGGAAATGCTTTCCTACAATGTTACCACCCGCATCGTCCAGATCCACGGCCCCACGTAGTATTGCATCAAGAACAGCATGAACAAGACAGACAGCAGAGACCTTTTTTTTTTCTTGTTGTTCACTTGACTCAAGGAAGAACATGACGCTTCTGCGTCCGGGAGAAACATATATGCATACACATACATACTCACACACATACAGCAAAGCAGCATCAGAGGCGTAAAATGAGGGAAGATGATGATCGACGTGGCGCCCAACCAAACACTCTGGCGAAAATCTTCCTCCAGTTTTCTAGCGGAAAAGCCACAGTTGGCCGTCGCTGCAAGCCCTGCTGAAGCCATTCGATGCTCACCGTAACTCTTCCTCCCTGACTGGGCTTGCCCCAAGTGCTCACATGTGCACTGCATTGACAGCCCAGGTGAGAGGGCAACAACAAGAAGAACAAGAAAGGCACACTCATCGCTGTAACATTTCACCCTACCCTACCTCAAGCTTTCTCACCAAAACCAAGGCAAAAAAAAAAGTTGTGCGGACGGGCCGATGATACCAAGCCTTTACCGATTTCGACTGGTGGTATTTGGTATCGCGGGGTACATGCAACATGACTACTTCCCTTACCACAGGATACCCATTTCAATACTCCGTCCTTCATTTTTTTCTCCCTTTTACCAATAATTTACAAAATTAATTGATGTCATTTAAAAAACCGGTACTTGAGAATGGGAAACAAATGCATTACAGTCCGAAGCTTCCGCCACCTCGTACCGGGTTCAGACGCATCCCGTAATTCGTCGGTTATTTCAAGACTATGATACATACTATTCGCATACATACTCAAACAAAGTCTCGATATCCCGGTACTTGGCTTGACTCGGGCTGTTGGTTGGTTGAATCAATGGAAGGGGGTCGTTTTGGCAGCTGCTCGTTGCTACTCCCTCCTCGTGGCTGCCCGGTGCAGAAATGAAGCCAAGCAGGGACTAACGACTCATTTTCATTGGGCGTCGACGACCTATAGTAGTGCGTTCCCTCGGTGAGCGCCACAGCACGTTTGTCTACCGCTTCTAGGCTGCATCAGGCAATTTGTCCTGGGCTGGTTTTGCTCTGGCAAAAGTGAGACATTGTCACCGACTGCGACACCGCTGAAGTCGAATGCTGGTCAGTAATTCAGGGTGAAGTATTGCATGTCATTGTATTGGCTCGTCTCTTGGTCGACACTTTGTGAATTCAAAGGTTTGCCATGATGCGTTCTGTTTTTCTCCCTTCATCATCCGCTTGCATGACCTCATTGTCTCTTTTGCGCTCTAATGACCAAAAACAAATGGCTTACTTGCATATCCGCCCGTCCTGTCAGACGGAAGCGCGCCCCCCCAGTATGTGGCTTATCCCATGGAACTTCGATCGCCGGGACATTATGGGAAGATCAAACGGGCTACGCAAGTACGGAGTACATGATGCATCAGCAGCAGCGGCGCGGATAAATGTGTGGCGAAGAAAGAGAAAGAAAATACATAAAGAGAGGAGAAAGGGCTCAAGCTTAGCCAAATATGGTAGTCCGTTGTTAGTCACTGGTCACTAGGGATCGACGTCACCGAGGCTCACTGGCTCTTTAAACACACCAAAGAGCGAAGTGGGAAAAAGCACAGGACAAATGTTGGTGGATGCTGTGAACCGGCAGTTTCTTGACAGCTGCCTGAAAGAACAATAGACCGTGGTCATGGCTCCTCCGTAGTAGCAGAGCAGAGGTATGTATGAATCATTTTTACTACTACTTCCTACATTTCTCCTAATTTATCATCCTTGAGTTATATTGCATGATATGTACATGTATGTATGTATGTGTCTATGTCTGGTTTTACATGCACTCTCAACAGAATCTGGGGTAGGCATGTATGTGTGTGTCTCCGGTAAAATACTAGTAGTAGTCGTAGTAGCAGTAGTATCAATTTACAGGATCCATGGATGATGCAAGATGCAATTTACAATCACCGGCCCTTTCAGCAGAGGTGTTCTATTTTACAGCGGGATGAGCACTGAATGACCACCCGGGCACACCATCATGGCCCAACAACCGCCACGGCCGGTCGGTCCTTTCAGCTAATTTACCCCTCCTCGCACATGTGAATGTTGCCTGTACCAAAATCACACAATCCATTCATTCTAATGACGATCGACTAATAGGAACTTGCAAATCTTCACGGGAAGATAATTCTAGATCCCGAGGTTGTTACATGGTTTCCGAGTACATACGCCAAGTACACACTCCAAGGACAGAGACAGGACTGTAAAGGTCTTCCCATAGGATATTATTTTTGGATGCAAAATGCTGTTGCGCCACCATTCACCAAGAGACTCAAACGCCACAAAAGTCTACTATATTGGCAATTGCTGAAAACTAACTGAACACACTATAAACTGTTGGGGACTATTACGACGTGATGCAAATAGGAGAACAACATCGATAGATGCGAGCATAACAGGAAATGGCCAAGGGTGTAATAAAAAATGATGCAGGTCTTTTCACTTTCGTCTCCGTGCTCCGGCTCTCAGACTCTGAAAATCCTCCATCTCCTGCCTCTCCGGCGGGACCGAAACAAACACACACAAAAGACCTGAAGCGGATGGGCCGAAAACTCACCCAAAACGAAAAAAAGGGCGTGGGGGTACGTACACTCGCACTCTCACTCTCTCTCATTCAGGTAAAGGGAACTATTCTTTTGAGGTTGGGTTGGGCCTTTGGTTTTCTGGTTTGGTTTTTTCAACTCAGACACACAGCGAGATCAGACAATTTGTTTTCTTTTTTCTTCTTCTTTTTCCCCTTTGGATGTTCTTTTTGGGAAACAGGCATTTTTTCTTTCTTTTTTTTTCGGAGAATTATCTGAATGTGAAGATACGAGCAGAAGAAAGAAAGAAAAAAAATACAGAAAAAAAAGAAAGGAATATCTATCATCGCTCCATACTGGTACAGCATATCAAACATGTCGGGATGAGCTTGGATACCCAAAGATATGAGAGTGCGGATGGTGATCGGTAACAAACTGCTGATCAAGCGGAGGACTTGACCCAAGGTGGTAGGTACTTTAGATAATTGAACAGTCACACACACACAACGGATGAACAAGAAGCGTTACCTTGTAGCAAGACGGGTACAGTAATAATATCTACTACAAGTACAAGTAGTCCATGGCGAAAAAAAAAGGTCGCTTAGGGTTAAAAGAAGCCCCCAAAAATGCATGGAGCATGCCGTGCATCTCCCAGCAGCCTACATTACACTAGATGCTCTATGTAGGTAGTAGTACGCCTGTCTGTCTTATTATGATCCAATGTCTCATGCTTGTCTGTCTGTCTGTCTGTCTCTCCGTCCAGACCATGGTGACGAGTACATGCACTTCCAGAGTTACATTGAAAAAAGGACAAGTCCGCATCAGCACCAAGGCGAAACAAAAAAAAACCTGCTGCTTTCTTTTTCCTTTCTTTTTTTTTCTTTCGGTTCTTTATGGCCAAGTCTCGGCTACCGGCTCTCCTCTCGGCCCTTAACCTAATCGCTATTATTGATCTTCGCGGGGATTCTCGCGGGGAGGGGGGAGAGAGAGATAAGTCCTGGTCGAGACAGGCAGTTGGGACTTTTTGTTTGTTTGTCGCAGACTGATAACTTTTCCACCAATTACCGGGGGTCTATGCTTTTTTTGGTAAAAGATGAGCGCAAGCTTGACTCAATTGACTTGATGCTCATGTTATTTACTATGGTAGCCTTTCATTTTACAACTTCTCCTTGATGGATGGATGGGCGTTGAATATCGTAGCCTTGAAGTTGAATGTGTGAATGAACGTGTTGGCTTTCCTTTCGTTCAGGCCCAACCAACCGGCCAACATCTTCTACCCACCTTTACAGTGACAGTCCGCATTAGGGTAGCACCACATGTCCCCAAAGCTCGGTTCATCGTGAGTACAGCGTCCCGTAGGCATCCAACTTTATCTCTTTCCTGATCCCTCGCTGCCACTCTGCGTTGGTTCAATAGACTAGGGGGTGTCTTCACGTTGCACACACACATACACATAACCATTCATCCAAAAATAAAAGACGTCTTGGCTCCAAATCACCCAACAGCATGACAATTCATTGTCACAATCACAATGGAACAAGAGCACGTTCCAAATCTCTTCTGAATAACGGCGTTAACAGATAGGGCTATGGTGCATCATCCGGGAACCAACAGCTGCTTACTACGTACATACGTACATACATACATACTAACGCGGCTGTCATCGGCAAGGCAATCATGTACCGGCAGGGAAATCAAGTGTTTCGGGAGTTGTTGGTCTAGACAGTTGTGGATCAAACAAATCATATCCAGTGATATATGATGGTACATCTTTTAAACAACCCTTCATACGCCAAAAAGGAAATATCCATCGCTCGTGCCCATCTTCCTTCCTCATCAGGCTTCATGATTGAACATCTCCAAACTGAAACCCTCCAGGTTGAGCTGTTGGCTCAAAGAAGCCATGTTCTACCTCCCTCAACCGGCGGTCAAGTCCCTCTCATAAGGCAGCCACTTAAACACGCCCCTCAGCGATTTCCTAGAAGCGTTGGCTCCATCCTCATCTTCCTTAAGAGTCCAGCTCTTTGCTTTGTTGTCGTAACTCGTCGTATCCAGTTCGTTGATCCTGCATGCAGTTGCATGTAACATCCATCTCGTAATCCTGCGACATGATTGCAACGATATCATGTTGGGCCCTCTCAATCTCGAGCATCATAGCTCCGTTGTTAAGGAACAACCGTGGGCATTTCTCCGGTCTCTCATAGAATCCGGTTCGCTTCTCGCATTGCCCTCGAGGTCCCCGTTCGTAAAAACGCCGCTGCCGCGTATCTCGGAAACGCTTTGGCCGTCGTTGGCTTCTTCTTTTCCTCCCCCAATAGAGGCTCGTCCTCCTCCTCATCTGCATAGACCTCCTTTCCCAACCTTCCGGCCTTGGAATCTGCTGATTCTCTTCTGCCCAAGCACATTGTAAACCAGCCCTTCACGGGAAGGTGAAGTTGTGAGGGCCAAGAGGTAGGGAAAATCTTGCAGGAGCGCCATGATTTGGTCTTGTTTTCGTCTCCATGAAGCTTGATGCCCTTGGAATGATGCATTGCTTCTGTGGAAAAAGAAGTAAGGGCCTCTGGTAGCGATATGTGTTACGGGTAGAGGTAAGATAAAACCACACGTGTTCACAGGCCAGCAGTGACACACTCTGATAGTGGACAAGGACAAGGACGAGAGGATTGTTAGATTCGTTCAATAAAGACTATTAACAGGTGAGGTGCGCTGACTTAAATGCACAGAACATAGGACACGCTTCAGGAGAGGCGACAGGAATGTGGTTTTAATGGACCCCCTGGATCAGCTCATTTTCTATCCGTTTCCGCCCTTGTATACGCAATGCATTCCATACAATACCCATTTATCCATCTTTTGATGCCGTCACGTCCGGATTCAAGGGAGACCATATTATCAACGGATGCGGTTTATTGACCACTTATCATGTCTCAGATAGCACTTAATGGAAAAACCATCCTCATATTGAAGGGAGGCAGTGATGAGTAACGACACCATTCCGGATGCAAAACCAAGTTTGACCGACCTGTCACTCAGTTGGTGTAGAAATTGCATACTGGGTTTCAAGAATCCGTGAAATTTGGTCCCTAGCCTTTCGCTACTATGTTAATCATCTCCCTCCTCAACTTCGTACTCATCTTCCTCGCCTTCATCATGTGAAATAAATGGAACAAATCGAAAGTCCAAGAAGCTCCTCTTACCCCCCTCCATATCAACCATAAATTGCAGACTTAGCACACCCTGTCCATCTCCCCTCAAACTGACTTTGCTGGCAATACGCATTGCCTCGCTCGAACTCTTGATAAAGTCAAACTTGTATGTTTGAGACCACCGATCGGTGATGGTAAAAGTTTCCAGCAGCTCTCTCCCGCGTGCAAAGTCTACCCCGGAGCTACCAAGATCGCCAGTGCCGGACAAGGATAGGAACGGCGAGGTCTTTGTCGCGGTAAGCGTCAGTTTGAGAGGTCCAGTGGGAGAGATTTCAGCTATGGAATCCAGCAGTGAGCGAGACTGCATAATGATCTTAAATGCTAGATCGTTGCGATCAAAAGGGATATCTTCGGGGATCTCGGGTAGGTAGGTTGTGAGTCCTGCGGTGGTCTTGACTCCAGCTTCTTCAATGGTGACCTTGAATGGATCACCTTCTTCTGCATATAGTAGAGTGCAGGTTCCGGATATGCCCAGTGTCTGATTGCTGAAGGCATCTGGGCGATAGTTGCGCAGATTGCTTCGGTAGGGGTCTTGATCTGCTTTTTGTGCCCGCGTTGCCACGTCCACAGCGCCGAAAATCTGCAAAACTTCAAGGAAAGAGGAGAGAGGGATCTGAAAATTGGGTAGTTCGGGGGGTTCACCATCCTCAGTAGGTGGGAGATTGACAGTATATGCTGAGAAAAGGGCCTTGTCTAGGAAGGCAACTCCTGTAGGGTGGTCAGCATGCTTCAATATTCTAACGGACATGTCGGCTGTTCGTGCCTTGCATTACTCGCGAGTTGTCGGCTGCGAAACGGATACCATCTTCAGTGATCTGAACATGGACCCGTGGCGCAAAGTTGATACAACGAAGTAGCTGGTACAAAGGCCGCGTAGACGTAGCGACCGCCCGAAAGATAGGTTTGGCTTCTGGAGCCATTTTGATTGTCCACCGTGAATCTAAGATCAGGCGGTGGAGAATTATGCAGGTGGAAAAAGGTTGAAGTTGGAAAGATATATGGAAAACACAGGCAACAGTCGCTCAACAGCGATTCTCTTTTTGTTCCAACTAATATACACTGGACCGGCCGGGACGAATTCTAGAAACGTGGGGATATTTAGACGTAGACTCCAACCGCACAGAACATATATACGACACCGAACCTATGTCTTGTCAGAATCCTTACTATGTTTCGAGGGAGTTGATGTTTCATACGCAATGGCCAGAGAAGCTGGGACACCGATCGCAATAACGCTGACCAGAGATCGATCTGTCGCATTTGTTAGTGGTCCGTTTTCGATCATTCGGAATAAAGCGGGAGACATACTCAAGGCAAAGACGCCAGTAAACGCCAGTCCAAACACAAGAAGGAGAAATGCGACGAGAAACTGGCTTCCTTTGCCAACGGTGGGGAGGAATGGACTGCCCGCAGCAGCTTGCCAGACCTCATGCAGCGAGGAATCCATGTGCCTAAGTTTGTAGAATGCGAAGCTGTTGATGCGCTTCGGATGATGGTGGCAGATGGTAGGCTCGTTGGCTAACTGTAACTTGCAATGCCCGGAATGGTGTAGGTTGGACCTGTGGACACTCAATTGCGCAGCGACGATGAGATGCTGGAGCTTGGAGCTCCAGTCGAAGACAAGATGCCAGATGTCGTGGCTGACTGACTAATGTGGTTTAGCGCATTTATTGCAAGGCCCCCACTATCAACATGCTCTAACAAGAGTCATGAATCTTCTAGACAGAGGTCTGATGGAGAGTTGTATAATGTAGTGCAATATTAATCCAGGAGATGACTTGAAATTTACTGCAAAAATAATCTATAGTAACCTTTTCTCTAGCTATTGAGCTGTTTGGGAGCATGAAAAATCGACTCAAGAGCATGATAGGTCATCAAAAGGTTGACAACCCTCTTCGAGTAATATGAATGACATGCGCCAACTGGATCCAAGAAGCAACGGATATTCTCTAGGAAGGAAATTACATGTCGAACTTATACGGTGTATTATAGTTAATCTAAGTAGATTGTGTTCTTGTCGACGCCAATCATACTTCCGACTGCTTGATGAGTCGCACTATCTACCAGTGTAAGCTCATACTCAATGCGGCCCACTTTCTGAGAACCGCATCAATAATGTCTGACCTGGGTTCGAACGGAAGGCAACAACAAGCCCTGCCACAGCTGCATTGCTTCTATACTGCTTTGGCAACCAAAGCAAGCGCTTTTCATCTTTCATAATCCACCGTAGATCAGCGCTTATTCCATAACCAGAGTAGGTAAGGTCTTGCGCCAATGATTGCGAAGAGGATTCTACCGAACCCTCGTGCAGCTGCAAAGAGCCAAGCTTGGTATTGATACGCGAGTGTGTAATGGGATTAAGTGATAGGCGAAGCTTACCATCAGTAAAGTGCACAGTTTGTAAGCAAACGCCTAGTGTGACATCCCAAACCTGGAGTGATGTAGAGCACGATGTAATAAGCCGTCGCGAGTTTTTTGGGAAGAAGGATAAATCAATAAGTGGCCCAGTGTAAAAAGGACCAGAAACCTTAGAGCCACTAGCTGAATCCCAGACGTAGATACCAGCTTTATCAGGAGTTTCTATAGCAAGTAGACAGCCATCAATTGAAAATACAGCGGTACGCACGTCTACCTTGAGCGTATACAAATATGTCTCTAGTGCTGTATTCCAAACATGTGTTTCCCAATCAGATGTTGTTGATGTACGACCATAACGGCAGAAATATTGGCCGTTATCTGAAAAGTATATCTCTTCTTCCGTAGGTTCGGCATGCGAAGTTCTCAGAAGTTGGGAACCTGTAACTGTGTCCCATATTTCCACTTGGAAAGAGTTTGCTATGGCTAGTCGATGGCCATCCCCCGACAATTTGACAAAATCTAGGAAAGATAAACCATGCTTGATGGTTGTGTTGCAGATGCCAGTGAGTGCATCCCACATCATCACTGTTCCGTTCCCTTCAGTGGCAATCCATTTCCCATTTCTAGAGAATTCAATGTGTCCATCAGATTCAAGGTTATATAGGCACGCGCCCGTGGTCGTACTTTGCATACTGACAATGCCAAAGCCCTCTTTTTGGGAAATCGATGCAAGCAGCTGGTCACCATCTAAGAAATCTAAAGATATCCAATGCCACCTAGTTTCTGAGATGGGTTTTGCTTCAATCGATTGAGTTTTCTCCAGACACATAGACTCCGTGAGCTCAGTATCCCAAATCATGACATCAGGATTCACAACAATAGCAAACCAACGGCCGTCTTTTGAAAGGCTCCAATTCCCCCCAACGTATTCAAGCTTTTGGATAAGGACGCTTTTGCGCAAAGACCAGATGTATAATTTGACCAAGTCATAGCTGCCGTAGGCTATAGCAAGATGGAACTCATTTAGTAAGACAGTTTTGCTGTGGGCGGGGATGGTAGTGCGGTCTCTTGGGAAGATATGTAGACAGGAAGCGTCTCTTACATCCCAGACTTTAATTTCTTTATATGTTAAAGAGCAGACCCTTTGACCATCGGTTGAAAGATGAAGTGAACGTGGACCAGCCTGTTTTGTGTCGAATAAATTGATTTCGGTGTAAGTATCACGTGTAACGTCTATAATCTCAATGCCTTTTTGCTTTGATACTAGAGCCAATCGGAAAGAACCTTTTGAAAAAATAGCCGAGCTGATATATCCAGAGAAATTAATCGTCCGGAGGCGAGAAGTTGTGTTTACATCCCACAATTGAAGTTTATTGCCTTGCATCAAGACCAACTGCAAGCCGTCGTCGGACAGTACAGTCTGTACTCGGTGGAAGTCAAAGCCATCCCAATTGTTGCGAACAATATCAACCTTTCCAATAAAAAGGCCAGTGTTTAAATCCCATAAACAACAATAATGCTGGTACGTTGCCATGACACGTTGACAATTCCCAGAGAAATCGATAGTAGTAGCCCAGAGATCGTCATAGCCAGTCGGAATATCTAGCCGATACAGACAGGCACCACTGTGGGTGTTCCATATATTGACCTCTGTGCTGGAGGCCCATCCAATAAGCCTGGCATTCTTCGAGAAGGCAAGACTTTGAATGTGATCATCGTGACCTTCAAAGGTCTGGAAACGCGGGCTCCAATTTTCCTCCACAGCAGGCTTCAATGAGATCCAATCAGGTTCTTCTTTTTGGTAAAATTGCCTTATTCTACTATAAATAGGGCTGAATATGAGCGCTGATGCATATACTTGCAATGGGGCAAGTTCTATTGGCCGCTTATGGGCCCTAATGAATCGATTGGCATCCCATGCGATCTCCTTGACCTCTTGAAGGCCTAAAGTCACCTATGATTTATGTCAGATATTTACTCGTGCTTTTACACCATACCAGGTACTCACGCATAGTGCCTCGAGGTTTTGCAGAGCCATTACTCCCTCTGATATGCCGTGGAGTAGGCTGAGACATTCCAGCCAATACAAGAATTTGCGCTCGAAGAATTGAATCAGAAGAGTTTCAATAGATCGATCATTGTAGGTTGGATTGCCCGAAGGGACTGAGTCATTCAAGTGATTGATCCAATAAACGCATGCATAGCAGATTGAAACCAAAGGATTAGATGCAGGGGGAGAAACATCCTCGATAGCAAATCCAGGAGAACGCAGGTTATACATGTCTCTTTTGAGAGCACCTGGAGCTAGTAATAGGCTCAGAAGCCTCTTAGACATGGAATACTGCTCTTGTTCCATGCCTCCTGGAAGAACAAATGTGCTTTTGCACAAGTAGTCTTTCGCTGACTGATGAATGATATAGACAACGCCATGCCTCACTGTCAGAAATGATCCACACATCTTCACAATTTCCTCAATTGAGTTGATATCACTCTGAATATCCTCTGACAAATCGGACAAATGGCTCAACTCTTCCAATTCAAGTGGCCGATAAGCCAAAGTGACTATTCGCAAGACTCGCTGACAGAGCTTCGAGGTTTCGGTGCCTAAACTTTCGATTCGACTCATCATCTGGGCATAAAAATCGCCCAGTCCTGCCGGAGTCTCTTCTATAGTTCGAAGCAGCCGCCATTTTGTCACGTTCTCTAACGTTTGGCAAACTAAAGCTACCCATAGGAATGTATTGTCGGCGCGTGAGATAAGGCGTTGTTCGATGTCACGTCGCATTTTGTCATCACATTTCTTACTCCGCGATAGGCGATGTACCTTGTGTCTTATGTATGCTTGTACAGCTGTAGAGAGAGCATCCTCGTTCAGCTCAAGACACAGCCTAACTTTCTGATCCAGGACTTCCAATCTTTCTTCTATATCTGGCCAGTTGCGACTTGATACGATCCACTTAGCCCGATGTGAACAAGAAGCCTGGGAAATGAAGCTCATAAGACGTGGAAGATCTTCTGTGCACTCATCGAGGCCATCGATCACTAGCACAG
Source organism: Cladobotryum protrusum (assembly GCA_004303015.1). Taxonomy (NCBI): domain Eukaryota; kingdom Fungi; phylum Ascomycota; class Sordariomycetes; order Hypocreales; family Hypocreaceae; genus Cladobotryum; species Cladobotryum protrusum. The sequence goes on along the minus strand of RZGP01000002.1, from coordinate 2,087,219 downwards.
CATTCGCCAAGATTGGGTCTTTGAGTATGGCGAGCAGTATCTTTGACAATGCTTCCCAGGAATTTCTATCCTCAAAAAGGGTTTCGCCCGCAACCTGGTATTTTTCTTGGATGTGCGAAATGAGGGAAGGATGCTGGATTATGAAGAGATAAATGATGCCCCTCAACACGGCAATGGCACCGTTCAGCCCTGTCTCGGATGCCTGGCAGAAAAAATATGATACAGTGTAATCAACAGTTGAGGATTCCACTTCGTCAATAATACCACAAAGAAGCATGGTCTTGCCTTTGCCCGGATCTCCTTTAATCCAAAGCAATCGGTGATCTGGGTTGTCCTTCCATTCTCGGAAATCACCGTTATCCAGAATCCAGCAGTAGGAGTCCTTCAGCAAGCCGCCCTTGGTTTCTTCAATTCTCGTTTTATCATCTCGAGGATCCGTAGTACGTAGATTCCTGATGCACGCTTTGTCTTCTTCACTGAAACTGGGATGATTGTCTTGCCATCGTGCTGAGCCTCTTGACCGTTTATCTGTCCTTATATGGCACTCCACCAGCGCCTTGGCGACTGATGCAGCTGTTGCAGCCGCGAAGTTCTGCCACGATTTGTTTTTATGGCTATCGGCGTAATCACAAACTGACTTGACAACAAGACAGGGGAGCTCGCCCCAGAGCCCGGCCCCTTCCATCTCAAATGCCATAATGTTGTGAGTACTGGCTATTCGATCGCGATCCACCCCTGATTTGAGAACCTTGTCACCCGACCCGAATCGACCAATGAAGACAGAAAAAGCTTGTGTTTTAGGGCTACCGCTCATTGGTTGGGGCTCTTGCTTATCTTGAAGCCGCTTTCTCTGTACAAGGAACTGGCTATCGCATCCCAGTGCATTACACGGGAGTCCCCTTGATTCATCACAAACAGCGTCACCGGATTTGCTGAAGTCTGCGCAAAGGCAGGCCGGTGAGAGATGGTGTTTATGTTGGTAGCTTGCCTCGAATAGCCTGTCTTCAGTAGCTCCGGGGTACTGGTACTTAGATGCTTTCTTCTGCTGGAGTTGGTTGAGGAAAACAACGGCTCGTTTCTCCAGTTTATCACGTTTGAAGCTCATCTCGAACTGGATGATAAAGTTTTGTATATACTTCATCGCCTTTCCGAGGCCCTCAGAACCGTCTTTCATCGAGAATGCATCTGCATACTGTCGGCCGAAATCATATTGAACAACAGTTTTGCTGATGATCACATCGCCGAGGATTATCTCCACACCAGGAGCGGGATTTGGCACACCGCCACAAATACCAGTTAATAGAACAAGCTGGAGCTCCGGGTAGCTCGACCGTAGGCTGGCTGCTGCACTCGCGGCACTCACTTTCCCCATACTAGGTAGGAGAACCAAGACAATGTCGAAGTTCCCCATCCGCCCTGTTGTATATATGTTCGGATCCCCATGTGCCTTGCCATATCGATCGCCATTCACATCCCAGAAGGTATCGAACAAAGCCAAGACAGCATCAGCTTCGAGTGGTAGAGCACAGACTATGGCGATCTCGAAGTCGCAGCGATTGAGCGGCGGCGACGCCATCGGAGCAATAGGCTACGCAGGCGATTAGGGGTAATGGTGAGATATGGTTTTTGATGATGGAGTTCTGTTTTCCTTGGTCTTAACATCCGCTGGATGGTTATGGGGTACGGAGTAGGTGTATTGTAGATAATAGAAAGTTGGGCAGTGATGCAAGCCGGAGCCTGATGCGGATTGCAGGGCTGAGCAGTCAACCCATGCAGAGGGGGTCCACTGCCCCCAAGAATAGAACATCTTGCAGAAACACATACTTAAACCCCTGTATTTCTCTACCCATAACCGCCTCGACAAAACGAGTTGATTAGGTTTGTATCAAATTTTGTGAAGGGCAGTTAAAGCACACGCTCATCATTTTCTTTTCCATCAAAAAAGATGCGTATGATGAACTTGTTGGAAGACCTGTCATTAAATGCCACCAATCATTGAAGCTATATCGTAAGCGCAACCATGCCATTGACCGAGGAGCGAAGTTGAACTTATCCGCTCATGCGGGAAACCCAAAAAACCCTGGACCATGGCCGATTGTCAAGTATTATCTAGATTGACAGTGGATTTGATGTAAGAATTAGAATTTGAATAGTATGTCGGAGAAATAAGGGGAAATGAGGGACATCAAAAGAGTGTTGGATCTTGAGGAACAATAAACGCAAATCTGTCTGCATTGTTCTGTGTGCTGGTGTTTGTTCTCTTGCATCTTCATCTTGACCGAGTAGCTTTATAAATACAAGTTACATAACTCGCTCTAAAAGGATTGACTTCATGGTCCCGTACATTGGCCGTGGTGATTTTGGAGAATGGAGCCATGGCGTGAATGACGGCGCACTATGCATACTTTGCGTCATGAATCCATCATCCATTGTAGGCTCGTATTTATAAACCCAAGATACTCACCGTTTGTGAATCTTTGTTCAGTTTTCATCCTGATCAAATAGCTCATAAAAAGGTCAATTGGTATAGCCTAGTGACTGCTAACCTATCAACATGTTTATTCTGCGTATACTTCACTCAGTTGCCGACTTGTTACTATCATGGACACACTTGGTATGGCTCCCGATTCCCCCTTTGGTAAATGCAATTACACTGACCGTGTTTCAGTCTCAAAATGCGCCGGTTGGGTGGAAATCGCTTGATCGCAAGGTATGATAGTCGATCACATCCATTATTTGGGAATCCATAATAAACTGGACGAGAATAGACCGGGAAACTTGAGCGAGAACAGCAGCCACTCATCAAAAAACTCAAACTACTCTTCCTCTTCAATCCTTTCACGGAGTGGCTGGATACCACCCATGCCATGCGACTCTGGCTGCACGAGAAGTCTATCGAAAAAGGTAAATCTGATTTCTCTGAGCCTTGAATGGAATGTTCTGATGATATTGATAGGGAGAGAAGAGGGGACGAAAAAGTCCAAGAAACAGATCAAGGGATTCGTCGACTCCTATGGTATAAAAATGAATGAGTTTGAGCCATCTGATTTAAATGCATATGATACCTTTGAAGACTTCTTCACCAGAACGCACAAGTCCGGCTCTCGCCCTATCACAGAGCAGGACAACAACTCTTTGGCGACCGTTGTTGCCGATTCTCGTGCTGTCGTGTATAATTCTGTTGACGAGGCCAAGAAACTCTGGATCAAGGGCAACGACTTCAGCATTTCGAACCTGGTCATGGATATGAAGCTTGGTGAACAATTTTCGGGCGCTTCTGTTGCGAGCTTTCGCTTGTCGCCCCAGGATTATCATCGATACCATTCTCCTGTTACCGGCAAGATCAAGCTGTTCAGGAGCATACCCGGAGACTACTATCAAGTTGACCCAATAGCCCTGCGCAGCAAAGTGGATATCTTGACACGAAACAGGAGAGAGTTTGTTGTAATCGAGAGCGAGGAATTTGGGGATGTATTATTTGTTGCCATTGGAGCAACAGATGTTGGAAGTGTCCAGTAAGTACCTACATTCTACCCATGTCATTTCCAGGTATTAACGATTCAGAATCCACGATCATTGGCAGGAGCCCGGCGGCGAAATCAAGAAGGGGGATGAAATCGGACTCTTCCAGTTTGGTGGCTCCTCCGTAGTCGTTGCATTCCAACGCGGTAGAATCAGTTTTGATCATGATCTGGTTGACTTGAGCAGACGACAAATCCAGACGTCTGTTGAAGTGGGAATGAGCCTGGGAAGCAGCACCGAGAATGGGTTCCAAGACAACCCTGAACACGATGATGGAGAAAAGACTTATGCTGAAGCGGCCAAATTCTAGCAATTTCAAATTGGTTTGGTATAGGGGAAAGTAAGGCTAAAGAATGTCATCCAAATAGCCATGTTAAAATCGGCCATGGTGTTTGTCATAAAATTTCTGAGAAATCAAATTAATGAAATAAGGGATTTCTTCAGATTTTGAAACTCATTAGCAAGAGTGCCCCTTAGTGTGATGCCCTCAATCAATGCTGACAAAATTAATGGACCAGTTCGATTGATTCAACAATGAAAGATGAAGGCATTGTATCCAGTGGGGTATCCAGCCAGGCTGATCTGGCTTAGCTTCGCACGTGGTCTCCCTGAACTCTCCACCAAACCTGTAAGCCAGCTTTGACCAATGACATCCACCATCTGACAACGCGCCTTTCGACATTGCCGTATGCACAACTACATTCTTGGAGCATTCCAAGCTCCATCTCGGGCCCTTGTAGCAGATACCCGTTTGACTGCACAGCTGGTTTGCAGTCATGCTAGACATTATAGAGGAAAGTATGCGCATAGATGACCGTGTGCTGCAACTAGATGTATGCAGCCAAACAATGCATCAGGCAACAAGCGCAAGACAGAGCAGGACTCCACCTCGCCCGCTACATCCAAGGGAGTGAGGCAGGACGAAGATGCCGCCGCGACATGAGACGAAAGGCCCCACAAGACAAAACCAATTCCTTTCCCGGAGAAGGAATGCGTCGCCACATACAATTATATCCGGCTACCCTCGTGTACATACTAACGTTCGCCACATCAAAACTGGCCGTTATCAAGAGCGCAACGGCGAAATCGAATTCCGTGCCGTCACCAATGACAACGAGTACGAGTCCCTCGCCATCCTCACAGGCTTCAAATTCCTCTTCTAGAAATAGCTTCCTAAGATGCCCAAGGACCACATCACACGCCTCGTTTACGGCCGAACCCATCTGTCCATCACCATCGTAAAGAAGCCCCTCGATGTCGTGGACGGCATCACCTACCGCCCCTGCAAGGGCTACCCAAGGAATAGAAGAATGGCATCTGCGAAATCAACCCGCTTGAAACCCCGCTATCCGCCCTTAATTGGTCTCCCGACATAGATGAGTTGGCTCGACAGCCCCGTCATGAGCCAACTACAACCAACTCCTCCGCCTCCTCAACGATCACCAAAAGCACAACTCAGCACGGTCCTTTCTCGTATCTGTTAACAGAGATGATGTGGCAGATTACTATGAAGTCATCAAGGAGCCCATGGACCTCAGTACCATGGGGGCGGGCTCGAAGCCGACCAATACGCCACCCCAAAGACCTCATCCCGAACGCCAAGCTCATATTCTCCAACTGCCGTAAGTTCAATAACGAAAAATATGCCCTACGCCAAGTTGGCCAAGGCGCTAGAGAAGTTCATGCAGCATCTCAACGTATCAGAGTAGTTGTATCCTAAGCCGGAGAAGTAGAGTTTCCCTCGTGCGTCGCGGATTGTGCGCTTGAAACTACATAGCAGTCCCACGAAACCGGGAGAGTGACTTTTACTATAAAAGGAGTTTTCTTATTTCTCTTCCCTCACCCATGAGATGACGATTCACCAGACTGAAGGACTAGTATTGTATTTGTATTTCGTCAAGTGATGATGGTATGGTCAGAATTCGGATAATTATTTGCTTATTTTGAGGGAAACTAGGCGGGCCCGGACTGTATCAGAAGACTGCTGTCTCGATAAGAAAGAGCTATATTCGAAGACCTTGTTGTGATGTTTCCCATCTCATAGTCACTCACACCCTGAACGGACCAAACAGTGGCTACCACAAGAGCAATACTTGAGTATTCAAAACACTACTATTTGCACGAATTCGTCAGATTCTATTGTGTCCATTCTCTATAGTGCTCACTGCTCAAATTACAAGAGCTTCACCATAGTTTTCCCCAAAACCCCATTTCGTCTCCCATATCCGTCACAACACAAACCAAAACAAACAAACCGGAGCACAGCTAAAGTGTCCCCATACATCCACCGCTCCCCGAAAAAGTCATGCCATCTAGACATCCGGAAAGAAAAGAAAAGAAAAACTCAACAAACAAAAATTTCCAATCCGAAAATGGCTGGAAACAAAGAGAAGAGGGGGAAAGTAGGTAATAAAAGTCAAACCAATCCCTTGAAGAATCGCTGAAACCTCCCAAACTCCAAGCATGTGAAATCAGCCAGATGAGCACTGCGCGTATGCGGTTGCATCATCGGTTACGTATAAGTGTTACTGCCAAGCATGACTGCCAATAAAAGCCAAAACAGCAATCTCTATAGTGTATGCAAATTAAAAGAGGGTATAAGGTGAGTGGCTTGTGCCAACAAAAGGGGGTGTATCATCAGATTCCAGTCGTCAAATTGTCGCCAAATATTTTAGTCTGAAGCAAAACAATGTGAGATGCTCTAGGCGCCCGATGTCTCTGCTGTTCGCTGGTTGGCCGCAGTCTCGCCCACGGGTAGGCGAAGATCTGAGTAGGTTCGTCGAGGCCAAGGCACTCCGAAACGAGCAAGGTTGCCATTTAAAATGCCTCGCGGAGGGACTGATTCCGAATTATAAGCACTGGGTCGGCGTATTGGGTGTTCCGAGGTTGCTGGAGTTTGAGTTAGGATTTGGACCTCTTCACGGCGGCTGGAGCTCTCTACTTCAAGAGTTCGGCGAAGCATGGGCTGAATGAATTCGGGGATATCAGACCACTGACCGGCACGCGCCAAATTAAGCATGCCAGCTGGGATCAGAGCAGCAGGAATGAGCGCAGAGCTGTTTGTTCGACGAAACATGTCATTGGTCATTCTCTCAGTGAGAAGGGCAAGGTCGCCGGTCTCTATCGCGTTCTTGAGCCATTGCTCCCACTCCTCATCCAATACGACGGATGTCTCGCCAGCTTCACGCCTGGCTGCTTGTGCACGCAGCCGGTCGTTCAAGGCAACACCAACGCTCTCGAGCTCTTCATCGCTCTCCTCAGCTCCCACATTCTCATTGTTGGCCAGACCAGGAATGCCAACAGTGCGTAACCGCTGCTGCACAGGTCGTGCAGGTTGCCGGTCAATGGGCTCCACCCAGTCCGAGAAGCCATCAGCAGCGGTATCTCTGATGATGATGCCCTGCTCCTTCTCAAACTTCTCCTTGGCCCACTTTGTACCCTCCCACCTTGTAAGTGCGGCAATCTCAGAAGGTGTCAAGCCAAGAGCATCGAGGGCTCTGAAGAGGCGACGGTGCCATGGCCAGCGACTGAGACGGATGCGATGCGTAGGGTGAATGTAGTCGAGGCCAGGGTACTTGGCTTCCTGGGTATCAAGATGGCCGTAGAATGCTTGGGTTTCCTGACGGACCTCGGGGATGAGGCTGCGTTGGAGGAGGGCTTGGAAATTCTGAGGGTCGGTAGGCTTCGGTCTGGGGAACATGTATGCGTAAACGAGCTGGTCAACGGGTTTGCCCTTCATTTTGGCGAATTTGCACGACGATGTGCTGCTTGTATGGTAGTTTTATTGGAATGATTGTGTCGAGTCTTGTTGAAATGATGGGAGCAGTGAGCCTGATATAAAGGCGCGTGAAAATTGGCGGGGATGCGTAGCTTTAGCTAGATATAGGCGTGAAGAAGGTTTTTAACGACGGAAACGACCGGTAGTCAAATAATGGTAAATGTGTGACTATTGGCGAAAAAAGGACGTCGAGGCCAAGGGAGTAAGATATAGCTCGAGGGCTTGGTCGTAATCTCTGACGAAGGGAGATGCAGAGAATGCTGTAATGTCTCGGTAATCCGACGGGTGGTATCGGGTCAGACAAGGTAAATAGGAAGAAGAGCAACTAGCTTTATTTTTTTTTTATTTTCCCCTTCTGGCGGTGATGAAAGCGGACAAGAGCGTGCGCCTGGAGTGAAATCTGCAGCGCAATATGCAATGCGAGTCCGCAAGCGAAGACAAGAGCGCAGAAGGCGAGACAAGGGGACAGAGAAAGAGACAGTGACAGTGACAGCGACTGGCCTCAGAAGGTAAGATGGCGTGCGTAGTAGCGTCACGGATGTGTATTGCCGATAGAAATAAGTAATATCGGGAAAATAATGAGAGAGATGGAGAGACGCTAGAAAAGAAGGGAAGGTGCAATGTTTCTTCCTTCTCTCGAGCAGGCAGGTGGGAAAGGGAGAAGTGAAAGGGAAGAAGTAAGTAATAGCAGCCGGAGCAAGCAAGGTATTAATTAGTAGCAGCCGATGAAGACAGGAAGAGCCAGACGAAGAAAAAAGTGACGGGAGCGATGAAATGGAACGCAGGTAACGCCCCAAGGGAAAGGTCTCAGGTTCCTAGTACCTACTAGGCAGTACCGACTTTACCATTGACGGGGAGATCGAGACGGGAGATACGCAACGAGACGAGACGCTGACGGCATGGGGGTTTTGTTTGGGGTCAAGGTTTCCGGTACCTGCGGTCCTGCGGAATTCCATTGGGGAGCGACCAACCCACTCGAGACTTCTTAGTGGATGGGTGCCTTTTTTTTTTCTTTCTCTTTCTTCCTCCATGTTCCATCCATCCACCCATCCATCGGATTGTTCGTCCCCCCAACCTACGCTAACGCTCATTACGCTAGCGGCCTGGCCGTGGCTTCTTGTCACCACCACGTTGCAGTGGATGTACCTGTTTAGCGTCTTAGTCTGCCCACTAAAAAGCTCCCAGTCCCAGGCACCTACAGGCACTGCGGTCTTCCTACCTGGGCTAAGGAACTCAGATGCCCAGGGATCGGATCAGGGTCGAAACCAAAGTGGAGGTGAGGGCGAGAGTGAGAGAGTGTGTATGTGCGTGTGAGGATATCATCCCCCAAGGCTGCTTGCTGGAATGGACGAACCTGATTCCGAACACTTACCTACCTGGGCATACGGAGGACAAGAACGATCATCGTCAGCTGACAGATGCTCCATCTATATTTCGGAGATAGAATAGGGCAAAAATACGAAGCAGCTAACCCACCAGCCGGTATGAAACCTCATGTCGCTACTATTACTTACCTGTAACACTCACCACATGGAGAAACCTCTTTTCCCCATACTCGATACCACCATAGACCATTATTTGTTTCTGATATTTCGTCGCTTGGTCCTCGGATATGCCTATCTATTACTCTTTTCTCTTCTTTTCTTATCTTGCTCATAGGCTATAGCACAACGAGCCTTTCCAGCTTGCTCACTTGCACATGTCCATGCCTCCCTCCCTCATGTTGAGTAAACTCACCACCCTCAGTCACCCATAGTCCACCACCCTCGCTCCGATCACAGCAGGGGAACATCCGCACAAAAACGAACCAGTAATACAAAAAAAGAAAAAAGAAAAAGAAAAGAAAACTTTTTATCCGAGCGGCTGCCTCCCTCTCCACTCCCCTTGTGTGGCGCGATCGTCCCATTACGTCGTCCCTTGCCCAGGGCTCCTTGTAGATGCGGATACCAAGCAGAAAAGTCCCTCCAGGGCCATCCAAGATATGCCTTGAGATCCTGGTCCGTTCTCTCTCTTGCGCCTTCGTCGAGTCCTTGTTTTTCCCAACCCACTCGGCGAAGCGCCCAACGGAATTCAACCTTGCAAAGGCGAAAGCAAGCAAGCAAACAAGCAAGCAAGCAAAATAATAATAATGCCAGCCATGTTATTAGTAATTTTATGTTGCACAGCATCGCATGTACGACCCAGACATTGTTGTGCCGTCAAGGTGATAGGCTCTGAATGACACATTGATATCATTCAATACCTCCAAGCCAACGAATTCATTGGTCGCCGAATAACTCTTCGGACACAATGCTCCCCCCCAACACATATTTAGCAATGTAAGCCATGGCCCTGAAACATGAATGGGAGTGAAATGGTCGGTGTGAATGTGTGTTTGTTTGTGTATGCACTCCGTATGCATGTATCTAGTATGTAGATATGTATCTATATGTGTGCCAGCCCATGTTTATCCTTCTGCATCCTGTGCTATAGCGTCAATACCCTTATTATCCCACTGCCTAGCCCGCCTGACCCCATCTCCGAACAAACTCACTTTATTATTCCATCCACACCTTCTGCGCGTTATTCGGTACAGTTTTCTATTCATAGTGGAGACACCCTTCCAGAAGAATTGCCCACTGTGGGCACACACACACACACACATATACACGTAAACAAGGCTTGATACCTACTTACTTTGTCAAGCCTCCGAACGCTCCGAACCCCTGCGGAATACGCAGCGCAAACCATCATCCAGGCGGAGCCGGCGTGGCTTTGGCTGACGGAACTGTGATTACGATACCTTGATTGTCTGCCGAATCGGATGCCTCAGATTCATTGTTTACAGATGAAGGTGGCTTCTCTGCATTAGCGCTCGGTGTATGACTATGATGCGTATTAGCAGTCAGATTGGCCATGACCATCAACAACCACATCACCAGTTTTATCATTAGCCCGTATTGACACCATGTAGATATATAGTCTGTACTATTGCCGTGGAAAATCGTGAATCCAACGGGGCAACAGGCTAAAAGCTTTCCGTAACTTGTCGGCATGTGGATGTGTGGCTTAACACAAACAACACAAACATCATACGAGACTAAAACAGTTGGCACTCAACCGAGAGATGGATGGGGACTGCAAGTGTCTACATGACCAAAAATATCATTTCTCAAATACATGTCAAATTGCTGGGTCATCTAAGCTTATCCAAATAACAACAACGCCGATGCCCGAATATCGACGGTATGCGTAAACGTGCCATCATCATTACATGTCATAAATCGTAAAGAGCCATCTCGTCCCCACAGGCAGGCCTTATACACGAGTTGTTTCAGGATAACGTCTTCCAGGCATCCCTCCCGTAGGACTCAACTCTTCTTCGGGTGATCTCCTGTCCCACTTTCTTCTACTATCATCTCTCAGTCGATCTCTCTCTCGTAAGCTGTTCTCCCTCTCCCATGAGACTGGTTCTCGTCGTCTTTCGGCGTCAGCAAGACTGCTTGGTCTCCGTTCCGCCTCCGGCCTCCGCGGGAAATGCCGGTCTCTACGCCCGCTTAACTCTCGTTCGTCGGCCCTTTCCCGATCAAAATCGCGAGCACGGCCTCTATCCCCCCTGTAACGTTCCCGCTCCCGCTCTTGTTCCCGCTGCTCCCGCTGATCCCGCTCTCTCCGCCGCCTTCGATGCTCATTCTCACCAACTTCACCATCGGATGAACCTTCAGATGCAAGATCAGAGAAGTTCTGACTCAAGCGAGATGGGGGAACCTGTTCACGGCTCCTTCGTGGGCGAATTGGATCATTGGCAGAGCTTTGTCTCGAGCTATTCCGTGTGCGATCTGAGCTATGGCCGTGACTGTGACCATGGCCATTCGGAAGGACATGGTTTGCGGCATCGCTCAGCTTCTCTCGAATAGAGCCAAGGGGGCTAGAGCGTCTTCTTGGATCATCTGGTCGCATTTCGCTACGATGACTTCGAAACCCAGGAGGCAGATCAGCGGCTGCTGGCGGCGGATTCGGAGCTGTGGGCGGAGGCCCTCTTCGAAGACTTTGAGGAGAGCCATTACGTTGTCGCCGCCTGGTTTTAAGACCGATATGATCCGGCGAAGATTCGTCAGCTGATGATTCAGATGAGTGGTGTCTCGGTTGACTATGTCGTCGGGGCCGGCCAGATTCGGGACTTAAATATGTTCCAGAGTAAGTTTGATGTAATGACTCTCTCTTGGGCTGCTGAGGTGAGCCATAGTCTGAGAAACTCCTGCGTCTCGTCTCATCTCCAGGCCTTTCCCTAGGAGGAGCTGGCTTCTCGGGTGATTGTCGAGTCGCTCGCTGGCTGGTCCCTGGTACAGGCCTCCCTCCTACTCCTCCTGCATGAACATATGTAAATTGTTGCCGATCTTGTCTTTCGAAAAAGCCTGCATCTGAGGCTCTAGAGCGTGGGGGTGTCGTCTGAAAAGGGTCTCTTGGTGCCGATGTTGTTGTTGTGTGAACGTAGACGTATTTCGGCTCACGTTCAGACGCTGGCTCAGGCTTTTGTTCTGTCTTAGGTTGTGGTTGTGATTGCTGTGATTTCGGTGGCTGTTGTTGAGATGGCGGAGGTTGTGGTTGCGACTGTGATTTAGATCCGGGCATCGGCACACCTTCTTTGGAAGCTTCAGCCCGCAAGTTATTGGCACACGACTTGTGCCACTGATCAATTTCAGGGTCTGGCCGGCGTGGAAACACATCAGCCGGCAGGTCAGGCGGGAATATCTCGCCAGTCTCTGGGTGTATTAACGACCAGTTCCTAACCGCAAATTGTATAAACGGAACATGTTCTTCAGGTCCGAGCAAAACTTCCACCGATTCCCATCTTGAAAAGCCTCTATGGGTCAATGCGGGAACCGATGGCGGGGCATAATCGTTTGAGCTGGGTTGTAGAGAATGCTGGCATCCGGTGACCGTCCACATGTACGAAATTGTCTCGTGCGGTGTGTCGAAGAAAAGAGCTATCACGCCGGGCAGGCAAAGTTAATATGCGATCGATTCCTTGGTACGGTAATTGACATACGGTCATAGTTACCCCCAACGGCTTTGTAGAAGGCGGCGAGTTTCGTAGGTGTTAGATGTATGTCTTTTCTCTCCCCGATATGCGTTATCTGTGAAGAGATGCTGTTAGACTCTTGCTGGGCGTGCTGAGATCCGCTTGTGAGAGATCCTACTATATGTTGAGCGATGGCTCTGAGGAGTGCATCGAATTGCCGTGTCGGACTCTTGTTGTCTTCAAACATGTATGCATATTTCATGATGCCCGGCGACCTCGTCCTGGACCTTGGCATCGCCATGGTGAACAACTACCAGCGATGAAGTTTGCATTCAGAGTCAAAGGGGATTCAGCAGCGGTGACGGTGGTAATTGTAGTGGCGGCGGGGATTGAGATAACCGCCGGGTCGTGGTGGTAGTCCGGCACTGGAAGTGGTAGTGTGGTTGCACATCAAACGAACCACCGGCGGCAAATCATTCGATGCAGCAAAACAGCCAAGGATCAGTACCGAAGGAAGAGGGAGAGAAAGAAAACAACCGGGTCCAAGAAGGCGAGTGATTCGAGGCAGTCGGCTGGGACCGTCAGTTTTAACAAAACAGACGGGCTGATGTTGTCCTGCCTTGGATCATGTTGCAAAGCCGATGGACCCTACCAGAGGTTGGCTGTTTAGCTGTTCGGCTTTCTTTGGCTGGGCTGTCCACGGGCCGGGAGGAGGTGACCAAAGGTGACCAAACATGGTTGAGCCAGAGGCCCCTCACAGGGTGACACGTGCATCCATGCACCCATGCAGCTCGCGCAAGCCTTGGTGGCTGATGAGCTGCCTCTTGGTTGCGGGCTATTACTACTTGTCAGCCTGGCCCGTCTTGTCATTCCGTTATGTCGTCTTTGCACGCTTGCTTTGGAACCAACCGTTTAAGCCTAATGCCGGGGACGGCTTGATTGGAGCGTTATTACACACACTATGTCGCAAGAGAAAAATCCTCCAGTGTGTGAAACAGGACGGCGCGCTTGTTATTCTGGGAGATGTTTCTAGACAGATCCAGGTTAAACTCAGAGCATCTGACGATTAGGAAAATTGGCTCCGTTTCCGTTTTCTTTAGTGAGCCCACATAATAATTCTACAGGCTTCGAACGGTCGCTGTGGCTGATTAGTTGATGCTGAGCCACAAGGCAACTCCCTCCCCCGCTACTACGACTAATACCTAGTCTGATGTCATAAGCCGCCGCACTCGAGATTTCAAAAAAAAGGCACACCAAGCGAAATCTGGCCTGAACTGACAAGGGGGTCTTAGAAGGGCAATCAATTCCTGCATCGCGAAAACTTTACGGGTAGCGATTGGATTTGCAACCCCTAGCCTCATCTGCAGCCTTGGGAAATAAGTTTCGCAGCCGTTGGTCGCGGCAATAATATCTAATAACCCTTTCTTTTTTGCTTACACCAGGCACCATCGCAACCATGGATTCCGTCCGGTCTCTCGTCCAACCCATAACGCACAATCTGCCCGCCCCGATCCGGGACCTCGGCGTCTCCATCGTCGGCGAAACCTGCTACAAGGCGCTTCTCCTCGACGTCGACATCGAGAACACCGAGTGCGTCAAGCTCGCCATCAGCAAGGGCCTCGGCATTGGCATCGTCGGCGCCTCAGCCATCGTCAAGGTGCCCCAGATCCTCAAGCTCCTCAGCTCCAAGTCCGCCGACGGCGTGTCCTTCCTATCGTACTTCCTCGAGACGAGCGCATACCTCATCTCGCTAGCCTACAACGTGCGCAATGGGTTCCCTTTTAGCACCTTTGGCGAGACGGCCTTTATCATGGGCCAGAATGTCATCATCTCGGTCCTGGTCTTGAACTATAGCGGAAAGCCAGCCATGGCTGCTACCTTCATTGCTGTTCTGGCCGCGAGCGCTGCTGCCTTGTTTGCCAATGATCTCGTTGATGCGCAAGCATTGAGCTACTTGCAAGCTGGCGCTGGTGTTCTCGGTGTTGCCAGCAAGATCCCCCAGATTCTCGCCATCTGGCAAGAGGGAGGAACCGGTCAACTCAGTGCCTTTGCCGTTCGTTACACCCCCCTTATCAGCCGTTTAGAAATCCAACTAACAATGTTCAGGTCTTCAACTACTTGGCTGGCTCCTTGTCGCGTATCTTTACCACCCTTCAGGAAGTCGACGATAAGCTTATCCTGTACGGTTTCATTTCTGGATTTGCCCTCAATGCCATTCTTGCGCTCCAGATGATCTTCTACTGGAATGCGCCCTCTGCAAAGGCCAAGGGGAAGCAAAAGATCACTGTGCCCGGTGCGGCCAAGGGCAGCTCGACTGCAGTACCCAAGAAGGGACCCACGACCCGGCGTCGTGGTTAAAGTTTAATGTTTTTAACTTATTTCTTTTAATTGATGGTCAAAACCATGGCATATTATTACTTTACACTAAAAATACAAGCGCCGTTGCGTGACGACTGATGTGATGTTGTACAGACAAGACAAATGAGACGGCAATCGTCGAGATGATAAAGTTAATTTGATACTCAAAATGAGCCTCATAGCATTGCGCCAATGATCAAGTCTGTCTCCTGACAGCTCAGATACCCCCCAGTATTATACACCTATGCTACCAAGCATGTTCCCAAAGCCTTATTTGCCTCGATTTCAAATGCAACTGTCCCCAAAACGCCAGCCAAGAGCCCTAAATAAGGGAAGCATAGAATACCTCCTCGTTTAGCAGACTGGAACGCTGGCAGTGGTCCAACCAATACCGCCGATCCAGACTCTCCTTCCCGCGCACTGCAGGCAGCGCTTCTGTTCTCCTAGATTGCTTACGGAGCAGCTGAAGCAGACGTGCTTGCCGCAAGCACCGCAGGCAGTATCTTCAAGGCCGTCCACCTCCATGCCATCGCCGCCGCTGCAGCCTCCTCCGAGGCCAGCACCGCAGTCTTCGCATTCTGTGGGTGTCAAAACGGGTGCCTGGAGACTGCTAGTCGATGAACTGGGCGCGGAATTGATGTTCCAAAACTTGTGCAGCGACGACTGCTGGTTGCTGGACGTGTCGGCCTGCTGCTGGGCCTCGGGGATGGGTTGCATCTGTTCGTGCTGCTGAGGTCTCTGCTGTGCCGAGTACAGCAGTCCCAGTGTGCGCTCTGCGGGCACGCATGAGTTTTGAGTCTGCTGGTGGTGGGCGCGCCATTCGTAGAACTTACGATGGACCTCCTCGTCCGACGGCCTGGTGTCGCGGAAGCGCTTGAAAGTGCGGCTGTTGAGGTTGGCGGGCACGTCGTAGAGCGAGTGGGGGGAGACGTCCATCGTGAAGGTGGAGGATGTGTCTGAGGGGCCGAGGCCGTCGATGGAGCGCTTGCGCTTGAGCACGGCGGCCATTGTAACGAATTGAAGAGAATGAGGAAGAGGTGGTGATGGCAGCTTCAGGGACTGAAGTGTGTGTGTGGTAGCGGATGCGTCGTATAGGCACGAAATACTATGCTGGCGATAGTATGTATACACTACGTTTAAAAGAAATGCGAAGAAAAGAATATGTTACTGGATAAACCTAACAAAGAAACAATGGGGGGGAGTGTGTGTGATTAAAAAGAGTCCAGAATTGTCTCGAGGGAGAGGGAAGAAGAGGAGGAGGACACACACCATGGGTTGACCGGGCTGACGAGCCGGTTGTGGTGGTAACTGAGCGGCACCCACCCGTAATTGCGACGAGGCGCGAAAATCCACCACTCAAAGAGTGCAAAACGCGAGTCGCGATCGAGCCGCGTAGAGTGGTTTTTTTCCCCTTCTTCTCGTGTCTAACTGCTAGTTACTACCTGATAACCTGCATATCTGTTGCTTTTCTCCCCCACCTCAGCTGAACAGCAAAGAAATGAAACTTGACCGAATTACGAGTAGTTGGACAAATGCCAACCGAGGAAGCAAACTCTTCTTTTTTCTTCTTTTTTTTCTCATTTTGGCATCTTGTTTGCCTGATACCAATTGTTCCTTCGCAATAGGCAATCATACCGAGTTGTAATCAGCCGAATCAGAGAGACTCTACCATGGCAACCAAGGCTTCAAAGCTGACCCCCCCCCCCTTCATATCCCCTTATCCCTGTCTTGTCATCGGTTAACTTTGTTTTTGCTTTATCGATAGACCAAAATTAGGCATGCGACTTTAATGAGTCTCGGCAACGCGAAATACGTGCATGACAATACATATGCACCACACGCATCTCCAAGGAGGAAAAAGCAAAACATAATCTTGTCCATCTCACTCTTATTCTCCACTTGTTATTACTACTACTGCCTGTATGTACAAGTATGTATGTATGTATTACTTGTAGTATGTATATATGCAAGGTCATACAATCTTAATCACCAGCTTGCCCATCCCGCCTTTCCCCGTAAAGACTTGATTACACCCTTCCCGGACTGCCTCAATGTCGTTCAAGTCCACCGTCCTCTTCACCGGTTGCACCTTGCCCAGCGCAATCAGCTCTCCCGCCTTTTCCAGATCCTCCCTGATATCGGGGCTGCCGGACACAAACTCGTACTTGATGCTCGTGCCCCAGAGCTTCCATTTGTAGATCAGCTGCGCCAGGTCAAGCGCCAGGCCGATCCACCAGGAGAACCTGTCCTCCCCAATGACCTTCTTGGCCGTCTCCTTGGTCGGTATGGCGATGAGGGATATCAGCACTCCGGTGTCCGGCTTCAGCAGCGGAATGCCCTCGTCAAAGGTCGAGGGCTGGGTGTTTAGCACGAAATCCACGCTGTGCTTGGGCACTATGTTGTGCAGCTTCTGCGTCTGGTAATCGATGAGCACGTCGACCATGCCCGGCAAATACTTTTCCACCAGCGGAATCTTGGGCGTTGACACGGTCGAGATGATGCGGCTCGCGCCAAACACATTCCTCGCAAGCTGGATCGCGATGCTTCCCGTGCTGCTCAGCCCGCCCGGCACGTACAGCGTCTTCCCCTCCAAGCTCTCCACGCCCATGAGCTGCAGTCCCCTCCGGAGCGCCTGGTACCCCGCAACCGTCATGGCGGAGATGGAAGCGGCCTCTTCCAGGGAAAGATGCGGCGGCTTGAGCAACATGAAGCGCTCCTCCGCCACGGCATACTCCGACACGAAGCCCGGCGGCGGGACGCGGAACATGGGCTTGTCGACGTACATGCCGTAGACTTCGTCGCCTACCTTGAGGTTCTTGACCTCTGGCCCAACAGCGACGACAACTCCGGCGCCCTCAAGGCCGACTTGATGTGGGTACCTGTAGTCAACCCCGTAAGCAAAGAACAAGAACAAGAACAAGAACGCCCAAATGTCATGCACCCGGATACATACTGCGGCTTGTAGATTATGCCCATCTGATCAGCAGCAACTTGCAGCTCGGCTGTGTTTATTCCCGCATAGTGAATGCGTATCAACACATGCGTAGGCAGTGTAATCTGCGGGACGGGCATCTCCTGAACCTCGTACCCCTCAGGTCCGCACTTCCTTGGCGCCACGAGGGAGCGCATCGTCGCAGGTACTTCCGTCATGATAAATCCCTCTCCGCCAAAATATGGTGTTTTTTTTTTTTTGCAGGGTACCGTGTCACAGGCTACCAGAGATAATCACTCAAAGATGGCGACCAGAAGAGACGAGGGACCATTGATATATCAACTTGGTTTCGGCGTTTGGTGGGGCAGATTCGGATGACCCGCTGTCTCCACCAAACTCCGATGGCGCCGGCTCACCTTGGTGTTCTTTCCGCTGTAGATCCATGTCCGTAAAAGGGAATTTTGCTTTCATTGGGATAAAGAGTATAAAGAATGATGGGACGATATCAAAGTAGCTTTTTGAATATCGTGGTTGTTAGGAAATCGTGAAGCATCATGTCCCTCATCTTCTACGAGTCATGTTAAAAGGAGGCTATCGCCAAACAAGCAAGTGTTCCGAATGCCTTGGCCATTAGAATGTGTTGAAGATGCAGTTCCGAGGTTCATATACGTGTTCATGATAGGACTTTTTCATCTTCCCAAATATTCTTGTATATCCAGGCTCTAAATACATTGTCCCTTCTATACAAGACCTTAACCCAAACCAATTTTCATTGACGCCTTACACCCCTGCCTATATTGGGGACACCTTTGCAACATGTGGGCTCGAGGCCAGTGATGTGCGAGATAAATAGTACACGCCAAAACGCCAACTCTCTACTGTGAACCGGGTAGCCAAACCAGTTAGGATTGAAGGCCGGGTATATAAGTATGTGGCCAAGATGCCTCTACATCTTCCCTCTCGTCGTAGCTACTAAAGTACCACCTCGCATGGGTGCCCGCATCTGCAGCCAGTTAGCATACGAGAGGAACCCATCGACATCCATTCGGTGACTTGCCTCTCCATTCCCTATAGAGCAAACTATCTTCTTGGCGAGGATGGTTTCGACCTGAAGCATACGAAACATCTTGCCTATTCACGGTCCCCCGGTTATCGAATACCCATTTGCCACGGCAGAGAGGGCACCTATGCCCCCCCTTGGCATTGGTCCAGTTGTCGAAGCACGCCTTGTGAAAGTTCTGCCCACAAGACTGCCGGCACCAGACCAGTTCTTCTGAGTTGGCTTTGCGTAGTTGGTCGAAGCAAATGGGACATTCTCCCTCGATTTTCTTGCGCTTTGCGTTGTCGTACATGGCATTTACTGCGGGTTCGATGGATGGGGCATTGACAAAGATTTCTTTGAGTTCAGGGCTGACGAGTGCGATTTGGTAGATTAGCTCGTATCGAGCATGAAGGACTTTGGACAGGACCTGGATCGTTTAATGTTAGATGAAATGCTTCATAATCTAGAGAGAGCATACATTGGTAACCTACATATATAAGATGTTTGCAGTGACTCTCATACTGTGCCTTGGGACAGTTACAGCTTGGTACTTCATTGATTCGAACCTTGAATACATGGCCAGTCGCGTCCGCTACCTCGATAAGCTCTTCGGGCCACTGAGGGGTGCCACTCCTCTTGCGGCTAAACACGTAGAAGCGTTCACTCTGTGCTCTATCCCACATAGCCTTGAATTCTTGTGGTGGAGAGCGACGGTAGCTGCATACTCGGCCATCATTAACAGGCGGGTCTGTCCGCCTTCGTCGACTCGTGGGGCTTGAGGAGGCAGTGTTTGCAGAATAGCCAGAACTTGAGGTAATGCTAGTGCTACTGGGAGTGGGAGAGGTAGATGTTGAAGAGGCGAGACCACGGAGTGGAGGAAGAGTAAGGGGCTCGTCAGCTCCATCTTCATCATCGTCTCTCTTTCTCTTCCTGATTGAGTTTGAGACGACGGCGTGGAATGAGGGCAGAGGGATGCTGTTTACTGCCATGGGCACTTGCGAGCCCGAAGAGGATGGTGGTGTGGACAGCGTAGCACTCTGTAGGGATGCATTCTCATCAGCCGTGAGGTCAATGGGGTTCACCCGTGAGGCGCCCGGCGGACGGCCCCGTCTCGGCGGCGGGTTCTGCACAGTCTCGGTAAGGGTCCAGTGCGGGACTGCAGAAACGGGGCTGGTCTCATAAGTCAGACGCCTGGTGTCGTCTGTGAGGCTCATGGGGTTACGCCTCCGGTCGAGTCTAACAAAGGTGAACATTGTTTTGCTGTGGGGAGTCTCGTCCCATTGATTATGATGAATGGATGGAGCTGGGAGGGTTTTTTTTTTTGGAACGAAAGAGCTCAAGGTATTTGTATTTCATCAGAGATTTGGGGGGGAGGAGGGTCCCATGGATGCTGGTCGACGTCTCAAGCAAGGGAGAGAAGGAAATGCGGGTCGGCCCAGATCATGACAGAGATGCTGTGTCACCAGGTATGGCAAGTTCCATGGTATCTTATCATGACTGAAACACAAAAACAAATATAGCAGGGGAAGTATTAAACATCTCCTTTTTTTTCAGTCAGCATCGGCACATAGCCGCTGTCGAGTACAAGTATTCCCAGGCGTGGGGAGAGTCGTTGTCCGCTATGTGACCCCCCCAAGGTGGGAGATCCATCCCTGTACACCACGATGGAGCACCGAGTAAAGAGGTAACAAAATACAACAACACTCTCGGCTACCGCACGGTGAGAGATCAAAGCACCCGTGGGTGGGTTGATGGTGGTGGTGGTGGTGGTTGCAAATGGGAATATCAAATGCCGACTTAAACCCCCACGTCCTACTTATGCGAGGGGGGGGGACTTTTTCTCCATTTCAAAGACATGGATGCATCATGGATGGAGAGACCATGGATGGGAGTGGGAGGGGGGCGCCGGGCTGTTCCGCTACCTAAGGCCTTAACAATCTTAGTGGGATCGGGCCCTGTAACCCCCCAGTCTGCTTCTTCTTTGGGTAATTAATTCTTCATCCACGCATCCAACGAGTGAGTCAACAACTATCCATCCATTTACAAGTATCAATCCATCCATCCCACCCACTGCTGTGGCCCACGATCACCTTGGCAATGCAAGGGCTTCAGAATCGGGTAATACTTTCTACTTGTACCTCGTAAAAAATCAAGATTTCAGACGGCACATGCCCAGAGCAAAAGGTTACATTCACGCAAGGGCTCTCTCTCTCCTTTCTTTCTTCTTATCCTATAGCGACCCGAGACACGAGTGGGGAAACTCATGCTTTTTGTTTTGTTTTTTTATGTCTTGTTTTCTTTTTTCTTATTATTCTTATTATTCTTATTCTTATTACTACTACGAAGTACTACTACAAGTACCATTCTTACGACAAGCACAAGTGTTATTACTTGTGGGTGACTTGTGTCTGTATGTCTGTGTCGAGTCACACATATACAAGGATATCCCACTCTCTTTTTGCACATCCCACACAGTAATACAGATTGTAAGCAACGCAGACCATTCCCACTGTGCTGGTTTCTTCCGTCGTCATCATCTTGGCCGACTGGCCACATTGCATGCAGCCCAGCACCACCACTGAAGTCATATGCCGTGGCTGATTCGACTCCATCTTTGGCTGAAGCGTGGGGTTGATGCGACCACCTCTTTGTCAGAGGCAACAAGACAAAGGCGCCCCAGGGACGATCAGAGGCTTTCGGCGACTGACGAATGTGGACGTGGATTGGTTTTGGATCGGCTTTATGAACGTTATCGACGTCTTTTCGCGGGCGGCCTTGATCCTACTTTATACTCGGTGTGCGTGGCTGATTCAACTCAGCCTGCGCATCTCCAGTCAAATCACCTGCCTCCAAACTCCCCTCCCTCAGAGCCCCAATCAATATCCCCGTCTCCTTGAAAGTAGGGCGAGCACTGAATTACCTGAAGCCATGATTGGGTATGATGCCATCGCCAGACCAGTGGGTACTGCGCTGCCCAGATTTGCGGCTCGGGGATTAAAAGGCGAAACCGAAAACATGGGTATGACCGTCCGTGAAGGCTACTCTCATTCAACCTATAGAATTTCCTCTTTTAGGTAAAAAAAAATTGATGCAGAAGGGTATGCACCGCAGTGTCCAGACTTCGGAGCCCGCTTCCGGATACGCAAGGGGGCCGTATTCCCATTGTGTATCAGAGACATCACCCCTGGACAGCTACAGGATGACACTTTTGTGTTGTCATGTAACAGCACAGGTTGATTCATATCTTCGCCTAGTTGATTTGACGGTCGCTGATCCCCTTGTCCAAATATCTCACTGGCGATAGCCTTTACCAGTGTTCTCCAACAGTCTCTACTATCGTGCGAAGTTTTACACAAGGAGAAAATAAAATGAATACCTACCTACCTAAGTGGGATTTAAGTACCCAGATATCATAATAGTACTCAGTCATGCAGCTTCCACATTGTTATCGCCGTCCCTAACCACACATCTTCATCATTACCCAGCTCGCAACCATTATAGCAGAATTGAGAAACGTCGATACAGACAGAATCACCTGAATCTAGTGAAAAAAAAAAGATAAATCATGGCTATTCATTCTAAGTTCCAACTGTAAATAATAAATATGGTAAAACAATGTATCGGTGTAACAAAGCCATTGTCCAGTTCCACCAGATCCATCAACTAATTCAGCAATGATATATGGCAACCCGTCAATAGTCTTGTCAATATCCCCACTTACACCTCGGCTGTTGAGAGCTGAGTCATTCCCGGCACCGGCTTATGTTTATCAAGTCATGTACACTTCCCAGTGCTATCATAACAGATATGGAGTTATAGTTATCGAAAAGGATTGGCATTGCGTCAGCTGTAGCATATATAAGAACAAAGCAGACTTTGTTGTGGAGGATGGAGACCCTGGGACAATAGTTTTAAGCAAAATGGCGAAAGGATTGCTCGTCTGCTTTCACATTTTCAAGACGATAAAGCCCCTGTTTATAGGCAGGTTGTAACATGCCATCCCAGGATGTCACATAAAGAATCTTATCGAACCCCAGGTACTCCCCTCTCCTCTTATCTGTAAGCTTCAAGTCTCACCATTCTCATCGGGTCGTAATTGAACCCGCGTCCGTGACGTCTTTATTCACATGACCCTCATGACTGTCTTCCTGCCTAATCGCGAACGCAAGCAGCGGCCGCTGGTCCCATTTCCTGATCAAGAAGGGTTATGCCAGTGTGTGCGGCATTCTTCTACATACTTCCAGAAGAGACTGTACATAGAAAGGTAAGCTTATTATAGAATAAGGTTATGCTGGGGTCTGGTAAGGAAGAGCGATTTATTGATCATACGTTGAATGCGTTAACCGCCATTGCAGAGCGTCGTAGTATCTATATTCATAATACCTTGCACATACATTGAAATAGGTAACATGCCTTGTTTGATCACTTCACAGCCTACAGAGCCCCGTTTATGCGATCAATTTCACATTACTTTCACAGACAAAATGAGGCTTAGGATGCGGTTATTGAAATATAGATCATGCGTTTTCTTCGCCAAGTCTACTATTCATATGCGTTGAACTGTTATCTCCCAGTGATTTTGAATCAGTGAATCCCCTTTCCATCTCTTGGCTAATGCTATCTCAAAGCAGCCGAACGCCCCAGAGGTCTCGGGTATGCCCTTCCCGGCCTTTAAAAAAAAAAAGGAGCAAATCGATGTGGTTTGCCCTTATCCGGCACCCAAGTACGCCGCCTCCCGTATATCCAAGGTACAAAAGAAAATGAGTATATGTAGTAGGTACAAGCCGCGACCCATTGGACAGCGGGATGGATAGGTGTGGTTAAATAAACGCCGAGTCTATGCTGAAGCAAGTGTATTATGAGAAATTGTTGATGGTAGAAGGATGGTGGTCAAGGTTATGATGATCGGTGAGAAAAGGAGAGACAGTGCCCCATTGGTTATCATCAACGTGGCGCTATCATTGTGATCGTTGGTATCATCGTCAAGATGAGATCGTCGTGTGGGGGAGTTAATCATCGTCAATTAGTAGCATCGAGAGCAGCTAAACATTCCCTTGTGTAGCTGATCAAGGCAACTCTCGCCTGTGGGTAGGGTCGCGAGGTTGGCAATGACGGTCGTGTTGACGTTGTTGAGCAGCAAGCCACTCTGTTGATCCTGCTTGTCGTGCGGGCTGTTCAGCGGGCTCCTTGGCATCCCGCCCCCGACCAGTGGGAACAGGAGTTCTTGAACCGGAGGAGCTTGAGGCACCAGGCACAAGATCGGTGACGGCTTGAGCAATTGAGGCGACAACATACCCCCGCAACTCCTGATCTTCTTGTTGGTCCTCCTTCTCAAGACGAAAGCGCTCATCTTTGCTCATGTTGGACCGACGCATAGCTTTGACCTCTTGCATAATATAGAGAAGAACTTCTTCTGGGGCCCGATTTCGCTCATGTGCGTATTCACTCTTGCGTACGTATCGCCGTGTAACGTCAGTAGCGCCATCGATGGAGAAGGCTATGCAATATGACATCTTCTTGCCCCAGCCTTCGGTGTAGAGTCGCGGATTATCCCACGCCTCTTCACAGGCATCCACATGAACCCATCGTTTCTGGTGGTCCGAGTAGACTTCGGTCCACACATGATCCTCAGCATTCCAGACCCACCGGACTCGACCACCGACGGCTCGGCAGAGCATGCTAAAACAGTTAGACCATTCCCCAACACGACCTCGGCGTGTCTGCAACAACCGCCAAACATCACCAAAACGAGGGAATCGTTCATAAGCCCGGCAATTCTCAGCTGAGCATCGATAGAGTTCGACACGTAGCGCTCCGCATGCGCCTTCCTCGGGTGTTGGCGCAGTCATACCCTGAGCAATAGTGGGAGACAGGCAGACTGGGCATGGGGGGTTATTGACCCAGGTGAAGAATGATCGCTTGAACCATCTGATTGGGAGTTAGAACATGGACCTGTGGGAATGATTGTATAAGGAAGTATAACATACCGTAATAGTGCTCGGATGACACAGTCCTGATACCCCCACTCGGGTTTCCGGCCATCACCCATGCTTTCTGCTTGAGCCTGCAGAACTTGGCATTCCTCTTCGGCTTCACCGTATATACGATCAAGTGGGATAGTCTGTAAAGCCTCGTCCAGCAAGCCAGGGTTTTCGTATTTGAGAGGCGTTTGTGATAGGCCAATTAGAAGATTTCGGAACTTTTGCGATTCACGATCGGCAGCAGAAGGAGGGGTCGGGATTTTCGGAAGGTGTCTAAGAGCAGAGTATGATGGGAGTGTTTGAGTTTCTTGTGGTGTCGCATGTTGACTGCTGCCAGCTGGTGATGCAGCATCGTATAGGTTCGCAGTCGATGGTCGTTCCCTGATGCCAGGTGATTGATGCCGTGTGCGGAGATCATTCAAGCGCTTGTCTCGAAGCAAACCCTCAAACTTAACTCTCAGTTCGTGAGCCCATTCCTCGCCATAATCGGACTCCGATGAAGGCTCAGGGCTGAAGGGGGTGCCTCGGCCCGCCATGTTGTACACAATATGAATTGATTCGCCAGGAACAGTTGGAAAGAAGAAGACGTCGAAAGGTTGATTTTAATCAGAACAAGATTGATGCGCTGGGTGAAAATATGTAAGTTGAAGAGTATGTTTGAGGATGTTTGCGTCGTAGTCGTTGTGATGTCGCGGCCAGGCGAGTAGACGTAAGTCGTCGTCAGCTGGGGGATTCGTAGGCCTCTGAAATTGCCACAGCGACTGAAACCGCCCCTCTCTGGTGCGCTAACAAGTCTTGATGTGAAGATTGTCGTCGCCCTTTAAAAGTCTCTTTTATCGAGTGCGTATTAGAGACTGTTGTCGATTCGCTCTTCGAGATACAGGCCGTCAAGTTTGGTGATATTTCTTCATACCCGTCTCTTCTGAAAGAAGGTGGTAACGATGGAGGAAGAAGTTCGATAAGAGGGTTGAAGGCAGAAACTGAACAGACGGGGGGGCGTGGGTGGTGGTGGAGGTGGCCCAGTCCTGTATGTAATAGGAATCGGCCTTGACTTGGGGGTCTCGTTCAAGTCACAGAGTAGCAGCAGCGCAAGCGACGCAGCGCAAAAGCCAGAGCCAGAGGCCAGAGCAGGGGCATAAAAGGGACCATGGGCACCATGGACATGGGCACTTGGAGGGACCAGAGGGACTGGTCTCAGTGTCTCGGGAGGGTGTGCGTCCTGCGTTGCGAGAGCCACTGATGGCAGTTTACGCGTCAGCTGGTGAGCTCAGCCAATCAAGGCATTCACAATTGTCCAGCACCGGGGTCTGGTCGGTGAGAAGCCCCATCAAAGGTACTGGTACATTGGTGCGGCCGCGCAGTACTTGAGTGGCTGCACTTTGCAAAGTGCAATCTTAGCTGAGGACTGATTGCGCCAGCTCCAGCTCCCAGCCCAAGCAACCGAAATTTTGAATCTACGAGTACTATGGCTGGCTGTATGGATATTACTTGTATCGAGAGGAAGTCAATTTGTCCGAGGTATGACCAAGACATTTACGTCAAGTATCGCCTTGGCCGTCGCAAGACCGTATTGTATGTATGAGATTGCCTCCGGAGTATGCTCGGTAGTTTGTGTCATTTGCATGGCGTGACAGTACTCCGTATGTATGTGCGAGGCCAATTGTGATAGCAGTCGCCTCTGAGTTTTCAAGCATGACGAACGCTTCTCTAAACGCGCAATCCTGTTGCAATCCTGATAGCTGTGGACAGCCGGAGAAGTCTTCCTGTGCGTAACCGCGGGTATCACTTGTCTCTCATTCAATAAAACCCAGGTACAGCTACCTGGCGCTAGCTGGGACCGCACCAGCGCCATAATGGGCGATGACGAGGCATGTAACGTGCAAAGGCGCTTTGCCTCTTTTAATGAGGCACAGCCGATGCCAAGACCAAGGCTGCGTGGACTTTGACTCCCAAAATTGCATACAGAAAAAAAATAGTTGGGACTTTATTTTTGGTATGCCTTCTGGAAGAGTTCCTGTTAAACCTTTGTCACATTTGCTTACTTGAGCTCTCTGCAGAGAATAGAGAAATAAAAAAAATCTCTCTCTCTCACAGTCGACAAGTGTTTTCACGTATCAAAGTCTTAATACGAAATCATCTTCCTCCTCTTTCATCAAATTGGTCCTGATCGACAAGAGACAAAAATCAGCCACATCGATTCGGATAGCCCGCTGCGGCGAAGCAAGGCCCTCCGTGCGAGTAATGCCTCATCGACTGTAGTTCGTCACCCACTACCTGGGATAAGACTATGCTTTATCGATAATATGACAGTGTTTGCACAGTACACTATACACTGTAATCTAATGCCAGGGCCCAGTCGGCGCAGCACTTGCAGACTCGCAGCAAGTGCATGTCCTGTAGCAACCCCTCTCCACCTTTTTAGAACCTCGAATCAGCCTTGCATCCGATTATTTCCTAGTCTTCCCGTCAAGATCACAATTGTTTCGCCAACTTATATATGAAGCAGCGAGCATCACCTCCGGGAGGCCTTTTGTTTTGTTGTTCGGGGTGAGATGAGGTTTTTCCTTTGCTCAATGGCAAATCTCACCAGTGTGTGCGTGATGACCCTGCACAATACATCGCTCACTCCGTACACACATTGACTTGATGGCCATGTGGCATGGTCTATCATACCCCTCGCCCAACGTGTTTCCTCAGGCGAAAACATGACATGATGGTTATCTGGCAAGCAACCAAGAGTTAATACAGCACTTACAACAGGTTACCAGGGGAGAGAAAAAGATGCATCATCCCACGAAAAATTCTCTTCAGTCTTCAGGGCCGCCCTTGTCCTGGCAGGACGCAACACACAATCAACCCCCACGAAGCTTTTCAACTCAAACAGTCCTTCTTATTACAACAAGTATGTGAGGGCTTGTTTCCCGAGATCGGATTGTTAACATAATGCTTCTCCCTATTCAAAATCCTCCAATCAGACTCGCTGCAATTGTTTCAACTTTTTACGCTCACAGCCAGGGTGTGAAGCTAGGGGTGCCAGGCCGCGTAATCCCCCGATCGCGTCAATGAGCTTGCGTACAACTTCTCATCGGCTACTCCACCACCCGACATCGATCACCAACCACTATTGATCTATACCTAGAATAAGAAAAGA
This sequence comes from Cladobotryum protrusum, assembly GCA_004303015.1. NCBI lineage: Eukaryota > Fungi > Ascomycota > Sordariomycetes > Hypocreales > Hypocreaceae > Cladobotryum > Cladobotryum protrusum. Next base: position 2,059,453 of record RZGP01000002.1, on the reverse strand, counting down.
AAATCTTCCTGGTTAAGATACCGAGTACAGTCAAGTCATACAGCAATCAGCAGCAGAAAGGGATAAATCAATAATGAGTTCAGCGCATATCCACACCTGACTTAATCTCTCTTGTTCACGGACGGCCCAAACCGTCATGGCAAAGGACAACTCATCGTTAGCCACAGCGCCATGACTTCTGGTGGCTTTCTTAATCAAAGGGGACGAATATTGTCGGTGAAGCCAATGCTGATTTGGCCGGTAGCTTTGATAGCTAGACAAAGTTGGTTGAGGGTCTTCAATACTTCCGCAACGTTATTGCTGCTAATGCGGGTGTCCAATGGCGACGACGATCCATGAGCCTGTCTACCTGACAGACCAGCACTGAATACATGGCAACACGTTCGGACTTGCATATCCGAGTTCCGCACAATCTTTTCCTTTTTGGCAAGCAATCTGCTATGCCGCGGAGGTCCACTGATCAACGGAAACCCGAAGGACTTTTTGAACTCCCCACCCGTCTTGAATCTCCTTGGCCCGATATCTCAGACGGCTATGCGGAGTAGCAGCCATTGTTCAATAGTTGCAACGGTTGCCGCCCAAACCCTCATCTGATCTTACCCTAGACGTGAGGATAGAGGGAGGGTTCGTCACCTCCCGGTGCACAGACTTACTCATCGCGTGGCAATCCTTGGACTCTACAGGTTTGCGACTACCTAATCATTTCCACGCATGTCTATGTGCATGCTTATCCTGTCCCATGTGTATGCCACCCCATGTCCGGAAAAGTTAGAGCGGCCAGTGTCTTTTCGAGCCCTGTTGAAGAGGACGCGCGTAATATGACTACCCCCCTTGCTTAACCAACGTCTCCGGGTGTGGCCAAAATAGTATGCCTCACTAATAATGACAGCTTTTGTTAAGACCTGACGCCAAGCCTCGGGAAACCTACCGCGGTTGAGGATCAACATTGGACACACACTTGATGCGTGCTATTAAGGATTGGTTGCATTCTTGGCTGTTGATCGGTATTTGGAGACTTGGCTGTTTTGTTGTAGACCCACATAAAGAAAATTATCGAGTGCTCGTAGAAGAGTATAGACCACGAATTAGACCACTGGGGACACCGACTTGATAATTCATATTATGAAGAATTTGGAGTCGTATATGGATCACTCGAGCCGTGAACGGTTCAACTCATCAATAGTCGTTACTTGTAACCTCAGACATCACTTCTTCCAACGTCCATCCGTAATGCTGCATCTTTTGACAAAATTCTCATCCAGTATTTACAAACAAAAATCTCTGTATCATAGAACTAGCTTTCACCCAATAACTCACAAGCATGCCACATATTGCTTGATACCAACACAAGTCCACAGTAGCCAGTTCTCATGACCACACCCACCTTATTAGCCAAGTGTATTCAGGCATCTTCACCTCTCCCACTCCTCACCAACATAATATCTCTCAGGCTTCTCCACATCCCACGTCGGCCTCTCCACTAGCGCAACCTCAAGAGGCTGGTCTTGCGTGTTGAGGGGCACAACGCCAAGTACAGGACGATACTTGTAGGTTATCCACCAGCTCTTGCGCTCGGTGGCATACTCGTCATCCTGTTGCTTGTTGGCATTGCCATTGGCATTGCGGAGCTGGGATAGCTCGCCTTCTGGAGCATCCACCATCTCATCATCACTTTCGCCCTCTTCGCCTTGAGCAGACGCACCATCCACATCGATATCCTCCCACTGGCCGTTTACGTACTTCCCAATACGGTGAGGGGCTAAGTTCTCACGAGTCATCTTGCCTCCAGCTCCACTGGTGGTACCAATTCGTTTTCGCTTCAAACCAGATTGCTCCAAGCTGATAACAGCGTCATTACTGGCAGTTGGCTTTGGTAGGTCTTGAGCCATATCCAACATTAGAAGAAACGAGACACCGTAGACCCAAAGGCGAGAGCCCTGCCAAACGGCACCTTTGGCCAGATCAAGAAGATCTTGTACTGGTGCTGGAAGGGCTTTCCTCGGGTGTCTCCTTGACCAGGGTGTCAGGGAGCCTTGGAGAGGGTGGAAAGCTAGCACATTCCACGACGCAGTGATTGCAGCAAGAGTATAGTCCTTGACGGAATCTGCGTCGGGTACATCTTCCGAGAATGACAGAACAACAGGAGAGGAGGGTAGCTTCGGCAACAGCTTGGCGCTTGGGTTGCGAATCCACCGCTCTTTTGTGCTATCTGGCCCCTCTTCTTCGTCTGAGTCACTATCACTTCCAGATGACGCGTCGTCATCCTCTCCCTCCATTTCAGTTCCGTTCTGTGGGCTTTCATCAGTGCCACGTAAGATCCAGGTGTCAACGTAGCCAGCCAGGTCTGCAACTGCAAGCATCTTTGAGTCTGCAGAGAAGGAAACTTGTGTAACGTTCCTGTCGTAGCTGCCCAGCCCGCCATTTAGGATGTATCGAGGTATGTGGCGTCGGAGACGACTAAGTCGTTGTGAATGGACAGTCAAGACAGTTGAGTTGTCTGCTCCCTCGGTGATCTCAAGACCGGCCATGACAACACGGGACCCGTCCTGCACGACGCACATCCATTTCCCATTTGGTGATAGTCGTACTTGAGTAGCTCCAACAGATCTCAGCTTTTGCGGGAGATCGATTGAGAAGAGTTTGACGTCCGAAGGCTTGACTGGGTCTTGATGATCAAGGCGGAATGCTTTGATGTCAGTTGCTGTTGAGACGATCAAAAGTGTTCCTTCTTGGTTGATTGTAGCAGATGCAATATTAGAGTCTCCTTTAACAACAATCGTTTTGAGGAGCTTGCGGTTTTGATTGATATCAACATCGTCACCAGTAGAGTTGAGTATTTCGTTGGCTGCCTTTTGGAGGATCCAGATATGAACCTCCCTCTCCCACCAGCTCACAATAAATCTAGCTTTTGAGGCACTTGAGATCGGGGGTTGTTGTGGTAGGTTGCTGACCGTTCGATGATTCTCTCGGCCCATCTCCTTCAATGGAACAACCATGAGATTTGAATCAGGACCTTTGAGAATGTTAGCGTTGACATGATAGAGGGCCTATGAGAAAGCATCTTACCTCCCGTAACGACTACACTGATGCGACCATGCTCAAATGAAGCCATGGCCTTGACATCATGGTCATGATACCTCCTCCCCCAAACTTTGCTCCAGCGATTACCCGCGCCGGCGTTCTGCTTGTAAAGGACAGTTCGTCGGTCCATTCCTCCACTCATGATGGCACTTCCATCCGCACTGATGGCAAGACTGAGAACATCTTGCTTATGGCTTTGGAGCCTTTGCGACTGAGTGTAGGTTTTGCCATCCCAAATACAAACTTGTCCTGTTGAGTCGGCAGAGACGATGTTTCCACCAGGCAGACACTTGACTGACCACACAATAATGTCCTTGGATCCTCCAACTAGATCAGATCCTAGAGTCATGCGACGCAGCATATGACCTTTTGTAATATCGTAGGCTCGGATGGTGCTATCTGAGCATCCCACAATAGCAACCTTGCGAGACTGGAAAGTGACGCTGACCATTTGGGCTTTCTTGGTTGGAGACCTAACGACAACACGCTGGAAACGGAGATCATCGTCTTCAATAGAATAAATGACCAATTCGCCATCGATGGTGCCAGCAATGAGCTTGTTGGAGTACTGGCTTTCCAGTGTGCCATCCTGTGCTGGAGGCTGCGCTGCTAGACACCAAATGTCGCCATGCTGCCCGCTTGCATGTCTTTTGGGCTTTCCCTTTTCAAGGTCCCACTCGGTGACTGTGGATGTGTAACCAATGCTGAAGAGACGAAGCTTGCCGACGACGAATCTACCGTCTCCGAGATCTTGATCCGGCTCGTTCACCCAGACCAAGCCATCAATGCTTCGATCTTTGCCTCCGCGTATGACGAGCTCCTGATGCCAAGTGCCACTAGAAGGGTTCCAGATCTCGATATCACCGTTTGCGCGGCCAACTGCCAGTCTCGCGACGGATACCTGCTTGGCGGATCTTGTCCTTGGGTGCGAGAAGGCTACGGCGTTGATGGCGGAAGGTTGGTAGGGCACGAATCGACAACGGTGGACGTCCATGGTAGTGATTTTTTGTTATTTTCTTGACTGGCGAGGTCGATTGATACGTTTACCAAGTCTGCTGCATGTCCTGCTGCCAGAGGTTGTCGGGGCTGCAAAAGACAAAGCAGATTTGTTGACCTGCGTGATGCTGCAAGAAAAAAAAAAGTTCCAGCCTCGTCCAGAATTTTTTCCTCCTGCCAGGCTAAGCTGGCGAATTAAGCAGCGGCCCATGCACGGCTGCTGCCCCTCCACCCCACCAAAAACTCTGGCAGTACTACTAACAGCAGCATTGGCTATAGGCTACTAGCACCTATAGCAGCCTATTGTGTCAGCAGTTAGTGAATTTGTTTCAGTGAGGTTTAGGCAGTTCCTTACCCAGAACATTATGTAACTTAGCGAAGATATATGGCATTTCAGGGCCCTACAATTTGCGTGCCCCGCCTGGGCCGAAATGCGGAACCTTGAAAAGCTAGGTAGGTGATTTTTGCGCCAGATTCAGCGCGCCACATGATATCGTCGTGTGCATTTCGTCTTCGTAGTGCCGACTCTAATAAAATCTCATGTCCCGTTGACTCAGCATTTTCTTGCTGATTCTCCCTACCTCTTCTTCCCTTATAGTATCGAGGTTTTGAATCAAGTCCGATGACTTGTTCTCAGCTATAGTCCACTGTCCCCACTAAGTGAGACACCATCCTCCAAACGCCGTCGGTGCCGGTTCACAAGCTGAGATCTTTTCTCACAAACACAAGGCGCATTTAGAGTTTGCTTGCTACTATCTTCCTCCAGCCTATGCGATTTCTCTTCACTTAACAGAAACATCATTGCGTTTCAATCTCTCAAATCTCAATCATGGACTTCAATAGCGGTTCACCCTATCCAGAGGGTGTCATTTCCTTCCTTGATACAGACTTGTACAAGTTGACCATGCAATGCGCCGTATTCAAGTTCTTCAAGGACATCCCTGTGACATATGCCTTCACAAACCGAACTCCTGACAAGAAGCTCTCAAGAGCCGCTTTCAAGTGGCTGGATGAACAAATCAGAAGTATGCGCACCAGCTTCTTGATTTGAGAGCAGTCGTTAATCTCCCCTCATAGAACTCGGTAATATTTCGCTTTCCGATGATGAGTATCGATTCCTTCAGGAACATTGCAACTACTTGACTCCCGATTATCTTAAATTTCTTCAAGAGTTCCGACTACGACCTAGAGAACAGGTTGTGGCTACGTTCACTCCTGTTGGGGACGATACAGGCGCCGACACAGACATTGGAGATGTCACAATGGAAATCAAGGGCACGTGGGTTGACACGATTCTATACGAGATTCCAATTCTAGCCCTAACATCCGAGACTTACTTCCGTTTCATGGACACAGACTGGAACTATGAGGGACAGGAAGAGAAGGCCTTTGAAAAGGGGATGCAGCTCTTGGAGGCGGGATGCACTACATCTGAATTTGGCACACGCAGGCGTCGGGATTATCACACTCAGGCGCTGGTATTCCGTGGTCTTGTTAGAGCGTCCAAAGAAGCCGCTGCAAAGGGCTTTACGGGAAAGCTAACGGGGAGCAGCAATGTTCATCTAGCTATGCGATTTGGTATTCCTCCAGTTGGAACCGTCGCGCATGAATGGTTCATGGGAATTGCAGCCATAACAGGTGACTACAAAGGAGCTACCGAAGAAGCTTTACGACACTGGGTCAGCGCGTTTGGTCCAAACTTGGCAATTGCTCTAACAGATACTTTTGGAACAAAGGAATTCCTGAGAGTGTTCGGGCTTCCTATTCGTCCGGTTGATGGAGGTCTCCTCGTTGAAGTATTTAAGAAAGAAGATGGGAGCATCAAGACTTATGCCGAACTGTTTACGGGAGTACGCCAAGACTCTGGAGATCCTACCGAATACGTCAAGATCATGAAGAACTACTATGACGCACAAGGCATTACGGATAAAAAGGCCATCGTCTTTTCGGACTCTCTCAATATCGAGCGTTGTATAGAGTACAAGCAAGTTGCTGATAAATATAGTCTAACTCCCTCATTTGGCGTTGGAACCTTCTTTACAAACGATTTTACTCATCTCGAGACTGGGAAAAAGTCGGTCCCTCTGAATATCGTCATCAAACTCAGCTCAGCTTCAGGACGAGCAGCCGTCAAAATCAGGTAAGTTTCTCGCTCCTTCTCAGATTCTCTCAGACGATCCGATGGACTGACTAGGTATCTATCAGTGACAATGCTGGCAAGAACACCGGAAACAAAGAGGTTGTTGAACAGGTCAAGCGAGAGCTCGGCTATATAGAGCAGGAGTGGAAGGAGGGAGATGAGACGGCAAGATGGGGGAAGGAGGAAGAATCCAAAGCTTGATTAATGGTCAGGATGCAATCATCTGTAAGAAACAGGCCGATCTTGTATAGATCTCGGGTATTTTGGATCATTATTGGATAGGTACACCGGTCTATATAGAGGGAAATTTGGATGTACCCCGGTAAGAAACGGCAAAGAGACTTACGGCAAGACGAAGCCCACCAATGAAGCTTCATTTTTGGGTAGATCTGTAATATGACAGCGAATTTAAATTTATTCATGCCCAGATGAAATTAGAATCTGCTTCCGTCACATATGACTTACAATTTACAGTTAGATTGGTGTCGAATTTCAGCTCCCCTGTTCTTTCCAGTGATGGCTTTGCCTCGTGCCATTTTACTAAACAATATTGCGTTCTGTGGAAGGAGACAAGGTAAGCAAAATAGTTTCAACGGAAAGAGCAGTTGACATCGTGGGAGGCAAACAATAAACATGCCAGCTTTTGTAAAAACTCCAACATTATCTTTTCCCTCCTCATCTTCTCTCTACTACACATCAACCAAACAGCTCGACTCTTTTTGGCTTCTTTTTGGGACCCGATTTTGGACTGCCTTCTTGGAAGCATATTACTCTTTGCCATCACCTTAATATCTGACATACCATGTCAGCTCAACTTCACCACCACCTGGGTTCTGCCTTGCCAGGACGCAGATCATCAGCTTGCCGCAAAACACTCGCATTTTCTGGGCTTCTTCTGCTGCTTCTCGTTGTCCTTAGCACCTTAAAACTCATCTCAGTGGAAACAACGAAGCTTGAAAAGCGAGACCTAGATAAGCGTCAGTTTCAACTCGGTGGCATCCTCGGAGGAGCGTTTCGCGAGGTACTTGCCAATTCTCTCGCACCTACTGATACATGTTTGCTAACGACTATGAAAGGCTGCTTCAATGGGAGCTCCTGATGAAATCTACCAAGTCAATAATGGTCATCAAGATCAAGCGACTTCTCAATCTACTCCGAATATGACAGTTCAGCCGACTGTGTCTCAGAGCAAAGCCACAGTTACGCTGTCTGGAGTCACCAATTCCGCCACGGCAGATACAACTACTCAATCCAATCGCCCTCAAAATAATGATCAAAATGGACTTCTTGAGGCTTTAACAAGTGCCGTGAAAGCAATCATTCAAGGATCTGCTATACCCCCATCTACTGCGTCAAACAATGATGGAAGAAATCTTGTATCTGACCTCGTTGGCGATGGGGGAATATTGCCCGGATCAAACGCAGGACCACCTTCAAAGCCATCTCTGGCCCCCCCTCGAGTTTCTCTCTCAAGCGTTTCTCAAAATCAGGCCACCAAATCGGATTACCTCACAGCGAAAATTCAGGCAACATCGATACAGACCGACGAACGCTTGAATCATCCAATGCCATCAATAGGAATACTTGGAGGCTTAGTTGGGGGCAGCCTCAGGTCAGAGGCTCTGCGGGGACGAGCAGCTCCTGAATCCTCTCATCAGAATCCTTCGAACGATGATCTTTCGCTTCTGAGCTGCCTGTCAAACATGGTTGCCGAAATATCCAAGATTGATGCCGCTGCTGCCGCCAGGCTTATTGACGCCGTTCTCGAGGCTCTTCATGTAAACTCTTCTGCCGTCGCTTCGGTTGTGCCACAGGTAGCCGGGCAAGCCTCTGTGAATCCTGCCGACATGCTTCCCCTAATTATTCCAGCAGTTGCCAGCGCCATAGGTCAAAGACTGCATCATGATTCTTCTACTGAGCCTCTTAACAAATCTGAAATCCTCAATGATGTTCTTCAGCAAGGCACAACAATCATTAATGAGCTCAGCAAGGCAACAGGGGGTCTTGTCGATCCAGCTTTACAGTCTGTACTCAACCAGGTTGCCAGCATCATCAATGCAGCCGCTAATTATCTGAATGAACCTCTCTGCGCCATCAGTCAAGTCAAGAACGGTGTTCCCTACGATGTCATTGTGCCTTGCGATTCAGCCAAGGCTGGCCTTGTCACAACAAGTGGTTCCGGGTCCGGCACTGCATCCAGCCAATCTGTCCCTAACACTATTGTGACACTGGTTCTCCCCAGCTCCTATGTTCAACCAGGAGATCAGACGTCATCCCCAGCCCAAGCATCGGCTACATCTGGAGTTGAAAATACAACCAAAACCTCAGCATCCTCGCAAAGCCAGCAAAGCAATGGTGGCGGTACTCCTACATCGCCAACAAAGTCCAATGACATCTCAACCCCGATATCCTCCAACTGCCCCGTTATTGAGCCATGTCCCACCTGTCCATCCTGCGCTCAATGCCCGTCAAACACATGCTCAGCTTTGACATCCAGCAGCACAGGTAGGCAACAATCCCCTGACCCATCTATTGGCCCCTGCCCTGGGCGAGGCTTTAAATGCACAGACTGCCCCGATGGGTGGTTCTGTCCTCCTCAGGAGACTCCTGCCCAAGCCGCTCCCTGTGGGTTGGGCTGGCCATGTTATCATTGTTCATCCGGATGGTACTGCACCCCTCAGCCCCCCGCATCGCAAACCAGCGCCAATACTGCCATCACGATTCCCTCAAGTTCAAACGCCCCAACAAGCACTGGCAATGGAGCTACTCCCACTAACCCCTCGAGCTCAAGCGATCTCCCGGAAGGTTGGGGGTATCTGGGTTGCTTTCAAGACGCTACTTCGAGAACGCTACTCGGCGGCAAGCCCATTGACCTTCTTCGAGGCGATATGTCAGACGGTCGCTGCATTGGTCACTGCACTGAGGAAGGATATAGATTTGCTGGGACGGAAAATGGCAGGGAGTGTTGGTGCGGTAATTCGGTTCGAGACAACGCCGTTCGGCTGCCCGAGACGCAATGCTCAACGCCCTGCCAAGGAACAGAGGGCTTTTGTGGTGGGAACTGGGCAATATCCATATATCAATGTGCATCCGAGAATGAAGCTTCATATGGCTCTGTGAGTCATCTTCTAGCAGCATTCAAAGCAGCGAATGTTTTGCGTCAGGGGGCAATACAACATTGGTGATTATAGCATTGAGAATACGGTGCTTGTTGGAGTTTATGAAAGACACATCTTAGAGGCGAGTTCTTGGTGGATATTATTTGGAGTGTTATTATGATGGTCGGCCTATTGTTCGTTATCTCGAGGCTAAGAAAGATGCCTCTACTTTTTTGGACCCTTTTTGGAACCGCCTCAGTAGCTCATGAGTATTTGGGGGGTGGAGAAACAGTTTGTTATATGCATGGGAGTTATCCTGGACAGGCAGAGTAATCAATTGCCATTCACATATCCAGTACTTGTTCTTCCATATGTGTTTCGTTTTGACATCTAGAATTGCTTCAAGTTGACTGCAGATCACGGAAATGGAACCACGCAATATTATGTTCCTGAAAAGCTCCATTCGCCACAGTATCCCTCCTGTGGATAAGTTGGGTCATGCGCTACGATTCCAGAACTGACGGGACAATGTCAGCCCTCTTGAGGCTATGTGTGGGTAGAGTAGTCTAAGCTGCTCAACTTGGTGCTGGATGACAGCTGGCGTCACACTTTATGCCTGGTCGTGGGGAAAATGGGGCAGATCTCAATGACGCCGTGAACTGTCAGATTCCATTGTGGGATTCACCCGCATTTCCGCCTACCTGGAAAGTTGTAAGGGTGTAAATATGGTAACAGATGGATGCAGCCGTCCGGATAGTCGGCACATCTTGATGCAAGCGGTTTCTTACAAGAGGCTGGACATAACTCGGCATTTACGTGGGCGTTAATGTTGGGAATTTTAAATATAGCACCTGCTCTTCATAGGATGTGGATAATTTTTCGTTTGATAGGTGAACAAGGTATCGATAGATCTTGACGTGGATTTGTATTATTGGGGTGTAAATGCAAGGGAGGTTGATATTGGTCTACAGGGTAAGGTATTGGTCAAGACTTGGGGTTTGGTGAGAACAAGCAGGTTGCCTTGAAGGGATAGGATGGAGAGGATCATCTGACTTGCCACTGGCTCTAATGCATGATTATTCTTTGGTTGATGTCAAATTCAATATTGTGGCTGTCATGGAAATACAGTGATTGCCAAGATACAGATGCAAAGTTGATATTGGAATATGGCTTACCCTACAGTGATGGAGTATACCTTGGATTGAGCAGAATTTCCAGTCGCCTGGTAGGTCCCGATATTCTAGCTCATTGTAGGGGCACTCGGGATTAGTCCTTAATTAATTAGAATAGTCATTGGGGCTATATATGACTGTGGGGGTGAGCTTGATGGATCTTAATAACAAAATCTACTATGAATGGAGTCATGTCACGCCCATAATATGCTAAATACTGGGGTCGGAATCGTTTCACGGAATCCTTCTCCCCAAGATGCTGGGGTAATCTGGGGGAAAGGCAGATTAGTAATTCTTTTGCCACACATGACCAGATTAATGATCAATTATCATATTTTTTTTCTGGGGCAAGAAAGCAAAAAGATGAAGAAAAGGACTGGACACGGACATGGCTGGCCTTGTCTGTCGTATGATCCTCAGTGAAGCTACGCCCGCCAGTGCGGTGTCGAATGTTTCCGACTGAGACCTAGCCTACTAATTGCTTTACAGAATTCGGATCAAGGGAAGTTGAGAACTAGAAATGGACTAGATGATGGTCATCTGCAATAAAAAAAAAAAGCCCATTATGATCGTAGCCACCAGCGCTAAGACGTCGGCCCAACGATGATTACTAGTAGCAGGTAGGGCAAGGGAAATTATTCCATCACTTAAGGACTAAATGTTGATCGTACGACGGGGAGGATGGGAGAGAAAGAAGTAATGATCATCAAATCAACCCTGTATGTGAGCAAGCGATATTGAAGGGGAGCAAAGTTAGCGGGGGGCTGCGGATCTGCGGGCAACGGTGCCTCTGGGGACTTGATCTATTTCCAATCCACAACTGCAACGAACAAGCTCAAGGGAAGGGGTGAAGGATTGGATGCAAGCCCTCCTTTCGATGGCGCGAACAGGCAAGTCAGCTTTGGAGCTGAAATGGAGAAATTGATACTTGCAGTCATAGTCCCCAAGCGTTTGGTAAAATTGAAATGGAGACAGTTGGAGTCATGCTGGGCTCAGCCAATCCGGCAGAAAGGGGATGATGATGCAAGCAGAGACAGAAAGCGTGCGTACCGAAACAGACAAACCACACACAGATTGAGGCTCGGCTATTGATGACAAAACAACCATTCGACCGGCCTCGGCATCAATTCCGGCTAAAAGAAGAAGACCAAATTGAACAAGATGAAAAAGAAATCTCAAAGGGGGGGAGCCAAAGCTAAACACCACCCCCTCCCCCCCTTCTTCAAGCACAGAGCCCAACAAGGAGACTAAGAAAAACAAAAAGGTAGCAGCCCAATCCCGGACAGAATCCGGGGAAGAAATTGAGGCTTTACCCAGAACGGAGACTTCCTTTTGCGGGGAAAGGAAGTCTGAGGAGGAAGAAGAAGAAGAAGAAGGAAAAAGGATGGGGTCATGAGGGGGAAGTAATAGCGCGTTCTCATCTTGGGGCGAAAAAAAAAGGGACTTGGGGGAAGACCTAAGCTCATGTTGGGCTGGTGCCGATGTCGTTGGGGGGGAAGAGAGAGAGAGGAGAAGGGTGGAGGAGAGGGGAGGGGAAAGGGAAGGCCAAAGAAACACGATCTTGATCTCGCGAGGTGGCGTCTTGAAAGTCTGAGATGGAATCTAGCGTGCTGGTGGTCTAAGGCGGGCTGCTCTAAGCCCGAGTCAGGGCCAGTTTCGTGTCTTTCCATTTCTTGCATGGGTTACCCGTAGAAGAAAGGCGAAGAAGAACTGTCACGCGCGGGACTGGCCTATTGTTTTACGGAGTACTAGTCTGAGCGTTAAGAAAGAAGAGGAAAAAGGAAACGGAAAAAACTAGTCTCGACTTGTCTTTTCGTTTGTTTCGCGCGAGAGAGAGAGGGACAGTACGTAATAAGCCAAGCGGCCATGATTTGTTATTTATTGGTATTTGTATGTATTTGCATTTATTTAGATGCGTCAGTGTTGCCGTCCAACGTGCATGTATATAGATACCCTGTACCTAGTAGATATGTACAAGTAAGTAGGTAGGCAGGCATGTAGTAAGCATTCTAAAAGCTCCGCGCTCGTATAAGCCAATGAAACCACCCTCAGCTCCAATGTGATATCGGAATCTGACCGCGTTATGTGATATTGAAAAAGCAGTCCAGTCCGGTATGTATGTATGCATCTAATACATACTCCTTGCCTCCCTCTGTCCCCGCTGCGGCCACCATCACCTCTCTCGGGGGTGGCCAATCTTACTCTCACATGACAGTGTTGGTTGGTGGAGAAGAGTAAGAAAAAAAATATCAAATCCAGTTGCTAAAATTGAAAGGGCTCAAGGTCAAGCAAATGAGGAGGAGGAGGAAATAAATGGCTTTTCTTCACAAGGCTGCCAAGTAATCTTCAACAACCAACACAAAAAAGCATGGACCAAGCACCATCTCCAAGAGCACTGGCCCTACCAAAAGAAGCAATGATGAAGTGCGAAGATTTTCGCAGATTGAAGCATACATACTTGTTCTGCTACTAAACACAAAAGAAAAAGAAAAGAAGAGAAACAAGGATAACTAAATCAAATCAAATTATTCAATGGGAACGATGGTGAATGAGACCTTGGCGGGATCGGATTGTCATGCATGATGGCTTTTCCTCCTCCTCCCATTCCCTTCCCTGTGACGACGCCAAGCTGATGTTGAACCCTGCGAAATTAAAAGAGAGGTCTGTCTGCAAGGGCTTGGAGAAATTGGAGGATAAGGCTTGTTGAGCTTTGGCTCCCTGACCTTGTTCGTAGGTAGGGAGCCTCCCATGCACGTGTCCCTCCCCACGGCGTAGGTAGGGACAACGAACGAGAGATGGCGGTCTCCTCTCTCCCCTTCTCCGTTCCCTTTTTCGTTCCCGCATGGAGTAACGAGTTCATCAAGGGCAAACTGGAACCTCGTCGGTCTGGTGCATTAGTTTGAACACTTGGGACCACTTGGTCACTTTATTTCCTCCGCAAAGGATGGAACCCTAATGCCTACTTGCACGTACATGCAGCAAGACTAAGAAAAAACGGATGGATCCTCTTTTTCTTTTGCAAACCCCAGTCGGTGACTACTACAAGTAGAATTGCAAATTGCATGGTACAAGGCGTTTCTGGGGCAATAATAATACATGCATGCCCTGTAAGTGTACATGTACAAGTATGTATGGTAAGGGGGCTTGTTTTTGTTTTTCGCCTAAAGGAGAGAGACCCATGGGGAGAGAGAGGGATCTCATCACATCACATCACATCTCACCAAATCTGAACGATTACGTGAAGAACGCAATCCGATACGATAATATACGAGGACGAGAAAGCCATTCCCATTGACATGCCTTTCAAGCGAGAAAGAAAGAGAAAAAAAGAAAAAAAAAACGAACAAGTGCCAAGAGATAGTTGGATGGGATGTGATTTTGTAATGTCTCGGGGATTTGCGTGTGGAGCTTCCTAACGATGGACGCCGCCAGGCAAGGCAAACCGAGAGAGAGAGAGAGAGAGACAAAAGAGGGCAAAGAGAGAAGAAGAAGCTTCTTTTTGCAGCGCCTGTAGATGGATCATGGGCCAATGCACTGTGCAGTAGATACCGACGTGCATACATGCATACTACCAGAAACTCCGTACCGTTGCACAATACCGGATCCCAGCCTCCACATGCATGTTTCTGGTATGCGGCGTTAACAGCTTGACGGCCATTCGTTGGGAAGCGGAAACCCCCCCCCCCCAAAAAGAACAACAGCAACCAAAGGCTAGGAAGCCATTTTTGCATGGATTATACGGAGGAGCATGTATGTACGGATATGGCATATGTATGTTGGTCCTCAACGTTGTTTCATCCAAGGACAAACAACAACAAAAAAAGGGTCAAAGCGATAAACCAATTTTTTTTTTTCAACCACATGATGCGTGTGACGAGATATGATGAAGGATTTTATCTTCTTTTTTCCGTCTTGAGAAAATCATACATGGAACGAACATGTACGTATGCATGTACCTACTCCGTACATACAAGAAGAAAGACAATAAAAAAAACAGAGAAAGAGAAAGAGAGAGAGAGAGATGCTCCAACTAGGCGGCGGCCCGAGACACGAAAACAGTACGAGTGTCTCACACATGAATGTGGGAATATGTCGTAAACGAAAGAGAGAGGGAAAAAAGCCCGTCTGAGTAAGTCGTGGCTCAAGTAGGTTTTTTTTTTTACGTTTGATCTATAATTTTGTGTAATTTCCCGTGAGCCATTTTCAGCCTTACTATATCTAGCTTCATTTTTTTGGGTCCGTTTTGTTATTTTATTTTTATTTTATTTATTCTCGTAAGAGCTGGAGATGAAGTGTAGGTAAGAAGAAGCCCAGCCAAAAAAAAATGCAATGCGTATGTGGTGGAAGTGTAAGGCGTGTTCTAGCGTGTAAGCCCATGGCTGGATGCTGAATTTGTTTTTTTGGGGGAGGGAGAGGCGCTGTTGTACCCGAGTGACATGATGCTATGCCATGCAGTGATGTTGTAGGGGGGAGAGACGATGCAGCTGGGTATAGGCACTCTGATATCCCGGCACATAAAAAAAGCAGCTGAGGTGCAGCCAACTATGTACTACTACTGCAGGAGGGACATTGGCCGCACCGTCAGCCTACCCAATCTAGGACACGGCCTGAAAGGAAAAAAGAGAGAGAGAGAGAATTGGAAAACGGAGCAGAAGCCAGAACAAAACAGTTCTCTCTCTGTACATGCTGGGCGGAAATGCAAATGGGACATGGATCTGGCTGACCCCTCCTCCATCTAACAGAACCCCACACCTACTACAACAAACAGTGTCCCCTAAGCCTAACCAAGTCTAAAGCCCTCTCTCTCGCGCGGTCTTGGCAAAGGACATCTCTGGGAGAGAGAGAAAAAAAAGGGTTGGCCATAGCTTTTTTTTTGGTGGTGGTGGTGGTGGCACTCCGTCCGTAGCTGGCTGGTGTGTGTCTCGTCTTGTCCCGAAATCTGACGTTTTTGTTTTGTTTTCGTTTTTTCCCACTTCCCTTCGCCCAGATGAGACTTCGGCGAGTAATATTGACTCTGGCGTCTTTTGTGGCTTTTTCTCTGTTCAAAGGAAGAGAGCTAGAAGCAAAAAAACGACACCACCACTACTACCACTACCACTACCAAGCATTCGCTCGTATGATTTGGTTGATCGAATGTTCATGTTCAATAACCGAGGATCAAAGGAAGTATCAAGACAACGAAAATAACTAAATACTTGCTCTCAAAGACAGAGAGAGAGAGGAAGAAAAAAAAGGTTCAGCAACAAAAACAGCCGACGGATAGAGTCTAGTGTACATTACAGATGCGGTACCTACATGCATGCAATGCAACCTGCTTGCGGACAAAGAGAACTTGTGCAAACAGGTACCTACCATGGCCCTTGTTACAGCGCTTGGGTACCTGAGTGCTCCCTTGCAGAGAGGCCCTTCGAACCCTTCCCCCCCATATCGTCGTTTTGCCCATCCGGCACGCCTTTTGGGACAAACAAAATAACGGGTCTGACGGGGTTAAGTCTTCCTTGTGCCGTCGTTCTCGTCGTCCTCTCTCGCCAGTGTGGTATCGATGATGGGGGCCGGCATGGGGTGGTCCCTTTTCTCCGCCCGATCGACTACTACTACTACCATAACCTTGCAAAGCAACTCATGCATTCATGCTCTTCCCCCCCTCCCCAAATGAGGTAGGGATGAATGGATGGATGGATGGAAAGTCGTCGTTTTTCTTTGATTGACTCGTGCCGCTTCAACTTGCTAAACCCCCCCTGGTCTATTGGTCCACACCCCCAATCTGGGCTTGTCTGGGTCCCGGTTCGCTTCGTCTTTTGTGCCTCTCCGCTCCCAAGGTCTCAGCCATCGGTCTCATTTTGTCCGACCCTGTCTTGTTGTCTACCCATCTAAGCTTTCCTTCGGTGTATACTTTGTTCGTGTAGGACTCAAACTCTATATAAGATAGCTTTCACCCCCGCTCAACCTCCCCCCTCGATCAAGGTGCATTTTCTGTCTCGTGTCCTTCATACAATATCCCATTGGGTTGCTTGCTTCCAGATACCCCCTTGCACATATACCCGGCGTTTCAACATCCACATTACATACATACAGACGGACAGACTTACCTCGTTGATCGAGATCCCAATCATCACAATGGCCGACAACCACTCCCCCATTGAGAAGGAGGTTCCCACCAATGGAGCTCGTCCTATCCCTTCCCACCCACAGCACGGTTTCCAGGTTCACCACCATCATGACTATGTCGGCAGCGATGTGACCCAGGGCTACGCCCAGGCTTTCGGTGGTGCTCTCCAACCCGGCGCCTGGAAGCCATTCGAGCACCGCAAGCTCGCCAACCCTGCTCCTCTCGGCTTGTCTGCCTTCGCCCTGACTACATTCGTCCTCTCCGCTGTCAACATGCACGCCCGAGGCGTCGCCGCTCCCAACATCGTCGTCCCTCTCGCTTTTGGTTATGGTGGTTTGGTTCAGCTGCTCGCTGGCATGTGGTAAGTTGCACAACCCGGACTCGGCCTGTGTTCCATGTCTCGATTGGCGTGGATAGCAGCTTTAGGCGACCAATTGGACTTGATTTGCTGACAATCCCTTGTGTATAGGGAGATGGCCTGCGGAAACACATTCGGTGCTACTGCTTTGTCGTCGTACGGTGGCTTCTGGATCTCTTACGGTATTCTCTTGACTCCCAACTGGGGCATCCTCAGCGCCGACGGTCCCTACGATGGAAACACTGCTAGCGTCGTTGGATTCTTCTTGACCGGCTGGTTCATCTTCACCACTGTCTTGCTTCTCTGCACTCTCAAGTCGACACTCGCCTTCTTCCTCCTGTTCTTCACCCTCGACCTTTGCTTCCTGTTCCTCTCTTGTGAACAGTATGCTCACGATCTTGGCAACACTGCTGCCGCATTGGCTCTCCAGAAGGCCGGTGGTCTCTTTGGCTTCTTGGCTGCCTTCTTGGCTTGGTACAACGCTTTGGCTGGTATTCAGGACAGCAGGTTAGTAGTTCAACCATGACATCGTTACACGGCATCCGCTAACAACTTTAATTAGCAACTCTTTCTTCCAGGTTCCCGTCATCCACTTCCCCTGGTCTGACGCCCAACGAGCTGCCCGCGGCAAGACCGAGCGCGAACTGGCATAAAAAGGCCATAATTTGACCGCTTTGTATATTTTGTTTTTTTAGTTGATGATCGGCTGGTGATATGATACCTGTGTGACATCGGGTCACCGCTGGTGCGGGCCTGCTTGGGTTATAAACAGAATTATTTTCGGCGTATGTGCATTTTGCATCCCGTCGCTATCAAATATGGATGTGTAATGTACGGGTCTGTGCTATAGAAACTGGCCTCATAATGAAACGACGTTTGGCGTCATTTGTTCCATTGTTCACCATTTGATTGTCCTTAAAAGTCCTGTGCTTGTGAGTGTATCTTTGAACGTGGCCACAAAGCTGATCAGAATGTTACGTAGTTGTTTTGGGTCTTGATCTACCGAGAAACCACGCTGCCTTTACTGTACCGACTGCAAGGCAAGCACGTTGTCTCTGCCGGTAGATGTTGGCCCCGTACTTGTATCCATAAGATGGAGCTGGGCGTGGGTCTGCCTAGATTCAACGTGACGTGAGCTTGCTGCATTGGAGGAACGGTCTCTAATAAGCGGTGAGTTTGATTATTATTTCCATAGCAAGGTGGTGCTTTTGTCTTGCCGTATGGATACCATCATCTTTGTCAAAACACTAATAGTTTGAGGGAAGAGTTTGCACTGCTCTCCCCGGCAAACTGGACGCCGTCATTAGACCGATTAACACCGGACTGGAGAGGAATCGGCCGCCGATGGCCACGTTTTAGGGCAGGACGCATTGGTAAGAAAACGCACACAAAATCAATTCATACCGTGCTGTTGGAAGATGCTGTTTGTTGTTTATTGTTTGCTGTTTGCCGGTTAAGCCCCAGGAATATTTGCATACCGACCTCAGACATCATTGGTTGTCTCATTTCTTGGCAGTCCGTCTCCGAGTGACTCAACCTCAGTCAAGTGGAGGCAAGAGCGGCGCCGCCAGATAAGCCGTGACAGACTGCCGCTTCAGCGCCGGTATTGCGATTACGTAAAGTGTGGTTTTTCTCCAATGTCTGTAAAAGATTTTTATGGTTCGGAATATTGTTAGGTCATACAATTTCCCATTTTACTTGTCTCTACAATAATATCCTTTGTTTGTCTTCATTTGCAGATCCGGCATTGATATTGGTACGCCGACTCCGGACTGACTCCGCATGAATCGTTTCATCAACGGAACTCCATTCCGCGGCAGGATGCATGAGCTTTTTCAGGTCCCCGTCACGCTGGGCCGAATAAAAACGCTGACAAACCGATCCAAATTCCCACTCGGCGCCATGCCGCTCGGCCCACCACGGGTGTAAAGAATGGGTTTTTCCTGACCGGCATAGTCAGAGTTTGCTTTGGCCTGCCTGTACTGGCACGCCCTTTAGCAAGACTGACTTTGGTCGGTCAACGGTAATAGTGCAGCAAAGGAGAGGATATGATGAACGCTTTTGGGGGCGGCCAAGTCGCCATCGATGTTGGAGCCAATGGGTCCCTTGCCTACCCGCGCCGAGCTGTATTCTATCCGCCGCTCAATGACTCCTTGAATACAGCTGAATGGAGGGAACATTTCATTACCAGTAGCCACACATAAACGTCACCAAGCGAGCCAACAAGGGGTTACCCGCGCCAGCTACTCCTGGGCCCTTAATCTGTTTGGAGTGGGACTATTCCCGGTCGGCCATTTCCGTTGCCCACAAGGTTGGTAGACCACGTCCGGTTGCAGAAAATAGTGGTTCTGACCCGCGGATATGTCATGGATAATGGGGAACTTAGGCGACTTAACGAGCAGGTATCTAGCAATACCCGGCGGAGTCGGACCTCCGAGCCCCCAGCTCATATAGATCCAGAGTTGCAGCTGGAAATTTTCCCTTCTCCTCACAAACGCTTTAAACCCTGACGTGCCGTCAAACTTCCCGGCGGTTCTGTTTGACAGGTCAGAGCTTGTTGGTTCGTGAACTTCATAAGGATACTGGCTTCAAGGTTAGATAAAATGAAGCACGACCAACAGACCGCAGCCGCTTCCGAGTGGAATCAAGACCAAATCCAGTCCTCTACCCAATCACCACCATCCGTTGACGACAAAGGTCTAATGGGCAATCCCGGCGAAAAAGATAATCAACATTCAGCAATCGAGTCCCAGATTCACGAGTCACCTCTTGATGCCCCCGCCCCACCACCAAATGGGGGTTATGGTTGGGTTTGCACCGCATGTACTGCTACTATCAATGGCCACACATGGGGAATGAACTCAAGTTATGGTGTCTTCCTAGCCCATTATCTCGATAACAATACCTTCCCAGGCGCCACGTCTTTGCAGTATGCTTTTGTTGGATCTTTGAGTATTGGTTGCGCCATGATGGTAGCACCACTTGCCACCATTGGCGTCAGAGAATTAGGGACCAAACCAACCATGTTTATTGGCATCGTTCTTGAAACTGCGAGTTTGATCTGTGCCAGTTTTGCCACTCAGATATGGCACCTCTTTCTTACACAAGGTGTTCTCTTTGGTATGGGTATGGGATTTCTCTTTACCCCTTCAGTCGGCATTGTCCCTCAATGGTTTACTACACGTCGCTCCCTAGCAAATGGCATCTCGGCATGCGGCTCCGGGCTGGGAGGTGTCATATACTCCTTCGCAGCTGGGGCTATGATACAGAATCTCGGATTGGGATGGGCTTTCAGGATCCTAGGAATCATTGCATTTGTGGTTAACAGTATTTGCACGCTGCTTCTCAAAGATCGCAACAAGATTATCGGTTCGAGCCAGCTGGCCTTTGATGCATCTCTCCTGAGGCGTGCAGAGTACGTCCTGCTTGTTGTCTTTGGCTGGTTCAGCATTCTTGGCTATATCGTCCTCATCTTCAGTTTGGCCAATTATGCCATAGAAATTGGTTTACGCCCCTCTCAGGCCGCCCTTGTGAGTGCCTGTTTCAACTTGGGGCAAGGTCTTGGTCGACCATTTATCGGCCACTTTAGCGATCGCACTGGACGAATCAATATGGCTGCTTTTACGACATTCATGGCCGCCGTCTTGTCTCTAGTGATTTGGATCAATGCCAAGAGTTATGGTGTGCTGATATTCTTTGCACTCATTGGTGGCACTGTTGGAGGCACATTCTGGACAGTCATTGGCCCCGTTACTGCTGAAGTCGTGGGACTGAAGAATGTGCCATCGGCCCTCAATATTATGTGGATCATGATCGTGCTGCCAGCCATATTCAGTGAGCCGATTGCGCTTCAAATCGTTGCTGGAACCGGAAGCTATCTCGGCACTCAGATCTGGACTGGTGTCATGTTTATTGCTGCCGCGGCTGTTCTGGTTGTTGTTAGAGGATGGAAGATTGCCGAACTGGAGGAAATCGCCAAGGCAATGCACGAAGCGCCAGAACATATTGACCCTTACAAGATTGTGAACAACGAGGAGGTTAGCATGAGAAGTAAGCAAGTTGGCCGAAAGCGCATGTTGATCGATTGCTGGAAGAAGGGGCATGTTTGAACACGGCCCGCGAGGTTCTACCCATTGCTTCGTCACATGCGGTAACGATACGGTCCCTGGATGAGACGAGACGAGATATGTTGAGGTGATTTGCCCGCATAGGGTGCACGCAATCATAGCATCTGCTTTGATGCAATATCTGCGACTACCCTCTCACTCGGACGATTTAAATTTCCCAGTAACATACCATACCGCCTTAATATCAAGCGACGGTGACTGGAATCTGGATTATTCCACAAGAGGGCTTGATGTTTGATGCCTAACGAGACAAGTTTGCTGTCAGTGGTTGACAGGCAGACTAACTGACCAAACAAGCCCGATGTTCCACTGGGCAGGCTATTGTTGATGATTCTGGATGTGAGGAGATACCCAAATGAAAATTATGATTTTAAGTAGTTTTTAGAATAGAACAGGGAGGCAAATAATGCCTATAGTATATAAAAAGAAACTGATTATTTGAATTAAGATGAATAGTTATTGCCTGAGAGGTAAATGCTGTCCCGGTGTTGATATTCTCGACTTGAGCGTCAAAATGTCTCCGTTTTGTTTAATGAAATGTGAGGATTCAATATAGCTAGAAGTGCAGTTGAATTTAGTCAATCAAGCAGTGACACCTCCGGAAAGACGGCCCGGTTGAGTGAGACATTTGACGGAGCTTTCCACGCAGTTAACAAAAGCACCAGGATCGCAGCCTGCGAGATTGGCCATTGAGGAGAGCACGTGAATTGGCGTTGAATGGGGACCTGCCCTGTCGCGTCTGCCACGCACGCCCCGCAACAAAGTCCCGCGACGAACCGGTAGCATCAACGTCATCGCGACGAGGATTGAATTGCATCTTTTCTTTGCGTTGGAGGGATGGCCTATGGCTAAGACATAGCCCAGGCGATGTGGCTTTTGGAGAGCGAAGAGGCCTTTCAAGGTGCGTCGTTGTTTGAGGATGGGTGGTTGGGTGTTTATCGTGCTAATGAGTGGACTTAGGTCGGCGACTTTGGTTGCGACCGGGCAAGACATACCTCTTTGGGAGGACTGCAGCAGAGCGTGAGTGGTGTTAAGGCACATATCATTCGATATCATTCATACTCAAGCTTCCATTACAGCTGGCCAACTGGCAATCTCGCACAACACCATCTCCCGCAAACACCTAACAATCACGGTCGATAACGTCGAGGCGGGCGGTGCGCAAAATGTTTCCGGTCGGTCGACTGTCACGATTGAGGACTTGGCAACAAAGATAGGAACATTTGTGAATGGGCAGAAGATCAAGGGAAGCAAATATGTCGTTCCCGGCGACGAAGCAGATATAATCATGGGCAAATGCCCCAGCAAGTTCCGGTAAGATGTGCAGCGCAAAGTATTTTGCGAATACCATTTTGGCATTTGCAGTCACTAACAAAATTTAGTCTGAAGTGGTTTCCGGTGGTATTTACCTTTTCTTTTACAAGCAAGGAGCTCCAGGCACAGCCCTTCCACTCCCTCCAAGTGCGATTCGAGCAGCTCGATATTAAACTCTTGACCGATTACAACATACAATGGACGTCGCATGTCATAGCGAAGAAACGGAATACAGCAAAAGGCCTCCAAGCTCTGATCAACGGCAAATACATTGTCACAGAGACTTTTCTCGATGCTATAGCGGCGGTTACGGAATCTCCTGAAACAGACGATGGTTCTGGATCAAGTCAATTGGAGCAAGATTTCAATAAATATTGGCCGAAAGAATTAGACCACTTGCCACCGCGAGGTGGTGAGCCTGTCCAACATCCGGATAACATCTATACTCCGGATAATGGGCGAAGTGATGTGTTTGAAGGGTATACGTTCATCTTTTACGACCAGACTCAGTATCACAACCTCTTGGCACCAATTACCAACGGATGCGGGAAAGCTATGCTGCGGACTGTCAAAGCGACAGAAACAACCGTGGATGAATTTGTTCGATATGTGAAAGAAGTTGCAGGCGAAAAGGGCCTTGGGAGCTTTGATGACGGCAGTGAGGGCAAAGGAGTGGTTCTTGTGAGATATTTACCAGGTAAAGGGGACCTAATCAGCTGGTACACGGAGTTTCTTACAGGTGTTTCTTTAAAACTTGATCATCGACCAATCGAGCAAAATGAATTTCTGGAAGCCATCCTTATCAATGATGCCAGCAACCTACGACGACCATTGGAAGTGGAATCATCGGGAGGCGATCAAGACTCAACACCACCGCAGAAATTCCAACCAGCGCCTGTACCTCGACCAAATGGAGAGAGTCAGATAGCCTCTGCGGCTCAAGAGCCTTCACAGGAGTCACAACCAGCACCTCCGAGACGGGGCGGATTACGGAAGCCAGTAAAGAAGCGGTTTGCTGGATTTGATGATGACGATGATATTGATATGAACGATATACCGCCAGCACCAACCATGCAACAAGTTGTTTCACAGCCACTTCAGCCACCTGAGGTAGAGGAGGAAGACGGCTTGTTTGTCTCACAGGATCCCAATGCTCCCGTAGCGCCTGAAAGCCACAGCATGGCCAACAGATCGCAGAGATCGCAGAGAAAGAGAGCGGCGGAACCCTTACCTGAAGATGATCTCATGGAAGGAATGGCACCTGCTGTGGCGCGCTTCAAGCGGCAACGCCTTGATGAAGCTTTCGCTGCGCCCCCCCCCCGAACCTGAAGAAGAGCCAGCAGCTCCTACGCCGATCAAGACTGAAAAGAAGAAGAAAATTAAGGAAGAAATAGATGTTCTCGCGGTAGCTGCAAAAAATCGTGAGGAAGCCGAGGCTCGGGCACGGGCTGAGCAAGAAGACTTGGCGAAGTTACCGGATGGCATTGACCTGGCTGAAATCCGACGATTAAACATTGTCGAAGAGATGGAGATTCGCCTACCGGACCGACCATCACAGAAAACGAGAGATAAAGATGTCATCGATGGGCGATGGAATCCCAAATGGAATGGCCTGAAGAATTTCAAGAAGTTTCGTCGACGCGGCGAAGCCGTGGGCAGACAGCCAGCCCGTGTGATTATCGCCCTAACGGAAGTGAAGAATAAGGAATTTGGGGTGGGAGACAACTACTGGTTGGAGGATGAAGTGAGTGAGAAGAAGAAGGCGGCGAGCAATCAGTCTGTGTTGGAGATGCCAAATCTACCGCCCCCGGAGCCGTCTCCTCAGCGGCGCAATCAAAGGGTTATTGCATTAGATAGCAGCGACGAAGATGGTATTACGCCGGTACAGCCAGAACCAGCAAATGGGCTGTCCTCCAGAAGAAGTGGAACGCAGTCTCAGAGAACCACACACAGCCAGCCCTCGCAACCAAGTCAAGCGAAACGCGCAGCACCAGAACCTTCAGGAAGTATGGATCCGCCGCCAGCAAAGAGGGCGAGGTCGGCGCCCAAGTTAGAGATTGCAGATAGTGATGATAGTGACGATGAGCTCAAGTTTCGGTTTGGTAAGAGACGGTGATATGGAAGCACCGTCTCTGTGTATAGTTAGTCTATCTTTAAAAAAGGGGGTATCTCTCTATGTATAACATGTATTTCATCTCGGGCCAGAGTATTAAATGACCAAGCCGCTGTCTTCCCGGAATTCTGTCTCGAGATAAGGAACCCAATTAGTGAAACCGCCATATGAAAACGCCAGTCTACTTGAATGATGAATGAATGAAAAATATGTCTAGTCCATCTTGTCCATTTCACTTTCTTGTCCCGCCACCGGCTCATCTACCAATAAGCCAACCAGACAAGCCGCCAGCATAGTCTCATAGTTGACCCAAGGGTGGATCTCACCAAAAAGTTTGGTGCCATCCCGGGCCGCTCCTCTCATCAACTCGGGCACACCGCCGGGATGGAACTTGGCATAAGGAGTAATGTTGTAAACCTTGCCGTTGAGGGCCATCCAGGCATCCTTGCCCTTGCGGCCAGTCTGCACTTTCAACATCGAGGGGGTAACTCGCAGGTAAGGGGTCGAGGATGGGAGACCGCGCAGGTCGGCGTTGGGACCGGATATACGAGCCCAGTCAAGGGGGGAGTGGCCTGGTGTGAGTATGACCTTTCGACTGGGCTTTTCGGGCTTGGAGGAGTGTGTCGGGGGAGGGGCGAGGCCGGAAGACAGAGAAGTAGGGTTACGGTTGGGAGCAGGGCCGCGGGCGCGCTGAATGGAGTTTGGGGCTGGGAACTGGGCGAGGGACGGGATGCGGCCGGCGGCTGGGGACGGAGACGGAGGGTTCGGCGATAGACTCGGAGGAGGTGGTGGGGGCATCATGGAGGTTGTTGAGGATGAGTCGCTGGAAAGGGAGAACGTAGGGACTGGCTGTACGGATACGGTCGCGGTAGCTTTAGGAGTTGTTGGAGAGTCTTC
This sequence comes from Cladobotryum protrusum, assembly GCA_004303015.1. Taxonomy (NCBI): domain Eukaryota; kingdom Fungi; phylum Ascomycota; class Sordariomycetes; order Hypocreales; family Hypocreaceae; genus Cladobotryum; species Cladobotryum protrusum. Next base: position 2,034,048 of record RZGP01000002.1, on the reverse strand, counting down.
GCCTTCTGGCTCTTCGATAGTGGGAGGTATAATCGTTGGAGGGGGAGGGGGAGGCATGACGATGCGATCGTTGAGCTGTATCGAAGTTGACGTCGCCTTGGTGTTTGTATCCCCTTTCTGTATCCTGAGCGACCCATCTTGGCCTGGTTTTGTCGCGCCATCACCGTGCCGGCTGGGCGATGGTGGTTTGCCATTTGCGATGAGGCCTCTGAAGCCTCGCCATGTCCAGAACCATGCCGGCGGGCGGATGATCACATAGACGACTGATGCGACGATCAGGGACAGGCCGAGGAGACCCATCTCAAGCCGAATGTTTTTGTTGAAGCAAGGTTTGCGGAGGAATGAGGCGAGTGGAATGGTTCGGTTGGCCGGTCAGTCTACGTTTTGTGATCACCAAAGGCAGCGCGTTTGTTTGAATTCCAGGGTTCCGGAATAACGTTTCGCATATGGTGACTAAGGATTGGATCTTGAAGTTTTTGGCCCTAGTTTTAGTTAGTGAGGGTGAGGTAATGAGGCTTAACACCGTCCGGCCAGCCAGGCGGAACCAAGCCATGGAACGACTTCCAAAGTTAGCGCATGTTCCAGTGCTGATCCAGTGCTGATCCAGTGGGATACCAAGGGCTAGAATTACTGGGATAAAGGATGAATGAGATCCATGCGTTGCGCGCCAAAGGGCAAGCGGGCGGCTTTGCGTTCCAACGATGATTTCTTCGACATGTTTCAGTTGGAAGAGATAATAGTTCATTGTATTAGCACGCAGCCGACGCACACACACACAAACACATACGCACATACACAGCCCTATTTAAATTAATAATTTATTGGTGATTTGAATGTAAACAGTAAACAATGTGCATTCTCGTGTAACTACAATGTGCAACGACGAGGGATGAGAAACACATACACAGACAGACAGAGAAAACACTCGGCATCATCGATCCAAAGGGAGGAGGGGAATGCAGGGCAGCAGACAGATGATGCCTCGCTACTGACGATAGTGTGCAGCTTCGTGCATGTGAAAAAGGACACTCCCCTCCTCCACCACCACCACCACCACCACCACCACCACTACCGCTAGCACCATCTCCTCCTCCTCCTCCTCCTCCTCTTCCCTAACACAATCACAATCACACACAATCGGTCTTACAGGTTTGGTCTGACTCTTCCTGCATGCATGCATGCTTGACCGCCTTGATTTTGCGGGGGGCAAAAAAATAAGTCCTCCAGAAAGGGTCAAAGTCCATATGTATGTAGGCCCAGGACTCAGGTTCCCAAGTTCCCAAGTGTCTTGCAGGAGACATTGTTCCCTCTCCCTCCCTCCGACTCTCCATCTCTCCGCATTTTCTTATTCGGTGCTCTCTTCCCATTCATCAATTGCCTCGCTCGCGTGCTCTCTCTCACTCTCACTCGTGCTGCTGCCAAAGCGTGTTGCTGTTGTGCAGCGGGTGCATCAAGCAAGGAACAGACCAAGAACCAGTGGATGATTCATCTTATCTAGCACCAACAAGAAGAAGGGGAAAAAAAAGTTATTTGGCCCCTCTTTCTTCACTACTACTTGTACCTACTATTCTTCCCAAGGCAAGGTTTATTTTTATTTTTGACCCCCTAATTGCCGGTTTTTTTTTATCTCTCCTCTCTCCCTTAACCCTTACCTCTCCCGCCTTACTACCACTGCTGCTTTGACTTCCCGGCGGAGGCTTCGCTGCCCAGTAATATTCGCTGGAGCCGGGGGGGTTCAACTTGGACACTCGCCCAACTCCATTCGGGTCGGGTACTTACTTTACTTGGGACTGGAGGACCCAGGACCACCTGATACCTGCTTGTTTACCTACCTATTACTGCGCTGCATTGCACGCTGCACACTGCACCGCACACTGCACTGTACGGCCTACCTTACCTGGACTGGCCTGAACCGGAGATGCGTTCAGTCAATCCATACACCGATAACAGTGATCCCCTCGTTAGCCCTCTCGCCATCAATACCGTCCCAAGGAGAGCCTCGTCAACCAGATCCAGAAAGAATTCTCCTCAGACTCCATCATCCTCATCCTTCTCTCTATCGGAGTCACCGTCAGGCACAGGCACGAAGCGGCCCCTCATCCGTGCTGACGTCGCGACGCCACAACCACAACCTCTCCGCCCTCGAGATATAAACCAACATGTCCTTTCCCTGACCCCAACAACGCGTTCTGCCATCAAGAACGCTTCCAATATGCCTCCCGCCGACAAACATCGCCAGCCTCAGCTGAGCGCCTCAGCTGCAAAGTCAATCAGCCGACCGCCCCTGACTCCAAAGGTCGCCGTCAAGGCTCCTCAGGGATATACACCGCTGGGCAAGTCATTCAAGGACGATGCTCCTGTCCCTGTTGCCTATGTGAGCAGCATTACGCCTCGCTCCGGTCCTCGACAGAGCCGAGGCAACAGCACGAGCACTACTCCAAGCGGCACCCCGAATCTCGATAGATTGAGCGACTCATGGGACAACAATCCAGGCCGGCCACTGGGCATGCCCCCTTTGGTACGCACCGAGAGTCATGGCTCATCCAGGCAAAGCTTGGGCGAATCATCAAGCGATTCCAGAAATGATTCAACAAAGTTCTTCTACGCAAGCGAGGTAAAGCCCAAGGCTGGCTCTGTACAACAAAAGGCCGCATCAACCTTCTTTTATGCTAGCGATGCGCCTCCCTCGATCAAACGAACTGCGAACCCTCCCGCAAACCCAACCAGCGCTCCGGCCTTGGGTCCAACTCCAGAAGGCGCGGCGACAAAGTTCTTCTACGCCAATGGCGCACCAGAGCCCTCCACAAGCTCAACTTCATCCAGACCACCACTGGCAGCCATCCCAAGCTCTGGGTCTGGTTCCAGCGCATCTACAACCTCCAGGATGGCTCCCGTGCGTCCAAGTACCGGCAATTCAACGCCAGGCTACGGCACCCCAGCTTTTTCGCGGCCAGAATCACCCGTCAAGGGTCAATCAACCAACACCCCACAACCTCATCGGAACAGCATTGTTTTACCAAACTCTCCCAACCGGTCTCAAGTATACTCGCCGCCAATGGTTGCAGCCACCACAAATCCGGCAAAGAGGCGGGTCAGCATAGATGCGCCGCCCAAAGTGGCCAAGAGTCATGCCAGAACAGGCAGTGTGCCTACAATGGAGGCCTTCAATGCTACCAAGTTCATCATGCCCACTGTTGTTCCATCGGAATTGACATCGCCGCCTCTAACACCCGGTCCCCCTCCTGCCATAACTATGGCTTCATTACTACAGATGGCCGATGAATTGGAGGAGGAAGAAAATGAGGACGACGACGATGAAGATAGCGATGAAGACGAGGATGATGAGGATGAAGACGATGAGGACGATGAGAATAGCGAAGATGACGACTCTCAAAAGGACTCGTACAGTCCTTCAAAGTCATCTCAAAGCAAGGAACCCGTCAGTGATTATGTTCTTAGCGCTCGTCGAGAACGCAAGGTTCAAGATCTCGAAATTAGGAACACCTCTCTTGAGGCCATAAACAAGACTCTTGAGAGGCAGCTACGGAAACAGACCGCCGAACTGCGTCGGTTCCGCCGCTTGTCCAGGGCTGGAAAATTGCCCATAGACTCTACAGCAACCAGCCGTGTCACTTCTGTGGCTGTATCGGAAGCCCCTACAGATCTCTCTGACCTCAGCGAAGAAGAATCCGTGGCACCAACAGTAGATGGCGAAACTGACGAGGATGAAGAGGAAGAGGAAGAAGAAGAAGATTCCTTCATGAGTGAAGATTCTTCCAGCACCGCATCCGCTTCTGGCTCGCAGTCAGACGACTCGGCTCAACACAAGCGTGACGAACGCCGTCTTCAACTCGACCTTACTAAACACAAGGAACTTCTGCTTGACAGCCAAAAGATGAATCAGAGCTTGAAACGATGCCTTAGCTGGACCGAAGAGCTCATCAAGGAAGGCCAAAAAGCTCTGGCCTACCAAGTTAGGGTCTCAGATGTCCAGTTTGGCTATGGCGGCCGTGTCCTATCTCTATCGGATGAAGAAGATGACGATGACACATCTCACCACGCAGATGAGACACTGACCAACATCGACTCTGATGTCGAGTCTGTAGCTGTGGAGCCTTGGGTAAAGGGACCTCAGGATCGCGACAGTGGTATCGAGCTGCCCGTCGATAGTGGCTAATCCACCCTGCTCGCTTCTCCCTCCCTATCACCCTCGATACTGCTTGTCTAAACCTATGCCACCACATTTTTAAACAGTGCGACTACATTTGCGGCCCGGTTGCCGTGTATTAACTTTCAGCATCACCACTCATGGAAATTTTGATTTTTTTTTTTCCATTGCTGTTATTTCCTTATATCAATCAATATACACTCGTGCAGGACGCACCTTGAATATCTGGGATACATGGCGCTCATTTGAATTCATTGAGGCGTATTCAGCATACGCCCATTTTACGACTTTTTTTTCTGCGTTTAACTTTTTTTTCCACACAGCGATGATGCCAAACTGTCAGATTATATCCTATCGACCAATCTCCCTTCTCGACAGTCCTTCATATGATGAATGTCTTCTACACTGAAAAAGATACCCTCGTTAGGACCTGGAAGTCTTTCTCCACGAATTATCATTGTTCATCATTTTTAAGTTTCGCGCGTTATGTGCCTCTTTTTTTTTTATTTTCTTGTCGTTCTTTTATATGACGTGTGTGTAAGATACCCGCAGAGGCAAGCAGGAGGAAAGGGGGGGTGAGGGGGACGGGAACCATGACGATCAGAGATCGAGGAGAGAAATCAAAGAAAGAATTAAGAAAGAATTCAAAGAAATATACGTTATATCGACTTTGGTGTTGGGTCTTTTCTTTGTTGGGCATGGAGATGTTGGGAAGGGGGGGAGGTCGGGAGCATTGGCGGGTGTGGGAATGGGATCACGTTGCTCTGTGTATGGGTAGAATGTAGACGGCGATGAGAATGTAAAGATTCTTTGAAAGAGAGAGAAAGAAAGAAGGCAAGGTGAAGCTTGTTGCTTGTGAGTTATGATGTCTTGTTTTTTTTTTTTGTTATTAAAAACACAATATAGCTACACGATGTTTTCCGAGCAATTCAAAAGCCCCGAAACTGTTTTTGGGACTACCTACTACCTATGGGGGGACAAGGATCAAGAGTAGAGCGGGGAATATCGATCAAGGAGAAAAGAGAATAAACAAAGTTATAAAAAGACAAAAAAGGAGGTGTGTAATCTATGTGCTTCCAGTGACTCTATCCGACAGTTTGTTTGCTTGCTTTCTGTATAACAAAAGGTTGGTTTAGGGGGGTGGGAGGGGAGGGATAAGTGAAATCCATTCTTCTTCCATCCCCTTTTTTTTCATCTTTTTTCGTTTATCTGTGTGTTTGTAAACAACTTTCAAATTCCTTCATTAACAAGCCCCCATTCATGATTTAGATTTCAGGCTTGGGTACATTGGGGGCATCCTGGGCGACCTCCTCCGCGGTCTTTTCCCGGTGCTTCTTGTCCTTCTTGTGCTTGTGCTCGTCATTCTTGTCCTTCTTTATGGCCGCCTCAGCGACAAGTTGCTCGAAGAGGAGGTAGTCACCTTCTTCCTCAGGTGATCGCTCAGCCTAATGTTCAAAGTCAGTTATATGAAATTTCCCAAGGTAATGTATTTTGTTGGCGGATGAGGGGGGTTATAAAAGAAATCGCACCTTGACAAAGATATCACCTATCAGAACAAGCGCCTGCGCTCGCTCCAATCGCTTCGACAGCGGCGCTTTCTTGTCATTCAGAATGGAATCACAGACATCGCGCAAGACACCTTGAATCTCAAACCTGCTGCCCTTCCATGCGGCCGTGAGGATTTTGCCCGTAACGCGGCGTTCGTACTCCATGCGCTTCTCGTCCGTCCAGTCCTCACCCCCGCGCTCCTCCATCTTGGCCATGTCCTCGACAGTTTGCTGCGCATCAATAGCGCTGCTGATGGTATTCCAAGTATCTTTGACGAGGGTGCCCTTGTCGCGCAACTTGCTAAAGAAACCGCCCAGGCCAAGGAACTTTTGGCTGCGCAGCAGTGTAGACGCCTTGGAGATGTAGGTCTGACCGATGGCGTGTAGGATGTCGATGCCGAAGGATTCCATCTTGAGGTTCTCAACTTCAAGGCGCATCTTCTCCTGGAACGCTTTGGTCACATCGGCACCTTTATCTGTCTCGGTCCATACGCTCAATCTGTCGAGCAACTTGCGCGCAAGGGTATCGACACGCTCCTGTCGAATCTTGGCGCGCTCCTTCTCGTAGGCTGCCAGCTTCTCCCGTTGCTCTTTGCTGATTCCGCTCTTCTTTCGTCCTTTGCCTTTGGCATCATCCTCTGAGGAGTCCTTCTCCTTCTCCATCTCATCGTGGGCCTTATCTGTCAGAGCGGGTCTAAGGGGAATCTGGGTCCGACTTCGTGATCCGGACGAGGGGGCGGGGGAGGTAGCTTCAGAGCGTGGAGGTGGTGAGGGGCCAGCAACACCTTCAAAGAGAGACTTTTTTTCTTCATCCACAACAGTCGTTCGCGGTGGCAGCGATGGTGACGCTGGTGGTGGGGGTGCTGATGCTCCCGCTGCTGCTGATGTTGAGCCAGCATGTGCCTCCTCCTCTTTCATACTCGCCTTCAAAGCCTCGTCGGTGCCCGGGAAGTCCTCTTCGTCGGGTGTTTCGTGCTCGACTTCCTCATCCCCCATCGTAATATCCATAGTAGCAGCCAGGTCCTTCATCAGACTGATTTCGCCAATCCAGTCGACAAACACCTCGCCACCAAAGATGGCCGAGAAGAACTCGACGGGGTCGGCGAAGCCTTCTGAAGGTTTGGCTTGGTCCTTTCCATACTTGTCGTAGGCTTTTCGCAATTCTGTGTCGGAAAGCACCTGGTAGGCCTCTCCTATGGCCTGGAACTTTTCGTGGGCGGTTGGATCGTTGGGGTTCTTGTCTAGGAAACGCGCGTGTCAGTTTTACAGGGAGCAACTTATGCGAATACAGCCCGCGCCGATCTGCGTACCTGGATGGTGAATAATGGCCATCTTTCGGTAGGCCTTCTTGATCTCCAGTTCAGTCGCCTGCGGCGAAACGCCGAGGGTATCGTAGTAGGCCGTATCCACGACCATTGTGGGCGGTTTCAATCTGAGATGCGAAGGGGATTCGAAAATAAATCTGGAGGAAGTAGATGCTGTGAATATGTCAGTCTCGAGGTGACAAAAGTGAAGACTGAGCGTGTGTCTTCTCTGGCCCGCTATTCACCTGGTCTGGTAGTAGGTATTAATCCAACAAAAACTGATCACCAGTTTACAAGGAATACTGGGTATAGGATTAGCATGTGCGGCAGTTTTAATGAAGAGAGAGACATCTCACTTTACTCACTCCGCCAACCCGCCCGCTGAAATTTGTCCACCTAATCTTTTAGTGTCTAAGTCGTTCTGCCGCTACGTAATGGCGGGGCAGTGCCGCCTACAAGGCCCAGAGAGTTACTTGCCCTTCAGGTATTGGATCCTCTATTGCACAGCGGCAGCCCTCGCTATCATTGATTTTCAGAGCCACCACTATGAAAAAAGGAGGGGAACCCTGATATTTTTTTCTTACTTACAAAAAAATATTTCCCTCTTAACTGTCACTGCATGTACCCTAGACAAATCTTCAATGTTAACAAGGATCGTCAATCGCATAAGCGTCTTGCACGTGGAAGAGCCGAATATCTTTTCTTGAGGCTTAGAATGGGGAACATGCACTTGTCATAATTCCGATGAAGAGCACCACCAATATAGGTAACCTATTTGATGCGACTTAGAAAAAAAAAATTTTCTTATTGTTTCTGAGATTCTTCCACATTCGTCTGTATAACTGGTAGCAATCATTTTTTCGAATACCTAGCAAAGCCATCGATTTCAACGACATGGTGTCGGATATGATTATAGCATCAAGTTTCAACCCCCTTCTACTAAAAGTTCACCCTCAAATACCTGTCTTTCATTCAATACCGGCTGCCTTCATGCGCTTAAAGCATCCCTTGTATGCCTCATGAATCTCAGGAACACGATAACCGTATTCCTCCAACTTGGTCACTAATTTAGTAGCATCAAGAGTGCAATTGCTGCGGGCTGCCTTGATCACTTTGGCTTGTTCTTCCAAGCTAAAGTTCTCCCAAGTCAATTCAGGTTGAACAATTTCTTTGAACAATGCCAGAACCTCATTGTGAGAAATCGCGCCGGGATTAGTAAAGTTGTACACGCCAGTAGACTTGTCTTCAGCAAGGAGAATAGCAGCAGGGAGAAGGTCGTGCAGAATCGTGTTGCTGTTTGGGATGTCGACTACACGCTCGTAGCTAAGAATCTTTGTGCCAAAATTCCGAGGGTGAAGGTCGTCGCTTACAGGCATGCGGAGACGAAGTATAAGGCAATTGGGATAGCTCTTCAGCACCTTTTATTGCATATTAGCTATGTGAGTTCCTTGTAATATTCTTGCATTTCTGACTCACAGGTTCGACGTGAGCCTTTGTCAAAGAGTAAAAGCTGCCCTCGAAGTTTGGGCGGTCTTCTTCTCTATAGCCAACACCTCCAATGGGATGGGCTTCATCATACTGGTATATGCATCCAGTAGCAAGGACGGTGCAGTGAATATGATGCAGGTAGCAGGCATCCGTCAGATTGATTGTTCCAATGACATTTGACCGTACTGTTTGGGCTTTGTTGTCCTCACACCAGTCAACATTTGGCCTACCGGTGCAGCCGGCAGCATTGATAACATGCGTTGGTTTGACAGAAAGAAGAGCTTGAATCACCCCCTTGCGATCCTCCAGCCGAATATCCGTGGTATAAACTTCCTTGCCTTGCTGCTCCAGGAGCTGTTTCAAGTGACCAGCAATCCAACCCGCGGCTCCCCAAATGAGAAAACGGGGTTTCTTGCCATGATTAGGTGAGCCTTCATAAGCGGATACCATTGTATTTCGGAGTGTTTGTTCAGGTATGGAAGGTTTTGAAAGCTTCAGCCTGAGACTTGTGAAAGAGGTGAGGAGAGGGTGAGGCACAAGTGATCCAGCGCTGAGGGGGGGAAGAAGGCATCCTGAGTGGTTCCTGGAGCATCCAGGCAAGAACTCGAATGTTGGTACTTGCCATCGTAGATGCTGTTCTTGCCAGTTCTCAAGATGCAGGAACGAGGAGGGGGGAGATGCTCAGTGCACAAAAACTTTCACCCTCCCCGCCAAGCCCGAGATGATCATAATCAATCGATTCATTGTCATTATGGATGCTGTTCTTGTCGGTTCTTAGGATGCAGAAACGGGGAGAGGAGACGCTCAGTGCATCACGGCTTTCGTCTTACCCAACCAAGCGTGAGATAATCATAATCATCATCAATCGAGTTGTTGTACTTATAGATGCCGGATACTGACCTGTCGTAAATGGCCATTGGGTCTCTACTACGTTATCATCTTTCAATTCACTGCATCTGAAACTTTCTCTATAATATGCTACATCTGTTATATATGATCCGCGCAGTACTCATTGCTTCTTCATAGAGCCATCATAAGGTGTTGGTGATATTGTTGTAATCATTTACAAATCGTTGAGAGACGCATGTACCTGGTAGGTATGCAACGCATGGCCATACAAACGTATTAGTCTGGTCCCTGAGTCTTGAACCAAGGTATCATGGAGTCGCTGCAGGGTTACATCCATCCGCACCCGTTTGAAGATAAGGGGACACAGTAATCCACACTAGAGATACGAGTTCTTCTGTACGACTTGACAATTCCCCACTTCAACGTCACCGAGAAAATCACATCCGTAACTGCCGCTGTCCGTTTGAAATATATAGGTTCGGCATAATAATGCTTTGTATAGTCAGCTTGAACATCATAGCCTGATGGGGCTTTGATACGTGGAGAACAGGCTTAATAGGGATGCACGAGTTTTTTTTTTCTCTTTCCCTCCCTTGTCCTTTACCTTCTCCAGCTAGCCGTGCGAGGTGAAATTTTTAAAAGGAGTGCTATGGAGTACAGTTCTCCAGTAAACAGGCCGACTGTGTTCACCGCCCGCAGCGGTCTACGGGAAGAGCCTACTTAACCATTCGCTTAATTTGAAACAAAAACAACCGGCAGGATTTCCGCTAACACGCATTGATTGTATCATGAGGAATAGGAGTTGGAGAGGTACCTACCTACCTACCTACTTGTACGTATGTATGTATCTTTGCATCAAATGAATTGTTTTGTTTAACCAATGCCACAGTCAGACTGAGTGATAGCAGAATGTGAAAGAAAAAAAAGAAATAACAAGATAAAATACAATAAAATAAAATACAACAGTACAGCTTGGCCATGTACAAATGCTGACTTCCAAGAATGGAAGAAAGGAAACAAGGAAAATAAAATACAACAGATAAATCATTAAAATCGGAAAATATAATAAAATCCCGCTAAACTCATATCGGACGCCCGGGCCCGTTTCCGAAAAGCCTCGAAACCATTTCCAATCCAACGAATAAAGATTGCAATTTCAGAACTTTACAAGCCCAGGTGGAGTTCGCCATGCACACCAAACAGCGCCCCCATCCGTATTCGTATTGAGAGGCTTTGGAAACAAGGGATCAAGGATCGAATCAAGTCCCGTCCCTTTCTCAGACTACTTACTATATGATATTTCCATAACGTCCACAAAAGAAACCAATCTGACATTGCGCACTCCTTTTCCTCCCTCAACATCTCTCTTTTTTCGCTTCTCCACGCTGTGTTTCTACCATACTTTATCTTTTTTCCCTTTCCAAGTTTGAATCTCATCATCTCCTACCCGGGATCTCTGTTGAAAGCTGGCCAAAGCTCTATATCCCCCTCCTTACACTTTTGTTCACTCATCTCGGGAAAAACGTTGAGATAATCGACAAAATGGGCGCTCTATACTTTTTGTTGCATCCAAATGAACTACGGTCCATCATTCAGTGGTGCGTCTATGCGAAAAAAGGGGGGGAACGATCTCCTTATCAAGCTCCAGCTAATTATCATGTAGGAAATTATGGCACGACCCCGTTAACAAGCGCGACCCCAAGACCGAATCTGCCACACTCCAAGAATGCTTCCGTTTTCTGAACATGACGAGTCGAAGTTTTTCGGCGGTCATTCAGGAACTCAACCACGAGCTCCTTGTCCCCGTCACCCTGTTCTACCTGGTGCTCCGCGGCCTGGACACCATTGAGGATGATATGACGATACCCCTGGACGTCAAGGTCCCCATGCTGCGAAATTTCCATATTACCATGGAACAGGACGGTTGGCAATACCACGAGAGCACGGAGAAGGACCGCGAGCTTCTCGAAAAATTTGATGTCGTCATCGCAGAGCTCAAAAGTCTCAAGAAGCCATATTACGACATTATCAAAGACATGACCATCAAGATGGGAAATGGTATGGCCGACTACGCGCAGAATGATGAAATGATTAAGAACGGCGTTCAGAACATTGAGGAGTATGAGCTGTACTGCCACTACGTCGCAGGCCTTGTTGGCGAAGGCCTGACTCGATTGATGGTTGCGAGTGACCTTGCCAACCCCAAGCTTCTCGAGCGACCAGCCTTGACCGAATCAATGGGTCAATTTTTGCAGAAGACCAATATTATCCGTGACATTGCTGAGGACTGGCGAGACGGCAGACGGTGGTACCCCAAGGAAATCTGGAGCAGGCACGTTGAGAAGTGGGAGGATCTTTTCGACCTGAAGTACCGTGAGCAGGCCGTGAACTGCCTTTCAGACATGGTCCTTGATGCTCTGAAGCATGCCGAAGACTGCATGTTCTACATGGCAGGGATGAGGGATCAGAGTGCTTTTAACTTTGTGGCCATCCCTCAAGGTATGGCCATTGCCACGTTGGAGAAGTGCTTCAGGAATCCCGCCGTTATTGAAAGAAACGTCAAGATCACCAAGGGAGATGCCTGCCAGATTATGTGGGAGTGCACACAGAACCACCAAACCTTGTGCGAGGTATTCCGGACATATGCCAGGCGCATTCACAAGAGGAACGATCCCCGAGACCCCAACTATCTTGCCATCAGTGTGCGATGTGCCAAGGTATGTATAATTTTGGTATGGATCTTGACAGAATATCTTATCTGACACGTTTTCTTTTTCTTTCTAGATTGAGCAATTCATCGAGGGCTTGTATCCACAGCAAGACGCCAAGAAGCTTCAAGACGAGAGCCTGGAGAAGCAGAAGAAGGAATCAGAAATGACGACTGGCGAGACTGTCATGCTGTTTGCTGTCATTATCGGCGTCTTGTTCGCCATGTCAGCGTTGATGGTAAGGGTCCAAGCTCGCTCCCCACTTTTTTACACGTGATGTAAAAATTCTAATATTTAAGCAGATTGGAATCGCGTGGTACTTTGGTGCAAAATTTGATCAGTTGCCCACCAACAAGGCCTTCTGGCCAAGTGATACACCGGCACCATCACTCGCCAATCATGACGAATTGTAACAACATATCCGACTACATCCCTATACTCAGCTACGATGCTCACGATACGACCATGTACTATTGTCTTGGCTGACGATACTGCCGAGCTTATACATAATCTCTATAATGTTTTAATAGAAAAGCCCGCAGGGATTGATTTTTCTTTTTTCGTTACGACCCGAACGTGTGTCTAATCCAGCTGGGGAACCAGTGATTTTCTGTGAAATGTGAACTAGCACGGATGTCAAATTGCAATCCTGTCCTTCAATGACTGTGGTTGTGCCGAAGAAGTGCTGATATCGACCTCGCCATTGCTTTTGGTTTACTCTAACGAGTCGACGCAGCGTGGGCTTTTCTGCATCTCCAAGATGGCGGGCCTGCGCTGGCGAGCAAACATGCCATCACGGTACACCATTGTAAATTTGAGTGCCCCCCTTGGAGTTCAATGCGTATTTAGTTATGCACTCCCGCTGTGTAGCCGCACCATGTACGGTTGGGTATATGTCCTAAATATACGCTTACCTCAGACTTATGAGCGTAAGGGTTTGTTCCTTGATTGTATATTTATGTCTTGGACACACAACAGCCATTAAGCTAGGCATGTCTTCACGGCAAAAGAAAGAAGAGTGTCGGCTGACCGATTGTCTATGTACTAAGACCTGTTAGGCCCATTACTATGATACACGCGAAACCCTGTATTAATGTACATACCAACCATGCTTTCTCATAGTGGTTTGTCCTCCCAATTGTAGATCTTTCCCTCTTCATGCTATGTTCTTTGGATATCTCACGCATCTGTCGTAAAAGAAATAACAAGAAATCGGCAACACGTATGTAGCACGCTTCTATTTTACTTTCTTAGATGATTGGTTTTCAATGTATTAGAAGTTGCCGTTGTTTGCAATGAGATCGGTAGTCCCCTGGATATTGCCCTGGACCTTGGCGCCGGTCTTGGCGGCAAGCTCTTTGATGAGGTTGCTGACCTGGGCGGGGTCGGTGATTTTACGAAGGGCCATAAGGTAGGCGGCAAGACCTGTCACATGAGGGCAAGCTGGAACATGTTAGTTATTATGAATCAAACCGGGGTGGGAGGGATGTTCTTACCCATGCTGGTGCCTCTGAGGACTTTTGTGGCAATGTCGGACGCGATACCGGCACTGAGGATGTCAACGCCAGGAGCGTAGATATCAACACCACTGCCAAAGTTGGAGAAGTAAGCACGGCCATCCGTGGTATTGATGGCGCCAACTGTAATAGCCTCAGGAACAGAGCCCGGGGAAGTACCGGCAGTGTCCGAGTTCTCATTGCCAGCAGCGACAACACAGACTATTCCGGCGTTGAAAAGCGCCGTAGTCGCATTATTGAGAGCATCAGATTTGGACCCGCCCAAAGACATGTTCATAACAGCCTTTCCGATGATATTCTTCTGCTGCGCATCTTCATGAACAAAGTTCAGGCCAGCGAGAAGGTCTGAGTTGGAGCCGGAGCCGTTGTCATCAAGGACCTTGACAGCAACGAGGCTGATTTTCTTAGCTACGCCGAATGTAGCCCCCCCAATGGTTCCGGCGACGTGGGTGCCGTGGCCATTTCCATCAGTTTCCTATAAATGAGTTAGATGAAGCCTCTCACAAGCTAGAAGCTGTTACATACCAAGCCCTTTTTGAAGGTGAAGCCAAATCTGGCACGGCCCTCAAACTCAGTGTGGGTGGTTCGGATACCAGTATCAACAACATAAGCAGTGATACCCTCGCCAGCGGATTCGTCAAAAATATAGTTCTTGCCGTCGAAGCCTTTGTTGGAGAGGCGGACGAGTCCCGCAGGTGCGTTGGTCTGGGCGACCATGGCCTTGTGGGAGACGACAGTGTCGGCCTCAACGAAGGCAACCTCGTCAGCACTGTTGATGCTCACAATCGTATCATCATCAGCATCGACGGCCATGGCGCGCCATGTGTGAATCTTGAACGACTTGACCTCGGTGGACAGGGTCCTGCCACCAAGGCCTCGCTTGTTAAGATTACGCTTCTTGATAGCAGCGGTGAACATGGCCTGCTTGGCGTCAATGGCATCATCGTCAAAGTCGTTATTGTTGTAGACGACAATGTAGCGGTTTGGAATGATGCCCTCAGCGTTCGGGTTGCTAATGGGAACGCCACGGAAAGTTGGTATGTGTGAGGAGCTGTTGGCCGGGGCGGGCAAGGCGGCGGCCAGAGGGGCCACCAACACGAGGAGGTGTGTGATGAGAGGTGTGAAGAGCATGATGATGGTTATGATTTCAGATTCTCCAAAACATTCAGCTGTCCAAGAAGTCGGTTATATGAAGAAGAGGAAGAAGAAGAAGAAGAAAAAACAAGTGCCGTTTGGAGGCGAATGTTCTAAAAATGTCCAAAAGGGTAAAATCAGGACCGGCCGTTGATTCACCAAAATTGCTTATGCTGTATAATGAGAGGTAGAGGAGGTTTGTTCGCGATCAACGCTCCTGGGTAATTCGAATAAAGGCTGTAACAAGAAACCTGACAAGAAAAAGGAATGACGGTGAATGGGTATGCGCAGTCCAGATGTGGAGGACCAGACCGACCAGGAGGTTCTTTTTATTTTCCTTCAAGGGTGAGTGAGTGTAGCGAGAGAGGGAGAGTGAGAGAGTGAGTGAGTGTGATGCAATTGTGAGGAAGAGAGAGGGACTGGATAGATTAATGTTCCAAGAATAAAAAGAGATGACGGGGAACAAGAGGAAAAAGGAAATAACGAGAGCGGAACCGGCCCTCCCAAGAATAGAAATGAACGGGTACAAGGTATAAAGCCAGCGGAGGTGTACCCAACACTAACAGCCCGAGAAGCGAACCAAGCGCATGGGATTGTGTATGTACTTGTATGTAGAGCCTCGGGAAGAGATGAGCAACAAGGCGAAAAAGGGAAAAGCGAGTAGGAAAAGAAAAAGAAATTAAACAAAAGTATATTGAATGAATGGGGACCCAACGTATTCGACCAAAGAGACAAGGCCTGGAAGGGGATTTATGAGACCTTTGGGGCCTATTGTCGCCGGAACACTGCACGGTGCTGCGCTAGTGCAGGTACAATGTGGGATTGGAACCAAGGGCCGGTGGTGCCTGGATACTATTAGGTCTCAGATAGTTGCAGGGATGTGTCTGTGTGGGTGAGTGGGTGGATGGGTGTGGATGGGTGGAGGAGGGGGGGCGGCGGTTTGAGAAGCCATCTTTGAGGCTTCGTATGAGACGCGGCAGAGAGGGGGGAGGGAAGACGTCACTGGACAGTGTGTGTGTCCATCTCCCTTGGTTAACTTGACTTGGCTCAAACAGCCAAGACTCGGTCCTGTTTGATATAGGCAGGAGGTCCGATGTTGATGGGTTTCGTGAATGGATGTTCTCATCTTACAGATTGTGTACACAGGCTCAATCTCTATCGTAGCACAGCATGATTCCTGATTGGACAGGCAATGATGAAATCTGAGCTGGTTGAGTAACGGGACAAATGGCATGCAGAGCATATTGAACGAGTCAAGATACTTTCATCCATCCCCTTTACTGCCCACACTCTGAAGAGTTTTCAAACACGGGCTTCCTTGTTTCCATAGATGACTCGTTTGCACACATATAGTGCCGGTACATGGCGATCATCTGGTGCCTGAAAATCACAATCACAGAGAGCTGCATCAGCGTTTCCAGGAACAAAAACACCGAGAGAGAGGGAGGGGGAAAAAAAAGCATCAAGCCACGCAAAAACCAACAAACTTTGATTTTAACTGGTGAATAAAGCTGCTAGTTTCCCGTCCCATCCGCCGCCGCCTTTGTTGATCACTCTGGGTGGGATGGGGGGCAGAGCGCGCCAGCGGAAGCCATCCCAAACTTTCCCACAAGCCTCACAACTGAATCATGAAGAAAGGGAGTCGTCAATTGTCTGACACCGTGTTTCTCTATTCAATTTCAAACCGGTTCTGCCGTGCTCAATGTTGCACTTCTTCAGCAGGAGGGAGAAACAAGGCGTTGGCAGAATGGGATTCTTGTCACAAAGGACACAAGCTTGGAAACTCTAGCCGTTGGAGAATAAAGATTGGAACCATTCCCTTAGGCTCCGTTGTCTCCATCATGGGAGGGGTGCCCCCCCTCTAATGCCGTCCCGACATCGGTTTTTGGAGGGCTTAACCAGCTGGAGCGCTGTAACTTCAAGGGGATCCATGCATTTACAGCGGGATTTGCAGGATTTTCAGTGGTGGCTTTCACCTGGACAGTGAGGGGCAAAGGATGAGCAGCGGGTGGCGCTCAGAGCGTCAGGGGGTGGTTGATCCACAGGCATCCGATTGGAGACGCCTCGGCGCTTGTTTTCATGCTTCATTGGGTGAGAATTGTTCATTCGCCTCAACCAAACAGCAACTTGAAACGCACACTTGCTTTTACCGAGTTTATCATATTTTTTCTTGTATGTGTTTGCGATGCGGTGACGCGTGGACTGACTCGTCTTTTTTTCCTTTTTCTTTTTCTTCTTCTTCTTTGTTTTAGTGACATGGGACAGTCTTTGTTTACCTAGGTACTGTTTGTCCCCCTCCCTTCGACTTTGCCATCGCCCCGTGGATCAACATCGCGTGACGCCGTGAGAATGTGAAGGGATGACAAAAACTGCACTCTTCCTCACCGAGCGGCTCTTCCGTTTCGTCCAGTGAGAATTGAGAAACCCCTTCTTACAAAGGCCTCTTGTTATACGGCATTCAACTGCGGCCGACTCTTTATCATCCTCCTTATTCCCTAAGTAATATGCCCTGTAACGATCCTAGTGTCTGATGTTTAGTAACAGGCTCCATCTTCCTCACCCTGGAGTTAATAGCGGATGGATGCCGTTTGTCAATTCCCGGAGGAATAGATCAGCACACGGTCCGAGCAATAACCTTGTTTGCAACTATGATGAGATCTGGCCGAGGTAATTTATTCGCCGATTGACTGATTCGGCCCTCATTCCTTGGATTCCGCCTTGCAGGGTCCACCAAACACCTAGCCCAGGATATCTGGCTGCCTCTGAAGCAGACCAACGATCCTGCAATATTATCTCTCACACAGCGCGGGTACGATGGCCTCCATCACCGTCCTGGTACTTGGCAAACCGAGGGCAGGCCAGCCTCGTTCTCCTGCAAAGTGATACATGTCTGTCCAAGCATTATTGATATTCGTAACACGAAATGTCACTGGCGATCATGAAGCTATAGGATGGATGGATTTAATAAGAACCGCGGCATTTATATAAATAATGAACAACAATGGTGATTGAATGGCGCCTGAGAGACCAAGAGAATCAAGAGCGGCATTTAGAAATAGCAGAAATCAACCCTCATTTGAGTCGCTGGCAATATGTAGTGTGAACTTCTTTGCACACCTGTTGGAAACAAGTCATCTGCCACCTACTTTTTCCCTGAAGTCTAGGTCAGGTAAACCATTCTCAATATGGAAATTGCAATCAAATGTAATGAGGCTATCACTCAAAATACCAGAGTAAGATGAGTACATGCATCATTACGATGAGAGCTATGCCTTCAAGGTGAACTCTAACTATGAAAGCACTCGCTCAAATTTTTTTGACAAAGCTATTAGAAACAATAATCTCTATGATATATCTCTGCTCATTGTGTTTACAAACATCTATTCAGGCATCGGTATGTCACCAAATGAATGCCCAGTCGTATAATCTATTGCAGGTAGACATGGCCGCAACCACGTAGGGAGCCTGATACTTTCCATATGTTTCTCCCGACCATCTGCGATGGAGGTACCTTTCTCTCCTGTAACTTTGGTGTGTTTCTTAGGGTAAAAACCCAGATATACAGGGAGATGCCTTTAAACTTGGAGTTGCCAAGTACCTGCAACAACTTGAACCAGTTGTCTGCCCGTAAGGTGAAGAGCGGTATGAGTGAGGCTTCGGATCCAATTGACCTACCGGAAGCGACGCATGCCTTCTAGTGAATTTTAGCAAGTAGCCAATTCGACTTTTTGAACAGTAGTAGAGCATTTGTCCACGTGGTGTAAAGTATTCTGGCTCTGATATAGGATCTTCAAACGCAGATCTCTAGCAGGGAGCTTCCAGAATGGCTTCAACTATTTAGCTACAACGAACAAAAACTGTTAAACTTCAAGATATTGATTAAGCATGAGCAAAACTATGTCCCATAAAAATCAAATGGCTGGGATCTCTATAAACGACATAAAATTACAGATATGATGAAATCTTGGTGGAAAATGTATGGTGAGAGCAACAGATGGTAAAAACACATCGCTAATCTGGTAGCTATATTTTGTATGTGGTGATTGGCGGTGTTCCTTTCTTCTTCTTTAACGTTCAGTTGCCGAATCTATCCCTGATACTCTTATGCTTGACTCCCTAATCTATTATCCTCTACCAAAACATTTCCAAATTGACAAGTAATATGTGGATACTGATATAACTCTTCATTTTCTCAATACAAAAGGCCGAGTGATGATAAGAACCCGTGAGAAACCTTGAGCATCCCCCAATTCCTAAGGAGAGATTACCAGAAGTTCTTCTTTTAGTATAATGACAGCGCCGGGGACATTGTATAACCCTCAATATGTCCAAAGTCTGGATGTCTTGATGCAGAGAGTAACCATGTAGGTGGTCGATATGGTGATATTGATATATGTGGTCATGCCAACTACTCGCAGAAAACATTGAGGTCTCTACATCAGGTAATCTAGGGCCTGAGGATCATACTGTTCAATATAATGAACTTGGATGATTCGATCATATCAGAGGATAGTTGGCTATTATCTAAGGCTAATCAAGAGTTTGAGTCCACGTGACGGATATTCAGCGGGGATAGATGCTGTGACTTTGAAAGGGTTCTCTACGATAGCAAGATACTGCTGGGGATTGAAAGCAAAGAATCCAACGCTTGGGAAACATCGCTGCAATCCGCACTTGTAGAGATTGGGCGTATCAGGATAAAATAGAACAATAGGGGTGGATTTATTTACTGAGAGCGCTGTTGAAGCTGTCAGAGTTTACTTTCGAATCCAATACTCACCCCATTTCCCTATACAAATGTTTGATGTGTTCTAGCACGGGAGCGGTTGAGAAATACGCTCCGCCTGAGTCGGGATATCTTGTAGCCCTGTCCGGCACCAGATGCCATGAGTGAGCCTAGTAAATTGTTCACCCATTCAGGTCGCTTAACAACGCCATCATATTCAGGTGCTGCTTTACCAATCCGGCAGCAAAATGGAAGAACGACTTGACAATGGCGTCCTAATGCAACCCCATATGTTTTATATTAGTATGTAGAAGCCAGAGCCTTTGCTGATATCTTCCCCTTGCGGAAGTTTCATGAACGACTTGCTTGGCTTCAACTGCTCGTTGCGTTATGTCTGTTCGATATCATTCTCAAACTAAACCAATTGACCTCTATTTTTTATCATTCCCACACATTACTATCATATTTTTTTTTGGAGATTCTGCAATATCCAACAATGTCTAGGCCATTTAGCGATCCCCCTTTTCTCAGCGGTTCTATCACGTCCCGTCTATGGTCATTATCTACTACGAGTAAACGATACAGGTATTGTTCACCCCTATGGTATAGGTAATGAATGAGTCAAGTAGATATTCTCCGTTTCTTCCCCAGCTCAATTTCAATTCTCGTCTGACCGGATCCTCTTATCTTTGTCATCAAAGATTGTCACGATATGCCTCAAGATGGCTTAGTATCATGTGACTAACTAACGCATATGTGATCAAGTTGTTATATAGAGGGTACAACAGTATGAGAATGATTTAGGACAAATTTTACATAAGCGATAGAATCCTTTGTGCCGACTGTGAGTAATGTATTCTCGGGTCTGCCAATTGGTCATGCTGGCTTTCAGATAGTCACTGGAGGTTCTCGATGACGAGAGCGGAAGCACCACCACCACCATTGCAGATACCAGCAACACCAATCTTGGCATTCTTATCCTTGAGGACAGTTGTCAAGGTGGTGACGATACGAGCACCGGAGCAGCCCAGAGGGTGGCCAATGGCGACGGAGCCACCATAGATGTTGACGTTCTCGGGAGTGAGACCAAGGATCTGCATGTTGGCGAGAGCAACGACGGAGAAAGCCTCGTTGATCTCGTAGAAGTCGACATCCTTCTCGGTAAGACCAGCGTGCTTGATGGCCTTGGGGATAGCGAGGGCGGGAGCGATAGTGAAACGCTCGGGCTCACGCTCAGCATCACCCCAGCCGAGGATCTTGGCGATGGGCTTGATGCCAAGCTCCTTTACCTTGGCCTCGGACATGAGAACAACGGCGGCGGCACCGTCATTGATGGGGGCGGCGTTGGGAGCAGTGATGGTGCCGTCGGACTTGAAGGCGGGGCGCATGGCCTTGAGCTTGGCCTCGTTGAGGTTCTTGACCTCGTCGTCCTGCTCAATCTTGAGGTTGGGCTTGCCCCGGCCACCACTGACCTCAACGGGGACAATCTCCTTGAAGAGACCAGCGGCAGCGGCAGCCTGAGCCCTCTTGTAGGTGTTGATAGCATACTCGTCCTGAGCCTCCCTAGAGAGGTCGTGCTCGTTGGCACAGAGCTCACCCTGCAGTCCCATGTGCTCCTTCTTGAAAGCGTCGGTCAAGCCATCCTTGAGAACGCCGTCGACGAGGGTCTGGTCGCCATACTTGGCACCGGTTCGGAGGTTGGGGAGGTAGTGAGGGGTATTGGACATGGACTCGGTGCCGCCAGCGACAACGATGTGGTTGGTGCCGAGGATGATGTTTTGGGCACCGAGGACGATGGCCTTTAGGCCGGAGGCGCAGACCTTGTTGACGGTGGTTGTGACGACGCTGTTGGAGAGGCCGGCACCAATGGCACACTGGCGGGCGGGAGCCTGGCCGAGACTGAGGGGTGAGTTAGCACTGCGTGAATTCGTGCATTCGGAGGGGGTAGAGGGAGGGGAGGAATTCGACTTACCCAGCAGAGAGGACATTGCCAAAGTAGACCTCCTCAACATCCTCGGGCTTGATACCAGCTCGCTCAACGGCACCTGTATGTTGTTAGATGGCTTTAACGGTCTGAATTGTAAAATGGAAATTGTACCCTTGATAGCAATGGCGCCGAGCTCGGTAGCACTCAAGCTGGACAGAGATCTATACTGCAACATTAGAATCCAACCACATGTCCACTCCCACCCCACCACGAGACAGGTTCGGTGAATTAAATCTTGACAGTAACAACTCACCCGAGGAACGATCCAACGGGAGTTCTGGCAACAGAAACAATGTAGACGGGAGGAAGGTTGGCCATTTTGGATATGATTATTAGAGGTAGAAGTAGAGAAAAGAGAATGGAAGCTTGGGTGAAAAGGGGGCGGTATATGAATCGGAGAGATAAGATGGATAGAGTAGTAGAATGGGGAAAAAAGCTTAGGACGAGGATGAGCTTTTGGCAGTTTGTCTTTGGCGCCTTAGAGCGTTGGGAGAAATGAGCGAAAGCGCCCCATAATTGTTACTGGAGGGGCTCATTAGTTGGTGTTGGGTGCTAACAGCGCTACATGTTGCGTGTATGCCTGAATGAACACATAGGTAGGTAGTCTACCTAAGACAATACAAGCCAAGAGCCTCGCATCCTGCGAATATTTCCTAAATCGGTATATTTTAATGATCCCTCCATCCTTTAGGAACGTTTTGCCTTTTAAACTTTGCTTGTATCTCCCAAGTAGGTTAGATCTGGTGCTGGATGATCAATTGCCATGTTTTTAGAAATAGGACAGTATGGGAGGGTGAAAGGAAGAGGGACCCTTATCACATATACACTTACGAGAGAGAAAAACACGGTAACAGGGGAAATACACAAACACGAGAGAGACAGGCAGATACAAGGGCAAAGACAGTCACAAGAGAATAAACAAAACAGTAGATAGAAATTCGTTTACCATCATCCCAGTCATTGTTTTCTACAGTCTCTGCTTTCCGTATTTATTTGGAGTTTACCCTACCAAAGACAGGCAAGAGAGGCGTCTACGTCCATGCAGAGACCCACGATTACAAAAAAAAAAAAAATTGTAGAATCAACTTCCCAAGTGTCCATGTTGGCTGAAGTAAAAGAATGAGGGGCTCGGGGAGGCTGCCCGGATGACTTCGGCAGCTCCGGGGCCCACATCGGGCGGCAACAAACTTCCGTCCGGCCCGTTTCCATGGCAGATCGGGACTGTTGGCAGGTACATTCATTATTCACTCACTCGCCATGTATTCTTATGAAGAAGCTTGGTCGATCATTTTGTGTGAAGAGGTAGGTAATCTTGCTTCCCGCATGCTATTTCTGGCTCTGGTATAGGGTTGCGACCTCGATCCCTTGTAAGTCCCTGGGGTCGAGCTTCCCCTCTATCACCTCACTTCATAACTCAATAATTTGATGTCTCGAGCCAGTGGTATCAAAGTATGTAAGAAGAACCTTGGGTCCATAGACTCTGTTGCTACGGGCCAACGACGTGGAGTCGTCACCCATTGGCGCTCCAATGACAACATTTTGAATCCTGAAGAGAGCCAACACACTTTAATTCATCCGCAAGATGATGACCGTGGGAAAATGATGCCTATCGGACAGGCCGAGGGATTTTAAGGAATATATCTGACAGCTTGTTCTTTTCCATTATTAATTTTAGAGGGATTAATACCGCTTGTAGGTAGTTGTAAGCGCTGTTGCCGTAGCTGCTGTACTACCTGCCTTGTTGAGATGGTATGAGAAAATGCATTCTCAGCGATGATAAAACGATGCCAGATGTAGGAATTTTATCCGATGAATGGATTGCTCCGAGGAACATCATGTAAGAATGCCTGACATGGCGGAGATGTGTTTACATGCCAGTTGTTGACAGTGACACGCAGACGACGTGGTTCAAGTTCCATGATCCATGGACAGCCACCTGTGTTTGGGAGTGGGGCTACCTACGTACAAGTAGTAGTAGGCAAGTTGGCAAGGGAAGCGCTAAAATGACTTGTAACAACCTGTGTGCTCCGTCCTCTGCCCTTGATGGCCATTCAGGGCAGTGCAACCGGCAGGGCTGTAACAAGTTTCATGGACATACATCGATCGCTACCTGTACCTGTTCTGTAGTATCTACAAGTACCTACTGGAGGCAATAATGAAAGATTGGCGGTCTGCGAAATCAACCTCATCCATCTTGCATCTCGCGTAGAAATTGCATATTTTACTGACTTAGTATTATTACTTCTTTTACACGACCTAGTATGTACTTGTAATTATCCCATCCCTTTGGCTGGCTGTCAACAAGACGTGGTGGATCTTGTCTGTCATGCAACAAGACAATGGGACTGGAGCCGTTGAGGATAAAAAACGTGGAGATTACCGATGGTGGGCGGCTAGGAGGTCACTAGTCGGATGTAAATACATGTATCCGTACATGCACTACATGTACTAATGTACCATCAGGTGGGGTAATTTCGCTGTGCAAATGAGAGGTCTTTAGAGGGCTGAGCTCCGTAGGCCAATAGGCTCCAGTGGATGGTCTGCCGCCAACGAGGCACTGCACCTACATACATATACCGTATTAGTACGCTGGAATGGTACCATCAGCCCCAGTTTCCGTCTGCAAGCAATTACGACGTCGTAGTACATGCTCCGTAGAATGACTTGTCGTCTGACTTTGATTTTTTATTAACTTTTTTTTTCCCTTTCCCTTTGGTTGCTCATCATCATCATTCGCCTCAAATCTTCTTTTCTTCTGCCTGTCTCTCATCTCTCCTCTCCGCTTCCCTTTCCCCCCTTCAAGCCATCATCGGAACTTTCCTCCCTGCTCCCTTCTCCTCTTCTCATCTCCCCATCCGCTCGACTCGACCCGACTCCTCAATCTCGCTACATTTCAAAACCCTCCCCATAAAATCAATCTCCTCCCAGTACGGAGAGTACTTATTATCGTCGTCATCATCACTACTACGTCTTCTCGTCCGTGCTGGTGCCGTCATTTACCTGCCTTGGCGCCGCAGACTTTGTCTTGGTCTCGTCCTTGATGCACTGCCCCATTCATTGGCATCCCTTCTAATCTCCCATACATTTCTTATCAGCCCGCACGCGACCACAGGACCCTGAAAAACGTCGCGTAGAGTGCCAGCCGCTCTGGTGCACTAGCACTCGGCCTTCGAGTAAACCACCGTTTGCCTCGTACTGTACTCGCTTTTTGCCGACCTCTTACCTGTGCCCGGGTCGCACTAGGCCTCCTCTTCAACCTTGCATTCCTAATTGTCTCCCCTCTTCCTTACGACTCGATTTCAGAACCTGTTCTGCCGTCAAACTTTCCCGATCGACCCAGGCCGTCTTCTATGTGAATATTGTATCCGACTTTTGGCTCCAGCGCAGTACGAGCCTATAACCGCTGCAAGCCAGGCCCCGAGGCTGGTCTACTCGATTTCTGCGACTTTCCCCATTGCGGGTATTATCCTCGATTGCAACCATCATAATACTGATATGCTCGGAGTTGATCTCGCCGACGTTTCTACAAATACATGTTGAGCACTATGGGCGAACCTATGAGTATCCTACACGATGCCGAGGAGGCACACACAACACGCAGTCTTTCGGATGCCGAGCTCGTAGATTGCCAGCAAGACCACGAAATGAGCGTCGACGACAGTGACGACAGCGACTTCACCCCTCTTATGACGTCCTCTATGGTTGCCTCTCTTAACACGACATCGAATCCTGTATCCCCTGGTCCTTCGAGCCCATCGTTTCGGCTGGCCAAGAGCACCTCCTTCGTTCCTCCCGCGCGGCCGAGTAGCACACCATTTCCGCATCCCGAGACTCGAAGCTCTCAAGTTTGTTGCCTGGACGACTCTGAAAACGATTCGGATGTGAATGATTGCGACCGGGCTTCAGCAAACTCCCCCGATAACACAATGATTCAAAACGTGCCGGCAACCCATTTCGAACACCTCCCGACCGAGGTTCATGAAGCCATCCTGGACCACATCTTTGGATACTGTGTGTCTGTCACATCGAGAAGTGCTATGAGGATTTCCAGCCTCACCAAGGGCTGGGGCACAGCGTTTCGACATTCGCGCAGAAAAGAACTTACAGCCCTAGCTCTTGTCAATCACACTTGGAGAATCCTTGTCCAGCAGAGACTTTTCCGCCACATCAAGCTGAAGGCAACCGTTGATTCAATCGAGAATGCTATTATGTTCCTGGCCGAAAACGAACACCTCTCTTCGTATGTGAAGCACATCGAGATTTGGTTCCCGGTCTTCCAGCCCACATACGGACCCCTGGCAATGTCCAACACTCTGACACTGCCTACGGTGACAACAGACGGTTTGACTAATGCCACATATACGCTGCCCGCAAACAACTGTACCCTTGAAGAGGTATTTCGATTTGTGGCCTTGGTGCTTCCTCGTACCAAAGTTTTAACCCTTGAAGGTGGGGAACGGCGAAAGGCACCAAAGGTTGTGCATTTCAACAAGACGAACCCTGACATCATGGCGGAAGATATGACCCATCTCCGTACACTTGAGTCAGTGCGTACCCTGGTGACCAAGGGTCAGTGGAATCTGATGAGGGAAAGGTCAGATTTCTCAACTATAATGAGTGCGCTGCCAAATCTGGAGGAGTGGCAAGGATCCTATAGCAAGCCCAAGTCTAAGAGCTATATTACCGCCACAGACTTTCTGCCTACCCTGCCTATCCATGTCACTAATCTTTCTCTGTGTATGGAAAATGACTATCGAAGAGAGGGGGTGATGCCGGCGTTCTACTATAAAGTAACGCAAAAAGCTCATATCTGCGCCAGCTTGGCTCAAGTCTTGCCGGCACTTGAGCATTTTGCATATACCGGACGCATTTGCCATCATTTATTTGATGCGGCTATGCGCTTGGCTGACCCTCTTACTTCAAGACTGAAATCAGTTGATATAACCGTGAAGAACTGCTGTCGCCAGGCCTACAGTTTTCATGAGTCCGGTTCAGGAATCCAGGACATGGCCTTTATCGAAGCATTTGAGAAGTTGGTGGTATCAGCTGTTCGTTCCATGGAGAAATTCAAGAGCCTTGAATATTTGAGAATTCGCTTTATCGATCTGGGTATGTATCTTACCAACACCATTTTTCTTGCCTTGCTAACCTGTTTCATTAGATTCGGTTCTACCACCATTGAACCCTTACTTTTTGATGCAAAATGGATTGTGTTCTGGCGTTTGGAGTGAATTTCTTGTTACAGAAATTGACAGAGTACGACCAGGAACAAAATACATGGAGCTGAGCGAAACTTTCGGGAATATCGTCTACAGTAAGGATGGACGAATGATTATTGCACCGGAGTATCAACGGGCACGGCTCACATCTTTGAAACTGTCCAACTACCGTTCTTTGGCGACGAGGATGACGATTCAATAACCATATTAAACGATGTCTTTTTATTTACGGGAAGAAAAAATATACATCATCGTTAGCCACTTGCCTCAAAGTGGCAAAATCTGATGGGAGAAAACGGGAGTTGAACGGGACTATGGGTGATTCAGGCGTTTACAACTTGGCAATAGGTTGCACATTAGGACATGGATTTGGCCGGTTTTCTTTTTTCATACCAATGGGATAAGAAGATCCTGGGATTATTTGGAGTTTTCAGGATGCATGACTATCATGTTCTAGCAATAGCTAGGCTGAGGCATGCTTATGATCTTTCGGACATTAATGGGCTGAGGGACAAGGGTTTGCGATGAGCATTACGGCCTGGGTAAGATCTGGTTGATACCCATAATGATTTTTTGTATTTAGGCTACATTCCACACACAATCAAATGGTTGCTGATAACTGAGGACGGTGATGAAGTGTTTGTCTCTTTTCGACGGATTTTGCATGAGTTAACCATCAAGCGCTCATATGAATGCTATTCTACATGTGCCTTTTGCGACACTTGAGCCCCAACCACGGCACCGTCGGCAATAATTAAGCCCAGTATCCAACAATTGATCAAGAAGAAGCCTAAAGTGGCAAGCCACATTCCAGGGAAAAAAGTGCTGATGCCAAGAAACTCGAGCTCATAGCCTTGCTGCAGCCAAGCCGCTTGTCCCAGGACCCAAAGAAGTAATGCTGAGAGGCCAAGCCTGGGCCGGCTGAGAAGGGAAGAATAAGGTAGATATAGTGGGAAGAAGATCATGTACCATAGGAAGTACTGTATATATAAATGGTGAGCCAAGATGGGATGCTATAATGGGGGGGGGTTGCCTTACCTGGGATGTGCAGACTTTGTTGAATGTGACAAAGGCGAATGTCTGGGCTAGCATTGAGGTAGCAAGGTCCTTTTTGGCGAGGACAAAGGGGATGAGGAAGCAAGAGAGGACGAGTTGGGGGAGAAATGCGTGAAGAGAAGTAGATGAGGGGATGGCGGATGAGAGGTAGAGGAGGATATTATAGGCAGAGAAGTTGTGGCGGTGGTCGATACGAGTGACGTGATGAAAGTAAGAGTGAGTGAGAAATGGGGTACCATAACTGATATTAATTAGCTTTGCATTTCAGGAGTATGGAAAGGGGATAGGCTTACATCTGGTACATGAGGACGTTGAGTCCCATGAATGTCGCAAGACTGATGAGTGCGAGTTGGATTCTCTTCAAAGAGAAGAAGTTGATAAAAGCACCAAAGAATGAGGAAGGGGCTTTCCCTTTGGCCTGGGATTTACCCAAATGCTCATCATCCATCCACCATACAATTGCAGGTGCATAAATGAAGGGGTAGATCTTGAAGTGAACACTCAGTCCCAGTACAACCGCAGCTACTGTGATCCTCCTCCTCTCAACAGCCCACAGCAGTGCCATGGTCAAAACTCCAAGCAATCCCTCGGAGCTCCCACGAGTACTGATAGTCGCGACCATGGGATTCCAGAGCCAAATGGCGGCAAACGCTCCGGCGCGTTCCGGAGTCATGCCCCGTCGCCGCAAGACTCGGACGATCAGCCATCCGGCCAGTAGATCGGCGAGCGCAAAGACTACCTTTCCAAAGGAGAAGAATGAGGCTGTTGGAAGGAGCATCCATGCTAAGAGTGGCGTGTAGCGATATGTCTCGCGGGCGTAGGGGCTGTCACCTTGGGAGACGGAGCGAGAGGCATCGGTGAAGACGAGGTAGTCGATGTCTGTGTATTTGACGGCGGAATTGGCATCTTGCCATAGGCCATAGACAAGCAGAATGACTCTAAGAAGAGCGGCGAGAGTGAAGAGCGGAGTTGGCCGTAGAAGTGATGAGACAATGGATGAGGCCATGATGGGTGGTTGATGATGTGGGAGTGCTTTTATGAACAGAGTACCGTAAAGTGATGAGTATGCGCTCTGAAGATCATCCCTCCAAGGCAAATAAAGATTTAATTAATTAATTGTAAATGAAATAAACTCGAAATCGATGTCGCTCTTCATAGTAATCTGGAATATTATTGTGCCTTTGCCCATATCGAAACGTTCAGCATTTGACACCCAAACTGAATGAAATAAATTGGTGTTGTTGTCCACTTTCACCTAAGAAATTTAGTGGAGCACCTGGACAATCCCACCCACTTAAACATCACGGTGACGTCCCGCTTATCGATAATGCCCTTTTAACGTCCCTCCATCAGCAAACCGACCAAGGCTCATTGTTTGACAAAGACTTCGAGAAGCAACTGGCAGCCAAAGAAAAAATGTCGGGAGGAATCAAGAGAGACCGGGACGGCAATGCGCGTGCTAAGACCACAGCTGATGCGCCAAGGGGCAGATTCCACGACATGTTCTCGGGGTTTCGGGATGAGCTCGACGAGCATCATGATCGTAGAGAGCGTATCATTAAGGTATCAAGGGATGTGACTGCTCAGAGCAAGAAGATGTAAGGCATTTACTAATCTTAAAACACCATAATGCTCAGCCTTTGCTAACTTGATTCCTCAGAATATTTTCTCTTCAAAGGTAAATTCCATCGTTATGTGAAGCAGGTTGGAAGACAAAAAAACTCACGATGCCCTCCTACAGGGTCAAAACACTTAACCAACCCTTTTCCAAGAATACACAGCAAGAAATCGATACACGACTTGCGGAAATCCTGAAGCTCCTTACTTCTATAGCCCCGGATCTGAAATCGCCCAACCGCTACCGCTATAGCAACCAATTACGGTGCTTGGAGGAGTTGATTGAAGCGTTGTCCTTTGCTCATTACCTGCGTCACCAGACTCTGATTACGCCAGAAGAGGTGCAGGCTTCTATGCCCGAGGGCATTGAGATGACGCAACTGGACTATCTCTATGGCATTTTCGATCTGTTTGGCGAGATGATGCGGTTCGCGACGGTTACTACGGCACAGTCAGGAGAGCTCTTGGGTGATAACGGAAGGAACATTCTCAGCGACATGCAGGAGCTTGGCTGCTCCTTTGAGCTGCTTCATGAGATCCCATCAAAGGATTTTCGCGGCAAGATGGCGGTTATGAGGCAGAGCGTGAACAAGGTCGAGAAGCTGGGGTATGGCCTTGTGGTGAGAGGAAGTGAGCGTCCAAAGGGGTGGGTCCCGGACATGAAGGACGATGATGGGCCTCGACCTGTGTCCCCTGTGTAGGGTCATCTTGGAAGCTTTTGCGAAGGTTTGTATCTAAACTATCAAGAGTGGGCTGGATGAAGGTCTGTTTGCTGTTGTTGTTTTGATGACTCATGTTTATACTGGGAAGGATCATGGTCTTGTATTGAGTGAGGAGGATGGCGAATGTTGGGATTTTTAAAAAGAAAATGGGCTCACCTTCAAATTATAAGCCATTATTACTACACTCAGATGTGGCATCCTCTAATGCTGGCCGGCTTTCCTATCTTGCAACACAACCTTTGGTATGCTTCTCCCCGAGAACAGATGGCATGTCTCTCTCATTCATCGTTCATCTGCACCAGGAGAAAGAGGGAGGGAGCAGGCTTATCGAAAGTTCAATGTTTGGGTTTCCTTTGCGCAGAATAAACTTCCATGCACGAAAACTCGACCCACGATAAACAATGCATATCAATTCCCATTGGCGTGATCCACTGCGAACCTTTCTTCCACAGACCAAGAAGCTTTTTTCGTTTGTTTTTTTAAATTCGTTTACTTGCAGTTTCTCTTTTCTAGTAGGCCAACCAAAAAAAAAAAAAAAAAAAAGTCACAGCACTGCCTGCCTGCTGTCCACTTCACTTTCGCGAGCATGCTCTATATATTATGTGTTGCCCGCCTGACTTTCTTTTCCCCTCTCTTCCTCCATCCTCTTTCTTCTTCTTCTTCTTCTTCTTCTTCTTCTTCTTCTTCTTCTTCTTCTTCTTCTTCTTCTTCTTCTTCTTCTTCTTCTTCTTCTTCTTCTTCAACCTTCTTCTTCAATCTTCTCCTTTCTGCCATCTTGGAGGTCGCAACCAGCTCTTTCGGCCAACAAAATCTTCATCTTTCGAATAAGGAGATGGGAGGTAGTTGAATATCGGATCCGGTTTCCTTTGATAACGGGTTCCTCATTTCTCTCGCTGCCGCTCCTTCTCTTTGTTACTACCGTTTCCCCCGTTACCACTTCTATCTCTACCGGTCAGTAACTCAACTAGCTCTGGCTGCCTGATATTATCCGCACCTTCACAGTGACTCAAGCTTTTCGGGAGAATTCATCCGTTTGTTGCTAGTCTACCCCAAGCACAAGTATTACCAATACATCCTCATCTTGCAAACAAAGGGCCGACGATGGCCGATTCTACGGGTTCAGAAGCCAATAAAATGGCGAGCCTTACAGGCACACAGTCATCGGTTGGCACAGCTACCAATGGTGTCGCCGCAAACCCAAGAGCCCCCAGGCGTTCCAACAACACTGCGAATGGTTCGAACCGGGCCAAGGCACAAGAGCAGCTCCAAGAAGCATTCCATAGAAGAACTACGTTCTACGTCAATGGCGAATGGTTGTCAAACGATGAACCCAATAAACCTGCATACATGATGGGTCAGATGTACGTCGAGAATCTGGAGCCTATACGCAAAAATCAGGAGTTACCCATCATCCTTATCCACGACGACTTTCATACTGGTCAGGTCAGTAGATTCTGCCGAGCTCTTTCTATTCATTACCTCTAATGTCTCTCACAGTCTTTTCTTACGAAGCCGGATGGAAAACCTGGCTGGGCCTCATTCTTCCTCAGCCAGGGGTACAATGTCTATATCCCAGACCTCCCATATGTCGGCCGCTCAAGCTTCGTTACGCCACCCCTTTTGCACTCCCTTGACTTGTCCAACCAGGCTCATTCCATGAGCGCACAAGTCATCGAACGGGAGCTCACTAGTCCAGCAACGTTCAATCCACGTGGATGGGTGAGAGCTTCATTACACAACAAATTCCCTGGAGTAAGTCGCATCACCTCGAGCGTTACTTCTGATCCTGATACTGACAGTAATTTAGACTGGAAAGCGCAACGACACCATATTCGACAACTACGTTGCTGGGCTGGCACCGGTGATCCCCAGGAAGGCGGAGCGTGAAACCTTTGCTCAAAACGGACTGAAAGCACTCCTTGAACGTATAGGGAAGGCAACTTTGATCGGCGTCGGGTCAGGAGCCGTTGCAGCTTGGCTTGCTGCTGATATTCAGCCAGAGTTGGTCGCCAGGGTCGTTGCAGTTGAACCGTCCGGCCCACCGTTTGGAGTGGCCTACGAAGATCGACCTGGTCATCGAATGTATACGACCTTTGTAAAACCCGTCAATAGCCTGCGACAGTACGGGCTCTCGGACATCCCCTTGACCTATGATCCCCCAGCAAACGAGGAGGATCTCTTCGGCGAAAACCAGCCTTTGGATACAGAGCTGCGTTTCCGCAGAGACGGTAAAGGCAGTCTGGTTCGACAAGTAGGCCACGGGAATATGGATGGGGATCTCGATTCGTCAACAAGCGAGAAGACGGCTACTGAGCAGGCGACAAAAGCCCGGGAGCTCATGCAGCTAAAGAAAATGAACCATCTATTGATTACTTCCGAAGCCAGTTCTCATACCACGTACGATTGGCAAACAGTAAGATTCCTGCGTGATGCTGGTGTCAACGTGGAATGGGTTCCGTTAGAGGCGTGTGGCATTCACGGAAACGGTCATCTCATGTTCCTTGAGACGAATAGCGATCAGATTGCCTCTAGAATGAGCGAGTGGATCAAAAGCGATACAGGGCCCAATACGAGTCTCACTGTTCAACCTCAAGCACCTACAAATAGGTCATCATCTTCTACTATGTCACAGTCGTCCACCTCTAACGCAAGCGGTGGTGCATCAGGAGGGCTCCCTCAGTCGACTAGTGGAGAAGACAATAACGAAACCGGGAGTCAGCCGAATAAGGGAACTGCCGCCAAGAGGCCTACCGAAACCCAGCAGAATAGACAAAGAAAAAGGGCCAAGCAAGGGAGTGCTTCAGCGCAGCCACCAGTCGATACGCAGGACATCGGACATGTGGGAGGAATTTCCCACCAAGGGCAACAAACCACAGTACATGAACCTACACAGAGCTTTGGCGTTTCGAATGCTTCCGTTAATACAGCCTACACACAGTCATCTGTCCCAAACGGAGCACGAGGTGTGGCTAATGGCGACTTTACGTCAACTACACCTTTCCCAACAGCTGTCGCCGCCAATAGAGTTCCCCCGAATACCTTGAATAATATGGTCCACACATACTCTATCCCTCAGAATGGTGTACCGGCTATGGCTTGTGGCAGTTTTGGCCTTTTGCCTTCAACTGTTGTCAGCAATACGACCAATGTCAACCTCGCTCCATCAAGGTCTTCCACTGACATGGTTCCTATGGGGGTTTCCCTTGGAAGCGTTGCAATCAATTGGATCAGTGGCAGCAGTCACCCAACCTACCAGGCCAATGCATTTATGAACCCCGGCATCTCTCAGGAGTTTCCACCGTTCATTGACAACACTGGTTCCCAATCTTACGGTTATCAAACAGGCCAGGGGGTGACGCAGCAGACATCACCTTTCCCAGCGAACAGTATGAATGGCAACTTCATGGTACAGAATGGACAGACACAGATCCTGGATAACAACCACGCAATGTCAAACAACTGGTTTACAAACGCAGACGTGGTGCATTATCAAAATGCCCAGAATGACATGGGCAACGGTGCCCAGATTTCAACGCCTCGACTTCAACAGCAGGGCATATATCCAAGTCCAACCTCTCTCGAGTCGGCTGGAATGGGTGGAGGAGGCAGTGCTTCCAGGGCTAGAGGATAGAAACCCGAAGCAATGCAAGCCACGCCAACACGTCGCTCAAAACAGCCTGCTCATAAAGTAGAGTCGTGCGACGACATGAATTGGGCCGAGGATCTGATGAAGCAGTTTTACAGCGGCGATTGGACAGCTAGCAACTAGGATATTCAGGAAGAAAAAATCTTCCGAGTCGACATGGGATGGGTTTTGGGAAATGGTTCAGTGTTTTCTTTTTCTTTTTCCTTTTCTTTTTTCTTGCATTAAGGGCGTTCTCAGTGTTGAGTATATATCATTTTGCTGAAAAGGGGCAATGCGAACCGACTAGGCACGGGTGATATTGGGTTCTATCAATATGGGGAACCGTATACTATAGTTACTGGGTAGGGTTTTGTTGCATTGGTATTTGGGCCGTTTTTTCAAAGATAGGAAATCTGTTGCTTTGGTTGCTTCATCCATGGGTTCTTGGACAAGAGGTTCCCAAGAGAGGAAAGCAAAAATAGCATATTCAGGCGTACACAAAGAGGAGAAAAGGCTTCACCCATCGGAATCAGTGGAATCTGTATTCAGAGGCAGAAATATATTATTCAATTAATCCTTGTATAGATAACAAAGGTCAAGTGGTCTTTGCTTTTCTATATACTCGCTCGTTTTTGTGCTCTACCTTTTTTTTGATCATTTACTCGTCATATGGCTATCTGCTTAGATAGTAAAGCTGTCTGTCTATAGTAATTTAATAAGTACTAAGAGATCTACGGAATAGTAGGTACCAAGTAGCATCGCCGCTCGGTACCGGTATGGTGGGGTTCTTCTCCCTTTAGGGGGCTTTCAACCCCCCCCCCACATTTAGCGGCTGTGATGGATACCGCTTCGTACAGACCTGTTTCTGATTGGTCATATAGAAAGCAAGGCCCACATTTCCTGCTACTGTAGATCGGAGCTCATCAACGCGGATATATAATTCAATCCTCTGCTCATCAACGAATTTCCAAGATGGCGTTTCTCATCAAAGATATTGGTTCTATTTTACTATTGAAAAAGAAAGAAAGAAAGAAAGAAAGAAAGAAAGAAAGAAGAGGAATCACAATGGATTCTACTATAATCAACTTTATGCCGCCGTATATCCCCCTCTTTGAGGATGACGATACCCGCTGGCAGGCCGTTCAGGCGCGCGACCCCAGCGCCGACGGCTTCTTCGTCTACGGCGTCAAGACCACCAAGATCTTTTGCCGACCGATATGCAAAGCTCGACTGGCCCGGCGTGCAAACGTGCGGTTCTACTACACCGGGGAGGAAGCCAAGGAAGCGGGCTTCCGGGCCTGCAAGAGGTGTAAGCCCGAAGTGATGGGGCTGATGCCGGAGGAGGCGGCCGTACAGAAGATCCGGGCTTTTGTGCGGGACCGGGAGGAGGCGGGCACTGGTGCCGATGGTGGTGACAGCGGTGGTGGTGGTGGTGGTGGTGGTGGGGGTCAGCAAGGCCAGGACGCGAGAATGAGCTTGAGTCAAATGGCGAGGAGGACGGGATTATCCAAGTGGCATTTTCACAGAGTATTCAAGAAGTGCGTTGGAGTCACGCCCTTTGAGTACCTAAAGATGGCGAGGGATCAAGCTTTGATTGCTGCCACGACCGGTGATGATGCTGCTGCTGGTGGCGAGGGCCTAGATATGAGTTGGATGGACCAGTACATCGGGGACTTTGACTTTTCATGCTTGAACGAGCCGCCGGCCATGGCGTCTGGCACGGATGATTCGTCCGCGACGCAGAGTGAGTGCAGTCCTCTGTCGTTTGATGATTTGCTGGTTTGGCCGCCGGGCAATCAATGATGGTGGATTTACTATTAGACATGTTGATTACACGAGCGAAACAATATGCACGTTGATCTCGGTGGGGATAAAAAAAAAAAAAAAGAAGGCGAGCTACCGTTTTGTTCGCTTGCTTCATATGGGTCCTTGTTGGTATGTTCTTCCCTTCTTTTTTGTTTCCCACCGCAAAAATTAAATTTGCTGACCGGTTTGACCAGGAACAAAAATCATCTCCCGTGTTTGATCCCCATCCATGGTGACACGGCATTGCAGAAGGATGTTTACATGCTTGGACCCTTTGGTAATGAAAAAAAAAGCTTCGGATGTTTGCACACCATACTTACAAGTATGCTACCTTGTTGCGTGCGCCGCGCGCAAATGCGGAATCGCAAACACGGCTCGGAGGTTTTTTTTTTTTCATGGAACACATACCTAATATGGAGTACGGCGTGGAATAATCATCACCTAGTGGATATTCGATGGTGAACATTGAGTAGGAAGAGCACACAATAGGGTGGATACGCAGGAGAAGAAAAACACCGGGTCAGAGTCCATGACATGAACGTCGTGAAGCACAAGCAAAAGGAATAAACAGGAGGAGCATAGGAAATACTTGTAGGCAGAAACAAGGGGAATGACTAGATGTAAGAGTAATTACAAGTACCGAGAGATGCTGGATGTGAATACATTTATGAGTTAACTACAAGTACATACAAGTAGATAGGACTCTGCATTCGGGTGTGTACAAGTCTTTTCCACCGCTTGGGTCGTGGTGATGACGAACTGAGACAGCTGAGACAAACTGCATGGAAGGGGGGGGGAGCCGCATCATCATCGGCCCTCCAAATCGGGCAACTGGCTTACACCTACATTAGTAAAACATTCACTCCCATTGGCTGCATGCAGATAAGATCCAGACCCACACAAGCTCTGTTTTGATGCCAAGAAGAAGAAGAAAAAAGTTGAGCTCGACTTGACAAGCGACATGAATAGCGGCAGTTCGTCCCGTCTGTTCAAGGTATTTTATTAGATGCATTTCAAATTGGGGGCTTTGGGATTGGTTCAGCTGGGGGGGTTCGGGTGGAGTTGCTTGGGTGACTATGGAATGCAATTGGATTCCCAGGGGTGTGTGTGCTTGTTATGCAAACAAGGGGGGGAGCCAGAGAGAGAGACAGACAGACAGACAGAGAGCTTCTGGGCTTTTTTTTTTCCCCCATGAGATCGTCGTCTTTTCACTTTAAGCTACAAGTGTCAACGTCGCTGGCAGGGGGTGTGTCCCCAGTAATGAAGATTATATCTAGCCGTGATCTTGCCTCCGTTATTTCAGATCTGGATCAATTCCTGTTCTAAGCTTCTTTACTTTTCTCAATCTTACTTTTACTTATACCACCACCATTACCATCATAGGTTCACACACGGCAATTGACCAAGAGAGTTGAAGAATCTTCTACCATCACACACACACACACACACACACACACACACACACACACACACATATATATATATATACATACACTACTCGCTTCCTCTCTACACATACAAACAAACATCATGGCCATCCCATCAGAATCATCCCCCCTTCTCCCCGCCGAGCCTTCTATTGAACGTCCCTGGGATTCCAAGACCCTCGTCCAGCGCGACGACTCCTCTTCTTCCAACTCCTCCACAATCTCATCATCATCTACTTCCTCCTCCTCCTCCTCCTCCCACACATCCTCCCCATTCGACCTCACAGACATCCTCCGCGATGTCATCATCGGCTTCTCAGACGGCCTCACCGTCCCCTTCGCCCTCACCGCGGGCCTCTCCTCCCTCGGCTCCTCCAACATCGTCATCATGGGCGGCCTCGCCGAGCTCTTCTCCGGCATGATCAGCATGGGCCTGGGCGCCTACCTCGCCGCCGTCACCGAGCGCGACCACTACCAGTACGAGGAGCAGCAGCAGCTCGGCCAGGTCGACTGCCTACCCCAAGAGCAGCGCGACGACATCTTCTGCATCCTGGAGAAGTACAACGTCTCCCGCGCCGCCGCCACCCCTCTCGTCGAGGAGCTGTGCAAGAACCGTGACCAGTGGATTCGCTTCCGCATGGACTTCTCCCTGCGCCTCGAGAAGCCCAACATCCACCGCGCCTGGATCTCCGGCCTGACCATGGGACTGAGCTACTTCATCGGCGGCCTGATCCCCATGATCCCTTACTTTGTCATGGACCGTGTGCGCGAGGCCCTCATCATGTCCATTGCCGTCACCGTCGTCATCCTCCTGGGCTTTGGCTACGTCAAGAACTACGTAACTATTAGGAATCACCGGGCTGGTCTGTGGGGTGCCATACAGACGCTCATCATCGGCGTCCTGGCCGCGGGAACGAGTTATGCCATTGTCAAAGCACTGGACAGGTCAAACGACTGAGATTGGCTTTTTTTCCCTCCCTTTTTTTGCATGTATTTGTTTTTTTAAACTCATGGCATTTCTTTGATTTGATGGCGTCGGGGGTGGTGGCAGGCATTGGGAAAACAGGACAGGAACATTAGGATGGCGTTGATAAGGGCATATATACCATATAGCGATGCGAACAATGCAATCCAAGACATGTTTCCACTCGAACAATTCGGGCTTTGTGGAACGTGAACGCTGCAAGCTTTCTGTTTTGCTAATATCTTAAATGATGATACGAATCGCTGATACCCATCTTTGCGATAAACTGTCTCCCACGACACCGTGTAAAACACATCCTCACTCGCTTAGAATATCAAGTATAGCTGGACCATAGTGCAGATGGGCCGTTGTGTTTCTACCGGCGCCACCCCTTCCGATATCTTCACCGTTCCAGACCTAAAATCATAAACGCACATCAGCACTCCAAAACACATGTCGACCAAGTCAGAAATGGAAATGGAGGGAGACCGTGAATATAGACATCACATACCATCCTACCAAACTTGATGATGAAAAAGTAGACCAACACCCAACACGCCAACAGCAGAAACGCGCAGTAAATGTACTTGGTCTCGTTGCGCTCGCCTTTCAGGACCCAGTTAATGGTATCCGGAACCTGGAACCAGAGCCATATGAGGAGCATATACGCAATAGCGACGGCGATCTTCCTGAGTAGATAAATCGTGGCAGGATGGATATTCCCACCGAGGCCCTCTTCTTGCTGTTCCTCCAGTCGATTCGGCCGCTGCTTTTGTTGCCGACGTCCTGGTCTGCGAAACCTTGTTTTGTACAGAGCCACACGAGAGGGCGATGGTGTATTCAAAGAGGCCTTCATTTTGTTTTGTTGCTTGGCAATTGACTATGGTGTTGAGTTTGGGGTGGGATTTCTTGTTAAAAAAAAAAAAAAAAAATAAAACGGACGATAATGATTGTTAGGTTAAGATTGAGAATGAAAGGTGTTGTTTGGTGATCAAGAGAACAGAAACTGTCAGTTCCGGGTCGATTGATCCTTGGAACTGAGCGTCCCTTTGGAAAGTGTTATACCGCGTAATACTGGCAGGACGTTTCTTCCCCCCGAGAGGAGTGTTGTAGCGAGAGGTTGAAGCTAATAATGAGGCACCCAAGGAAGTCATAGCCAAGGATTTGGAGAAAGCATCACTATCCAAATCCCAAGTATGTAGATATACATTGCTCCTTTTAGGAGATAGACATATATAACCGCATCACTCAAGAAACGCTTTTTTCATGTAAATAGTCGCTTCTCATAATATCCATATTCGACCATCCTGCCGAGTAGCCGCTGTTTTATATCCCCCTTTGCCAGCCTTGTTGGGCCCCGTTATAGAAAAACATAATGTACACAGCTTAAGAACGCTCATGTCTAATTATTGGTCCACAATTTCCATTTCTTGTGTTTCCATGCCTAGGGGATACAGAAGTCGATCCAGCTGCCAAGATAATCAAGTCTGTTCCCTTGGTGCTCCTGTTTCTTATAAATCTCCTCAAACTCCTCGAAGCTAAGTCTGCCCCATCCTCCCCTCTTGGCGGCCTCGGCCTCTGCAATGTTCAGCTGTTTCCACCTGCGGAGCATCTCAGGTGTAGGCTCGCTCATAGTGGTTGCGCTCGATCCCTGGTCTCCATCTTGCTTGGCATCCTCACTCGAGGTCATGCTGGGATGTCGGCTTGAGGATGGAGTAAAAATGCTAATCATCGACACCTCGCTGTTAGGACGGAATTGTGGCAAGGTGGGATCGCGGTATTCGGTTTCGGAATGTTCCACTATCTCCAAAGAAGACTCTTCAAGTTGTTCGTCGGGCAAAAGTTCAACAGTAACATCGATTTCCACCGCATTGCGACGCTCTTCAATGGTGTATCCGGTCTCAGCTAATAGTTCATCAAGTGTCTTATCCTCAATCGCCCCGTGAGAAGGTTTTGATTCATCATTTGTTTGTGAAGTCTTGTCATCAGAGGTCTCTTCGGTAGAATCAATCGCATCAATCGCATCCTTGTAACGCTCCCGTTGCACCTTTGTCTCAGCCGCGTCAGTTGCAAGATCTTCGGCTGGCTTGAAGATAGTGTCAAGCAGCTCATTAAAGGCTTGCTGGGTTACTTGGTAGAGTATTTCCTTTCCTGCGTCTCGTTCGGCAGTAGGGATATCCATGCCTCCCCAGCGTTCCGGCAGACTTCTGGAGGAGGTTGACGCATTGGACCGAGTCTCAAGATCATCCGTATCTTCAGCGAACCTGACCTTGGAGCTGGATCTGGAACGTGCTGATGAAGGACGTTGAGCCATCTTGGAGCTCTCCGCTGTGGGGTTGCTTGCAAGGATATCTTCTTCGTCTTCCCAATCATCCGGAGCCCGCCCACCCTCTTCTTCATCGAGATAAAATTGCCTTCTCTTCCATCGTTCATGAAGTTGCTTGCGAGCCATGTCTCGACGCCGCTTCTCCAACTTTGGTCCTTGACTGCGCATATGCGAGATGTAACCTTCTCGGATCTCGCTTTCGGTGGGTATTCTTCCAGCGGCAAAAGGGTCAAAGTCTGAATCGCGTCTTTCACCAAAGATACCTTCTTGATCTTCGTCGGCCTCCCGGTCTCGCTCCTCATCCTCGCCATCATCCTCGGTATCAGTTTCATGGTTGTTATTATTGGCTAGAACGGCAGGTAATTCCTCCAGTGTTGTTGGTGGTTCCAATAGAGTGACCCAGTATGTCCGATCAGTGTCATTGCCATTCATACTATGAACTGTGCGCCAATTGGAATCACTATCGGCACCCGCGGCAAAGCGACGGCGAGAACGGTGATCAGTTCCGTAGGCAAAGAGACTTGTCAGAATGTCTTCCCGCTTCGCCGTGTCCTGCTGATCCGTGATAACGGCATGCTCAAACCCGGGGGCAACATCAACAGTTCCATC
Source organism: Cladobotryum protrusum (assembly GCA_004303015.1). Classification (NCBI taxonomy): domain Eukaryota; kingdom Fungi; phylum Ascomycota; class Sordariomycetes; order Hypocreales; family Hypocreaceae; genus Cladobotryum; species Cladobotryum protrusum. Next base: position 1,993,249 of record RZGP01000002.1, on the reverse strand, counting down.
TGCTCGATAAGTTTTACCTTCAAACCTCAGACTGTTATCAGCTGATGGGACTCTACCTTCCCTGCCGAAAAGACTGCTTAGCGGTTGGCGACTGGCAACTAGCTGTTGTGCTTCAGTGCTGGCCAACAACTGATCTTCCAGTCCATCGAGGATATCCTTGTGCATCTGCTTATAGAGGACATAATAGGCCCGGAACATGCGTAGAAAGTCTCGCCTGTTGACATACTTATCGCCGTCAATATCATAGCCATCAAAGACCTTGCGCAACTTGTCCTTCCGCTTTCGGTAGGACAGACCATGGAGAAATTCGGAAAAGCCAATGAGATCATCTTTGTTCGAGTCGTAAAAGGAGAACATTCGGTCATGGATGAGATTCGGTGATGCATGTCTGGAACCACCTGTTGGTACAAGGCATCGCTCAAACGTCTTACGATCCATCGCAACGCACAAGTCGTCAGGGTCATCTCTCCATTCAGTGTTTGCCATGAAAGTCCATTGTTCCCAGAATGCCTCCAGCTCGGGTCGTTCAAAACCGGTCTCCCTTGAGAGCTTTGCAATCAGCCCCCTGGGTAGATTACGTCGGCACGTATCAGGATCTCCAGTATACCAAACAGGTTGCATTTGCCTTGGACCAAACGGTGGGGCCGGGACTCTGATCTTGTAGAAAATGTGCGTCTTAATATGAACCCCTTGGGCCTCGCATGTTTCGCACAGGTCAAAATCAGCGCAGTTGGCACATCGGTAGCGGACACCTCGAATGGGAACCATGCCACATGCGTTACATTGGCAGCCCCTATGCACGCAGCCGTTACGACGAGCATTGTCTTCAGATACCCGAAATAGTAGATTCACAATATTATGACCGGCCCTCTGGGAAGCAGGGAAGACGGAGTGGTCGTTGAACCAGTCATCGGCATTAGCTTCGACGACCGTCTCTCCGTCGCCCGTTGGTTGGAGGGTGTGAGCCTCTTGATTTTCCGCATTCTCGTCGCCGGGGGCCTCAGAGGAGGAGCTTGAAGCAGTGCCATTTCCGCGCGATCGCCGGGTACGACGGATGGCATTGCTCCTATGAAGTCCACCGCCGGGGAGGGAGGTAATGGCCGGCTGCGATGCGCTGGTTCGGGCATTGTAGGCATAGTAACCGATGGAAGCAGCCGCAACGGCGGATACGACGGCGACGGCGATTCGTGGCCGAGTAAGAGACTCGACCGAAGGAGTCGATAGCCACATGGCTAAGATTTCAGCATGGTGTTTACTAGTCGACGATCTCGCCCTATTGTTCGAGGGTCGTCACCACTCGGAGTATTGGTGTTGTTGCAGTAACTAGATAGATATATACGTAGGTAGCTTCTTCGGCTGAGGGGTCGATCGCAACTCAATGTCGTGATCTCTCGTTCCTTCACCACTGATCGACTCAATTTTCGTTTATCATTCGTCGCGCGTGATTGTGGCTTTCGTCTGCGTTGCGCCGGTAGAGCTTGGGGGCGAATGATATCTACTATATGTATGGACAAGGCGGATGTGCTGAGTAAAAGTCGATGGCGGATGGAAGCTTAGAAACGGATGGATGGAGTGTAGGTTGGCTTAGCAGATAGTGCCAATGGCTGCCCAGTTGCCCAGACGCTTTCCAACGTTTGGTCGCAGGTGCTATTGAAGAGCTCTTTCTTTTTTTTTTAGTGGGGTTCAACAACAAGTACTTGCAAGTTGTAGGTCACTGTGGGGGGTGGAAGTAGCCAGGCACACCAGGGCATTTTTAGTGCCGTGATGTAGTCATCGATATCGAATTTCTTCGCCTCAGAGATCGCAATCTTTGTAAAAGGCACAAACCTTGGATCGTTTGATCTCGTATCCATCCCTTTCAACTTTCCACCAGGAGCTCCTCCATCACAATGGCAAACAGGCCGACGGAATATCCCGGGCAAATGCCCTCATCCTTTGACGATGCGTGGGTTAACGCTCTGAAATCATCTCCCCCCACTTGGCAGTTCTGCTCACAAAGAATAGAGAGGTTTACAATGAGAAGCCCATGCAGAAGGTTATGCGGAAGCTCAAAGAGGAGCCACTAGTTCCATTGGGTAGATCCTCCAGCTCGAATTGGCCTCGATTTATCCTGTACTGATCAATTGCGCCGGTAGGAATCGGTCTCACGGTCTTCGCCTTTGTGAATGCCTACCGAGCTCTACGAAGAGGCGATTCAAGACAGGCCAACAGAATGTTCCGCGCCCGTGTTGCCGCCCAAGGCTTCACCGTCATTGCCATGGTCGCAGGCAGCATGTACTACCAAAAGGACCGCGAGAAGACCAAGGAGCTGCGCAAGTTGCAAGAAGAGAAGGATGCTGAAGAGAAGCGCCAGAGATGGCTCCGCGAGCTCGAGATTCGAGACCTGGAGGAAAAAGCGCTCAAGGCGAGATTACAAAAACGAGTGGCAGGCCATGCCGAAGAAGTCGCCGGCCCCGAACCAAGTGCCAACGAGGAGTCTCAAGGTACAGGTGGAATCCTTGGTCAAATGGGATTATGGAATCAGGGTCAGAAGGCAGCTGCTGAGCAACAAGGGGAGCCAAATGATGAACAGTTAGACAAAAAGCCAAGAAATCCCAAAAGTTCGTTGGGAGCTATTGGAGAGGCTATTTCAAAGAAATAGAGTGAGTAGAAAGCCATGGCACTTTGCCAAAAATTCCCTGGAAAAGTTCAGGGATGAAAGTTTGGGTGTGTGTAAGATAGTTGGAAACGGTGTAGTTTCCCTGCTCATATTATGTCCTACAGTTATGAACCATGTACCATTGATATCCTTTTGTTTACTTCCCACAATCTGCTTCATCACCTTGAGTGATCATCCATAAACCAACCAAGACGCCTCAAAGAAAAGAACAAAGACCCAAGCTTTACGCCATTGATCCACCACTGCGGTTCGCGCCAACCAGTCCTGCCATCTCCAGCAATGCTCTGTCTGCTTCTATATCCCCTGTTCCCAAATTAATCCTGCGACGAGCTTCTGCTTCTCTCGCCTCCCAGGCCCATCGTTCTGCTTGGGCCTTTGCTTCAACATCACCACCACATCCCCAGACCTCTAGCTTCTCAATTTGGAATCGATCCTGAAAGTCAAATTTCCTGGTAACGCTTGTATGAAAGGCCCCACCTCGTGACTTGTTGTCATGGTTGAATACTCCGAATTCGAATGAATCATCGAGTAACAGCGATACGGATCCGAGAGAAAAGGTCCCGTCCTTTCGGCTCGATTTCGATGGCTTGGGATGCGGGCACCCAAATGCAAGGCTTGCCTGATTCCCTGGAGGTTTTGTATAGGTTACATAATCCGTGTTGAGAGTGGATGCAGGAAAGACATCGTGGATGGGTTCCAACTGGAAGAGTACTGTCTCCGAATCGCCAAAGCACTCCCTATGAGTATGTTTCCAAGGCTCTCTAACATACACGCCAAATGTAAGGCGGTCCGATTTGCTGCCGTGTGGGACACGCTTAGGGGGAAGCGATGATGCAAACGCAGCTTCCTGACCCCCGTCTGGCACATCTCCCAAACGAGTTCCACTCACCAGCAGAAGTGTTGGAGCCCTCCAATTAAACACCTTTGACTCAAAGCTTCCCATAGAAAACCCGGCTTCGTTGCCGGAATAAAGAAGCCTCACTCTGCGGAAGAGATCGGAGCCAGGAAGAAACATGGATATTTGCGCCAAGATGTGTTCATTCATGATTTCGGTGTTGCTGATGAGGAGTGGCTGGGCCATGGCAAGGGTGGTGTCAGTATCATTTGGGCTTTCTTTTGTGTTCTTCGAAAAGTCGAGATCTTTGGAGAATAGAAAATGTTCGAATAGCCCATTGAATCCCGTGAAAAGGTTGGGGAATAACACAGGAATAACGCTCTTGAACTGGCTATACTTGATGCCTGGCGCCGTTTCCACATCGACGAAGGAGGCGAGGATGCACTCGGCAATATCTCGCAGTGTGTCCAGATCATCACCTACTACTCTACTAGCATATTGTGACAAGCTTTCCTGTGGGTCCAAGGGGGCAGCCAGCAATAAGAGCATAAGTAGCTTCCGGAAGTTGTCAGTTGGGATTATGGCGCCATGATATTCTGCTGCTTCACCACGTCTGACGGCTTCGCTGACATCGAGCAACTCGAACGCAGTGAGGACAAGGTCATCATCGTCTTCAATGTCCGACTCAACACCCGGCTCATCCACTGCGAAACCCTTGGTATGACCATTGGAATGACCATTAGCTTCTTGTTGCCTCGAAGGGGGAGGTGAGAAGCCAACTTCGGATGCCTTGCGATCATAGACGGCCAAGCTCTTAAAAAGAAGCTTTGTCCTGTCACTGGCTCTCGCCAGCACGCGCTTGTATCGTTCCGTCATGATGACCACAACCATGATCAGCTGCGGAAGTTCAATTATCACCGGTGCCTCCTTGAGGAAAGGGAAAGCTCCCAGATAGGACACCATTTGGAAAACCACGGGAGATGCTCCAAGAATGTCGGGGATCTCCAGGAACCGGCTGATGGTATCTTCTTTCAAATACTTGATGTCGCCTTGTTGATCGGCGAGACTCTTGAAAACCTCCTTCAAGGAATAGTACTCCAAAGATGTGAAGCATTTCCCCTTGAATTTATATGCCTATTAATCATATTAATAATGTTCAATGTGTCTTCAAGATGAATATTAATTCATGGCTCACAAGTTCATGGGTCAGCTCCTCCCGTGACCGCTGCGACGCATGCTCGTGAGAAACACCCTGCCCCATTTTGAAAGTCGCCAATTGTCAAACGGTTGTTATCATCTCACTCAACTCCAAAGAAAAAAAGCAATTGCAATTCTAAAGGGGGGATCGGGCAGCAATTTGATTATGATGAGGCGGGCGACAAGTTGTTCTTGTTACTGGAAGTTGATGCTGCAGAGAGATCCATTGATGGTGGATCGGAAGGGAGGGTGTCAGTGGTTACGTAGGTGCCTGCATAAAGCGCCGGAAGCGTTACGTGAACCCATGCAGGCACCTACACCATCATTGATCCTGTTCGTATCGTGGCTTGAGCAACGTCCCATCATTCATCATCTTCACGCGCAAAATACGTAAAAGATACTGTGCCCCCTGAGTCACCGTATTGCTTTTGCAGTAGAGTAAATGATTAGCACAAGGATACATATTTATGTTTTCCTTACTGTGTTGATCATGCCAAGATGCTTCTTTTTTTCCCTTCATACCTCTTAACCCTCTCATTTAATGTTATTGTTAAATATGGAAATAGGTAAATCTACTGATTTTCGAGCATCTAATCTAATGATACTTTATTGTCTCTAGACTTCCTATTTCATTTCTCTCACCAATCTTGATCAAGTCACTCATCACTGTTCTCCTCCTCCCTACTTACTAGACCTCTTCTCTTCGCATATGGGCAACTGAAAGGACACATCAAACCATTCAGGGTCGGGAAATGTGCAATCCCCCGACTCCTGTGCCCAATAAGCAGCGCTCTCCGCTCCCGCATCGATTAGGAAACCATTTCCGTGCATCCTCTTCCAGGTGTTGAGCATAAAAACAAACGTTCCGTTCGTGTTGCCGGAGGAGACAACTGGTCCGTCACGCATCCTTATCCAGGATGCAATATCCTCTTGCAGCTTTTCTTTTGGTCGGGGCCTCTGCTTGCAAGCCCAATCCGGCTTAAGACACCAATAGGTGGGTATTTCGTAAGGAAACTTGTCGGTGAACAGGGCTATTCTTACACCCTTGGTGTTTCGGTATAATTCCTCAGCCATTTTCTAATATCAGGTTGGCCTATTAGTTTGCCACGACATCATGCTGTATCGTCAGTGGAATACTGACCCTGTAATTCTTGCCTATGTCAATGAGTACAGCAAAGAATGTGCGCCCTATACCTTCGTCAAGTGGTAGATGAGCGCCCATCCATTCGAAGTATTGGAGGGACTTTGTCATTTGTATGCCATACTACATTCGCCCGTCAGTTGCCATAACTTGCTGCTCGTTGCTAAGAGAATACGCGCATCCATGTAACAGCTAGCAATTCGAATCTGATCCTCTGAAGTCCACTCATCAGTAGCCCGAAGCCGATACGTGAATTTCCTAATCACCGAGTTCAAGCGATTGAACTCGACCAGCAACTCCTACTCGTCATGAGAAACACACATTCCCGCTGAGTATTTTCAGGAGAGAACTCACCTTGACTGACTGGCCTTCGTCCTTCCATTTATCGACTGTGGAGCCACTGGCCTGAACTTTTGCTACATATTCGGGAATCCCTCTCATCATCAACTCCATTGTTGAGAAAATATTGCAAAGCTCCAAGTGCCTAACAGGAGGGAGATTAATAACGGGCTTTACCTTCCACCTCGGAATGAAACCATGTACAAGATATCCTTTGTCCTTCACATAACCATCCGCCATCACAGAAATAGAGAATATTAAGAATGACACAAGGAGTGAGAGCTGCATGTTGGCGGTAGGCCCACGGCTGTGATGATGCTTCACTACACAATACTAGGAGGCAAAACAAATCTTATAAAGGGGAACATTTCTTCCAAGGAAAAATTACCTCGAGTGTTACTCATCCAGACTTATAGGTATGTTTAAATAGTGAGCAAAACTTTTTTGTGTCTATCGCTAGGCTTAACTCAACTCCGCCACTACCTACACACGTCACAATATACTCGTCATACAAGAAACCCTGATAGACACATCTTTTTCCACAAACTCTGATAAGTCTTTCTACTCGGAAATAGTTAGGGAACCTCGTTTATAGAGTATATCGCTTCTCGGCGAGCACTCTCCTCGCAAACTTCCATCAGAATCTAACATATGGGTCAATAGTCAGAGCACATACCAAATTTGCTCCACGAAATGAGTCTAAATTCCGATTTGAATCCCATTCATCGTTATTTTCCCTCTCTCGCTTTCCGGACGTTCACTCATTATACTCTCGCGACTAAACATTTCTACGCTTGGGCAGCAGTGAGCCTGTATAGTCTGTATAAGATTGAGCCCCACCATCGAATCAGGATCTGATCCAGCTACAACAGGCGATTTCACGCCTGGAACATCTTCCGTAGTATAGTGGTCAGTATACAAGCTTGTCACGCTTGGGACCCGGGTTCAATTCCCGGCGGGAGAGATTCTTTTTTGTCCTTTGTCCTTTTCTCCATGTCTTTTTTTTATATCACAAAGCAAGAGATTACAAACTGGCATCACAGATTCCAGAGTGAATGAGTATTATCGAATATTGTTCCTGCACTCCAGCAGTACAATAACTCGTTCCAGGCATGTAGAACAAATTCAATACCCAAGCAAATATGATTTTTGAAGTATTCGTCTATTCAAACCTTCTTTGATAGAATCATAGAGAGATATCACAAGTCTCGCCTATACACCTGTAATGTCCCATGTACTGACACCCGAATTCCTAAGCAGCCATTACTCCTGTCCCAAATCTCTCGCTCCAAAACGTAATGTCCTTTTAACCCTCCAAACCAGAAAGTCTAGTCATACATAGCATTGCTAAAAATGTTCTAAGCCGTACTGTAACTTCCGACATGTTTGCTATCGTTACGCGGACTATGCATCCTTTGCCGCCACTGATTGAATCAGACGCTGGTACTTGACCTCACTCTCCCGCTCCGGATCATGTGGCTTGATAGAATCCAACTGCTTGGATGAATTAGTCGCCTTTGTGGTCCATAGAACAGATGGTTTGGTCTCCGAATTCCGCTCAACCTCCGAATCAGCTTGTGGAGTTAAGCTGTTTGTTTTTGGTTCTTCCAAGATGCCGTCTTCCTTATCGCCGTCCTTGGAGGTACGAGGCAGGCGCATTGCCAATAGGACGTATTCCGCGCGTGTCATATTATCCATCACATCATCCATATAGCGCCGTACTTCATCTTGAGGGGCCACAACCCGTGCGAGATTCTCTAGGTGGCGACCAGTCGGGGTAGCGATTCGGATAGTGACTGGCTGATAGTAATCAAGTTTGGGATCTCCACCGTACTCTGATATACTCCCCTTGCGAACAATGAGAAACGAAGCTACTACTTCTTGTCCAGAATTGGTGGGAAGGTATTCTAAGATGCTAAATTTGGGAAACAAGTAGCGATCGCCATTACCAAAGTCAAATACCACCGCTGAAACATCGGGTTTGGGCGTTGGAGGAGGGCCCTTTGATCTCAAAGCTTGAGGGTTTGGTTGTTGTGGTGTTTGGGGCGTTTGGGGCACTTGTAGCGGCTGAGGAGTTTTCGTATGGCCATTGGGAGCCCCATTCGGTGGCTGATGCTTCGCTGGTGATGGGGTAGGGAGGCCTTGAGGAACCGTCTTCGCGTCCCTATGCAGTCTATCGAGAATCTCTTTCAAGTCCGTAGAATCTGTATAATTTGGACGACCTTCTGCAATTCGAGTAATCATATCTTTTGTCCTTTGGTCCTCAAGTGCAGTCTTTACGAGCAACACCACAAGGGGATTGCTCCGTGGTGGAGGTCGCAAATCGCCCGACTTCTGCTCTGGATTAGACGTCAAAACAATGCTAAGAATAGTTCGCACTTCTTCTGCAAAGTATTTGACAGTTTTCCCATCAACAAGTAGTCTATCAGCAGATGGGCCTTGCTGGCCACCGCTCCGACGATACTCTGCACTCAGTTGGTCAATGATTTTTTGAAAGTGTGCCAGCTCGCCCTCTTTAGCCTGTCCTACAGCAACCCTCTTCATCAAATCGCGGAGTGCAGCATCTCCAGAAGCCTTTTGGGCAAGTAAAGCGATCACGGGATCATTTGGAGGGGGTTTAACTGCTGGGGCGGGAGGTTGCCCCGCAGGCATGGGAGGACGTGTAGCGACAGGCGGTTGACTTGGCGCTGCACTTGCTAGAGGGCGGGCAGTAGTTGTTGTATTTGCAGGAGGCGGCGCTGAAAGTGGTGGTCTTGCTAATGATGTTGGTGGTGGATGCTGTTCTGATGGAGGAGGATTCGACAGCGGGCGAGTCTGCTGAGATGCGGGTTGAGGTGCAGGTTGAGGCGCCGCAAGACCAGGAGCTACGGGCCGTGGGGGAAAACCAGTGCTGGGCGAAGGAGTCGGGGCTACATTCGTCCCAATTTGCGGGGCCTGGAGTTTGGGTGCTTCCAGCGGTGCTGTAGGAGGCGGCTGTGAAGGCTGCGATAAAGGTTGCGGCAAATGCTGCGATGGGACTTGAGAAGGACTGGGGGCAGCAATGGGCATGGGAGCCACGGTCGGCGTATTTGGTGTGGGGGTCGAAGTCTTGGGCGTGGATGGAGGCGGCATTGAGCCATTAGGAGGGCCGTACTGTAATATCGGTCGAACAGGCGGTTGGGTTTGCGTCTGCGGCAGCGATGCCTTCGTTAGGTTCTGCTGTTGAGGTGCTGGAGGGCGCGGCTTGGGCTCCTTGACGATGAACATGGTCGCCTCAACCATGTGCGGCTCAATGGTAATGGTCACTGTGCCGACCTTGGCCATGCTGTCTTTCGGGGGGTTCTTTGGATCTTCATTCAGAACACCTTTGCGCTTGAATGGCTTGGTCCAATACTTTTCAAACAGGCCATCGCTAATCCACTTATGCCGAGAGCGGGAGAGCGCCTCGGAGAGGACACCACTGTGATGAATGTCATGTTAGCAAGTGTATGGAGAGAAAGATGTATCGCCTTAATTACCTCTCGGATATGGACTGGTATTCCTTGGCTGATAGATCCTCCGGCTGCGCGTCCTCAACTGTGGGCAGAGGCTTCCCAGGCTGTATTGACTTGGGCAGCGGCGGAGGAGGCGTAGGCTCCTTGATTACAGGCGGAGGCGGAGGTGGAGGAGGAGCAGGCGTCTCAGAACGATCGCGAGGCGTGACATTTCGCCTCTTGTTGGCGCTCTCAACACGAGCCGAAGCTCTGGCAGGGAGCTTCCTCTTCTTCTCCATCGCGTCACGAAGACGAAGAGCTCGGGCGAATTACACGACGGCTACAGAGGTTGGGGAGAGGCTGCACCATCATAAATGCGCCATACGGGAGCCCTCTTCACGGTCGAGCAAGGGAAGAAGAAGAAAATAAACAAAACAAAAAAATGAATTGACAGCAGCCAACACGAGGGTGTGGAATCGGTGGGAAGAGAAGCGGTTGGTGATGCGGCGGGCTTGCAAGCGATAAATACCTACGTTAGGTAAGGCCAGGCACTTGTCGGCGGCTGTTGGTCCAAATCCAAGACAGCTCAGAGGATTGCTGTTGCAATGCCGTCGAGGCTCTGCTAGATGTAGGTGGTGATTGGTCCGTGTCCAAGTGGAGGCAGATGACCGAGGTGCTTGGATTGGTTGACATACGCCCCTCTTAGCCGTAGTGGATCTCTTGTACATGGCACATGGTACATGGTACATGGAGCTTTGTATTGCGTGGTACAAAACAACGCACCCTCAGCAATTTTTACGACATGATGATGGCTGGATTGATTGAGTTTTTTTAGAGGGTATGCCTGCTAAAGGATGATCAAGCGTGAAAGTTAAAGTTATTAAATTGCTTCAACCAGACTTTTTTTTCTTCCTCCTTAATAAATAGGTAGATACGGAGTACAGACATGTGGCAATCATACCTTGGCAGCGGAAAAATAACCAATAACTGCTTGTTGCCTGAATGGCTAGGATGTGACCGGGAAACAGCCCTGGTTCAACGAGATACAATCACATCTAACCAAGACATCGTACATGTACTATTAGACAGTACACAGGTTCCTTGCTCCCCTTCCCTGGCGTCTGCACAGCATACCTCTGGGTGGTTGACTGAATATTTCTTCTTTGCTGCGGTATCTCTATTGAATATCTATGCATCTCTATCTATTTCCTTCTCTTCCAGATAGATGTGAGACTATTCATAGACATCCATTCCGTTGCATCCATTATGTAAACGGATCTCCTCGTCCCACATATACATTTCGTATATACTTGGTCATACCCAGAGTCACGCCATCATATTTCTGTGCGGCCACTTTATTAACCCTGACACACCCTCCCACGGGAACAATTAGACACCAAGCAAAACAAGGCGCCCATCCTGACAGCCGTTGCCTGCCTCTCGCCCGATTTGTAATGTGTTGGTTGTTCCCTGTCTTTCAGTCACCTTCTTAAACGGATCTCGCTCATTGACCGAGACACGGCAGTGCCTCCACACCTATGAGCAAGACCACAAGTAATTCCAAAGCCTTAGCAATTTACCACTAAGCTGAAATGTTGTCTTTGAGGTCCATACTACTCACTCATGGTCCATGAAAACTCACTCTGTACTCGCTCATATCTCCGTACGTCTCATTGCAGAGTGCCTTGCTCTGGATCCATATGCATGCAATGGCAGTCGTCTTGCATCACAAGCGATAAGGCGGAGTGCCAGAGTGGTTAATGGGTATGACTAGAAATCATATGGTTTCGGCCTCGCAGGTTCGAATCCTGTCTCCGTCGCTGAATTCTTTTTTTTTGCACCATCCTCCTCCAAGTGCATTAGTATATATGCATTAGCTGCAGTCTGCAGCTTGAACCGACGGCTCAATTATGCCCCGCAGTTGGATAGCTTGTAACAGTGCTTTCACTATCACATTCCTGGCACCTGCATTATCAACCAACATGTAACAAGCCTCGGTCGTCATTGGTGGCTTTCCTGTCAAACAAGAAGACATCTACCTGCATTTGCCTCTTTTGCCGTTTCGATACTTGGAATTGTACGAGAGCACAGTAACCAAAACTCAATTATCCACTATAGGAAATCAGGGTTCTTCAAATGGCGATTCCATTGCACCCCATTCTGAAGCGGTCCCTCTGGATCACCGCCGCTCCACTGGTTATTTACACAGTCTTCATAGGCCTTGCAGCCATTCCCATTGTTCAGAAACAGTGAGTGAGAGCAAAATTCATGTCCCCTGAAAATAGAAGTGTCAGTTCTCACATCGTTGCCAAGTCTTTTGTACGCCCACAAGATCAATTCGCTTTGGTGGACAGACACCAATGCCCCTGAAGCCTGGGGCTTTGCCAGTTGGTATCCCCAGATAAATACGAGATGGCATGGAGATATCTCTAATTCGCTGTGCTCGCCTTAGAGAATCAGGTTACCCCTTTTGGGTTGAACACATCAGATGGTGAAACCATTTACGCCTGGCATATTTTGCCCCTTCCTCTCTACCTGCAGCACGAAGCAACCGTGGCGAAACAGGAACTGGGATTTATCCAAGACTTTACGCGGACCGAGTCCTTTCGACTTCTTAAGGCCGACTCAGAAGCAAGATTAATACTTAACTGTGCGTTTACCTCTTCTGTGACCTATGGAGAGTGAGGTCGAATACTAACACTTCGCAGTTCATGGGGTGAGTCCAACCTGAATAATACCGTTCGACGCTTGCACAATGCTAAGTATTGTGTCTACCACAGAATGCTGGCCATCTCGCTCAAACAACAAGGCCCGACAATTATCACACTTTGACTGATACTTCATCTTATCATGTGGTAACTATTGACTACCGCGGTTTCGGTCACTCTACCGGCGTTCCCAATGAAGAGGGTCTCATTTCAGATGCAGCCGCCGTTGTTGACTGGGCAATCAACGTAATTGGCATTCCGCCGAGTCGCATTGTTCTACTAGGTCAGAGCCTAGGAACAGCAGTCGTGAGTGGAGTGGCTGAGCGATATGTACTCAAGGGAGTCGAATTTGCCGGCATTGTCCTCGTCGCAGGCTTCAGTGACTTGGCCACAATGCTGAGCGGTTATCGCTTCGGGGGTTTGATCCCCGCTCTTGGACCGTTCGCTGCATGGCCAACATTCCAGCATTTTGTCGATAGATTTCTTGTTGACAAGTGGCACTCTGCCGACCGACTTGCCAACATTGTTCGGCATACCAAGAACAGGCTGAGGCTCAACTTGGTACATGCAAAGAACGACCAAGACATCCCTTGGACAGAAGACAACAAGCTCTTCAGAGCCGCCGTGAACGAGACTGTCGGTATCTGGGATGATGAAGAGTTTGAGGCGTGGAAAGAACTTCGAACCCTACGCACCAGTGACGATGCATTTGTCACGACATGGAAAGCAAACCCCGATATTATTGTTCGTCAGGAATTATTTCCTTTTGGGCGTAAGTTATGCAGGCCACACTTTTTACCGTTATTAAAATTCTAATCAATCATAAAGGTCACAATGAAATCCTTGCGTATGCGCCGGTTGTCTTGGCTATTATGAGATCATTTGATCTTGAAGGAACCAGCTATAACTAAGAACATTGAGTACAACAAAGATGTTGAATAGATTAAATAGAAATAGAGAGATTATTGTCGGAGCACTGGACCACCAAACTCACTTCGATATGAAATGATTTCCTTCAAACGTAAAACCACCCTATCGCCAGCATGATTCCCTTAATTGGGCTCTTAGAGGTAACAAAGCCGCGATACTAACAAAAAGATTTCATTTTGAACAGCCAAAAAGACGAGGTCTCGACAAAGACAGGATTCGAACCTGCGAGGCCTAAACCATATGATTTCGAGTCATACCCATTAACCACTCTGGCACTTTGCCTTATCGTTGTGCAGAAGAGAGGAGACAAGAGGCATAAGACACCATGCCGATGGTAGGGCAGAAAAGATAAAGAGGGGAAAAAAATAATTGTTGGTTTGAAGCAGAAACTGCAAAAAATGAAACCGACGGAGACAGGATTCGAACCTGCGAGGCCGAAACCATATGATTTCTAGTCATACCCATTAACCACTCTGGCACTCCGCCTTGTACTGTTTCTTGAAACTCGATCTCCAAATCTTGCTTTTACAGCCAGAATGAATTGAGACATTCCTCCAGCTTGATTTATTAGCTGGTCATTTGTCACGGATGGAATGCTGCTTGCGCAAGTTGCGACTGCAAGACATATTTTACGGAGTTATACCAATTACCTGAAACCTCTCCTTTTTCATATTCTCCAGGCAGTACATGCATCAGTGCTTACATTTGAGTCATTATGTCGAATCTTCAATGTACAGAGTAGTCATGCTCTGGCAATTGGTTACAGCACTGGGAAAGAGTGGTAAGTTCGCTATGACTTTGGCATACTTCCTTTATAAAAATAAACGTCTATATTAATTGGGATTATAACTTTAGATGTTTATAAAATGTCGGCGCAAAGTCAAATGTCAATATTGTGTTATATAGGGTAACATCTAGATCGAGATGTTTTTTAACTTTCTTGGTATACCTTTTGTCAACTAATTTTACCGTCATCACCCAGAAGTCAAGGTGCTGATAAGGTATGCAGAAGGCTGAATCCATCGCAGTAAAAATTGGGGGCCTTTTTCTCTCCATGTGTAGTAGGGATTATGTGTCCAGGAGTAACCTGGTGTCACATCAAGTGTCTTCTAAGCCAACTTGCCAACCCACAACCCCACCATGAACCTGAGCTCTACTTTAGCTCTGAGCGTCTGACCCCACCACTCGACACGGCAATCCAGCATCTCATACATTCCCTGACACAACACGCAAAGTCGCAATGCCTCCCGAAGAATCCAAGCCCGTCGACAAGGTCGTCAGCGAAACCGACGCCGAGCTCAAGGCCCAGCAGGTGGCAGCCGAATCCGAAGGCGAGGAGGATGACGAGCCTACAACCACTGCTGACGCCCCTGCCGCGGGGGCATCATCCTCGTCAAAGAAGAAGAAGTCCAAGAAGAAGAAGGTGAAGGAGCTTCTGACTGGAAAATCAGCCGACCCAGAGTCGGATATAAAAAAGGCCATTGGGGGTCTTACACCGCAGCAGCTCAAGGAATTGCTGTCGCTCAATCCCGCGCTGGCGCAAGAACTCTCCCAGGCCTCTGGAGGCGCGGACCTCACCCCCGAGAAGGCTGCCGATATGCTCAAGAACATGAACCTACAAGACATCATGACTGGACTGGCGGCAGGCGGAAAGAACGCAAAGGATATGGCATCATACAAGTTTTGGCAGACACAGCCTGTCCCGCGATTCGGCGACGACGAGAAGGACGTTGAGGAAGGCCCCCTCAAGATCCAGACCGTTGATGATATTGCCAAGGAGCCGGCGCCTCTCGTTGATGGCTTTGAGTGGGTGAACATGGACCTTACCAGTGACGCCGAGATCAAGGAGGTCTATGAACTGCTCAATGGCCACTACGTCGAGGATGACGAAGCTCTGTTCCGATTCAACTACGGACCGGGCATTCTCAAATGGTAAGCATCACCCCCTATTTGCGCAAATTCACCGAGAAGGCAATTCGTTGACGTAGGCTAGGGCAATGATGGCGCCTGGCTGGCACAAGCGATACCATGTCGGTGTCCGTGCCACACAATCTCGCAAACTCGTTGCCTTCATTTCTGCGGTTCCTGTCGATGTCCGGGTTCGCAACAATGTCTTCAAGAGCTCCGAGGTCAACTTCCTCTGCGTTCACAAGAAGCTGCGTGGAAAGCGTCTGGCACCAGTTCTCATCAAGGAAATTACCCGTATCAGCAACCTTGAGGGAATCTGGCAGGGATTGTTCACTGCTGGTATTGTTCTGCCCAAGCCCATTAGCACATGCCGATACTACCACCGTTCTCTCAACTGGCAAAAGTTGTATGAGTGCAACTTTGTGCACCTGCCGCAAAACAGTAAGCCCCAGTATCAGATTCGCAAGTATGCGGTTCCGGATCACACCTCTACCAAGGGGCTGCGGGAGATGAAGCACAAGGACATTGGGGCCGTTGTAGACTTGATGGACCGTTATATGGCCCGATACGACATTGCGCCAAAGATGACCGTGGAAGAGGCAACTCACTGGTTTACTCCCACTGTTGAGCCAGGCACTGATCAGTTCATTTGGTCTTATGTCGTTGAGGTAAGCAGAAAGTGCAGCAACCCCTGAATGACATTAGCTAACGTTAAACACACAGGACAACGACAAGAACATCACTGATTACTTCTCCTTTTATTGTATCGAGTCCTCTGCCATTGGCAACCCTAAGCACGACGTCATCCGCGTCGCTTACCTCTTCTACTACGCCACCGATGTGGCCCTAAAGGAGCCATCCGATAAGGCCGCCCTCAAGACCCGCCTGAACGCTCTCGTGAACGATGCCCTAATCATCGCCAAGAAGGCCAAGTTTGACGTCTTCAATGCTCTGTCACTCATGGACAACGGCCTGTTCCTCGAGCAGCAAAAGTTCGGAGCCGGCGACGGACAGCTGCATTACTACCTGTTCAACTACAGAGCGAACCCTATAGCGGGCGGAGTGGATAGAAAGAACCAGCTAGATGAGGATAACCTCAGTGGAGTTGGACTGGTGTTGCCTTAAGAGCAAGCCGTGCTACATAGAGGCTGATCATATAGCTTTCTGCGAGGGTTTTCTAGAGTGTGTAGCGAAAGAGTCTGGTCAGGAGTTTGACAATATTCTGGAACTATCGTATTAGTGTTCTATGTACGCATCGCGAAGCATTCATGTACTAGATAGCCTTTGACCTCTTCCCCCTCCCCCCCCCTTCAAGCCAACTTATCGCAGGCGGCCAATCGCTCCTCCAATACACTGTTAAACCAATCTGTCCTCTCCATGACGGGGGCGTGTCCCAACCCCTCGACGATTAGGCCAACGGCAGGCTCAATCCACTTGATCAGCTTCTCCCCGTTCGCCACCACGACCATGTTGTCCGCCGTTCCGTGCATGACCATGATGCGCTCACGGCCCACCTTGTCCGCCATCTCGCGTAGTTGCTCGGGCGACTTCTTGTGCCACCCGGCGGCCACGAGTTGGCACACAAACCCTCCCGTGGTCCACCACCCGGGAACCCGCCGCTTGGTGAGCTCCTGCGCCTGAAAGCGCTGAAAGTTGGAGTCGAAGGGGATGTAGCCCCCATCCGGCGTATCCCTCGCGGGGCCGCACTTGTGCGTCTCCCTGGTGGGCAGCTGCGCGGCGTCGTCCGGCGCTGCGAGGAACTCGTCGTCGAAGAGCTTCTGGGCCGTCTCGCGGATGGTCTGCTCCTCCGACTTGGCCACCAGGAAGCTCGCCCTCTCGGCCATCTTCTCCCAAAACGTCCTGGAGCTGCTCTCGTAGTTGGCCGTGGTGCAGAGCAGGCTCAGGCTCCGCAGGCGGGTCGGGATGCGGCATGCGACCTCCTGGGCGATCATGCCGCCCATGGATATGCCCGCGAGGTGGACCTCGCGCTCGGCGACCCAGCCGACATGGTCGAGCACCTCGATGATGTCGAGGGCCATTTCGCTGGTGGAGTAGCGGGCGAGGGGCTTGTCGCTGCCGCCGATACCGCGGTTGTCGATGAGGAGGAGGGAGTACTGGGATGAGCGGTCGTGGCCAAAGTACTTGGTCTGACGCTGCCAAGAGGTTTTGGCTCCAGCGAGGCCCATGATGAGCTTGAAATAGACATGTTAGAAAAGTATTCGTATGTATATATAAAGATCCTGAGAGCAAAAAACATACCGCGACCTTTGTTGGACCAGTTCCATGAATCTCCCACTCAATATTCAGAGGACCACCACGGTCCTTGGCCACGGCGAGGAGGCCCTTCTGATCAGGTTCCAGGTCCCATAGCGCAGATGGGAATGCCGGATGATTGAGAGTCTCCTCGGCGGTAGGGAACGTGAAAGGCCTATACAAATATCAACAACAATGTTCGGTTTCTCATCAAGTCTTTCAAGTGAGGGGAAAGAGAGCTTGCTACACAAGGTTGACCACAATTTGTAAAATAAAGTACAAATAAAATACAAATGAAAAATATTGTAAAATAAATAAATAATGAGTATTGGGGTTATACAAAAGAATCGTGAAACTCGAATTGACTTGGGAATTATTCAATGAATATCAGTTAAAAAGTCTTACATTTTGTGTTTACTTGAACGCCGTGCAATGAGATAGTGGAGGTTCCTGGTTACGCCTCGAGATGCATGTGCAACGTACAAGAGTCGCGTGCTACTTGTTAGCTGAAGCTGAAAGAGTTGCTAATACTTGAGCTTGTGTAATATAATTGAGTGGAGTAGATAAAACCATTTATA
Source organism: Cladobotryum protrusum (assembly GCA_004303015.1). Lineage (NCBI taxonomy): Eukaryota > Fungi > Ascomycota > Sordariomycetes > Hypocreales > Hypocreaceae > Cladobotryum > Cladobotryum protrusum. The sequence goes on along the minus strand of RZGP01000002.1, from coordinate 1,975,249 downwards.
GTCAAGGCAGTTGGATGTATAAATACTCGGAACCGAAAACCAAAGCTCCATCTATCTCTTATGTAAAAACCCAGCGCTTGTTCTCATGTGAATAGATAGTGACATTGAATAGTGACAACCGAGTGAGGCCGCCCTTTGCCACGCAAGCAGACGACGCCGCCCGCATCCAAGTGGCAGCAGATCGGACAGACAGACGTACCGAATTCCATCACCATCATGAAATGAACCTCGGTTGAAGAGACAGGTTACCACCCTGCAACGTGATTTTATCTAACCCATGCATACCTGAAAATCATGGATACATTGCTATTTTTACATCATTTCGAGACATTCCAAGCCTCCCCCAGTTTTGTAAGTGGCTGCAGTTCAAAAGTGGCGTTTCATCCACTCTTTCATGACAAGTGGCCAAACTCGTGTAGATCTGGTCCAGCAGCCACCAGATTCGCTTTGGATCTTGATCCTCTGAACCTACGCATCCCCTCATCCGTTTTCGTTGCCTATACCTCATTACCTCTCGCCAGCCAATCGTCGGCGCTGCACCTCGCCCAGGGCCTTTGTTCCACTGAGGAATGTAGTAACACCAACAATGCCAATAACTGGCAATGTCTGGAACAAGTTCCACTGTGTGTAGTATAGGAAAAAAGCACCCTCCATAGCGATGATGGATCCGAAAAAGGCAATGTGAGAAATAGGGGAGCTGCCCAACGCCTTGGTCACATGGCTCACGTTGCCGCCAAGGAGGAACCACTATCATCAAGTCAGTAAGAGCACATTGTAAACCCATACTTTTCAACATACCCCAATGAACAAGGATGGCACAGTAGCCAAAACTGCGACAGCAAATGCAATGGAAACAATCTTGGGAGGGTTCTTGGGATCCGCTCGGAAGATATGGTGAATCTCAGCCAGTTTGCCGTATCGCAAAGGTGTCTCGTAGGTAGGAGCCGGCGAGTTCGCATCGAGCTTAAGAGTGAATTCGAAAACCGGTGTTACCGAACCCTGGGTAGAGCCGAAAGAGCCCAGGATGAGGCTAACTTCGAGAGGGGATTGGGAGAGAAGCAGCTGCACAGGCAGGTCCTTGTGAGTCTGCGTCGATGTTAGCAGGCTATTCAGTCGCCTCGATGTTCTTGTTCTTCGTCTAGCCATACAATTTCCACAGTGCCCTTTCCAGACTCCTTCAGTGTCAAAGGAAACGGTGCCTCTAGACCGGAAGACTCCTTGACAATCAAGAATGCCTGATGCGGTCGCTTCGCCTTGGAGCCCTCCTTCGTGGTGAGGGTAACCTTGAGCTTATCCTGATGGCCCAGCGCCAGGACACTCTGCACTCGCTCCGTACTGCTAAACCTATATCCGTAAAAAAGCACCTATCAGCAATTGTCCCTCCAAAAGAAAGAATGCGGCCATGCGCAACAATTATTCAGAATAGCGAGCTTCCGGAGTGTTGGTGGGCTTACGTCTCGATAACATTGCTGCCGCCCTTGGTCAAGATCGTAACAATTCCATCCGAAAATCCCCATGATGATGCTGCATTGGCGGCGCCAGCGAGTGCCAGCAGAATTGGTGCTATCGAGAAGCGCATTGTGACGTTGACGTTTGTGGATGAGAGCGAGGCTGTAAGAGGACAGCTTGGGAGCTCTGTCCAGATGGTTACGTGGTTGTATGTACCGGAAAGTTGTAGGTGGGGGGTGCTGATTGGCTGAGAACAACGTCGCTACTGTGTGCTTACAATAGTGACACAGTAAGCTATAGCTCACCAACTCACCTTGCCAAACTTGTCTGCTCACCTTGGTTACACTTACTCTGCTAAAGCTGCCTTATTTCAGAATTTGCTCGTTTAGAACTTAGTTGGCATCGGAAGATTATGGTCCACGAAGACACATAAAATTCCAAGTTAGGTTTTAGATAATAGTAGCATAAATATGTATTCGAAAACCGACTCCTACCTAATAGACCAGACGCAAACGCTCAAACCCACCAGTATAGCCATATCAATTACTCCACCCTTATGTACATGCAGAATCTATAATGATCATGCTCGATGGTCCCAAAACTCCAAGTGGTCACAGTAATTGTCATAACTCGGTTCGTCTGCTCGATTCATAGCCTGCTTCGCTTCTCTTATTCAATGGCACATCAGTCTTGGGTAAATGTCCCGACAGGTTCATCCACTCGGCTGCAAAGGCCGTCACAATCTTGGCCCAATCCCGGGTTGTCGGCAAATCTAGATGCTCGCCGTCATCCTCTATCTTGTGCCACACATGAGGGAAGGGCGATGGAATAATGTGCAGAATGTCAACGCCTCTCTTCATAAAGGGAATATGGTCATCCTCAATGTAGCCATGACCGAACCATTTGATCTCCTTGTCCACATCGGGGAAGATGGCCATTCGTGGTTTGGCTTCGAGAAGACCAAGATCACGCATGCGCTTCTCTAGCGAGGCCATGTTTTTGTATGCCCAGTGCGTGGGCAGGAAGTAGGAGGAGATGATGGGATCTGCTGCACCCAAGAGATCCAGAAGAACAAAGAGGCTGATTGAATGGAGAGGTGTCTGATAAGTTGACATGGAAGAATGATATTGGGATTCCCACTCCTCGGCCAATGATCTGGATCATGTTAGTAACCAATAAAGCAAGGAATAAAACGGTAGTCCTACCGTGCTCCGTATAGGGAATCAGTGTCCGTCCATTTCACAAATGCCTCCTCTCCATCGAGTAAGACAATTTGCACACCAACACCGGCTTCCAGGTCGTCATTCAGCTCTCCATTCCTATCCATCTCTTCCCATTTCGACTTGAGGGAGCCCTCAATGCTCCTCGCCACATGTAATAGCATCGCGCACGGCGCAGCACTGTCTATCGCACCAATAAACCCGGCTGGTTCAATCTTGCTGTCATAATGCGCTACCAGCGTCAACCTCCCAACATCGCCCGCCCTTGAGCCCGGTGGATCGCGGCGGAAAATCAGATTCGCAAACGGAATGTCCTTGTCACCTGTAGCGGGCGTCTTGGAGGTAGAATTTTGCCATATGATTTCCCACTCTGGAAGATTTGTCTTGAAGAAGTCGACGAAATGCTGCTGCGTCTTGAGAGACCCATCGGTTCCTGGTACGCGCGGTATCAAGATTGGAGCCAAAAGTTTTCCCTTGTGAATATCGAAATCGTCGCCTGGGGAGGGGATGTTTCGCAAATCATCGTCGGTAAGCGTGCCGAGTGCGACGACGATTCGAAGGGAGAGGAGTATGAAGATGAGGGGCGACAGCAAAGCCCTGAGAGCCATGGTCGGGAACGATGGGGGCCCTAAAGGTCAATGATCATCCAGTCGAAGGGTTTCTGAACACGCCTCCCTAAGCCAGAAGCTCATAAGATGCTGGGAATGCGCTCTGAAGGTTGCCAATCAAGACAAACTGTCCAGTTGCGAAATGTCGATTAGCAGTTTTATCGGAATGGACGATCCATCATCCAATGCGACGGGAGATGCGGGAAGTGGCTACGCTAAAACGGTGCGACAGTACCTGGAGCCAATGGCCCGTTTAACGGAGGCGAGACCCTGTTCCTGGAACCACCGAATGGGGAACCTGGGGAACATTTGTATTGGATGTATCTATAGATGAAAGCCCAGTAATTAACAGCTGCCAATGACCGTCTCTTCTATAAGATGCAGCCTGTTATTACACTGCAGACTAAAAATTGGATCTTGTCAATCTCCTAGGCGTACTGTGGATGCATCTAGCACCCCAAGGCTGCTCTAACTAGATTGGCCGTTGATAGGGCTGAGGTTCTATAACCCAGTGTCGACAGTGCTCCTCCCTAAGATGACGGCCAACCACATTCAGCGAACTTAACCTCACTCACAGCACAAGATCAACATAAGCACACGACACATAATTCATCATTCGAATCATATTCCTGCCTGAAGCAGTTTGCTACATTAATACAGATATATATATAAGTCGTCGTCACTTCCGTAACTCTTGGTCAATAGCGTCCGGTATCGGATTAAATACCAACGATCCAAGACCTCCAACGCCAGCCAGCTATGTATGCCATGCACCGGCCTTTCATTATACAAGGAAGTCTTTTTATGCGACCTTCTCCCAGATCTAAAAGCTCAAAATATCACCACCTGTTTTGTATCGTGAGTTTAGCGAAATCTTGCCAGGTCTCCTTTTTAAGATACCAAGCCGTAACATCGTTTATTACAACAAATTAGATTTGAAACCCAAAACCAATCATGTTCTCGTTAATGAAGTTTCGTAGCGGCTCGAGCAGCCTGCTTGTTGGCCATCTGTTTCTCCTTGGGAATAGTAAGAGCACTAATACCCAGAAATTCGCAGATAGCGTTGATCACAAGGTATGCCCAGCGGAAGTAGACGATCGCAGCGAAGAAGAAGTAACCCCACAGGTAGTACAACTCCAAGTCGGCACTGATTTGCGGCAGACCAATTCGAGGGAGGTTTCCTAGGGCAGCACCGCCAACCAATGGGGCCAGCATGACGGTCCAGTAAGGGAATGGCTGGTGGGTCAAGTGCGCAAGAATCATCTTGGTCGTCAATCGTCCAAAGACAAATGCCATGGTAAAGCAGAAGAGAGTGAGGTGGTTATCCTTCATCAGAGTGCTGTAAGGAGAGAATACCCAGGCCATGTTGCAGATGGTAAAGACAGCCATTGGGGTCCATTCAAGGAAGACGGGCAGCACTGGCAAGCCGTTCTTTCTGCGAGCACGAACAACGTTCAGGACGCAAAAGGGAACATGGGCCGTCATAAGCAAGCCAACCAGGACACCGATCCAAATGTCTCGGAAAGAAACATCTCCAATTAGGTGAGATACTCCTTCCAAGTGATCGCCCCAGATGTGTACAAGAGGTTGGGTAAAGACGGCCGGTCCATAAATTCCAGAGACAATCATAATACCGCAAGCAATGAGGATGCCTTCTGTTGGACCATTGAAGAAGCCCAGGTAGAGTGTATGAGTGTGATACGTCTCCCAGGTCGAGAAGAACATCGGCAGGCAGGGAATAAGGGCGGTGATAATACCAGCGTGGGATGTACCCAGTCCCATTGCGGCTGCTTCGAGCAAACTGGCGAGTGTGCAGTTGAGCGAGTCGATGCCGTGGTCGAAAAGTTCACCTAATCCACTCGAGGTTCCTGTTCTCCTGGCTTGTTTTCCATCCACATTGTCCATAGTCTGGTACATGAAAAGGCCGAATGCGAAGCTAAAGTATACCCATGGTGGTCCCTGAAATATCACTACGTCAGTAAAAAAAAAATCCATCACCACCTAACGGCGCAAAGGATTGGCAACCTACCGGTCCGACAAGATCTGGTATGTATATGACCATTAAGCCGACATTGCCCAGGATGAAGAAGAACCCTAGAAGGGTCACCATGTTTGGCGCAATCCATAGCGGGAGGAATTCGACGAAAGCGTTCCACTGAGAAGTTCATGTTAGCCCGGGTTGCCGGCAGAGTGAGTGGCGACGCATAAGGGGCGAGAAGTGATTTGCGCGCAAGGGGAAAGGCTGTAGGTATCGTACCCAAGGACCAAGAATGTACTTCGATACTGGCGATTTGTCGACACTCGAGTATTTGTACGACTTTAGATGGATCAAAGCATCATCTGAGATGCATTCGGCCGCAGCCTGCTCTAAAAAGCGAAGCACATGTCAGCGAGCGATCTTCCGCGCGATCTTCCCAGGTCGTATAGTGGGGGAGTGCTGACGGGCTGGGCAGGATCTTGAAGGGATTGCAAAGGGGGATGGATTTCTTCTTTTTGCTTACTCGTATTGGGAGCCATATTCGTATCACCTTGGTGTAATGGCAGTGTGTTACGACCAGACATGATAGAGGAAGGGGGGCGGAGGCCCGAAAGGTGGGTATGGGGGAAGATATAGAAAAACCTAAAAAAGCCCGTGACGGACGGGGAAAAGGCAACAGTAGCAAGTAGTGATGAAAGCTACTGTAGGTTTCCTCTCGCTCTCTATATCGCTCTCCACGGGCTCCAGTCAGTGGACAGCGGACAGTGAGGCTGCGTGCGCGCAAACTTGGTGTGAGCAACCGAAGGTGTGGTTTCGTTGAGAATCTTGCATGAAAAGGTGCACTGGGCGGTCCCTACACCCCCTGTAGCAAGCCTCGGGAAGACTGCCCGTAAGCCCCTGAGAATTGGCGCCGTCAACGGCCAAAGAGCTCTAACCGGTAAGCAGTTCCAGGGCATACCACCCTCACGTCATCTAGCCCGTCTTGTCCGTCAACCTAACGTAATAATAAAGTGACTTGCAGCGGAGGCGCATTTTGCAGTCGACGTCTTTTGACAGCTGGAGCCTTATTAGTTAGATGGCTTTACGGTTTATGGTGCGCCATATGTACGCAATTACTGCTGTTGCCGCTTCTGCTACCACTACTAGGCATCCATGGATCCATCTTCAAATCTTCAAGCATGTGAAAGCCGAATTCGTTGAGGCACTTGTAACCTCAAATGTAACCACTCACACGACGGCGCCGCCGAGAACTATCTATTAGATACCAGGTAGGCATTCATGGATCGACTTTCTTCAGTGCAGCTGTCAAAATGCACCTTTCAAATGTCGTTCCACATGATCGACATGGCACCAATCATGTGCACTCGAATCCTCCATTCTCGTCAGATGACGTGAAATGGCCAACGGTAACCTTGAACAAGCTTTGAATCATCAACGCTCGTGATGGAAAATACCAAGCTTCTGAAAGTATAAAGCCGCGTTTTTACTAGCAAGGTTATGAATGCACAGCATGACCCTCAATATAAGATTTAGCTTCGATTGGAAACAAATGCTATAGTCGTTATCGAACCTGATTATGTGACAGCAAAAAGCTTATTGACCCAGTCCAAGTAACCCTCAGTCATCGTGCAAAAACTCTAGCCCTTGATATGAAGCTGTGTGGGGGGGAAAGAAACGCTGGATGCGATCGCATTGCAAGGTGACATATGGCACATGGGGAATCTATAACATTGTTCGTAAAGGAAATAGAAAGAAACAAGAGTAATGGGGAGTAACAAAAGCAATCAAGAGAAACACTAGAAATCACGGGACACACCAGAAATCAAGAGAGACATTGGAAATCGATTTAGTAAACATGGCTGGGCTCCTATAGTAGATACCAGTCTGCAAGCTTTTCATACCGCCGTCTTGACATGAGAGACGTATATATACCCATACGGGGCTCTCAACAGCATAAATGCCCGAGCCTGAGCCATCCTATAATCAGCATGTCAGTATAATCCATCTTGAAATAAGCTGAAAACCTCATCGAGTCAAATAGAAAGACATACTAGAGAGCGGCGCGCCGTGCTTCCACCACAATATCTATGGCACCATGAAGGGCCGTCTGGTCGAGACCGTTGTTCTGAGCAACCTCGGAAAACTCATCAGTGTCAAAGTTTGAGAGATATGGGCGGGCGCTGAAGATTTCCAGGAAATTACCCATGCAAAGGAGGTGTCGTTGTTAAACAGCGAAAACGTTCTATTTCTGAGTAAAAAACGATGTTGATCGGAGTGTTCGAATAGATATTTACTATTGGAGGTGATGTTGAAAAAATAAAAGAGTAGATGGTATGTTCAAAGCAGGCCCTGTCAGCATGTTATAGCTGGGGCCTCGTTCAGCATTTTGTATTATCGAGCCACCACTACTTCCTTTAAGAAATAAACTGACCGTTCGTGTACCAGGTACTGGAAGGTATTATTAATAACTACCCATAGTGTATAAATATCCCCCTTTCCTACCTCTGGTATGTACTAGGTAGATAAAAGTAAAGTACAATCCATCGACGTAGCATCACAATGACTATTGAGCTGAGCGCGGGTCAAGTCCATGGCTTCCTTCGATTTCCAACGTTTCCCTTGATCCCCAAGATTTTTCTCGATTCCCAATATTTCTCTCGATTCCTACTATTTCTGCCAATCTCCCTTGTTTCTACTGATTCCTCTCGTCTCTTTGTATCTCGCTCCTGTCTCATCGTTTCTCTATTTTCTTTATAATCCATTATTTGAAAGTCAGTGCACATATTCTCCTTTTTCTATTTAAAAAATCCAACATAGCTAATATAGCTTAAACAGAACGGATTTTGCAGCACTCGGGAATGAGATTGCAGTGGAAGCACAGTCTAGAGTCAGAGCATATATGCCATTGGCGGTCCTCGAGTATCCATCTCTCGCGTCAAGACGGCGCCATGAACAGCGTGCGGAGGATTTCGAGCGCCAGGTACGGCAGTAGGAAAAGGTGGTGCGGCGAGCACAGCAGGCCTTGGTTTAAGATCATCGGTAACAAAGGGGAAGAGGAACCTCTATAACAAACTGCGAAGGAAAACGTACAAACCCTCCTGTTTCACACTGACCGGTCACAACCGATTGGGGGTTAAAGATAGAAACCTATGAATATACAACGTCAACGGACGAGTTCACACTCCTACATCGTGTCGCCGATAAGTTTCCAGTTATAAGGAAGCCAGAACGAACTTGATATCGCCACGAGTTATCATTGAAACAAGGGTGTCAACATTAGCCTTTAACTACTCAATAGCTATAGTCACTTCGTTTCCAAAGACCTGCCTAAATAACAATAAGTTTTAGGTTTGCGGTTCATAAGCCCGTAAGTTACGCAAAGCCGGCGATGATTCCATAGAAACTTTGGATCAAATGAAAAAGCTGCCTCTCCAAAGCCTATTGCATGAGTCACTAAGTCCCGGCCTCTATTTATTCTCCTTTCACCTCGAATTTATCTTCCTTGTCCTCCTTACATTCCTACCAATCTCTCGGCGATACTATCAGCATTCAATAGACACATATAATACGTGGGATCAAATAAGGAAAGGTCAACATGGACAAGTTCCAAAGGTTCCCTCCAGAGATCCTTCTGAAGATTCTTCTCTCCTGTCGGAATTTTAACGAAGCTGCCAAGTTCAGCCATGCCTCCCCGGCCTTGCGCAGCCAATTCCAAAGCTCCGAATATAAAATGATTCGGCATTACTTTGACGAGCTTGGGGATTATATCGTTCAAGATGCTCTGGCCATCATCCTTTTCCCCGCCGTAAATCACGACAAGGTTACCAAAGAGGAGCGCAATGCTCTGGTCAGGTCCCACCTTATGAGATGGGGGGATGGGGTCTTGGACCTGGCGTGCGGTTCACGCAAACCATCTATCGCATTTCAAATCGAGGCTCTCCTTCGTCGTATTTCGCTCTACGTCGAAGATTACCTGTCAAAGGCAACGAGTCAGCACCTACCACAAGCCTACCGAAAACTTCCTCACTGGTCACATCGGGATTTTTCCCAGACTACCACCCAGATCGATCTAGAGAGAGAAGTTAACCATTTCGATATCGAGTCCTTGAGTAGAGTAGAGCGGCGGCTAATACTACAGGCTTTCTTGCGCTATCATTTTCTCTGCAAAGTCTACGGCCCCGTTGGTGGAGAGTTGAAAGCAATGTCAAAAGCCGAGTTTGATGATTATGAGTCAAGTGCGGAAACCGAATACAACGGGTATGAATATAGCTACCGCGACCCTTTTCGATACTGGGATTGGAAATTGCTGTATAGGTACGAGTATAGGGAACCATCGACACGCGAGATTCAGTTGCTCGCATGCGTACGCGAATACATTCTCAGTATTTACGGGGCTATTATTGCAGATCAGGTGGAAGCTAAGATTCCCACTGCCGGTGCACACCCGGAATTCGAAAACGCCCCAAAGAATGGCGAGGGTAGGTTCCAGGACTATAACCCGTGCTCTAGATGGGAAAACTTGCACCAACTAGGCGGTCCAGGTTGGAGCGATATCATGATATCATTGCTGGCATCCTCCGGCCTCGACCCACTAACAAACATACTCAAGTCGCCCGCTGCGAATTTCCGTGACTTTGTTGTCACCTTTAACAAAGAAATTTTTCAGAGCCTTCCTCACGTGGATGCCACCAATGTCTGGCTACCCATATACGCCCCGAGTCGAAGACAGCGAATGGGATGGCACTGCAATGACTTTGTGCGACTCCACCGCCAACGTGCGTGGGCATTATGGGATGATGACACCCGACATCCAAAATTGCCAAGCGAGGATGAGTATCGCGAGCGATATGGCCCTGGACCGGTTGATGGCTTGGTAGGATGGGGCTTAGAAAATGACGATACACGAAATGAGTTTATTAGCCATGGGCAAGGCGTTATTTCTTATCCATCATTGTTGGCCATTGAGCCTTTTCGAAAGCTCCCCAACAGTGGTTGAAGAGGTTGTCACGAAAAAAAAGGGGTAGGAGGGAATAACCCCAAAGAAACAAGCAGGTGAAGCAGAAGCGCCGTCAAGATATAGTAAATGTAAGGGATGATGAAAGGCTTTTATGGTCACAAAGAATGTCAACTAGAGATCCCCTAAAATAGTAATAAGCCAGATGAAAATTGAAACCAGAGCCAGAAACACAAGGTTAACCTAACGATAGCAGGACTCCGAAAAATGCTTGATGATGTTGGTGACAAGACGGACCATCACCGACATTGAAAGTGGCGTATCATCAATGTTCTCCAAACCAATATGATATTTTGGATGGGAACGAGTACTCCTTGGCCATGGTCAACGGATCACAGTCAAGTCCAATCACAACATGCTTGCTGACAAGCCACTGGTTGCCATGCTTACGACCCTTCATTCAAGTGCTGGATTTGCTCGTGTGGTCTATGCAAGATTTGAGTGCCGACTTTAGTTGATAATACGGAGACGATGACGCGTCATGTGCTTGAATAGGCCAATATCCTGCAAGCCTCAATTCTACTCGATTCACAGATAGCTGCCACCGACACGCAGAGTGACAGAGCATTCCTAAGTATTTCTAATGTCACATCAAAGATGAAATCACGAGCATACGGGCCCAATAAAATGAGGTAACTGTCGGGAAGATATCCCTAATGCATTGAACCTCAATAAGAATCCATCAAGCATCCAAAATTATTAAGTATATCCCACGAAACTTCTGCAAACCGACAACGCTGTTTTGACACAACACAAGCCCCCCAAAACAAAAGCGTAACAAATTACGGGCCATGTCGCGTAACCCCCCAGGCTCAAGCTCCCTCAACCTCATACCCCAACATCAAAGTCATACCCCTCTTACAGCATGGCGAAGCCGACAAACATGCTACCAAGGACAACAAACAGACCATAAGTTCGCCCAACTTCCAATGCGGGAGCAGCACCCTTCTTGCCAGCGTGGCCAGAAGTAGCAGTTGCACCAGGGGCGTTGGTGAAGATGGTATCGCCGTTATCGTCAGTGGCGGTAGCGGTGGGAGCAGAAGCGGTGGAAGTTGTGTTGTATCGCTTAGGGTCTGTAGCACCACAAGGGTTCTTCTCACGGCAATTTGAGGCACAGGTGTTGTCCTGACCGCAGGCCTTGACGCACTGGTTACCGAATTCTGTGCAAACAAAGTAAGGCAATGTCAGACTGTACTCGGAGATGTTGGGCTGCTTGTTGTTTCCGCAAAGGCATCCATAGGTGAGGTGTGTCTGAGTTTGTTAGTATACCAATTATGGGACACGGGATGGAGTGAAACGTACAGAATCACAGTTGTTGACGAGAGTGGTTCCAGGAGGGAACTGTTGGCAGATGATAGGGCAAACAGATCTCTCACTGTCACACCAGGCCTCTATTGGCTTATGAGCTTATGGAACAGTATTAATGGATAGATACCAAGGGATTTCTTACGTCTTGTGCTCAGAGGCACACTCTTGGGGTCAATCACGTAATCAGCCTGAGCGACTGAGGTGAAGACGGTGGCAACGGCCAAGAGAGCTGATCGGAACAACATTTTGGCTGATGGATGTAATAACTCGTTGAGATGCTGGAGATGTCGTGTGGAAAGCTTGATATTCGGCTACAGCGCGTATATGTATTAGTCTTGATGATGATTCTTATTTAAGAAGACGTGAGAGCGAGTTGCTGCAGTAGTTGGGGAGGGTTCGAAGGAAAAAGGATCTTCACAGGCGATGGTCCGAGAGAGGGTGTTGGGCCAGCACCAACGCGATCCTGAAAGGGCAACAGAAATGATATAAATCGCAGAGGCAACTTACACGTCTCAATTAGAAGCATACAAAGCTCGGCAGGGAAAGCGAGAGACTGATGAAGCGAACTAAACGAATGGAGGACGCAACAAACTCGCAACGAGGGTTAACAACGAGGAGAGGAAGAAAGCGAACAGGAAGGAGGAGGTCAGGCACAGAAAAAGAATGTTTTATTATGGCCACAGGCCACCACCGGCAACCACAGGCCGCGCCCCCCCAGAAGTCCAGTCAAGCGGAGGTAGCGGAGCTCCCAGCATGCATGTCGACCAGGGGCGTGGCAGGAGGTCGAGACTAGGACGACCAGCTCAAGCTCAGGGACCCCCCCCCCTAGTCAACCATTCAGAACGGCTCGAGAAATGCCCAGTAACGATGAGCCTTCAGTATCCGGCTTAGCTTCATGTCGTGTTCCCGCCACCGGTGCGCCGTCTATGCTGGTTTGATGCCGAGGGTCTCACTTTTTTTCTTTCCTTCGGTCACCTACCTGCTAAGTGCTAAGTACTATGTATCTAGGTATACCGGCCTTGTCGTTCTCTCCCACACATCCATATGGACCGAGTACAAGTTTACCGGTAGGTATGTTGGAGCAAATAATAATTTCAGTGGTGATCAGCTAACGCATCCCTTGCCTGGACTAGCGGGCTTCTTCTTCCTCTGGCGGTTGATCCATAATTGGGGCACCCGCCGCTAGTTTGGATGTTTGCTTTTGCTGGAGAGATCCGAGCTGCAGGCATGGCCCCTTTTAGAAGGCCGAGAGCTCATCTCTCAGTGTTTTAGAGGCGGGAAATGAAATGAGACGCCCTGAGGAAGAAAAAAAAAAAACACTCACCGACGGGACAGCAAACTGAAGCCTCCCCCCCCCTAGCTGCACATGTTTACCTACTGCAACTCTTGTTTGTATATTTACTTCTGCTGCCCATCCATTTATTATTCCATGGATTGATGGATTGCATAGCATTACATTGCGCGCGCCTAGGAAACCTCACTCACTCACTCACTCACTCACTCACACACACACACACCACTATCACACAATCACCTCCACATGAATCCTTTTACGAAGCTCTCGACACGACCCATCCCACCATCCCCATCTCCACCCTACTAAACGAACGCGACGCTGTCTGTCTGCTTGTTTTACCCTCCCAATGCAAGGGTTCTCCGCTTTGCTTATCCAAGTAATAGTAGTGGTACCGCCATTTTGAATTTTGCCGCTTCTGCATCCTTCGTATTCCATGCATGCATTATGGAGAAACGGCCACCATCGTATGCAGATGCGTGCATTCTCTCCGCACGCTAGCAAACAGATCAACAAAACCTTGAGGAATGGGACCACGGTCGAATGGATTGGCTGGACGTTGCATACGTAGGCTTCCGTTTCATGAGCCACATTGTCATGAGCAACTCCAATCCGTGCTCTCTCATATGGACTTTGCTTGCCCAACCTCTTGCAAAACGCGCCATCCTTGTAAAGTTTGAGCCGAGCTGTTGCTTGCGGAGAGCATCATTTGAACGGTGAGAGAAAGCTTGCTGCTGCAATTCATCGTCATGTCTGTGGTGAAGACGCATCCGAGTCACCTACCAATGGCTCCGCGCCTACCAAGAAGAGAGTAATCTGAATCAGCAACTACATCGGCATCTTCGGACGCATAAATCTCTCCGACTCGTATCACCGATTGACGGCTATAGATTATGACTGTGATTATCCAGCCAAGCTTCCAGTCTGACTGCCTGTCGCCACACATTTCATTCGTCGCGTATATGAGACCGTGGTGTTCTAGGGTTTTTTTTTTTTTTCCCAAGGTAGTTCGGCACTCCAGGTTCATAGATCGTACTGTTGATTGTCGTGTAGATCACGATACTCCAATCTGGCAGACGCCTGGGGAAAGTCGATGACGATCCCAACCAAGCTTCAACTTAATCAACGAGGCCCAATTTTTAGGCTACCGTCTTTTGCGGGGACGCTGTTTTGGTCGAATGATAATAAACGAGGCTCCGAGGACGTCGATCAATTCCCAATATCGAAGCCATCGCATACACGTGGAGCAAGCTCTTCCAATCTCCAGAAGCAAGCCACTCACACAAATAACATGTCAGTAGTGCTCCGTAGTTATTTTTATCCTCCTCAACAGCAATAACCAACAACGACGAGGAAAACGTATAACAAAAGTTGATCACGGATGCTCCATCATATTAAATTGCTTGGCTCTCTTTTAGCTTTATGACGAGTGTTCAGCGAGCCTCGACGGCTGGTCTAGCGCTTCAGCCCCCATATTGCACCAGCCGGCTGTGATATTGAAGGGAACATCAATGGTTTCATCGCTTCCGCTGATCGGGCGGCTTTGCAGCAAGCCAGAAACTGATATACTATGAGCTTGACATTTCAGTTCACCTTAGACTGCCTCGCAGATTAGCACTTGTGCTCAGGCTGTCGCGTGTGCCATTGTTCCAGCTACGGCTATTGTGAAACTTGAGTCCAGTTCTCACCTCTACCCAAGACTAAACATTCAAATCTGCGCAGAAACAAGGTAATATCCGTACGTGACAACCCAATATCAATGCCATGTACTCCATATTACTCCATCACTCGGTAGGATTTTAGTGGCTTCTATAGACCAGGATGTCACAAAGGAAATAGTTCTTAATGTGACGGTAATGTCGTACCACATGCAAAACAGACATGAATCACATCGGTGCCATTCAATGCACCCAGCCTCTTGACAAGTTGACATGCGTATGCCCAGCACAATGCGCGCGTTCTGGCAGGCGAGCTGCTGCATCCACGGTTTGCTTTGTTTCTCAGGTATTCTGGAGCTGAAGCGCAATCACGAGACCTCTGCTGCATACCGAACCCATCCCATCCAACATCGATCAGGTACCCGGGAGATGCGGGTCGGCCATAGCCATATGCGATGTTAGTGAGAATTCCACACATCAAAAACGGCAGTCAACCTTTCAAATGGATTGCCAAAGACATTGCATTCCAATGAATACTACTCTGTACCTTATCTCGCGTGATTCATGGATGCGTGCGTGAAAGATTGGGGGCCAGTTCCGTCAATTTACATCTACAACCATGGATCCGTATTTAAGAAGATACAACTGTATCACCCTCACGACCCAATGAGAGACAGCTTTTGTAAAGGCTATGTTGGTTTAACCAGTAAATTTCTCTCACACAATAAACACAATGCTGTGTTGTCCCTATGACTGAAATCATCAACAACTGCAGCTTTGGGCAAAGTGTTCTCAGTACTAGAATGTAGCTTGAAGCCCAGTTCGGCGAGGGTTAACACAGCACTGGATCAGAGCCTACTCAAGAATATTTTATGGGTAAGAACCAATATTATAAAGAGAGGAGCACGAGGAATAGAGATGGAAGCAATAGAGACACATCTATGCTATGGTGTGTAGGAAAATTGTGGCACTGTGTGGATGTGTGGGTGGGTGTTTTCAATGAAGGTGCCTGTACGCCGTACTCCGTATCCGTACGTTCAAATTGTATGGAGACGAGGCCATGCAAAGCACAACGCCCATCAAGCCAGGTAGGTAAAGAAAGCCGTGCTCTTGCAGGAAGCAAAACAAGAATCCTTCCAAGCTTGCTCGTCTTACGCCCATGTCCATCATGCTCTGGTTGCAAAATCCATATACTCCTACTGCAAGTATCTTATTCTTGTTGAGCCCACGGACCAAGCATTTGCTGACTTTCGAGTTTGTTACATGCAGTCAAAGCAAAAGCCCCACCAGATCCTATACGGTTAAGTGCAGGCCGAAACAAGGTCAGATTCAGTGATGATGGACATTACTAGATGCACACATCCTGTATTGGGGCCGGTGATTAGTGCATTTTGGCAATTGAAGCCCGGCTTGGGATCTTCCATACGACTTTGGCGATGGGACGTCTTGTCCGCAACTTTGCGATTTCAACGTCATTCTTACAAACACCAAGTTTAACCGTCATCCCAGCCGTTGGAGGCGTCATTCCAATCGCATAGAGGGCGCCCCTCATATTTCCCTTCCGATCGCTTCGTAAATCTGCCTCACGAGCATCAGCTACATACATACACATTTCGCCTCGCGACCGATAACAAACTCTGGAGCATGCGCATGGCTGAATGGCGCCTGCGATAGATCAGGACCAGGACAATGCGCCGGCCACCCTGACAGGCGCATCACCATCGCTGAATGGGTCAGCTGCAGCGCATCCCAAGGCTGTCGCAAACGAGCTCGAGTCCGACTTGTCTGCCAGCGAACAAGACCACCCCCAACAAAATGGCGATGATGCACCGCACAACGCAGCCTCTTTGACGACGTCGCCGAGTTCAATCACATCGCCACCGTATTGGCTCAATGTCAATCCTCACCACCGAAGCGTGTCCAACATATCGAGCGAGTCGGTGCTTCCCATCGGGGCCATAACGCTGCGGGACAACGATACGCAGGATGACGACCGAAACAGCGCATGTTGGGCAAAGAGTGTCGAGATTATTGATTACACCGTCGTAAACGGTAGCGGAGCCAGTATAGGCGCATTTGTGGTCTGGAACGTGCGAGTCGAGACATTGAATGTAAGTGGCCGCCAATAGCCCTGACATACATACATACATACCTGATGCGCTTGCGGCAAGGCAAAACGAAAAGAAAAAGAAAACGGTTTACTGACAGGGCATATCTTGGTGACGATTCAGGGAAGCTATATGAATATTCGCAAACGATATTCGGAATTTGATGATTTCAGACACAAGCTGATTGCCACATTTCCGAGCTTCAAGGCGGCCATGCCTGAACTACCGCCCAAAAGCGTGATATTCAAGTTTCGACCAAAATTTCTGGAGAAGCGCAGAGCTGGGCTGCAGTATTTCTTGAAGTGAGATCATTTTCCCTGTTTCATAAACCCCCCCATCCTGTCCTGAGTCACAAGGGCCCGTCCTAACTTGGCGTGCAGCTGTATACTCCTGAACCCGGAATTTTCAGGGTCACCGGTTCTTAAGGATTTTTTATTTGCATAATGAACATGCTTGTACAAGTAGTACTTTATGGAGAGGGAGGTCAACGTGACAAAGGTCATGGGCCGAAATGTTTGGATTGACCAGATGAACATTGGATTTCCTTTTTGGGTAATTTTGTGCATAACGCGAACGACGTGGCGCAGTATGCGAGAAGATGCTCCTCCTGTCTCGGCGACGGGTGTGAGCCATGATAATAATGTTAATGAAATCACAACCAGAGTGTACTGCGTACCTCATCTGTACATATACTTATGCAACATTGTGTGCATGCCAGGCACCTATTGATCTGACAACAATGATCCAGGGGGGTTTGGTTGATTGATCTGACTGTGATCGGAGAGTTTCCAACCAGGCGCGAATTTTATGCCTTGGAAGAGAATGTGCATGTCTATGCTTAAACGAGCGATACGCCATGTTCCATGATATCGGTAGTAATAGTATGATAATACTCGGCCAAGACCGCTTTATTGGTTGACTGCCAACGAAATCCGAAACTGATTCGGGGGTTTGCTCCATCTCGCCCATGTAACTCTCTCTCTCTCTCTCCTCTTCCTCTTGGCTCTCATGATCTCGAACCAAATGAAAAAAAAAAAACTCCGCCTGCTCCGCCTCAATTGCTAGTCTACAAGTCTCCCCCCCCCCCCGCGGTACTATGAGCAATCTTGAGCGCCAAAAAGGACCGCCAACATCAAAGCCACACATTCCGTGCTTGGCCGGCACATTGGTTCCGGCGTGTACACGGCGTCTAGCCGCAGAATGGATACACTACGGAGCAGTCTGCTACCCTTTTGTCTCTCCCTCACCCCCATCCCTCTCTCTTTTACATACGAATACGTTTTTCCAACGGTAACGGTAAGTAGCGTCGCCGTTGGGACAAGGTGACCCGACAAAGCAGCCCGGCGGCCATCTTCCCCTCACACGCAGGAGATCGCCCGACTGTTGCTAGAACGAGAACGAGGCAGCCTTCTGAAGCGCAATGACTAGTGATGACAAGAATAAGACCCCAAGACCCCACGTCATACTACCACCTCGAGTATTTCCATGTACCCAGTACTGAACCATTCTTCTTACAAGTGTTTTTTCTCTCTCTTTCTTATGGGTGCCTCTTTGGAATCCTTGCTTGCGTCACTCCCCGTAGATTTTCCCTCTGTTGTCCATAAGATTTAAGGGGTGCCTCTTTTCTGCGGTCAGCCTCCGTCCAAACGCTTCCTCCCGGGGCTGCTACTGGCATCCCTAGTAAAAAGCCCAATTGACTACTAATAGTTGATTAATGGTTCTCTGGCCCATCTGACATACTCAGGGTTCCCATCGTTTCGTTTGTGGAGCGACCCGTCCGTCAGTTAGGTCAGCCAAGTCTCTTGGCGCATTGAACCCTTTCCGCCAGCTTCGACTGCGATCTGAGTATTTGTGTCCCGGAGATCGCCCCCCGGGCAGTCCGGAGAACATTTCGGTCTCTTCCACAACTTCTTCCACGATAGTATCAACTTTTTTTTTTTTGGTACTTTATTATTAACAGCACACCATCCGATTCTCCAAACAACGTCCCAGCCACATATGCAACCCCGCAGTCTTTATAGTCCAGCGCGGGAGGTGCCGGGTGTAATATATAGACCATGTCGGCCTCCAGCTTCAGCTCCAGCTACTCAACTCTCTCATTCTCATTAAGAAACCGGGAATACATGGACTCACTCATACCACCATCACGGGATCAGTTCGAGCACATAGCTCATGTACAGGATGAGAAGGAAGAGGAGATCAAGCGCCGGTTCAAGGAACTGAAGCGCAGGTCGAACCATGAGCGACAGCACAGTCAGCATTCGGATGGCCAGCAAGAGATGGCTCATGCGGCCCGTGTTATCCAAAAGACTTTCCGGGGTTACCGCGCGCGGAGAGAGATCAGTGGCTTGACTTTGGATCCGACCTCGAGGTGGGTTACGGCCATCCGGGAAGCTCAGTTCCGAGAAGCAATGAGACCTCGGGGCCGATCAATCACCAGCCCTTCAAATCACAGCCAAGATACTTCGTCGCTTGGGGAAGCCGATTACATGCGCTCTTCAACGGCGAGGCTAAACTGGAAGAAGGTCAGCATGGTTGCAAGGCGAGCGGGTCATGACGATGATGAGGAAGAATCCGATATAGATGCATTGTCGGATTCAGAAGAGCTCCCGGCACATGAAAGGGAAGAAATAGAGAAAACGAAGCATTTACGAGAGGAGGCCAACGCTCATCGACGCCAAACGGCACTCACACTGGGGCTTCAGTATTGGCTCGAGATAGTAGATACGAAGCATCGCTATGGCACCAACTTGCGCATGTACCACGAGGAATGGAGGAAGGCCAACACTAATGAGAATTTCTTTTACTGGCTGGATTACGGAGAGGGCCGGTACATATCACTACAGATTTGTCCTCGGGAGAGACTAGAAAGAGATCAGGTCCGCTATCTGTCTCGTGAAGAACGCCAATACTATCTCGCCACAGTTGACAGCCAGGGCCGAATATGCTGGGCGAAAAATGGCGAGCCCATTGACACGACTGAAAAGTATAGGGATAGCATGCACGGAATTGTACCCGTGGATGACCCTGCACCTGTTTTCCGGTCGATAACCGAGCATCCTTATAATGAGTCAAACAGCGATAGCCACTCGACAACTTCGACATTGATCATGGAACCCAGACATGAGCATCGAGCTTCCAAGCTTGTCAACCCAGCAATTGACGAAGCACGTCATATCAAGAAAGTCACACAAATATCCGCCACATCAGCTTTCAATAAGCTCCTGCGCAAAACGGTCAGAGATGGCACTTGGATATTCGTTGCAGATACATCGTTCCGCCTCTACGTGGGCATTAAGCAAGCCGGTGCCTTTCAACACTCGTCATTCCTCCAGGGCGGTCGAATTTCAGCAGGAGGCCTGATTGGCATCAAGGAAGGGAAGCTGACGTCCCTATCACCACTTAGTGGGCACTATCGGCCACCGACTTCCAACTTCCGAGCCTTTGTCAAGAGTCTCAAGGACGAAGGCGTGGATGTGGGTCATGTTCCGATATCGAAAGCATATGCCGTTCTGTATGGCTTGGAGACCTACATCAAGGTGCGCCACAAGGGCCGAGATTTGATGCACAAAATGATACGCGGGAAAGACAAGGTGGTCCATCCAGATGAGCTGAAACAGCGAGAGGAAGAGGAGAAGGATAAGAGCAAAAGCGCAGAAAAGGAAAGGCAAGTATTGGCGAGAGAAAAGGAGCAGGCTGAGGCTGAAAGGCATCAGTCAACGTTGAGGGCCATGCATAAACTGCATATTTTACCTTCAAAGCATGGCAATAAATCAAGAGAGAATCTCGTTGCATAGTTGGTATTTTTTTTTGGGGGGGGGGGGGGGTTTGGTTGGTATAGAGGCTTTTGTGTGTTTTGTTTTGGCATATACCCCTAGATATATTGGACGGCTTGGCTATTGGTTAGGTTGAATGAAGCATTTACGGCAAAGCTACAAATTCAGAATAAGGATATCCACATGGCGCTGCTATGAATGATTACAAATAGAGAAAATATATAATGAGCCAATTACTTGGATTTACGCCCAGACCCATCGGTGTTATTGTCATGGTTCCTAGTATTCTAATGCATTCCATTAACTGCGAGGGCTGCATGTCATATCTGTAGGTTAGGTATCCATCTGCTTGCGAGAACTCGCATCCATGTCTTTGTTGAAACCGAGAATGCGGGTTTAAGAGCTGACCCCACATCACTTACTGAATGCGGAACGCGATGCGAGAAAAGCACTGTAGGGTCCCTGTAACGAGCCCTGCAGGAGAGCTGAAGACCACTGGAGTTATAGGGGATAGCCCACTGTAAACTCACCACTGGAACCGCCGGGAAGCCGCTATAGAGTGCTGCTGGAAGCCTCCATCCAGCTGGAAATAAATCCATGACGCGCTGAAAGTTCAGGTACTTACGCTAAAGCCATCAACTGTGTCCGTACAACAGCCTCAGCGTCACGTCGCACGAAACAAACAAAAAGTGTCCGTCCGGTGCATCGAGCCAACATCGAGGCAACGCGCGTCATGACTGCGACTGCGACCTCATAAACCTGCTTGAAAAACATGACTGGCCTGTCAATAAATGCCGATGGCCTCCGTCACCCGTTCCAACCGACGAGCTGAGGGCCTTCACCCCCAACATCACAACGTCAACGCCAGTGGCCCCCTCACGCGCTCTGGGCCAGGGCCAAGCCTCTTCCACCATAGTAACGCTGCGGCGGGCGTCGCAGGCGGTCGCATGAAACGAGCCCTCGAGATACCTGACCGCGACTTCGATACCGTTAGGCCCAAGAAGACGAGGATCGCTGTTGAAATTATTGCAAAACCTCATGTGTCGATTGAGAACGTCAATGTGCAACCCCCTGCGATACCGCGACAACAACCACCCGCTGTAGCGAATGGCGAACACCGGCCTGCTGCCATTTCGGGCCAGCCCACCAAGCCGACGGTGGCCGCGCCTCCTGAGCAAGACCACACTCTGACAAAACACCAAGCAAAAGTAATAAATGGTATAAAACATGAACTGGATAGGTTACAGCCCAAAGCAATCGATACAAAAGAACAAGGTCGCAAGTTGCGATCGCAAGAAGCGACCAGGTTCAAGAGCGAGCTCTCTGCGTACTTTCCGGACTACGATGAAGTGATAGGCAATGATCCAAAAGAAGAACGTGAGTGCATCTGTCTCCTTTTCTTGCAATCAATTCCCACCCTCTCTCTGCTCCTGGTTTGGCCTGTTTGTTGTCTAACAGTTGGCAAGATTTGTTGAATCCCGATACGCCCATCGTTATCGTTGATTCAAAATTATTGCGCGCCGTACCAGAGGTGCAGCGCGCGGCTTATCGACCCCACCATCTCGACTGTATCGATTTCCCCGTGCGAGGATATGGCGATGCGCTCTTCACCGATGTGTTTGATTCACAACGAATCGACTTTGGCTTCCTAGAGGCCCAACATAAAAATAAGAATATTGAGGACCCGTTGCCGGATCGCTTATTTGAGTCGACGCATAAGCGAGCTGAGAGACTGGAGCGGTCGATTCGCAACACCGAAAAGGGGCGTGCCCAGCATGAAAAGGATCAAATCATTCGATTGCTCGATGGCCTTCAGGGCCATGATTGGCTGAGAGTGATGGGTGTCAGTGGTGTTACTGAGACGAAGAAGAAGGCCTTTGAGCCTGCGAGGATGCATTTCATCAGAGGGTGCCAGGCCATCCTGGACAAGTTCCGAAACTGGAGTTTGGAAGAGAAACGACGAAAACTTGAGAAGGAGAGAATACTCGCAGAAAAGGCCGAGAGGGATGGAGAAGGAAGCGATAATGCGGATGGGCATGGCACAGACGAGACTGGCTCTCGAGTCATTAGGGATAGCGATGACGAGGATGATGCAGAGGATCCCGGGACTTCGCAAGACGATACAAGTGAAGCTTCATCTCCGGCGAAACAACTACGTCAGGAAGCACGGGCGAGGTCAAAGATGGCAGCCACAGGCTCAAAAAAGCCACGGCCAAACCGCAAACCTATACAGATACCACCGACGAAACCACCAGAGCCCCCAAGGGAGTTCAAATCCTTCTTCACCAAGAAATATGAACGCGATGGGGCACTTCACCGTCATCGTCGGGCGGGAAGAAAAGTGCTCGCATGGGGCCACCCAATCCCCGACATCTCAGAGTCTGACTTCGTCTTGCCGGAGGAATACCGCGATGAAGACACACTCAAGGCTCGGGCTAGAAAGAAGCGAAGAGACAGACGCGAGAGTCGACAATTATAGTATTAACACCATTGAGGCACAGCTTTAAAGCTATTGAACCGGAGAACGGTTAAGGGTCTTGTTGACATTGGCGTTGGGCGGTTGCTGGTCATTTTCTGGAAGAACAATGATACATTGTGCTTATAGTATACCTTTGTATGGATTATGGGCTTATTTGTTGCTACTCTGGCTGTAGCAAATCTTGTTTCAGTACATTAGTAGTGTTTTGAAGCATAGGGGTGGTGTTTGAACCTAAATACCCATTCAAGACAACTCATCATTTACTGAATGTTGGTATCAAAATGTTCTTTGTAGTTCATCTTATGATTCGTTGCAGACAGTGGTAGGTAGGCAGCGCTGTAGCTCTTGAAGTAAGTTCTGGCCTTACGTAAGGGCCTTTCCAAAGTTTGGCGTTTAAATGGTACAAGTAGGTTGGGCGAATGCATCCACGCTGTAGCCACAAGTGGCCCGTGCTCCACGAGCTTCTGTGACGCGACGGACGCCGCCTCTGAGAGAGTTGAGCTTTCTATGTGGCCTCCAGGTTGACCCCATTGATATCAAATTTTGGGGAAGATCTTGCTGACAGACGCCTGCTGCAACCCACTCCTCGACTTACGATTTTAGACCAGCGCCCCTTTAGGAACGAAAGAAAAAAACATTGACTATTCCCTGTGCGATGACACCGACCTGGTAGCACTTGACGCTATCGGCTGCCTGCGCTCGCGACAATATCGCCTTATTCGATGCTGTGAACTCCAGAACTGAGATCCCCAGAGCCTTGCTGCTCCTCTATTCCTTTTCTCTCGACGACTTCGCCTCCGCGACGCCGCCTCACTCGTCAGCCAAGCTGCTCCCTCCAGCGGCATCATGTCGTTGCCCGAAGCTGTGGAGCAGCAGCATCCGCTGCTGGATGGCAAAGATGACTTGCCGCCTATCGAAGATCGACCGATGCTCGAGTACTTCATCATCAAACAAGAGGTGAATCTTGAAGTGAACTTTCGGGACAGACGCATCGATGGCACGACCGACATTTTCATCGTCACCTTTACCGATAAAATCGACGAGATCCTTTTGGACGCTGCACATTGCGAAATCGACACGAACAATGTTACAGTCACCGAGATGCGAGAGGTGCAGGGAGAGGCCGTGGAGGGCCAGAAGCGCAAAGCTTCTGCCGAGTACAATGATCCGTACTTGAAGCTATCGCAACCCAAGGGATGGAATCTACGGGCGGACCATCACGATCTTCGTCGCATTCGTGCCCGTTCCGTATTTCACAGCCGCAAGGCCGACGTGCCCGCCGAGAATAGAGAGTTCGAGGGTTGTACACCGGTCTATGGCTCGCTGAAGGTGCATTTACGTGGCAAAGGGGAGCAGGAACGCCCGAGGTTGATCATTAGAAAGTCTACCTCAAACCTGGAGCCCCCCGAAAGATCTCACAAGCAATTGAAAATCACCATACCCTTTACGAATACAAACCCTAGAGATGGATTGCACTTTGTGGGAGTCGATCCCCTGGATAACCGGTTTACGCACATGTACACACGGCATTCTATTCAACCGGGAACTGCGTCTTGCATCTTCCCATGCATAGATGACCATGGTGCGCGCTGTGACTGGAGAATATCGATCAAGTTTCCGCGAACTCTTGGTGACGCTCTTCAACAAGCCCTGGCTACACAGCAGGACGGGCACTCTCATAGTAATGGCGATAAGATGCAAATCGATAGCCACGATCGTCAGGATCGTCATATGAGACTTGCAGAAGAAGATAAGCTTCGGGAGATGTCTGTGGTTTGCTCTGGATTCCTTATGGAGGAGTCAGTTGACCCTGAAGACGACCGCAAGAAAATTTTAGTCTTTGAGCCAGAGAAAAAGGTCTCTGTGCAGAAGCTTGGATTTGCCATAGGTCCTTTTGAGCATATTGACCTTTCATCCGAGTTCAGGACAGAAGAGGATGAAGTAAAGCTTGGTATGAGTGCTCTCAAGGTTCATGCCTACTGTCTGCCTCATCGAGGTGACTGGGTGCGAAATACAGCGGCCGCTTTGACTATGGCTGCCGACTTCTTTACCTATACGTTTGCTAAATACCCATTTGGCAATTTCAAAATCTGCTTTCTGGACGACCTGGTAGAAGACACCGTGGCACTGCATTCCCTGGCCTTCATCAGCAACCGCCTACTGTTCCCTGAAGATATCATCGACACCGAGATTGAGGTCACAAGGAAGATTGTTCATACCTTGACCTATCAATGGATTGGAATCAACATGATTCCCAACACTCGGAATGACCTGTGGCTTGTTATTGGAATCGCCCACTACATGACGGACCTGTTCATGAAACGATTGTGTGGAAACAACGAGTATCGATTTCGAATGAAATCGCTGGCAGACAAACTGGTTGAAGTCGACATTGATAGGCCGTCATTGTTTGATCTCGGGCCCAACCTTCATCTGGGCGAATTCGAGATGGAGTTTATGTGCCTCAAGGCACCAGTCGTCTTTTTTATTCTCGATAAGAGATTGAGCAAGGCATCTGGTGGTCATGGGCTGACTCGTATTCTCCAAAAACTCCTGACTAAAGTCCAGATCGAGAGCAGTGATCGATCTACTATTTTGGATTCCGAAAAGTTTAAAGCTACTTGTGAAAAGGCTGTTAAGTATCGCCTGGAGAGCTTCTGGACTCAATGGATCTACAACTCTGGTTGTCCGAGATTCGACGTCAAGGCTAAGTTTAATAAAAAGCGACTCTGTGTCGAGCTGACACTGAATCAAGTCCAACACCAGACTGTGAAAAAAGCTGCTCTTCAGAAGGAAGATTTTCTAAGAGCGATCAAGGAGCGCCGAGCCGATATCAAGATTGGCGAAACTCAGCCGCTGTTTACCGGCCCAATGACTGTTCGAATTCACGAAGCTGATGGTACCCCCTACGAACACATCCTGGAGATTCGTGAGGATGCTACACGATCGACAAAATTCGAAATTCCGTATAACACCAAGTACAAACGGCTGAAACGAACTCGTCGCATGAAAGAGAAGCACAACGCTGGCGCCAGTATGGAGGTTCCAGAAAATGCTGATGACGCATTGCTCTATTGCCTGGGAGATGTACTTCAAAGTGTGGAAGATCAACGAGACTGGGAACTAATAGACTGGGATCCTGAAACTGAGCGAAAGATGGACCAGGAGTCTTACGAGTGGATTCGCGTTGATGCAGATTTCGAGTGGGCCTGTGGGATGAACCGTACTCTTGAGCCGTACATGTATGTGTCGCAGCTTCAGCAGGATAGAGATGTCGTTGCTCAGCAGGATGCCATGTTGTATCTGGCTCACGGCCCTCTTCATCCCATTGCTTCAGGCTTCCTTGTTCGAACGCTCATCGACCGACGCTACTTTCACGGGATCAGAACCATGGCTGCTCAAGCCCTTACTCGGCAGGCCAACATTAAGGACATTCCGTTGCTGGGTCTGCGTCAACTTTTGAGGGCCTTCCGTGAAATGTTTTGTTACGATCAAACAAACCAGCCTCGTCAGAATGACTTCACGGACAAGAAGCAGTACAATGTTCGAATTGCAATCATCAGGGCAATTGCTGAGGTCCGAGACCATACATCGCGATGTCCATTCGAGGCTCGCCGCTTTATTCTTGACCAGCTTTTGTTCAACAATAATGAAGACAATCCTTTCTCAGATCACTTCTATATCGCAAACCTTGTGGAAGCCCTGGCAACCTCTCTGATCCCCTCCCAGCAAGAAGACTGGTTCCAGCGGCAAATCAAGATTCCTACGGATGAAGAGCGTGATTTCCTCGAAGAAGCCCTCGAGCAGATTGAAAGAGTCCTTAGGAGAGACGAGTGGACGCACTCTTACCAGAACATTTGGACAATTGCTGGACTGGATGCTAAACAGCGTCTCATGAAAGCAGATGTTATACCGAAAAACTATGCCGAGTTTGGACAGTATCTACTAGATGGCACTAGGGATCTCATTCGAATCAAGTGTTTTGAGGCCTTGATTGACCTTGGTGCTATGATGGACCCCACCGTCTTCACCTTTTTACTCTATTCATTGATGACTGATCGGTCACCATTTGTCCGCAACAAACTTGTTCAGGCTATGGCCCGTGGTCTGGCAGCTATTGCATTTGGCGAATACTCGAAGGACGTTAAGAGCGAACCTGTTCAAGATGAGGCTGATGCATTGTTGCTTGTTCAAGATAGTGCTGAAGAAATCGCTGCCCGAAAGGAGAAATTTGCTCGAAAGGAAAACCTTGATGCAGCACTCAAAGCCTTGAGACGAGAGATGGAAGAGACGTACGGTGCGGATGAGAGGCATTATAGTACGGCAATGCGCAAGGCGTTAGATCACCGGGGTCTTGGACGAAGTGAAGTAGAAAATTTGCTTGATCTTGCGGCCATGATGTTTGAGGAGGCACGTAGCTGGGTGCTTACACTGAATTTACCCAAGGCGTGGAAGGTAGAAAGGCCGGCTCAACAGCTCGCTGACCGGGTAAGTGGCATATGGCCTCTCATGAATATCCATTCTAACCTCCCACAGTTGATTGTAAACTTCAAGTCGTACTACAAGACGAAGCTCAAGGGACCAGTTCTACCGCCGCCACCTCCTCCTCAGGAGATCAAGCCTCCAGCCCCAGTTCAACGAACACCGTCGATCAAGATCAATATGAAGTCTTCACAGCCACCCAAGCTTCTACAAACACCCAAACCTTCACAAACACCAAAGCCAACAATGCCCATGCCGAAACCTATGCAGACACCAAAGCCTACACAAACGCCAAAGCCTTCCCTACCATCAGCAAGACCTGTAATGCCATCGAAGCCAGCACAGCTACCGAAACCCGCATCCCTACCCAAACCTGCTCAACTGCCAAAACCCACAGCACCTTCCAAGCCTACACCACCACCGCAACGTCCTGTACCTACTTCGGGGCCTACTCAAGGCGATACCATTATTGCAGCATCATCCGTTTCACGTCCATCGAATGGTTCTTCCTCCAAGGTGGTAATCAAGAAAGAGCACCATTCTGGGATTCTGTCCAAGCGCTCCCATCCGGACAAAAGCGATAACCTGCCTCCCGCATCAAAGCGACCAAAGACAGAACAGCACATGTCAGGCGCAGATAGGGGATCGGGAGCACCATCAACCAAGCATCGTCGTATAGTCACACTGAAAACTAGAAACCCGAAACGTTTGGCTGTAATTCTGGGGAAGTCTTTAGGGTCAAGCGGCTCTTCTCGAACTGCTCTACCGTCGGCACCTGCAAAGGAGCACTCTGTTGGACATTCCAAGGATGGGATAACTGTCAAATCTAGAAAGCCTTTGCCAGGTGGTGAAACCGTTCGGAAGCCACTTCCGGGAAGCTCACATCTCCCGACTCCTCCATCCACCAACAAAGTCTTGGTGAAGCCTCATTCTTCTTCAACTTCTTTGTTAAAGGGCGGGACTCCACCAGCAGCATCGCAAACAGGTGCACCGACTGGCCGGCCGAAAATCAAGATTATCAGGAAACCTCAGCCTCAAAAGCCTTCCGCTCCTTAGAAAGATTTGGAGATACCAAGACTGCGGCGGTACGGGGCGGCTCGCAAATGAACATGTATACCAAAAACAAAGCCAAAACAAAACAACAAAAAAACAAGCCAATGCCTTTTTACCGCAATATTTAGCGTGATATTCGAGGCACTGCATACTCAGTGCAGTTGCTTTGCTTGGTGTATCCAGCTGCAAGTGGCTCGACTGCACCAAAGAACAGAGGATATGGATCATCAATCTCTCGGCTGGGCTGAATTTTTACGTGGTGTCCGCATCAAGAGACGAGATAAAGTTTACAACACTGAATTGGTTTGCTTTTAAGGGTACTTTTGTAAATAGAACTCTATGGCGTTATGGCGTAGGGAGGAGATGAGCCCATGGACCAGGAGTTGGTGAACTTGCTGATACAATGAGTTGGAATGGAAAAAAGGGCACGAGACGTAATACCTGCATAGAAAAGCAATGCACAGCGCAGTCTTTATGAGATAATACCAGGATGAGGATGAAAACTTACGGGATGAAGGGAGCAGATACCATAGCATCCGTGATGCAGGACAAAGTAGGCAAAGCAATATGAGTTGCTCAAAAGATTCATGTTTATGGTTTGGTAAACGGCTGTTAATGCTTAAGAATGATATACCATTTACATGATTTTGGAGTGCACAACGAAAATGAAGCTTCGTGTAAGTTTGCGTGTAGGCTAAATGTCAATGAAATATGTGGGTAATGATATGTCTGCATATGCTTTATGATGTAAACCCAAGGCAGTTTAACAAGCCATCATCTCACTGATAATGCTGGCGGCTCTAACGTGTGTTTTAGGAGGGGTGTTGATCATGGCGTTTGACCATATAGGAGTTTGTGATGGTAGGTAGTTGTATTTAGGCGCAGAGGACCGCTAGTAAAGCTCTATACGTAGATGTGGTACTTTTAGTACATTAATCCCTATTTCCCCTTCATAACCACTCTTATACTTCATACAAGTAGTAACTGGATAACCATAATAGAAGAGGAAAGGGGGATTGAAGCAATCTCTCGACTAATAGGAAATATTAGCCAATGAAGAATAAGCATTTGCCGTCTACAGCATGGCTTGCATGACTGCATGACGGCTTATACTGGACGCATGATAAATACCTGCCCCACAATTACAACACAAGGCTGGACATTTTTGGCAGTTGCGGCCGGCGCGCAGTACCCACTTAGCCCCAAAATGCTTATCTGCACGTGACGCCAATCCGTCCCCGGCAAGGCTATCGAACAAGCCGTCAGATCTCGTCACCCTCTTCAGCCAGACGAGCTCTCCAAGTTTGCACCAGAGTCAGGCTGTGTGTCCAACCAGTGTTATTATTCATTGTTTCTTCTTCTCGATCCTTTGGCTTCTTTTTTTCTGGTCTGGGACATAATCCTCCATGTAGGAGTACGCTTATTCAGCTGTGCCTGTAAGTTGTAAGTCGTGTCTGCCCTCTGTCGCGCCACGGACCGTTCGAACAATCTCTCCTGAGCTTGCCCTAAGCCGGCAGATGACGCAACAAACTTTCAAAAGCCGATGTGGTTTTTTGAAGGAGACTGCTGGAGCTCAAGAAACGGAAAATCTGCCCATCATGTTTTTCTGAAACTGTCTTTGCTGATGTATAGCCATGGCTACTAGACCAGCATGAACAATCATAGTATCCACGGCTTGACCAGCGCGGCGCCGTACGACCGAGAGCGCGAAATGGACGAGCGACATCGTGTCATTCAACAACACGAGGAGATGGCTCGTCGCGACCAAGAGCGAGAGAAGGAGCGCGAACGAGAGCGGGAACAGGGCGACCGCTACCCATCTGCCCCCCATCAGAGCAGTGCCGGTTCCATCCCGATCCACCAGCCCGTAGCATCACGAATCTCCGGTGCCATCCATAGTCCCGGAGGACTGCTTGCGAATCATAACGGTAATGCGCCAACTATTCCCATCGGTGCGCCTTCTGGGCCCCTGGCTAGCTTTGGCGGCCCCCTACAAAGTGAGCATGGTCGCCAGATCCAGCATGGTGGGCCAGGCGGCGCGAATGCGCAGCATCAAATATTCGCATCGATGCCTCATAACCAACCCCCTCCGAATGGCTCACAACCGGGCGGTAGCGGCGGTATCTTTGGTGGTCCGCTGCAGCAGCAGCATCAAGAGGGACAGAGGGGGGGGCAACAGGGAGCGTCGATTGTTGGCGTTACTCCCGGTGGTCATCAGATCCCAGGGGGGATTACTCAAGGCCAGCAGCCTATTTTGAATGTGAGTGACGGTGGAGTTTTCTTCGATGTTGTTTGTGGTGTGGTCGAAATGAAGCAGTCTGCGGGATGCCTACAAAAAAAAAAGGTGTGGCCAGCCGGCGGGTGAAGTGCCAAAGCCGTCCGAACAGCTGTCAGTGCCTGATCTGATTCAGGGTTCGGATCGACTTCACTTTTGTGTTTGCATTTTGACGTCAAAAGTCGTGCTCTCGTTTCTTTGACCTTCCAA
Source organism: Cladobotryum protrusum (assembly GCA_004303015.1). Lineage (NCBI taxonomy): Eukaryota > Fungi > Ascomycota > Sordariomycetes > Hypocreales > Hypocreaceae > Cladobotryum > Cladobotryum protrusum. Next base: position 1,944,337 of record RZGP01000002.1, on the reverse strand, counting down.
CCCCCCACTTTCAAATTCCATTTCCTCAGCCTCGTTTTCCCAATTCCAACCTATCATCTGCATCCACGCTTTTGAGCCTCAATGTCATCATGGGCGAACCTCTTGATAGCTATCCTGCACATGGTGGATGGAGTATGGAGAGATCTCAGCTCTTGCCTAGGCTTCGGCCATTACCAGCCATCGCTGTGACGCTGCCTTCTGCCCGTGGTTTGATGAGTTCAGCGGAACCCTTGGCAGCGCATACCTTGGCCGTCCTCAACTTTCCAGTTGGAAGAGAAGAGATCGTTGGGGCTTGTGTGCAAGGCAACGGCCGCATGATTATCACCTGCCATGACGATACTGATCTCTGGGGGGTCTATCACCACTTCACTGTACCACTTAATCTGCACAACTGCCAGCTATATGGCTTTGAAGGCTGCTAACCTGACTCTGGTAGGACGCTTTGACTTATTTGGATCAAGTAAAGGTCCAGTTTCATGATCAGCCCGATGTTTATAACCGATTCCTCGATATAATGAAAGACTTTAAAAGTCAAGCGTATGCATAATGTGTGTCTATTGGATAGATAAGACGAATCTAACAAGATGTAGAATCGACACGCCTGGTGTCATCAACCGCGTATCCGAACTCTTTGCGGGACACCCAAACCTCATTCAAGGCTTCAACACCTTTTTGCCTCCTGGGTATAGAATCGAGTGCGGTGCTGGCAATGACCCCAATACCATTCGAGTAACCACACCAATGGGTACCACAGTACAGTCCATTGCTGGCCGTGGACCACAGACAGAGGGTCATGGGGCTTCTGGTGCTGGCCAACCTCTGTTCCAAGACCGTGGAGGCCCATGGCCACAGAGACCCCAGCATAGTATTGAAAGTCCCGAAGCTACCTTCAGCACTCCCGTTCAAAACGGTGGCAACCTCTTTGTCCAGGCCGCAGCACAGAGCGGTGGCTTTGAAGGTTCTGGTGCTGCTGGGCAACGCAATCCTTCTCAAATGCCCCCGACTGTTGGTGCAGGCGGTCCACCAAATGCCCGAAATGCACACACTCCTATACCAGTTGCTGGCCCAGGAGCAGTGAACGGGTCTGCTGCAAATCAAGCCAATATGGAGCGGCGTGGGCCAGTTGAGTTCAACCATGCTATCAGCTATGTTAATAAGATTAAAGTAGGCCCTCCCCCTTTGTTCCTACAACTAAATGGACTGATTCACTGACTCCACTAGAACCGGTTCCAGGACAAACCTGAGATTTACAAACAATTCTTAGAAATTCTGCAGACCTATCAACGGGAGCAGAAACCTATTCAGGACGTTTACGCTCAGGTCACTACTCTCTTCAACTCAGCGCCTGATCTTCTAGAAGATTTCAAGCAGTTCTTACCTGAGTCTGCTGGTCAGGCAAAGGCGACCCCGGGTCGCATGGAGGATGGTGCACCGTCCGGTCCAAGCCACACCCCTCAACCTGGTCTGAGAGACGGGCAGAAAATGCCACCACTGGGCAGCTTTCCGCCTCCTGCCAGTGCGAGCAAAGATAACAAGAAACGAGCAAGGGCAGACAAGCAGACTCCTGTTCCTGGCCCTCTTCTTGTTGAAACCCCGGTGCCTAATCGTCTCCCTCAGCCAAATCTCAACGGGAACAAGCGACCGAAGCTTTCCCATGCCCGAGGTACGGGTGATAATGCGGCTATTGAGCCTACTCTCACACCGGTGATGCCGGAGCCATACCCGCCTCGATCTTCTGCGACCTCAAACCAGGAGGAGATTGCCTTCTTTGAGAGAGTCAAGAAGTTCCTAAGCAACAGGTCATCTATGAATGAATTCCTAAAACTATGCAATCTCTTTAGCCAAAACATCATTGACAAGAATACACTATTCCATAAAGGCGCACTTTTCATTGGCGCCAACCCAGACTTGATGAGCTTCTGGAAGACGTTCGTTGGCGTGGAGTCACAAGATATAGTCATTGATAACAGGCCCGCGCCGCCTACTGAGAAGGTTTCGTTGAGCAACTGCAGAGGCTATGGCCCCAGCTACAGATTGCTTCCCAAGAGAGAGCGTCTGAAGCCATGCAGCGGCCGTGATGAGCTATGCAACTCAGTATTGAATGACGAGTGGGCCTCTCACCCGACATGGGCTAGTGAGGATTCCGGCTTCGTTGCTCACCGCAAGAATCAGTTCGAAGAGGGTCTGCATCGTATAGAGGAAGAACGTCATGACTACGATTTCAATATTGAGGCGAACTTGAAATGTATTCAGCTCCTTGAACCTATTGCTCAGCAAATGCTGGCCATGTCACCTGCTGAGAGAGAGTCATTCCATATGCCATCTGCTCTTGCTGGTCAAAGCACTTCCATTTTCAAACGCATTTGCAAAAAGATTTACGGAGAGCGAGGCATTGATGTTGTTAATGACATGTACAGTCATCCATTTGACGTGGTACCTGTGCTTCTGGCTCGTATGAAACAAAAGGATGAGGAATGGCGATTCTCACAGCGTGAATGGGAGAAGGTCTGGCATGCTCAGACTTATAACATGCACCTCAAGAGTCTGGATCACATGGGTATACTTGTTAAGTCAACAGACAAGAGGAACCTGACAGCGAAGCATCTGGTTGATGTTATCAAGACCAAACACGAGGAACAGCGCCGTGAACGTATCATCAAAGGCAAGGCTCCACGACACCAATTTGCGTGGGACTTCAGTGACAAGGATGTCGTTCTCGACTTGTTGCGCCTGACAATGCTCTACAGCATGCATAATGGTCAGCACAGCAGCCAAGAGAAGGAGCGAATTTTGGAGTTCTTTGAGATGTTCATCCCTGCCTTCTTTGATCTTGCTGAAGATGTTGTTCAGGAGAAGATTCCCAAAATGCAACCCGAGTCTGGCGAGGAAGAGATTGAGGATCAAACACCAGCGGAGTTGACCAACGGTCGTAGCCGCCGCAATGGCAAGAAGGGCGATCTCCTTAGAGGGGTTCTCGACCCTGGCCGGAACGGCAGCAAGCCCCGAAACCAAAAAGAAGACAGCGCTGCATCTGGTAGCAAGGAGACTACACCTGATGTAAATTCTGCAAATGAGGAAGACATGGCTGACGTCCAGGAAGACTTGGTTGTGCCCGAAGTGTCCAATGAGCGCTGGATGCCCAGCATCCCTAAACCGGTTGTTGTTGGTGAGGATAGTGCCCTCTTGGATGATGATGGCGAGCTCAAGGCAGACGGCTTCTTTAATCGACCCTGGTACAACTTCTTCTGCAACCAAACCATGTTTGTCTTTTTCAGTATTTTCCAAACGTTGTATGCACGACTTCTGGATATCAAGGAGAGCAAAGACAATGTCGCTGCAGAGATTCAGCGTCTGAACCGGCCGAAGCCTGCCAGAGATCTTGGTTTCACCGAGAACCACATGACTTTCTTCGAAGTCAATGATGATCCCTCAAAATTTTGGCCAAAGACTTTGGAGCTGGTTGAGGACTACATCACTGGCGAGATTGACGAGAATCGATATCAAGATGTCATGCGCCACTATTACCTCCGCAATGGCTGGAAGCTCTATACTATCCAGGATCTTCTTAAGACGCTCTGCCGTTTGGCGCTTACGTGCAGTAGCACCGACGCCAAAGAGAAAACGCCTGATCTAATCCACCAATATCTTACCAGTCGTGAGAAGGAGGAGACTAGCTACCAGACTGAGATCAGTGCAAGGAAGTTTGCCGAGAAGTGTGTTAAGGACGGTGACATTTTTGTTATCTGCTGGGTAAGTCAAAAATAGAATATAGTGATATGACAATGACTATCTTGCTAACTCTTGCGCAGTTCCCTCAGAAATCAGAGGCTACTATTCGATGGCTACAACGAGACGAGACTACCTTCTATATGGACGAGATGCAACTTCGAGACCGGTGGCAGTACTACATCTCTTCCTTCATACGCGTAGAACCCACCGAGGGCATTCCGAGGGCCAAACTTCAGAAGGCCGTTCTCACACGCAACCTCCCATCGATAGAGACCGAATCCGACGATGATGCTATCCCCAAACCTCTCATTTACAAGGAGAACCTGACGGTTAGCATTTGCCTAAAGACGTCCAAGATGATTTGGGCCCCTGGCACTTCGGAATACTTCATCTACGATCATGCCCCAAAGTCAAAGGAGCAGCGCGAGCAGCGAAAGAAGCTCATGAGGGCGGTCAGCTATCATCGTGAAGGCAAGCTTGTTGAGAAAATGGTGCACAATCCAGTGTGGGCCAAAGATATGAGTCCTGAGGAGGTCCAGGAGCAAAATAAGAATTTCCGAAAGTGGATGGATGAAGGGATCGCTCCGGCCGGCGCTAATGAAGATGTAGACATGAATTAGAGTGAAGAGTCTGTTGTTTCAGAGACTGCGTCTGCATAATTGGTGGAGGGTTTTGCATTGGCTTTGCGGAAGAATACCAACAAGGGGGGGGGGCCTCATGCATTCTGGGAGGACTTATATGGCCAACTACTGTCAATGGGAGGCATAACGTACCCTTATGCCCTGCATTTTGTTTTTCTCTTTTGGTTTCCTTTTCTCTTATCCTGCCGGCTCTGTTTGTTTTATTTTCGGTTTCTTAGGTCGGTAATGCCTATAGGTAGCAAAAACCTCGATTATGAGTTCTCATGTACGATAGCTTTGCTGAAGAACCAACTTATGACTGATTTGATGTGGCGTATGTGGCTTGCTCTTTTAATCTGACCAATCGGCATAGCGCTGCCCCTCTACGATAACAATAGATATGGTAGCCTTGCATTCTTTTCACGTGATGTATAGCCTTGCCAGTTAGTTACACCAAAAAGTTACTGACCCATAGCTTGCCTGCAAGGCGATTGATACACGCGACTTGCGACGATACCCGTGTTTTCAGTCCGTCGCCCGCCCATTGATATTTTACGACTTTACCAACGACAATATGGATGACCTCTACGACGAGTAAGATCTATTGTTTTACTTTTGCAAATTAACTATTTAGAAACCCCCCCTAATAACTTATTCGCAGGTTTGGTAACTTCATTGGGGAGGAAGCCGAGTCTGAGGCAGCGTCTGAAGCTGGCGTCGAGGCGGGCGACTATGCTTACGATGATGAGCCTGAGGATGGGGCCAGTGTAGCTGGGCATGAGCTTATGGAGATGGATGGTCAGTATATTTGGCAGCATATGGTGTTAACGGCAGACTGATTGGGCGCAGATGGACCTTCGAATGCCGTCATTCTTCATGAAGACAAACAGTATTATCCGACGGCCGAGCAAGTATACGGTGCCGATGTCGAGACACGGGTGGAAGAGGAAGATGCGCAGCCATTGTCAGAGCCCATCATTGCCCCCGTCGAGCAGAAGAAGTTCAACATTGAGGAGGCCGATCTGCCGCCTGTTTTCTTCGATCGCGAGTTCATGACAGACTTGATGAACTTCCCCGAGCAGATAAGAAACGTTGCGCTAGCGGGCCACCTACATCACGGAAAGACGGCTTTCATGGATATGCTCGTCCTAGAGACACACGACATCACAGACAGGTTGGAGCGAAGGGTCGGCAAAAAACGTGATGAGGCTTTGCGGTATACCGATATTCATATGCTGGAAAGGGAGCGAGGTATCTCGATCAAGGCTGCGCCAATGAGTCTTGTTCTTCATGGCACAAAGGGAAAGTCACATCTTTTCAATCTCATTGATACCCCTGGGCACGTCAACTTTGTTGACGAGGTTGCGGCCTCATTCAGGTTGGCTGATGGCGTGTGTCTGGTTGTGGATGTGGTGGAAGGTGTGCAGGTGAACACGGAGCAAATCATCAAGCACGCTGTATTGGAAGACATTCCTCTCACACTAATCATAAACAAAATGGATCGGTTGATCCTAGAACTCAAGCTGCCTCCCAAAGATGCCTACTTCAAGCTAAAGCATGTCGTTGAGGAAGTCAATACAGTCATCACAAACACAGTACCCGCCAAAGCGGCATCCAAACGCATAAGTCCCGAGAAGGGCAACGTGCTCTTCGCCTGCACGGACATGGGCTGGTGTTTCACTCTGCCTTCGTTTGCCAAGATGTATACCGACACGTTTGGCGACATCAATACGACGGAGTTTGCGAAGCGTTTGTGGGGAGATGTTTACTATAACCCCAAGAAGCGAAACTTTACCCGAAAGCCCGCCGAGGACCAATCTGCGAGGTCGTTTGTTCACTTTGTTCTAGAACCCATCTACAAAATCTTCACACATTCCATTAGTGACAGCACAGAGCAGCTGAAGCCGGTGCTGGCATCACTGGGAATTGAGCTAAAACCGTCGCAATACAAGTTGGATGCCAAGGATATTCTGAAGCTTGTGTGTGAACAGTTCTTTGGTCCATCAACGGGGTTCGTCGACATGGTTGTACAACACATTCCTTCTCCAGCGGCAGCGGCCGAACACCTCCTGGAACGATACTATACCGGCCCTCTAGATACAAAAGTAGCATCCTCAATGAAGGCCTGCGATCAGGACGGCCCGCTAGTAGTCCATGTCACCAAACTTTTCAACACATCGGATGCGAAGAGCTTCTATTCCTATGGTCGTGTGCTCAGTGGCACTGCACGACCAGGCATGGCTGTACGGGTTCTTGGCGAAGGCTACTCTCTTGACGATGAGGAAGATATGACGATGGCCTCGATTGGCGAGGTTTTCATTGCCGAGACAAGATACAACATCCCCACAGACGGTGTACCGGCCGGCAACCTGGTATTGCTTAGCAATGTCGACAACTCGATTGTCAAGTCAGCGACGATTGTACCGCCCAAGTTAGAAGATGATGAAGACGCCTTCATCTTCAGACCCGTCACACATTTTACCGAATCAGTCCTCAAAGTAGCCGTCGAGCCCATCAACCCCTCCGAACTACCAAAGATGCTTGACGGTTTGCGGAAGATTCAGAAATCATACCCCCTTATTAACACAAAAGTCGAGGAATCCGGCGAGCACATCATTCTCGGAACTGGAGAGCTTTACATGGATTGCGTACTGCATGATCTACGAAAACTATATGCCGATATGGACATCAAAGTCTCTGATCCTGTAACGAGATTCTGCGAGACGGTAGTAGAGACATCAGCGACGAAGTGCTATGCCATTACGCCAAACAAGAAAAATAAAATTACAATGGTTGCGGAGCAGCTGGAAAAGGGCATCTCAACCGACATTGAGACTGGTGCGGTCAAGATACGGGACCCGATACGAAAGACTGCCAAATTCTTTGAAGAGCATCACGGATGGGATAAGCTGGCGGCGAGAAGTATCTGGGCGTTTGGGCCCGATGAGATGGGGCCAAACATCTTGCAAGATGACACTCTCCCCACGGAGGTACGTATTGGACTGAAACTATGGCTGCGGCTGTTATATATCTTCATTTCATGATCGCTAACGGCATTTCCTACCACAGGTCGATAAAAAGCTTCTTGGCACTGTTCGAGAATCGATCCGACAAGGTTTCAGTTGGGCCACCCGTGAGGGTCCCTTGTGCGAAGAACGTATGTGCAGCTTACTTCCTTTCCCACCTCTCCAATCTCACTCGCTGACTTTTTAAATATGTAGCTATTCGCAATACCAAATTCAAGGTTACAGACGTTGTGCTGGCCAACGAAGCCATCTACCGCGGCGGTGGACAAATCATCCCCACCTCGCGCAGAGCATGCTACTCCTCTTTCCTCATGGCCTCTCCTCGCCTGATGGAGCCCGTCTACGCCGTCTCCGTGACGGGCCCCGAGGATTCTTACATGGAAGTCTACAACGTCCTTGCCCGCCGCCGCGGCCACGTACTGTCCGATGGGCCCGTCGCCGGCACCCCCCTCTACCGCGTCAACGGCCTCCTCCCTGTCATCGACTCCTTTGGTTTCGAGACAGACCTGCGCATCAAGACCCAGGGCGGCTCCATGGTCAGCCTTGTCTTCGACAGCTGGAGCATTGTACCGGGCGACCCACTCGACAGGGAGCAGGTCACGCGCCCTCTACAGCCCTCGACGGCGCAGGCCACGGCCCGGGACTTTGTCCTGAAGACGAGGCGGCGCAAGGGTCTAAGCGAGGACGTGAGCGTAAAGACATTTTTGGAACCCGAGTTTTATCAGAGTTTGATGGAGAGCGGGATGCTTGGGGATGCTTAAAAGGGGGGGTGAGGGGAATTGGGGAATTGGGGAAATCATGTTATACAAAAATTCGGTCATGTTATAGAGTCACTTCTTTACATGTTTAATATGTACGTTATCAAAGGTGGACCAAAAAAATTGAATCATAAAAAGAGAGACTACCATCAAAAAGTCCACACGTCTTCTCAATATCAGCGACAGTGAAAGGAGGAAATTTACTACAAGTAAATGAATATTTGGACACAACCAGACCACCTTCCACCCCCCCCCCCCCCTTCCCAAAAAAATTCTTTCAAGGGTCATGCTCTGATTAACGAGATATACGATGACACTGTATTTCCTCTTCAAGTAAATTAATTACAAACTAATATATACCATCCCATGCTCGATGACTCTTTGTATTTACCCCCCTTCTCTTCCACCCCTGTTCAAACACATAAAACAATGCAGGGTTTCTTTTTTTTTTTCTTCTCTCGCTTTCTCTTCCCACTCGCTTATACCAAAAAAAAAGCCTACCTATAAGAACGAAGCTATGCCGTTTCGCGAGTCATGTGCAGTTTGCATGCATAAAATGATAGAACACTACCTGTAACAACCACCCCTGAAGTAACTCAGTGGAGCATCTTGAAGCTGGTCGTCCAAAGGAGATCATGCTGACATATCGCTGTATGACTGTAGGTGGAATATTCGTGAGGCGGTTGGGTTGCCAAGTCGCCAAATGGAACACCAGAGTTTGTTGCACGATTTATTCAGTCAAATATAGGACAGCCGTATCCTCTCCTTAAGAGGACCAAAGGGATAAATCCGGTATACGCGGGAGCATTTGGCCCTTGGAAATATTTTCCTCACTTCTAATTTATTCGCGTCTGTGAACACCCCCTTTGAGTGCAAATCATTGTTCTTTCTCTTAATGCCCATCATGTGAGACAAATTTGACGTCAGTGATGATATGCATCTTTACACTGACTTATTCTTCCTACGCACACATGCACACAACGCAAGCCGTGTTGCTATTCCCGCCGCCTAGTTTTATTGCAAGACATCCTCTGTATGCAGGGGAAAATGGAAATGGTATTTGCACTTGTAATCCTGCTGTTCTTGCATGACTAGAGCTTGGAATATGCCGTTGTGATACATAATAGCTCCGTACGGATTGCCGGATGCTGGGCCGCGAAATCTTTTTCCATCTTCTTATTCACCGGCCCCTGCTGGTGATATCTGGAAAGTTCCGCTTCTCAATCTCGGTGGAGGTAGACCCGAAAGACATCCAGTAAGGTTGCTGAGGTGGTTGGGGTTTGTCCGCGTACGGAATCCTTTTGGCTTTCCGCGACGCGCCCAACATGCAGGGCCCTCCTATTGAGGATCGTTCGGCTATGCAGATCAGCTCGGCCCGTCTTCGCGATTCTTCACTTGTAAGCAAAATCCTTCCAGATATTTCCGTCTACCGAATTTCGCCAAGCCGATCTCTGTGACCATGCATACAACTTATGCTGTGGTTTTGAGGTGCCTGTCTGGAAGGATCTTGCATCGGTAGAGATTGCTCACAACCGAAAAAGTAAGACACCGCAGTAAGAAGACAATGCTCATCATGGATACGGGCCACTCTCATTAGACATTGCCAAGAATCGGTCAAGGGCGTAGTAACGTCACCACCCAACATGAGCGCCAAATAAAAATTTCGGTGAATAGATTGAACCATACATGTCGTATTTTGCTACACTTGCAAACTTGCTTTGAGACGAAAGACCCCTGCTCTTGCAACACGTATATCGCTCGTTGTAGGCTATGTCTTTAAATGCCGCCTGCTCAAAGAAGAAGGGAGGCGGAACCGTGCCTTTCCGTAAGAGGAAAACAGGAATCAAGAAGAAGATATGTGGCCCGGCTGCTCGGATTGTTCATTGTGTTATTCACTCCTTGTACCGTAGATAGATGCCTAAGAGTTGTCATTGCAATCTTGGCTGTATTTGTGTGCATGAGGATTTCAGCCCCACTGAAGCTTCATCAATGCTCAGACCATAACACCATTCACAAACAGTCAGTGCGATATTTTCTTCTGGGTATGTATAGACGAAAAACCGGACTTGCGAAATCGGTAAACGTTGCTGTTCAAGTTGAAAAGGCAGCGTAGACAGTTCTGTAAGCCATACAGCAACTGTCTGCGCGTATGTAGCAGAGAATAACTTTCCAATATATCCAGATGAGGAACACAGTTGGTGCCCAATAACTCGGTTAGGTTAACAACTCTCAAGCATCTTCAATATAACTGCCCTCAGTGATTCATTTTCCCAGGCTGCTGCAACGCGCTCCTTATCACCGAGCTGCTTGTTGACCTGCTCGTCTTGGCTGTGACTATTTTCCTTACAGACAACCTCGATGCGATAATTTGGAGGCAGCACCTGCTCCAAACGCACTCGCACGCCTAGTCCGAGGACAGTGGCAAGAGAGCAATGGTTAACAGTTGGTGTGAGCTCAACGGTGACATGAACAATTGTGTTCGGGCTCGGCACCCCCAGGCTGGGAGGAGGAGTGATATGGATATCCGGCAGGTTAACAACAGAAAGTAGGCCAAGCGATATGGGGTGCTCCGGATCCGTTATGTTACTGATAAGATCTAATGAATCACATTAGTTCTATTACACTCCCTTGATGCATTTTTCATAAAAAAGTGCAATGTGATGGCATGTGCTTTGTGCGAGAGTAACATCGAGAGCCATCAACCAAGGTGCCACTGCAGTCGCAGCAAGGATGATGCCGACTCGAGTATCAACTCTTCACCCCAACATCCAGATAGCCTTCTACCATGTTGTCTTGGATGGTAAAGGAAGTACGAGTCATGACGTAGCTTTAAGCCAGTTGATCTCGATGGTGATAAGATAAGACAAGACATATTGCGCGCAGTGTCAGAAGAGGGGAAAATGGCCTCGCAGGGGATACCGTCTTAAGAAGGCAATAAATAAAGACAAAATAAAAATCCGCATCAAAATAAGCATGTGAAAGAGGAAGAGAGTGAGTGATGGAAAATAAAGTAGGTAGACAAGGGAAAAGATCAGTTCAGACCGGGGATATTCCTTACCGTAGATTTCCTGTTCATCGATGGGTTCCTCAGCTACCAAGTCGTCTCCCGTGCTGGCCGATTCGAAGCGGGGCCAGACCTCATCGTAATCGTCGACATGGTCGTTCTGCCAAAAAGGCCGAGACATGTACGACGGCCGCGAGAGAATGAGATCTGCATACTGGCGATCGGGGCCTTTGCGCGGCTCAGCCCTCGTTTGGCGAGTCGGGAGCTGTGAGGTGCTGAGGATGGTTGGGTTGGCGTTATCCAACGCAGCAGCCATTTTGGACTTGAGTGAAAGGGCGGGGGGAGGGGGAGGGGGAGGTGGGAAAGGTTGGTGAAACGTCGAAGTCAATGCGCGAGTAGACAGAAGGATTGATGGTGTATGCAGTATCGACTGGAAAAAGGATAGATATCAAACGCCTGCGGGCCGATACTCCAAAGAGGCGGACCGCGAATGGCAGCCTAGGTGAGGGGGGGGAGGGAGGGAGTCAATATCGAAGACAACAACAACAACAACGTCCAAGCTTCACCAGGACCAGGACCAGGACTTTTGTTCAGCAGGTGGAAACGATTGCTCTAAAAACGGTTTGATGGCGATCCTCGCTGCTGTTGGTAACAGCATGACAAGTCGAGGGTTGCGTCAACTCGAGACTAGGTTGTTTATAGTGTCAAGTGTGACCTTGACCAAGAGGGTACGGGGGAAATATTCGGTCCTTCGTCCAGCGACCTAACAGTGCACTGTAGAAGGCAACTGCACACTACCAGGATCGTCTACTGTGTGAATCATTGACTATGCACTGTAAGCTTCAGCTAACCAAAAATATGAGACAGCTACAGTATGAAATGCAACACATTAGGACTCTGGAGGAGGAGGAGGAGGACACTTTGCTAATAACCAACAGCCCTACCAGACGGACGGGGAATTTATTTCTGCGGCATATTTAACGCAACTCCCGTCAATCAGGCACTGCATGAGAGCGCTCGCTAAACTCGACGTCTGTGCTATGGAATGCTGGGATGAATCAAGTGCCGTATGGATGCACAGGCTGCTGATCCGCTGCAAGGACTCTTTGCTTAAGACAAATGGAATCATTGATATCATCTCTCCAATCCTTACCATACCCATCGATAAGCCTCGTTCCATCCCATTCGACTGCATCTCCTCCAAAGGGCGTAAATAAGGTCCAACCAGATCCGCCATTTTGTGGCGGGTTCCAAGACTCGCCAGCTCGGTAGCAACAATACATGCATCCAATGTCTCACTCACCTCTATGTATGTATTCCCTATCTTTGGGTTTCACGTCCACCCGGGATCGCTTTCGCCGCCCGTCTTCTGCGCGTATCCAATAAGTCCATTCCGGCGGCGTAGGAGCAATTCAAGAAACCCATATGGAGCCCGTGGGATCATGGTTGCACCCCTCCGTTTCCCTATCGATAAGCAATTACATATTCCTTCACCGAACGGGATTACGCGAGCAAGTTTTTCCGTTGGCCTGTGAGAATTGATAATGCATACTCTCTGTATTACCTGATTTTGACGAGAAGCAAGCTTTGATGCCTTGTGCTCTGAGACACGTTCCAGCTTGGCGCTCCGTCTGAGCTTGGTGGACCTCGGCTGTATGTAACACGTCAATCCCAAATACTTGTACATGCTAACATACTGATACATACTTGTATCAACTCACAGCTTTTGACAATACTCGCGCAAAGTTAGTTTCTTGGCCCGCATTGTCAACGTCCACCACCCACCCAAGCTCTTAAGCGAGTCAGATAAGATGAGATGAGATTGAATTACGGAGTATTGCAAGGGGGTGTGGGCTGACTCGTCGTTGCCCACCAGTCGGGGAATCCTTCTAGAAGCATTTTGGAAGAAATTTTCGCGTCCGTGTCCCTGCATGGAAGCCCAAGAGACACGCCAAGCATCGCTTTGTCTCGGAGCACCCGTCGAGTTTGGGCCGGGTCTGCGGTGGCAGAGACTCGCCTTGGTTGACTACAAGGGGTGGGAATTTCGTCAACTCTGGGATTTGTAGAATCCATGCACTCTGCTCCCTACTGTAGGTACGTTTCCTGCAGAGGTTACGTTGCAGCCGTAAGACACTTTAAATGCTGTGCAGCTGAGGCCCAGCACCCTTTATTCCAAGTGCCGGGCCCATTAGTCCAGTGCTATCTGACGCATCGTACCTTAAAAGGGAATCGAGGGTTGATGAGACATTCGATCCAAAGTACCTATAACGAAAAGACAAAATACCCGCCTCGGGTACGGAACGACAGCGTCATGTTATGTGTGTGTGCGACATATGTAGTTTACTTTTCCACAATTATCGAAGAAAATTTTCGCATCCGTTTAGATGCCGTCCCATAATAAAAAATAAAAATAAAAATTGACCGAATCTCCTTACTCGTGGGCAGGTGTCCCAGTTTTTGTTTGTCATTGACCTTCGCCGAGGCTGAGAGAAGATCGCCGTAAGGCGTCAACAGTTCGTAAACGGTGGATGAAAGGACCGAATTGCGCGCGTGAGCATCATAACATCTTGCCTATTGTTGCCTTAAAAATCACTCCTATTGGTGATGATACCGTTAGATAGCAGCAGCAGCCATTTGCACAGATACGGAATTGCCAGAGCTCTCCTTCATGAGTAGCAATACTCCAATGCTCGGCCGTGTAAGTCTAGGTTGCCAGCCTTGCTCGTCATCTATTTGAGACATTACGCGCAACAGAAGCAGCTGCCACTCAATATGGAAAGCCCTGCATCCCTCAAGTAACAACCAGAATGACCTGTTCTCGCTGTTATCTTTTCTAGAGTCGCCCAACAGTCAGTGCGGAGGCCTCGGAAGAGGTACTTTGTCAAGAAGTGCATGTCGTCTGTTCCCGACCAACATACATACATGTTCGTATCCACGTTGGTGCAGGGCAAGGGGGAGACAAGCGCGTGTACATACGTAAATGTTGCTGTTGGTTGACAAAAAGAGAAGGATTCAGTTCATGAAGCAAAATATATCACACTTGTTGCTGAAGGAGTGTTCTTTGATGTTTTTTTCTCTCTCCTTTTTTGCCTCAACGTGCGAGTACCACGAGGACGACGAATGCCCGATACTCCGGTGATACATACCATGCCGCCTTCTCCGGGAGCTCGTTGGTGACCTTGAAGATGAGCTTACATGGGTGTAGCCATGTGTCGCTTTAGTCCATCAGCTAGAGGCATCTTGCTGACCTAGGTTTTCGGTGCCACCCGCGCGCAAATCTGTGCCAAGTCACTGATGCATACCTTGGAGAAATCATCTGGAAGCATGCCTAGCAGGCAGTCTTGCTAAATGGCGAGCTGCAGCTGTCCCGCGCATACATACATACATACATACCTGTCTGTACCTGCTGCCTGGGTACATGGCTGGTTGATTGAGTGTTGTACTCATACAGTATGCTCGCCCACATCGTACGATGGAAGATGTCCGCCGTGGGACGGTGTCAGGGCTCGGAAGCCGCTCATACATATTGCTACATGTTGTTGGTTACGTCTGTGTGCACCCATACAGCTTTGTAGTACTTGTAGTAACGGCGCCCTCTGTAACCCTTGATTCTATCCAATTTTCGCTTGGCATGAGAGTCATGTTTGGCGAGCTGAAAGTCGTCATCTCCTCCCTGTTGGAATTTGATTCCGTTCATACAAATAGACCGAGGCAACCCCCCATTGCCGGGCATGGGTGTGGCGCACGGTGGCGGATGATGAATGCACGTCTTCCCAAGGGCTACTAGCCCTGAGCTTTCAATGACCATGTCAATGGTGACCACCCGCTCTCTCGGCGGCAGGCTTCCTCTCGCTGATACAAGATTGTGGGGATGCCATGTCTTGGATGAGGAGAGTCTATCATGGAGTTAAGGTGGGAGGGTGGGAGCCGACACCGCCTTAACCATCCAGCCGGGGCCGCACAGAAGTTAAGACGATGAATGGAGAGCTCGCTACTCCGTACTTGCAGTAAGCACCGCTAAATCCCCCCTGTAAGGGATGCGCCGCAGATCCAAGCGCTGCGGGGGGGAACCTTTGCTTGACCTGACTGCGTCGGATCGTTTGCGCCTGGAGTCCGGAGGTCAAAGGAGGAGAGGGAGAGAGAGTGACGATCTGGGAGATAACACGACATATGATAGAATACAAGTACAAGCAGGCACTTGTAGATGGGAGAATTGGGATTTTGACATTGATTCAGGGCGAGCACATGGCTTGGCTCCATCCAAGTTTTGTTTCATAGCCAGCAACCAATGATGATGCTTGTGTTCCTTCTGTGCCTTGCGGCCACTGAAAAGGGAGTTCAGCCACGTCTTGGAAACCATGCCAATGAAGTTGCTGCATCTTTCCATCCGTGCAAGCCAGATGAACCACCCGTGGAAAGAGGCCGAGTCTTGTCCTTGAGCAAGGACTAGCAGACGGCGTGGCGGCCACTGGCTAGAAGGAATCGAAACCATTAGCTACCTATGCTAGCCAACAGCTATCTATCCCGTCTTCAAAGGGGACAGCAGAAGACGAAAGCTGCGGAGTTCCATGGCAGGGGCGGTTTTGCTCCTTTGACTTGCCACCACCCTGACTATGGAAAGCCATATGCTGGATCGTAATAGGTCACAGGTTACCGGATCTTTAAGGAACCATAAAACCATAGCCACTCGAGGCCGGACCTATCAAGTGGGAAGGTTGCAGGTTTCATTTGGATACAGTGCCGAGGAATGACGCGGTGGCCGTATTTGCTGTCTCAAGGTGCGTACAAATGAACGAGGAGGCGCTTCGTTTTCCCTCTGGTCCCTATCCAGCATCGACAAAAACACTATAGAGTCACAAAGTACAATACAATCCATCAGGTTCGCTCTCTCCGTGGGTGTGGGATGTAAATAGCATAAAGCTTATTGTCCTCTGAGCCCCAAGCGTCTGGTGCATGAGACTAATGAAACGGGGTGTCTTTGCATTCATCTTTCTGACTGTGACAAAAGTCAAACTCGTACCTCACCGTGTGTGCGTGCGTTTGTGTGTCAAAAAGCATCACTGGTGATGAGTTTGCCGCCAGAGCTGTCTCGCACATCCCTAGCCTCGTTTTAGGGTGCGCAATCGATACGGATGACCCGACCTTGATCATGCCAACTGGGACAACTTGGACAGAGATGCACTACTTCTCTCTCTCTCTGCCTTTGATACCACATACTCCGCACCACCCACCACCCGCACCTGCATCGTACGTACATACATCTTGGAGTCCTTGGAATGCAGATGCAGCAGATGCATTTCGATACAATACTTTTATTTCCTGTGCAGCAATATTTACTGCAATATTTGTGCAGTAGATAAGCTTGTTGCCCGTAACCATGCAGGCCCGTCAGGTCTATACCCTCGTCCCAGTTATTTCGTCCAATGTGACGAGTACTATATTTTTGCTTGCGGGCATTTTGCTGCCGGTCTGTGATTACGGGGGGAGGGGAGATGATTTGTGATGTTTCCTCAATCAGTATTAGTAGAAAGTTCTCTCTCTATCTTTTTTTTTTTTTTTTTTTTTTTTTTGCGGGCTAAAAAACGAACCCCATGTTAGAGACTTGGGGGATCCAGAGCTAACATCCTAAAAAGGGCGCCAGCCAAAGCAATCATCATGCCATGCCATGCCCTGCCATGCTATGCTGTATACCATGGTCACTGGATCACCTATTCTGAATTTCCTCACCGACCAGTAGCATGGTACGTGAGTAAGATGAGTAAGGTGGGTTATAGCAAGTATGTGCAAGTAATAAATCTGATGATGATAATTGAGCCGCCCGGTTCAACTGACGCCGATCCTCAGTTATCAGCAGCTTGAAGAAATCAAACGACTCGTTCATACCGGATTGCCACTGGAACCTTGGGGAAGTATGGGAAGGGGGGCTGACGCCTCCGGCATTGCGAATGGCAATGCAGAAGTTGTAGATTAAGTGTGTACTTAATTACGTCTAGGCGCCGCCATTGCCATCTCCATTCTCAGCGTCCGTGGCTCCCATCCAGTAGAAGCAAAATAACCCTACCCTGCGCTACCACTTCATTTCAGTGGAGGTAGCGGTACATGTCGCCATATGGTCGCTATAAACCACCTACGGACGACAATGATGTCAAGCTGCTGTGTCAATATATGACGAAGGAAAGGGGGGAAAAGCATCAACCAGTGATGAGGATTTGCGGGAAATAGATCTACAGAAACTACAAGAAACCCCATAAACAGAAAATGACAAGAGACAGTAAAAGAACTAAAAGACGCAGAGAAACGTCCATGCATCAGGAAGAAAAAAAAGTGGTGCAATTGGGTAAGTAGTAGTAATCTATAATTCATCCTTCCGCCAAAATAAGTAGGGGATCCAGTGTAATATTTCTTCCACCCGCTTGGTTGGTGTTCTTCTTTGGTCGAATGAAAACTCGTTGACGTTGACTTTCCGCATTTAGCCCAACTCTTTGCAGGTAATTAATACGTGCCATAATTTGCTCAGACAGTTGTTAATTCATTTGTTCCTCATTCTCCGTTCCAAATCCGTTGAAATGTTTGATGCTTGACATCCCCCTAACGTGACACACTTACCACTTGACGTCCCTGGCGTGCTGTAGTGCTACAGGCCTCGAGCACTAAATTTACAAGTGCTACCAAGCCCTGATGAGCAAGCCTACTAGGTAGGTACCTACTTGTAGGACCTAGCACCACTAAGTACTAGGTACTTTTTCCAGTGGGCACCACCACCCTGTCAGCGCGACAGCGAGAGAAGAGGAGGATGTGGGCTGGGGTCCATGGCTAACCCCTCCACTGCATCCACTGCATCCACTGCACCCACTGCATCCATCCATCCACCCATATTCATCCATCATCCATTGCCATCCTCCACTCATGCAAGTGCGTATGTATGTAGGTAGGTAGGTATGTATGTACCTCTACTTTGCTTTGTACATACTTCATCCACCAACCATACCTTACCTTACTTGACAAAGTCTGGACCTCCCCCTCTCCAGTCTCGTTTTCTTCCTCCCACTCAAACCAAGCCAATCCTTGCCCTGGAGGCCCTTCTCCCTTGTCTTGCCTAACGCCTAGCGAGTCTGCAGTTCTGCACACCACACCCGACAGGCTACCTACCACACACACCCCCCTCCTCTCTTTCTCCCTCTCCCTCCTTCGACTCTCTTGAGGTCTCGCAAAGCTAACGCCCCTCCATCCGTCCAGTCCAAGCCAAGCCTCGTCTTGGGCCCAACGCAGCCGACTGGGTCAACCGGCTCCAGCCCCAAAAGTCCTCAGTTCTGCTGCTAAACTTACAGGCTCACTCTGTCTCGCACAGCAGGTGCCCATGTACATACAGCGGTAGCTGCCCCTCTGCCTGCCACAGGCGCTTCCCGATCGATCACGAACAACCTACTTTCAACTCAACTCTCACAATCCACTACTTTCAACTTTTGCCTGCTGCATCTGCTACTGCCTATGCGCGTGTGTGCGGATGCTATTCTCCTGGCATAGATCTCTCGCTTCCACTATTTTAATATTTACAATTGCGACTCACAACTAGATACCTCATTTATCGTTCTGGCTTGTTCGTTTTACATCCGCTACTGCGCGGCACCGCTGTCCGCTGTCTATTGTCCGTTGACCGTTGTCCGAACTCAATTCCCGAGGCACTGGAAGTTGATTTGCTTCCGCATTGATGTCGACAAAATCGGCCATCCGCCGCTGACTTATACCGCGAATTCAATCAATCGGATTCTCATTACTCTTGTGCGCGCGCGCATTCGATAATCATGGCTGCCAACGATCCCACTGTTCGTCGCATACTTCCGCAGGACTCGCAACCTGCACAGAGCAACCAAATGGGCACCTTCACCTTTGCGCCTCAGCAATATCCTCAGAGGGAGACCCAGAAGAGTGAGCATTGAACACTCCCGGCGCTTCATCTCGATCTATATCGTCTGTTTTCGACTAACCTCATCATTATTACAGATTATGTCTTTGTGGACGAGCACAACCGCCACAAGCGACTCAAAGGTTAGATATGCGCAGTTGCATGTAGTTAAATTGTTGGCATTGCTGATAACATAGTAGTTATGAGAGCCTGTGAGGGTTGCCGAAGGAGAAAGATCAAATGCGATGCCGCTACCACGAATACTTGGCCTTGCTCTGCTTGCATCAGACTCAAGCTTCACTGTGTGCGACCAAATGGATACGATGGCTCGGCCGACTCGACGACCTACGAATCTCTTGTTACTACGAACCAATTCCAAGCCATGACCATGTCGCCTCAGGGCCAATCTTCTCTTAAACAAGAAACCGACATCTATGCACCGGCGGCTGGCTACCCTGATGCCAGTGCTGCAGCTTTTCAAACCCTGTCCTACGACCCTTCGCAATCGCAACACAATCTTCACTACACTACTGTCCCCCCGCCTATGCCCCTCGTTGATCAGCAAATCGCCGCTCAGGATGCATTTCCTACACCCCCGCCAATGCAGCAATCATCACAACCGGCATCATCCCCGACTTACTCTGCCGACTCGTATCATCAGCAGGATTTGTCTGACCTTCTGGGTGTTCTCAAACTGAACGAGATAGGAACGGGTATGAGCTCCCATTCCGCCCCGATCGATGTTTTGACCTGGCTTATTCTAACTGTTGTCGACAGCACCCTATCTACGAAACAAGGCATCCTTTAGACGTGAAGACCCGGCGCTTGAGGATGAGGATGATTTTGGATATGTCTTGCCTCCGTTATCTACTGGTGCAGGCCATAAGATTCGTATCCCTCCTGCACTAATGCCTGTTGAATCAGCGGCGACACATTATTTTGATCTCTATTTTACTCATGTTCATCCTTTTGTTCCTGTATTAAACAGGTCATTATTCTATCGACAATGGGCCACTGCTAGAGAGTCGATTTCTCCTCTGATCCTCGAGGCTTTATTCGCCATTGGAGGGAAGTTGGCTGATGATCCTGCTCAAGGCCACCAATGGCTGGCTCTTGCTTCGAGTAAGCATATATCAGCTTTATGCAATAGTACCTTTGATGGCTGACAAAACTCAATAGGGCATGCCGACGCTTTTATGGATGTTCCCAGATTGAGCACGCTGCAAGCACTATTAATAATATTGAAGGCTCGAGAAGCAGCGCCCAAGCGCGGATATTACTATCGTTCTTGGATGACGATTGTTCAATGTGTTCAGATGGCTAAAGATTTATCTTTGGATGATCATTATGAGGATCACCAGACAGGCGGATCATGCGAGTTTGATCCCGTAGAGTGCCAGCTACGGACACGTATATGGCAGACAATATTTGTCTGCGAAGTTATGGTCGGAGCGCCTCAAGGTAAGTGACCATCAGCGCTATTGCTATCTTTGGGCTTGAAAATTCTTATAACACATAATAGGTCGCTACAATCTATCTGTCGATACGGATTCAGTGGATTTCAATGTCCCTCAGCATATCCCTGGCGGAGATGAGTCTGAATTTCATGTCTCACGCAACTTTACATATTTCGCCCGGGTTGTGCGGAACATCTCTAGAATGAGTCAAGCATACAAGAGGCTCAAGAAGAGAAAAGAATGGGGCATTGATCCGGAATTCCAGCAATTAGAGCAAGACTTCAACTCATTTCTCGTCGAGCTACCTCCTGACCTCAGCGTCACATTTCCTCCAGATGGTTCTGCCCCTTGGCTTCCCTCGTCCTTCCTTGGTAACCTGCACTCATACTATTATCTAACCGTAATACTCTTCCATCGACCACAGCTATCATTCCTGGATCCTACCAACAACGAGGGGGAATGGAAACGGCATATGATGATTTGCTATAACTCGGCCAAGGCTCTCTGCCGTCTTCAAGAAGCCGTTCTGAACTCATTTGGACTTACAGGGCTTCAATGCATGCAGCGTGGCTTCAGCTTCACTGTATATGCTGGGCTCTCTTGTATTGTTCTTCATCTTGTAAGCTATCCCTTATATCTGGAACGATGATAACGGGAGGCTTTCCCTATTGTTTTTAGCACTCTAACTCGATAACAGGTAGCAATTGTCTCACCAGACCCTGATTTCCATAATGATGCTCGTGAATATTTCACGCGCCACATGAGGATTATGGAGCAGGTGATGGAAGCATGGCCGATGCCAGATTTGCAGAGGCAGATCGATGCCGTTCGGGAAGCTTTCTCGGCTGATGTTAGGAAGCCTTTCGTCTTGAAGCCTTCATTCCCTTACGGCAGTCCACATCCATCTACTTCTAGTCCTCCAGGCTACCGTCCAGGCGTGGGGCGTGCAAGCTCCATGGAGCAACAATTAGAAGCAAGCGCCGCCCAAACAGTCAGTTTTACCAGCTACCCCATAACACCTCCAATGTCTACCGGCGGTCTGGACAGCAAGAGTGACTCTCCATCTGTACAGTCACTTGTCATGATGCCACAAGGAACCCAAGGCCAAGGCATAACATCGGGCATGGGTTTGCCAGAGCAACCAACATGGAACCCATCCCGGATTTTTGAGTATGTATTTCCTTTCTCGCCGTCCCGTTTAATTGATGTGTATTCTGATCTTTCTATAGACAATGGAACACCACATTTGGTACGCCTGATCATTCAGAACCTGATTCTTTGTCACCGTCCAATTCTCTGAATATGACTTCGTCCTCAGGTGCCCCAGAAGTTTCGACTCTTGAAGATATTCAAGCAGTCAATGCTTCCCTGCCCCCAGGTTCGCAGCACGGCATATCACCACAACAATACTCGGTTGCACCTGTGCCAAACTTCGTAACGCCAGCCATGTGGCAAGAGTCTGTGGCGAGTGTATACGAAGGGGGTCTCAAGCGGTCCTGGGACTATGATGGAACGCCAATGATGAAGCGCGGTTTGAACTAAGGTTCGTGCGCACGGCACTCTGTCAAGCTGTCAACAACACATTCGTCGACTTATGGGACATGGGGTTATACATACGATGTGCCAATCAACCGAGTTACGACATTGTTGCTTGCTGGGGTATTATGTCTGGTCTACGACTATTGTATGTTGACGTTTTGATTCCTCCGAGATGTACGACCAAAACAATTCGCCCACTATAATATACGCTATAATACGGTTCCACCTTGTCACAACTTAACGATACTTGGCGGAATATGCAAGAGTTGGGGAAAAAAGGGGGGGCGGGGGGAGTCACGAGATGGGGAATAAAGGCGCACTACAAGAAAAAGCATTTTTTTTCCCCAATATTTACGATGATCGCGATACCTGGATGGCATTGCTGATGGAGGATCATAATGAGGCTATGATACGAGAATGGGTGGCGTTTGGGGACTGTTTTTTTTTTTCTTCTTTTTTCTTCAAGTTTGAATCTCTACTAGGAGCCTGGGCGAACACGAATTGGACGATGGCTTGTACAGTATCATGGTGTTATGATGCTCTGGGATGGCTTTGTTTCATCCTGCTTCATTTGTTCTGCTGGCCAAGAACAGTTGGTTATCAAAAAGCAGGGGGCGGCATGTTGAACTTTTTTTTTTTTTTTTTGGCTTATGCATGGCAAATCACCGCCTATCAGGGGATTTGATATCACGGATGTGGAGGAGTGGATATACGCGAGTAAGTACCTACTATATGCATGGAACATTTTTCAAAGTTACTGTACAAACCGGGGACATCCTCGCAGATGAGCGGAAGCAAGGCATGTAAAGATGCCTGTCCTGAATAGATGAGACTTGTGGGGTACAGCATCGCTGAAGAGTGAATGAATTGGATGAAATTGAACGAGATAGTGCCGAACTGGGGTCCCTGCGGCCGCGTACATGGCTTCTGATGAAGGTGAAATAGCGACTGGACGTTGTACGAGTGCCATGATGCCATGATTCCCGTCTTGGAATGGCCGAATGTCTGAATGTCACCCGGATGATGCTTGTAATACTGGACAAGGACGCAGGAGGATCTAGCGAGGTTCGTTGCATGCATTAAACCCCTTACAAAGAGTCCCCTCTGGCTTTGGTCGGTATAGCTGATGGGGTTAGACGAACAATCGGCACGTTTCGGAAGCTCAAGAAAACATGGAGGCGAATGGAACAACCCCAGACTTGAAAAGCACTTAAGCTGGGGGGAGGGGGGGGGCTGCGTATGCGTTGGAGGGGGCGTGTCGATTAAGCCCCCCCGTGGTGCCTGTATGATCAACGACCGTTGTTCTTTGAACTTGGACTCTTTGGACTAAGCGACTGGATGACTAGGTAGATAATAGTAGTCGTGGAATGTCTGGAGAACTTTTTGTGAAGGGGCTGGAAGGGGGGATTCCCCACATGGGAGGACGAGTCTTCGTATTGGATGGTGTTTGGGTTGGTGGTGTTGGTGTGGTGTGGTATAGGACGGGACGGTTAGGTGAGGCAAAGTTGGATATGTGGAGATTATTGGGTTGGGCTTCCTTTGGGAGCCAACAGAAGGGAACCTTTTGTTTTTGATCCTCGTTTATGTGTGCATGTGCGTGTGTGTGTGTGCGCGCGCGTACGTATGTACCTTGTGATGTGATAATTTAATCAAAATAGGCTATATAGAAGTTGAGGATTATACTCCCCCCCTTCACAAGAGGTCACGGTTTTACAGGTTGGTCGGTATGGGTATGGAATGGAATGGTAGTTGGTTCGGTGCAAAGAGAAACTTCCATTGTATTAGAGAGACAGAGAGAGAGGGAGAGGGAGAGAGGAGGGGGGGGATCCTGAAAGGGGCAGGCAAATGGCTTGAAAGAGTAACCGGTGTGCATTAGTTCAGGCGGTGCAGCTGTCATGGGAAAGGTGTGGGCGAGGTTGGTGCTTGTTTGCGCCCCCAATCAATGGATGCATTTTTTTTCCTTGTTCGTCTTGCGGGGGTTGCTGCAGAATGGGCTGCTGAACTTTGTAGATGCCGAGGTTCTGTAGATCACTGTGGTGTTTTCTTTGGTTGGTGTGCGTGTGTGAGAGAGAGGGGCCTGTGTCAGGCATGTGAGAGACAGAGACAGAGAGAGAAAGGTCAGGGGTATCTAGGTGAGGTGGTGTGGTTCAAGTGGGATGACGTAGACGGGGGCGGCTGAGGGGTAAATAAAAGAAAAAGAAGGAAAAAAAAAAAGAGAGAATAAAAACAAAAGATACAAAAGGACTACGTTGATAATGAAATGGAATAATCAAAAAAACAATGATGATGAATTATAGTAGAACAAAATAATTTGTCTGTGGCTGGTGTTCCTTTCTCGGTCCAAGTATGTAGCATCGAAGCGTGAGTTTTGTTTTTCTAGAGGAACGACGAGATGTGAACGTAGTGAATTTGATGATGATGAATCACCCTGCCTTATCAGCGGTATACATGCTTTTTTGTAATAAATAATACATGACCCTTTTATTTTATTTTATTTTATTTCATTTGGGCCTGGCATTGCGAGGGGGCAGAATGTATGTATCCCCATCGTATGATGATGATGATGATCCAAAAAAAAGATGGGTTACACAAGAATTAATTAAATGGGAAAAACTTTTCTTTTCTTTTCCTTGTTTCTTTCTTTCTTTCCTTCTTTTATTATTATTATTATTTTATTTTACTTGTACTTTATGACAATGATGTCCCATGTTAGTTCCTTGCATATCCGCTGTTACCCTGCTTATCAGATCATTTTTGGGACGGAGGGGCGTCCTCTTGATCACCACATCCAAGGATCCTATCTATGTACGTTCCGGAAACCGACGGAATTTATTGTTCCTGTTTTTTTTTTTTTTTTTATTATCAAGACATCCCCAAAAGAATAGTTACTGTAATTAGGCTTTTAATTCTCCATGTTGAAAAAAGTAAAACGACGGTAGGAAACTGACAAGTCATCGAGAAGCCCATATCGTGTTCTCGGGCGGGCTTTTTTCTTTCTTTCTTTCTTTCTTTCTCTCTCTCACCATGTCTCTCGGTTTCCGTGTTGTATCCCGTTGTCGCCGCCCATCCGGATCGATATTTCCGTCCCGGAGAATATTTGTCCTGTCTTTTTTTATTTTATTGATTTATGTATTTGATTTTATGTGATTACCGACCTTGCTGATGTAGATGAATCTACGCCCTGTAAAAACAAAAAACCCCCATGGCTATCATTGTAGTATGCAGTATGGAGTTTCCTACCGGCCCCCGCTTCACTGATAGTGCCCCTGAAAGGACTGCCGGGTCTTGGGGGACGGCATCTTATCTTCGTCCAAAGGACGTGTGGACTGTTCATGCAGGGGGGAGAGAGAGAGAGAGAAAGAGAGAGAGAGGAAACCGTAGGTCCTTTGAGGAATGTGATCCACTTGGCACTGCATTATATCCACACGTGCTTGTGTTGGAGCTTGAGGATTGTTAAGCCAATATAATTCTGATGTTCTATGATTTCACCATAATGAGGAGATGAACATGACCAAGCACGTCGTTTCTTTCCTCGCCTCGACCATCTCTTATCAGACCAAAAGGCATTTCCCATCTTCTTGGTCCGACTTGGAGTCTCTATACAAGACATGGATTACAATCGAAGTAGCTTCTCGTTTCCATAGACTGGTGTGATTCTTACACCCCTCGATGAGCAACTATACATCCAAATTGTCCCCCCCCCCCCTCCCCTGATCTACTAAACAGTCTTCTTCTCCGCAGCCGCCCTCTTAGCAATCTTCTCCTTGATTGCATCCCAGATCCAAGTCTCCGTCACTGCCCTCGACTTCTTCACCTTCCCCTTCCCTTTCGCCACGGGCCCCAGGTCCTGCACGCAGAACCCAGTCACAGCCTTGAAGTTGTACCACTTCCTGCCCTCCGCCGCCGCCGCGTCCCCCACGCGGGCGTAGTTGATGATGCCGAAGCGCTGCCGCGCGGGACGGAGCTGGCCGGCCTGCATCTTGCTGTACCGGGGCTTGGCGATGGCGCTCATGGTGGTGACGGTGAGCTCCGTCGAGGGGGGCAAGGCGCCGTGGACGAAGCGCTCAAGGATGGGGCGGGAGGAGCGGGCGGCAGCGGGGAGGTGGATGTGGATGTGGGTTACGAAGGGGGAGGTGGTGTAGGCGACGAAGAGGAGGGGGATGATGCCGCAGAGGGCGACTGGGAAAATGGGTTGGTTAGTTAGTATGAGTGTCTTGTGTGAGTTTTTTTTCCTTGATTGGTCAAGGTGAGTGAAGATGAGTGAGGGTCGTTACTATACGAATCACCCGATGAGGTAATGTAAATAGCAGCGATACTTGAATGAGCAACTGACAATTTCACGGCATTCTCATAAGGCCGTGTAAAGGGAGGCAATGGATGAAAACTGGGGAAGGGGTTTGGATCAGATGCAGCATACCTCCAGCAGTTTCCCACTCGGGCTTATCAGCCTTGATGTATCCCGGCACCACCATAAAGGAGAAGAAAGCCCCAAGAAAGAGGGTCGTAACCTTGAGCATGGCAAGGAACGTTATCCTACCCGTGCCCGCATGATATATGAGCAGAGTTTCAGCAATTTCTAGTAATCTTTGGTTAGCTGATACAAAACCGAGAACTGGTTGGAGGTTCATAAAAATAAAAAAATAAAAATAAAAATAAAAATAAAAACATCATTCATACCGTAGTTCTTCCCGCCGCCTTCACCGGCTGCAGCTGATTTTGCCTGCTTTTTGAGTTCCTCTTGGGCAGCGGGATTGCTCTTGGGGGCATGGCTGGGAGCTTGAACGTAGCATCTTCGCTGGAAGGGTCTCGGGTTGAGTTGGCGCCTGAGCTGTGTCCTGGCGGAACAAGGCCAATTGGCTTGTCTGGCTGGTTTAGAAATGAGAGAGATGAAAGCCTTTTGACTCCCTAGTTTGAATAATAACATTTTTTTTAGAGAGAGAGGGGGTGTCACACGTGTCTCTTTTGGGCTGACCAGTTGGTGAATTGGGCTCTGTGAGTGGTTGTTGCGTACGGGTTTGGCTGGTTGAAAAGTTGACGCTTTGGCGCGATTTAACCATGAGAGATGAGCGCTGGCTTACGTATCTGCGATAATGATGCACAAGACATTACAAGTGTATACTGACAACGTAAAGGTATAAAATTTCACATCCAACATACATCATCTCACTTGTTTAGATGTAAAAGCATAGCAGTAAGCTTGAATTAAATTTTTGACTGAATCCTTTTGTCTAGAGTGCCCTCATCATCTCCACCAAGTCAGACAACGTTCTTGGCCAACCACTCCTTCCACTGCTCCAGGGTCCAGCCAGAGCTCACATCGTTCTGGACGACGCCGTCGTACACAACCGTCGGGGTGACGTGCACGCCAATCAGCCTGTTCTGCTTGGTGACAAACTTCAGGTCGTTGGTCACGCCGTTGCCCAGGTTGAGGGAGCCATCGTCGGCGGCCTTTTCAGGGATCTCGAGCAGCTTGTAGACTTGCTCCTCGTTGAGGCCTACCTTGGCGGCGACCTTGGCGAGGCGGCGGTAGGTGCTGTTGCGCGTCTCGTTGACGACGCTGACGTCGAAGAAGTCCTTTTGCACGGCGAAGAGCTCGGCGCTAAAGGCCCAGAACTTGTCGGGCGCGAGCTGCAGGACGGCGAGGCCCGTCTCGTGCAGGAGGGTGGAGGAAGGGTGCCACGGCTGGACCTGCTGGCGGAAGACAAAGGTCAGGTTGGAGGCCCAGTCCGGGTTCTCGCGGATGGCGGGGAAGACCTCGGTGTTGAGCCGGTTGAAGATGCGGGCGGAGAAGGGGCATGCGTAGTCGAGGTAGAGCTCGAGCGTGTGAGTCGCGATGGGGACTGACGAGGAGGGGGAGGCTTTCGGGGAGCCGAGCTGGAGCTTGTGGCCGGCGAACTTGGGGGGGACGGCCATTGCGACGGTGGGAGTTGATGAGAATGGACGGTGATTGAGGTTTTTATTTTTATTTTTATTTTGATGAGTAGGAAACTGAGATTCAAGAGGACGCAGCGTGAGAGATGAGAAGGCTCTTGGGTGAGTGCAAAGGCGTAATAAAGATGGAGATGATGTCAGGACAGAGCAAGGTGGGATGATGCATCTCTGAAGCTTCATTGTTCGGCGCGCGGGGCAGAAAGGGGGGGAGGGGGGAGGCGGGGTTGTACTTGGGATCCGCAAAAGCCGACGGATGTTTTGCAACAGGACTTGTTTTCAATGACAACAGTAACAATATAAGATGGTGTCATTCCAAGCGCGGCTTGTGTGATTGAGGTCCCGTATATAGAATATACCTACCCAGGCTGATAGGCATGTTTGAGCAATACAACAAGTTCGGGTAGTCTTAATGAATGCTTATTACTGCTATTATCTGTATCCATAGTCCGAGGTTGGCCACACGGTCCAGGTAATCAACCTCGATTTCCATCTTGTATGTATGTATATAATCGAATGGGTCTCATTATCGGCAATAAGCTTAAAAATAATAGATGGATCGCTCGGGTTGTTCCGAGATGGCTGCTTCCAGAAGCCCATTTCGTGAGCATGGAGAGACTCATTTTGCGTTGGCGTATTGGATCGTGTGCGCGATCTATAAGGTATAGGACGAATTGGAGTTTAAAGAGGGATATTGACTTGATCAGACATCTTCACATATGTGGATTCGAGAATTACGACATGGGTAGATTATAGAGCTGAGCTTACTGCATATCTGGGGACTGCCATTGAAGCAACTCAACAACACTACCCCATTTGTATCCCGATATTTAATCCATCCAACGACTTTATTGCTAAGATTGAAAACTTAAGAGACCTTTCTTAGGGAATTAGGAGGGACGGCAAACAAGTTGTACTTGTTATCCTCGCAAATGAGTCCCTCCTAGTTGATGTGTAGTAGAGTGTTCCAAATGGGCACTCAGTGCTGCTGCCAACATTACCAAAAACAACAACATTTGTATAGTTTTTCTTCTTCTTCATATAACTCTCGGTTTGATCAACTAGAATAGTGCCATATTCATTTTCAATCAAGGTGAATTCAATCCACTGAGCGATATGGTCAAGCTCAGGTAGCAGATCCAGTGTGAGTTGCGAAGAAGGGGGGCTTGATGTCGATGGTAGGAACTGTGCCAACATTGTTGCACCGGATGGGTATCCTAATATTGATACACTATTAACGTCTCTTTGATATGTCTCTATAGCAAGACTAGTCTTATGTCAAGAGTATGTAGGCTGAAAGCTCAACATGTACTTAACCCCTGGGGCTGGACTTTGTATAGTTCGAAAGATATGTCTAGAAGCGGACCAGATGCGCATTCAATTCTTATTAGAAGAGCCAACTAAGTGGCTCGAAGTTGGCTTCCCTGAGGTACAAAGTGCAAGTATTGGGATTATACTGGATATCTTGGGTCATGGGATGTGGCCATGGTTCTTTTGCATGCACTGGCTCCTTGGAGGATCTCGATAGCACAACCAACAAAAGATGAATACTACAATAGGTAACATAAAAGATCAGACAATTTATAGTTATGCATGTTCTAATAACCTGTCGTCGATGCAGACAGAAACGCCACCGCAGCTGTCGGGTCACTCCCCCCTCCCCCCTCCCCCCCTATTTTCCTTGCGCAAACCTCGCATGTCTGCCTCCAAAATGCGATCGTCAGGAGTAAACAGATCCCATCTAATCGGCCACCGCTAGAGTTGTCAGAGAGGAAGAGTTTACGTAAACAAAATGAATGGACAATCTATAACTATACGCTATCTCTATTACAAATGAGAGTATGCTGCCAACGCGGCGAAGAAGAACCGCGTGTCGCCCAAAAAATGCCGTCTATGCTGATTGTACAAAATTCCATATCCGTGCCAAACAAAGAAAATACCTGCCAATCTGAAACCTACCATAAGCCGTTCCCAAATATATAGCAGCTCGTCCATCCAGAAATGCCATATTACCGAGTCCACACACGTG
This sequence comes from Cladobotryum protrusum, assembly GCA_004303015.1. Taxonomy (NCBI): domain Eukaryota; kingdom Fungi; phylum Ascomycota; class Sordariomycetes; order Hypocreales; family Hypocreaceae; genus Cladobotryum; species Cladobotryum protrusum. The sequence goes on along the minus strand of RZGP01000002.1, from coordinate 1,914,344 downwards.
CCATCCTATAGCACACGCTTGATCTTCACCATCACATCGTCACCCGCTCTCTCAAAGCCAATGCCAGGCTCCTCCGAAGCCAGCGGCACGGGAAACCCTCCGGCCTCTCCTTCGACAGGCTCCAGGTCAAAGCCGCGCAGCAGCGTGGCGACCACGAACAAAACGGCGTCGAACCCGAACTTGCGGCCGGGACACATGTTGCTCGCGACGCCAAAGGTGCGGAGTTTGCGCACCACGGAGGCGGCCACGCTGCCGTCCTTGGTGATGAAACGGTCTGGATTGAAGGATGCAAAGTCTGGGCCCCAGGTTGCGGGGCTCTTGTTGAAGGATGACATGGGAAGGTTGATGATGTCTCCCCTGCGAATCTGCAGGATCTGAGAGTCTGGTGTGGGGAGGTCAAAATCCTTCTTGGCGACTCGAGGGATTGTCGTCATGTGGAGGCGCAACGTCTCGTGCAGAGAGGCCACGAGCGTAGGACACGTCTGTCGAACATGTTCCACATCCAGCTTACCGTCCCGCAAAGTTTCCGAAGCAATGCCGCGAACTTCGGCAACTACCCGTTGCAGCACGTCCTCTGTGGATATGAGATGGCGCACAAGCCAGGTCACCATGGCACTCGGGGTCACGATCAGGCCCTGTGCCGCCAGGAGCTCCACGTGGAAGTAGTCCGGGTTGGACTCCCAGGAGGGATCCGCCATGGCCACAATGTTGATGCGGTGGGCCAGCTGCTGGACTCGGTTCTCCCGATCCAGGAAGTGGAACGATCGAAGATAAGCGAGGACGTCCCGTCTGGCCTCTATGGCACGAGGGGCAGTCATGTGTGGGAGTGGTCGGAGAAGGGTGGGTAAGGCATAGGTAAATGCTCTTGAAGAAAAATGTTAATAAACGGCTGATGTATTAGGGTTGAGATATGATGATTTAGGGGGGGTGGGGGGGGGTGTCACTTACATGAATCGATTGGAGAAATCCTCGCACAGGACCCATGGGTTCCTTGGTCCCCAAAGAGCGGTTGTCATGGCCGAACCCGTCAACTTGAACAGCCATACTCCCAGCTGGGCCTCTTGGACTTGAGGCTGATTGTTCAAACGGTCCTGAGCGCATGTCGAGGCCGCCTCCAAAAGGGCTCGTGAGTTCTCAAGCTTAGTGAAGCTTTGCCTATGATGGGACCGAGAGTTGTACTCGAATATGGTGTCAACAGTTTCCTGGCTGAGGTTAAACATTCGACGGCCAACGAGAATCATGTTATCCGCCAGGCTGGTATCGTCTGCATGTCTGTCGAGGGCGCGCTCCATAGAAGGGTCGACAAGGATGATCCTTCGAGGGAAGATGTTGATGGCAAGGGCCGAGTGGGTGTTTGCTATTATGAAGCCGGATACCTTCATACAGATTCTGGTTGCGAACGTCATGAACCCTTCGATGAGGGCCTCTGAAAGGGAAAGGTCATTCTGTTCATGGTATCTCCCGACACGGTTGCCATATAGGCGGGACGACTCGCGGGACTCGTACGCTCGAACTATGGAGCCCAGGATTGCGAGGAGGAGAACAAGCTTAAGCCAGGAAGTGATGTTGGACGAAGAAGGGGTGAAGCTTGTTTGATGGGCATATCCCCCAGAGATCTGGGAGACAGGCGTGGGAATAACAACTCCGGACTGCATTGTGAATCGTTTGTATAATGAAACTGTTTGGTGATATCTTACACACAAGAAGCTTCAAACCTCCAATTTAAACAACGTGGTTTCAACTTGTTATATACATTTCCGAGGCATTCTTTGCCTCTCCTCCAGCAGCATTCGTTAGGGCTGGAATTCTATATTCTCTGCTCCGAGTGGACTGCCATAGCCCAGGCCTGGTGTAGTGTAGTGACGGCATGCGCGGCGATACAAGCTCTCCTATCCAGTAACTTAACCGGCCATGACACAACAAGGCATGCTCATTCATGTTTGTGCGTCACCCGGGTTCAAGCAAGGCGGAAATGTCGTGCCTAGCCTCCAAGCAGGATCTCTAATCGAAAGGCAACCCCCCCATGGACCTCCATATTCTGCGCCGCAGGGAGGTTGCAAACAATGGGCCCTGGCAGAAAAAAACACCCGACTTTTCCCAGGGTTGCTCAGAGATAAGGCGAGCAAGGCATGCCCGCCCGTCGTGGGGGAGGGGAGAAGGCATTCTCGAATTCGAGGCTGCAATTTGTTTTTAGAGTCGATCAGATAGCGGATGGATCCGTGAATGCAGGGGATGATCCTCTTGGCCCCCATTTCTCGCCTATTGTTATGTGTGGGCGTGTTCATATGGGCGTGGGGGGCGTTGCCATCGGTCATAGATATACCCTTGCACCCACTGATGTTTGAGGATTTGGCCGAGGCTGAAACTGGTGAATATTATTATTATGGATATTTATTCCGGCTGTAACTATGTTAATGCTCTTTTTGCCATCCTGCTTTGGTGTAAAGTGCAAAAAGTATGATGACCTTATGCATGAGCTCGCTAAAAACACCCCAGCTTGGTAACGCATAGATAGCATCCACGAATGCATTCCATCAGAGTGACACTCGGTCGGTGATGGGATGGGGGCAGAATCGGATACGAGGCGTCTAATACCAAATGCCCTGCGTCATATTGGCATTTATTTCATCCTGGCGTGGGAGGACTGGAACACATACAATCAGACTGTCGGACGAGCGGCAAATATTGGTCCATCTGCCTGGATTGTTCAGCTCTGCTCCGCCGGGCTCTGCCGCTGTCATAAGGATGTCCTCCGCTCTTATTATTATTACTCAATCAATAGCGAGGTGTGCCTTGAGTGATTGATTTATGGCAGTAACCAATTGTATAGATAGATTATACTGATAGGGTAAACATGCTACGCTTGGGGTTTTTTTTTAACACTGTAAATGACTTACATGTACTAGGCATTATATCAAAGGCTCTAGCAGAGTACTATGCATTCATCTATACGACCGTCTACCTGCTGTATTTAACACTTTTTGCATACCCGGAAGCATACCTTACTGCACAGCATACTTTTGACCCCCATCCATGGATATCATCACATGGGGGCTTTTCTGTATGGAATAGCTTTTCCTATAGCATATTTAGCTTCCAGTATTCCATACCTTCTAGCTTTGCATACGTAGATAGCGAAAATAGCACCGTACCAACACTGTATTATCTGAACAAATTATTTGATTGGCCGGTCAGTTCGATGCAAGCACTTTAATCGGGGGTATGCATATAAAACCTTCTTCAATTTGTCACCCTTGTCATGTGGCCCCTTCAATGACTCCATCGCTATCGCAGTGCACCTTGTTTGAAACACACATGACGATATTTGCAGCCTTGCATCTCGTCCTTTACTATAAGTATTTAGCCCAACCTAGACCCTAACAGTCACCGACTGTGTGGGATGCAATACCGAGCGTCCATCATTCTCGGTGTGCTCATTCACTATCCAAAAGTGCCTGCCCCTCCCCCCCCCCCCCCCCCCCCAACCTCGCTGAATGGCAAGCGAAACAGGACTGTTGGGAGACCGAACAGCGCCACACACGATATAAATGGAATCAGACGGTTGGTTAAGAGAAGCAGCCTGCAAGGGCATTTGTCTCTGTGGAACCCCCTTGTGCGCTCGGGCAAATGCTACGTATAGATTCTGGGGGCCCTCTGTCTACTCGTACCACCAGGGCTTGATGAAGTGATACAAAGGTAGGATAGATTCGTCTAGATGACTTACGGAGGAGGCAAGATCCTGTGTTCCAGACATTGGTGAAAGAAGAAAGATATGCCCGAAATAGAAAGAAACAAAAATAGATAGGAAGTCTAGAAGTGTATGCGTCTCACAAATGGTGACCAGCAACAAACCGCTATATATGCCTTGTCATCCTGAAGGTGACTTGATACTGCTTAAAATACAATCCAGCCGAAATCCCCTATACTCTATTTCATGCCGGGTTCCCATGTTGATCCAGGCAGCTTTATCCCAGCACCAGATCAAAGTGTTGACCACCTCGTTTAACCCATACCGCAAGACCAACGAAATCGCAAAATGTTACCATGTGCAAGGGGGACTCTATGGGCTATAAAAGGGATTAGATGTCACCTTGAAATCACTTCCCTCCTTTACCATGACCTGTTCGTCTTGAGATCGGGTGTTGACGAGTTGACCACCGGCCTGCCGGCACTGTCTTTACATTTCTTCCCTAAACTCACCAGGGGGGGGCAGCTTCGTTGGCCAATCAAACTGGAAAATGGGCATATACAATCACACATTAAACCTACATCACAAATCGCAGTGTTTACCAGATGAAATCATGTGCTATATCCTTGCCTGTATGGGTCACCACATTGAAGAAGATGCAATATTTCGAACCATTCCGTGCCCTGTCTCGTCAAGAATCGATTTCACATCTAGTTCAGCATCTATGACACAGTATTTTTGGCCACGACTCCTCGCGCAAACTCGCCAAACGTCAGGTGTTGCTCAACATCCACCTCCTCCCCCAGGTTCGGCTGCGTAAATACAGCCAACGTGTTTCGCGCCACCCGGCCGTCACTGACGCTCGCCCTGACACCCCTCACAAAGTGCGGCACAGCCTTGAATCGCCCGGCGGTGATGCGCTCCAGAGTTTCACCGGTTTGGAAGGCGATGCAGTCCCGAGGGATCTTGACCTGTACGGTTTCACCAGTGCGGGACTTGATGTATAAGCCGGCGGCGGCGTCGGGTGACGAGGGTAGCTCGTCCAGAGGAGGGAGAGAAGCGCCATTCGGGTTCTTCACTTCTGGAACTGCAGGGCTGGTTCTCTTCTCATCAATGAACATGGCTGAAGTGAGGCCGGTCAGGCAGCCGTGGTCAAGATGGGTCGCACACCAATCATCCTCATCGCCCTCTTCCAATTCAGCCGGTTGGGGGAAGTAGTGCAGCAGCCTCGCCTTGGTAGTATTGGAAGTACTGACGACATGCTCGAGGTAGCCCTTGGGATACCCCTGAATTTCCCTCTCGGCAAAGCCGTCACACGCGCGAGCCACGAGCACGGCGACGTCAATAATAAGGCGACACAATCCTGTGACGGCAGGCTTCATCCCCGGGAGGACATCCTCCGCCGGCCAGACATTGGGGGAGAGATACTCGGGGAAAGTCTCGGGAGAGAACTCAGGGGTCGGCTCAGCGCAGTCCAGGTTAGGATTGACGTAGAAGGCGCAGTTGGCATAGTACGATCCCTTGAAGGTGTCTGCCTGGCCGTTCTTGAGCGTCTCTTTACCGAGGGACCAGCCAGTGAGGTACTTGGCCTTTGGGTTTTCCAGCTTTGCTATGGGGGAAAAAGAAAAGTCAGGTGCCTGAAAGGATCTGGAAAGTGAGGCGACAGTATGGCCATACCAAGTTCTTCCGCTGGAAGGTTGCCCAGGTAGGACCCATATGACAGGGCAAGATGGCGCAGCTGGGCGAACTCGTGGGGGACATCCTTGACTATGAGGATGCCCAGGGAGTCTGGGCCAAAGGCCTGCTGCAGGATCTCAAAGGAGACATTTCCTGTGATATTTCCGTGTGAGCTGAGTGCACAGAAGTGGGTAACGGTTTACAAGGATGCGTGTCTGGTGATGGAGGATTGTATTCTCAGCTGGAGGGGGGGGGGGGGTCCCATACCATTTTTTAGATCCTCAAGGGACACTGTTACGGCCTGTGCCAATGGGGCCATGTTCATTGAAGTGGGAAGCTCGGAAGAATACCAAGTGCAAATCGCACAAACAGTAAGACAATGAATCCGTAGGATTAAAATACCATCTCCCTTTATAAACTCAAGGTAACGTTATTTCTTTGTAGAATGCCACTCCTAACCGCACCGAGATCCGCCTGAATTACTACTCCATGGTTGCTACTAATGGTATAGTATAATAGTTCACTGTAACCGTAACCATAGTGGGGGAGGGGTAACTGAGCCTCCCTCTCTGATGGAACCTTTGATGCCGCGAACCGCCTGTAGGCTCGCTAAATTTTTTTCCCCAGAGGGGGGGCACTTTTGAAAGCGCTCATAGTCGCCCCCGTTAGCTTACGTAACGACATGCAGGTCCATGAAGCGCTAAGTCGAAGCTTCTTCCCTGGAGCTCGCCGTATCCCGATTCGGAACGTCGTTTCACCGTCTTTAAACTTCGTCTGACGTCGCGTCCACGAACCAAACAACACTCCAAGCCATACAGTAGCTTGACCAATTCGCCCCATCATGGTCAAGCCATTGACATTCAAGGGCGATAAAAAGCCCAAAAAGAGAAAGCGAGTAGCTACGGATAAAGACGACGACGGCGAGGGCGAAGGTTCATCCAGCAAGCAGCTTGTCAAACAGCAGGACGTTGAAGCAGACACGACCGACGATGACAGCTGGGTCTCATCAGACGCCGTGACGGATGTTGTTGGTCCCATCATGATAGTGCTCCCCACGGACAAACCATCCGCCTTGGCTTGCGATCCCAGCGGCAAGGTCTTTGCGTTACCCATTGAGAACATCGTCGACAACAACCCAGCGACTGCAGAGCCACATGATGTGAGACAGGTTTGGGTTGCAAATCGAATCTCCAACACAGAGCATTTCCGTTTTAAGGGGCATCATGGGAAGTAAGTAAAGCAAACGTTCCTGGTGAGATACGGTCAGTCGTGCAAGAAACTAACAAGGAGCAGATATCTGGCCTGTGACAAGATTGGCATCCTCTCCGCCACCTCGGAGGCTATATCCCCCCTGGAAACCTGGAGTGTCGTGGCCACAGCAGACACCCCAGGGACGTTCCAGTTTCAGACGCTGCGTGACACTCTGATAACCATCAAGGAATCAACATCATCCAAGCCCAACGCACCACCGGCTGAGATTCGAGGTGACGCCGACGGTATCACATTCAACACAACCTTGCGTATTCGCATGCAGGCGCGCTTCAAGCCGCGTATCAAGTCATCAAAGGAGGAGCGTGCTCTGGCCAAAGTCAGTCGCCGGGAACTTGAAGATGCTGCCGGTCGGAGGTTGAATGAGGATGAGGTTCGAGTGCTGAAGAGGGCCAAGAAGGACGGTGATTTTCATGAGAGGCTGCTGGAAATTAAAGTCAAGGGCAAGCACGACAAGTTTGGTTGAGGAGGAGAACAGCTGAGATGGAAATAGGGCAGAGAGATGTCAGCTGTCGATGATGCGGTGTTGTGGCGGAATGAAGTGGACTGGGTTGAAATGAGATTTTTGGCAAAGGCGTTGGCAGATGCAAAGTGTGGAGGCAGAGGTTCGGTGGAATGATTCACGGAAGTTTTCCGTCCTATATTTACGAAATGGACGAGACGAATCTGCTCATCCGCCCAAATATTACCAGGCAGTCCCTCCCTCAGGGACCGCCGGCCCTCCCATTACTCGCTGCCAGCCCGTCAAGCTGATTCACTCGTCCGCCAGCTGTCCGACACCTCGCTACCCAACTCCTACCTGCCAGCTGACAACGGACCGTCCACCAACCCCCTAAATCACTGACCAAGGTCACTTAAGCCAAGGTACCAGCAGCACTCTCCAGCAATTGAGCAGGCACTGCAGAGGACTGTGGCTCATTCGGAACGACGATGGTTGTAGTACCTAGGGCCCAGGTACTCCCACCGCAGCCCGAGGAGGCCATAGGTTCGAAGACGCAGGGTAGGACGCACAGAGGCTTTTCGCCAGGGACGGCCCCCGAATACTCAAGGACAACAATCGGCGCCCTTGCCTCGAACCCCAAACGCGTTAAATTTACGAATCCAAGCCCAGCTTGCTCTCTTTTTTCCCCCATTTTTCCCCCGATATGTTTCAGATGTTGTGGTGACGATTCATTGCTGAGTTGATGCATGGTCTTTTTTAAGCTATGCAAAGGCTTTGCGATAGTGGGGCTTTGGTGTTTTTGCTCTTCATCTATTGCATGCACCAAACCATAGGATACGTGAACGTCAGGTCATGACGGGAGTCGCGCTCCAGTTTATTAGGATGGTACCATAACACTTGCGTCTACTAAGGGAGCATCTTGGCAGTCATGACTCTCTTTTCACATCAGTGCTGGACTGGGTTGTGGCTCTATGCATAACAATACGAGACTGTATGTGGTGGTGAAAGCCAGTTATGGGAATGCACATGGGGGATGAGATTCAGATATAAAACCAATAAATTATCAACTTGCTAGGGATATTTGGGCTTGCTTAGCCACCTGGCCCCCAAGCCTTGACAGCACCATCCTCGCCTGTCGTGAAAACAACATGCTCATCATCAAAGAAACAGAATGACCGCACAATCTCTCCACCATGGGCACCTGGTAAGCTAACACGATTATCAAGATCCAGTATCCATGAATTTTGTGGCGACCTGGCTAGATATATAAGTTCAAATGCTTGGCGACTATAGCTCAGAAGTAAGGTTAGCATCCGTTCTACGAATTCAGACATGATTTTACCCCCCCAACAGGAAAAGAAGTTGAGGAGGCGGATGAGGAGAATGGTGATAGTGTAGTTTGACTCACTCTTGTGCACCCGCGCCGAGGATAGCTCCGCTGCCATCCAGCTTGGTCGTCACGTTAGCCACATACTGACACCCCAGCACACCCCTCATGTCCCCAAAGTTCTGCGCGGCGTCCCCGTTGGGCTGCTCCATGTCGTACAGGGCGAAGCTCTCGTCGTGCGAGAGGGCGAAGACCTCTGTCTGGCTGACGAAGGCGGCGTCGTGGATGGAGGCGTTGTGGTTGAAGGTCTGGACGGTGAGGTCGTCCTCGTCGGCGACGGTGGTGTCGTGGACGCTGACGAGGCCGTCGGTGGAGCCGGAGATGAGGAGGGCGGGCTGGGAGGGGTGGAAGGAGAGGGAGGTGACGTCGTCGCTGTGGAGTTCGTCGTATTGGGCTTTGGGGGAGGGGGTGGAGCGGACGTCCCTAACAAAGAGAGAGAGAGAGAAGTGTGAGACGGTATTCTCCCCTTTTTTTATTTATTTATTTAGCTGATGATGGGGGGGTTCATACCAGAGACATATAGAGGCTGTGTGGTTCTCGAGTTCTGTCCCGACGGCTATTGTCTGAGTTGCTGGGCTACACGCCATGGAAAGGATAGCTGCTTGGCTTGCTTTTGTTGTTGTTGTTTTCGCCCCGTCAGCTCTTTACTCATAATCTCACACACTCTGAAACGCTATACATATATATATATATATATATATATCATCTCCCTTTCACTCACCCGAAAACTGAGCAACCCTCGCGCCAACACCGCCCAGCCTCAAATCCCAAACCCCCACCGAGCCATTCTCCCCCGCCGTGCAGACCAGCGAGGTCCCCGCGTCAAACACCCTCAGCGTCGTCAGGTTGCCGTGGTCCGTCGCCAGACCCCCCGCCAGCGGGCCGTCGCCGATCCGCGCAGGGCTGAACAGCGAGAGGCTCTGGTCCGATGCTATCGTCGCCAGCCCGGCGGCCGTGCGGTGGGCCTCGAGGACGTAGACGTCTCCCGTGCGGGAGAAGTGGTGCTGGTCGAGCTGGGTGAGTGAGTAGACCATGGTTTCGGGGGGTTGAAAGTGAGACTCTCTCTCTCTCTCTCTCTCTCTCTCTCTCTCTCTCTCGTATAAGACGGAGAGGCTGCCTTTTTGGAAGAGATTGAAATCTGCTAAGAGGGACTGAAATGACGGGCCCAGGACTTGAAGGCAATTAATCCAAGTAAATCCGAGTTAAGAAATCAAGGCGTCGTAATTTCGTCCAGTATTTAATTTACTTGAATCCTTCTAAATCCAGTCCTCTTCTCACTTTTAACAATTCAAAAAAGTCCAGCTTTTTAAGGTGTCTTGGTATGCGTGTGGTTTGAGTTTGCACCTCGTTAACTGAATATTTCACATCGCAGATCCGTGTACATCTAATCTACTTTCTCACACTTCCCAAGGCAACTTAGTAAAAATCACCATATTCATTCAAATTCACAACTCAATCCGGTTTCGCCTTATTTTTATATTTTTATATAATTCATCTCACATAGAAATACAGTGCTTTAATCATACTTTGGTATCGTACACAAGTTGCTTTGTCTAATCAGCTCAACCAGAGCCTTGCCTTTTTGAATGGAGTCGCCTGTTTGCCAAAACCCAAAAACTTGAATAAAAATCCATCGAGACTTATGCCTCAAAGTTTCCCCTTTTTGTTCTCAACGCCAAACGATGCCGAATAAAAGAAGAAAGTGAAAGAAATAGCCCTTCAACCTACATCATTCTTCATTCTATTGATTCCCTCATTAGTTCCTTTCGCGCTCATTGACGCCCCTGAATGTTCGCTTGCCAACCTCGTAGCTGCTGATCATGATGGCGCACGCTGGCGCAACCTTTAGCGTACGAGGGATCCAGCCTCGCCATAGACCTGGGAAGCCCTCGGTTTTGAAAATATGCCACAGAAGCCTCATCATGTTTCGGGCCTCCGGCGCTTGGTTGTTTGCTGCGCGGCCACGAGGCGCATCATGGTAAACCTGCGTCCGCGTCTTGCCTACATCGAATGGCATCGTTACTATCGACGCCAAAGCACCCGATGTAGCACCGGCAGCAAAACTGTCAACAAAGGTCTCGGTGTGGTTCTCCCTGCTTTGCGATCGTCTTCTCGCCCTCATGCGATCAATATCAGATATATCACCCCGTGACAGCCCTCTTCCCCGTCTTTCTTCGCGAGCATCTGTAATCCTTGACCGAATCGATTCGTAACCCCACCAATAGAGACCGGAAAATGGCACATCCCTCCACAGCGTCAGAGTCAAGCCTCTCCATAGCGAGGTATAACCACTGACGGCAACCATTTCTTTAATACCATTAAACGTTTCCAATAGATGATTCGTCGACGATGTGCCAGAGGCAGCCTGCATCCTGGTTCGGACCAGTTCGATGGGACTGACAGCAGTTGCTGCCAGAACACGGGCAAAGGAGCCCGCAGTGAGTGGCGCATAGTCGCTGGACAAGTTTGTAAAGGGGCTCTGAGGATTAAAACGGAGCCAGTCATAGCCGGTGAAATAGATGATATTGGCGGGAATGGTCATGACAAGTGTGGGAGACAGGCCTCTCCAGAGCGTTGTGAACCCCTCATTCCGAGCAATCTTTCGTAGGCCATCCATGGTCGAACTGTATGTCTTTTTCTGAGTCTCCTGTACAGCGCAATCGGCGGCGACAGTTGATGCTGTGGATGTAATGCCTTCAATTCTCGGGCCAGCGAGGCAGTAATCGACATTATTGCCAGCGAAAAACACTTCGCGACAACATGCTGTAACTCCGAGCTCGGCCGCCGCCACCGGAGGAAGGGTATTTGATGTGCGAACGAGTTTAGAAAAATCGACGGAACGCGCGGGGGAGGCAGAAGACTGTGACTGTAATCGTACTCGAACAACATCTAAAGGAGTGACTGTGAGGGACGTTAGTTGAAGAAGTCATGATAATTTGTTTTTTTAAGCATGTGCGCTTACCGAGCAGTGATGTGAATAAGCTCCCCGACATGGCAGAAATCATTTTCTGACCAGCAGTAATGTCTGGCAAGATATCCTTTCCAGGGCCAGGATCTGCGCCGGAGCCGACCATGGTGGCCAAATTGAATTCGTCGCCCTCCATCCGATCGTAGTTTTGCCCGTTGGAGGCGCGGGTCATGGCAAGGGAGCTCATGATGCTGATTGAACAAGAGGTTTGAAGGGAGTTGGGGGAAAAAAGAGGTGGAGAATTGAGGTGAGTGAATGTTTGCAGCGGAGTTTGGTGGGCTCTGCGGCTCACTCTAGCTCGAAAGTAAAAGAGCCGAGGGCCCGAAGATGGGGAGGTTTGAGCTGATTGATAATGCGCAATGTTCAGTTGCTTAGTACGGAGTTATAAAGGGTGGCAAGGAGAAAACAATAGATAAAGAATGGTTAATTGTAATGTCTTTTTTGTCTTGTTCTGTCTTGTCTTGGGCAAATGAAAAAAAAGGTTGGCTGAAACAGGATACGCAGGAACAATCAACGAGTCACGAATCGGATCTTATGTCACAGCTTGTTTGGTGCGTCATGCATTATGATCGTCGATGGACCAAGAAGTATAGATAGCACGTATGTATGTACTTGTAGGTAGGGAGTGCAAGAGGAGCGAGAGGCAAGGGAAACGTGAGCACGTGTTTGTGGGAACTTGAATTAGCTTGCTTGAGTGTGTTTGATCAACAAAACCTTGGTTCGCCTCCCGTTCCCGGATCGGAGATAGAATCGATTATCGACAAGAAGCAGCAGCACTCTCTATACAAATCCACTTGTACTACAGAGAGACAGAGGGGGGAAGGAAAAAAAAAAAAAGAGGAGCTTCGCGAAACTTCGGACGTCAATTCCCGTGGATACCCGGATGATGTCAGTCAGCTCTCCAATTGGCTAGCGCACTGCCGATAGCTTGATCAAACAATCTATGACTGATAAGATAAGACGCAACACAACACTGCAGATTCATTAGTAATCGATAAGCCCAAGCAACAGCCAAGGCCATGCCAGCTCCAGCTTAGCTTCCCCGCCGTTCGACTCACCACCACCACCTCTCTGTCACTGACCGATGGGCAAATGGGCTGCTGGACCTGTCACTGGAGACTTGGCAACCGCTACATCTCCTGTAATTGAAACATCACGGTCCATTCTTCATCGTCCTATAATAGTATATACGTCCTCATGAACTTCTTATAATTTATATACATATTCTCCCTATTTTTTTTTTCTCTTTTTACTCCTTCTTCTCAATACCATCTCCTATTCAAAGGAATAACCTCCAACACCGGTCTCGGACTTTGTACATCCAATTACGCCATTTCCCGCCCACCGCCGCCATGGCCTCCGAGAGCAGTGAGACCGTCAACCCCGATCTGGAGTCCTTTAGACGGCAATGGATCTCGGATTTACAGACAAAAAGGGAAACTTCTGGACCTTCAAGCCATCAGGCTGAACCTCTTTCTGTAGCTGCTTCTTCTTCTTCTGCTTCACGGCCAGCAAGAAAGCAACCCAATGGGCCGCCAAGTCCGACGGCCAACAGGAAGCCCCTGACGGCTCTGGATAATGATGATAACGACGACGGTTACCTTCAGGGTCAGTCGTTTGATGCGCCAGTTGAACCAGCAGGTCCAACGTTGGCAAATCCAACCGTTAAATCTACCAGAAAGCAGTTGGTCTCGGCACTTGACCATTATGAAGCCGCCATGGAAAAGGAAGCTCAGGGGAACATGGGCGATAGCTTGAAGCTCTATCGGAAAGCATACAGGGTATATATTCATTCCATCTAGTGCCACCTCACCTCATTAATCTTTTATTCAGTTGGACGCTCGTGTCGATAAAATGTATCGTGAAAAACACTTTCCGGCAGGTCTTACCAAGACCAAACCAAGCGAACCAGCGTCTTCCGGGACCCCATCTTCGTCAACCCAGAAGCCTGCCACCAGCGAACAGGATGCTCAGCCGTTGACAATAGAAGATCTCATCGCCAGTTTCTCAAGTCTCAAGGTCGAGCCCGCGCCCCCCATCATCCAGGGCGACGTCCCACCTCCATGCCCCATCTCCAAGATCCCGGATGAGTTGCTCGTCCACATTATGACCGATGTTGCCGTAGCAGATGTCAGCAACTTCGTCCAACTAGCTCTAGTCTGTAAGCGCTTCGCCTACCTCGTCGCCACAGAGGAGCGCATATGGAAACGAGTCTGTCTCGGCAGCGAATTCGGCTTCAGCGCCATGCACCGCCACTGGGCAAAAAGCATAGAATGGGAGCCTCTAGAAGGCCAGGAGGAAGAGGCCGAGGACGGGACTCTGGTTAGCATGAAAGAACTGGAAGAGCGACGTAGGCTTGAAGCCCTGTCCCTTACCAAGTCGCTCACTCCATCCGTGTACCCAACCTGGCAGAACATGTTCCGAAGCCGCCCCAGAATCCGCTTCAACGGCTGCTACATCAGCACCGTCAACTACGTTCGCAGCGGCCAACAGTCTACCAACCAATCCACCTGGGGCGGCCCGCCGGTCCTCATCGTGACCTACTACCGCTATCTGCGCTTCTTCCCCGACGGCACAGCCATCAGTCTCCTGACCACCAACTCCCCCTCCGAAGTCGTCCACCACCTCACCCAGGACTTGCTCCTCCTCCACCGCGACGCTTCCCACAACGCACACCTTCCTTCCTCGTTCATGAACCTTGCTTTCCGCGGCCGCTGGCGTCTATCCTCTGCCTTGGACCACCCCGACGATGCCAGTGTCAAGGACCATGAAGCCGATTTATTCGTCGAGACGGAAGGCGTGGGAGGCAAGTACATTTACCGAATGGACCTGTCGATTCGGAGCGCCGGCAGAGCCGCAAAAAACAACAAGGTCGTGTGGAAGGGGTTTTACAACTACAACAAGCTGACTGATGATTGGGGCGAGTTCCATCTCAAGAACGATAAGCCCTTCTTTTTCAGTCGGGTGAAGAGCTATAAAGTTGGAGGGTCAAAGTAAACTGCACACAGATCATACATGATACTTGGATATGCGATTTGAGCGCAGCTTCTGCCTTCACATATCAATGGTATGGCGCCCTTCAGCATAGAATAAGACAACATTGAATCATCTTCACCGTAAACCATAATTAAACAATGTTTCAGTTCAATTTTTTAGTAACTGGTCTATTCAAATGGCACCAGAGCTAAAAGCTTCTTGACCTCATCAGGCCCATTAAATCATCGTACATAAAATGTTTTTGCATGCATAAATTCCGCCGTGTTGAAAATGTCACATGTCCACCCGCCAAAAGCTCCCAATAAGAAAAAGAGAAAAAAAAGCAAAGCAAAAAAGAAACGTTCCATCGCTATAGTATAGTTGATTCGCTTTTAAAATGATAAGAAATAGTAGAAATGTGTTCAGTGAATGTAGGAGGAAAGGAAGTAAAGCAATATGCTGGTGATGCCTTTGGTAGAGGCCTTGATTATATTTATGCTGGACTAGCTTGGTCTGACCGCCAGACTTTGGCGCATTATATAAAGAGTATCCTTCCATCCTCAGTGGGAGAATTTACTTTCAAGCGGCTCTCCATCCATGAGATATATACTAGGAGAGTCGATGAGATCTTTGTCTCGAATAGGATGTGAGTCACAATGCTTCAAGGCATATTTGGTAAGTCCAGTAGTGTTCATCGTCGTACCCTTTTTCCATCCAGGAATTTGGGGGCGGTAGTATCATAATAGCGGTCTTGATGCTGCATTGCCTTACGTGCTTCATAAGCCGCTCGTTCATCGTCATCCATGCTGAATGCCTTTTTCAGCCAACCAAAAGCGCTCTTCTTTTTCTTTAGTTTATCACCAGACTTGGATGCCTTGGCACTCATTGTAGATGCGCGACTATCATATGATGCCGCTGACTTGTTACTTATCACACTCATACCACCGAGCTGGGAGGGCCTGTTCCGCAGCAGCGGTGGTGGAACCAACATTGACTGATGTTGGAATGCCGGCTGAGGGTGCCCAACGGCAGTATGCGGCCTCTGCTGAAGAGGTGAGTGTGGTGAGGCAATAACGGGATGATAATACCGCTGCTGGTCTGAATGAGGTGACGGTGTGGCGCTCTGGTGGCCGGGAGGCGATAGGCTGCCTCTATAAGAGCCGCTGGTAGGCTGATGATGGCTGTGATAGTCCTCAGAACCATGGGTTGACGGCGTCGTTCGTGGGGTGCTATTGTTTGAAGAGTGTGCATAAACTTCCATACCCTGAAGAGCCCTAGGTGGAATATGAATATCCTGGGGCGGCTTGGCCTTGAGAGATACACGCTGACGAAGCGATGTCCTCTTCTGCACAATCTCAGTCGGTTGCCAAGTCTGAGCCCGGGCTCCAAGCGACATGTTGGAGTGGGCACTCGACCTTGCCTCCGAAAATGTTGCTGATTGAAATGATGACTGGGTTGTTCGAGCTGAATGATCCTTTACCATTGGTGAAGGCAACGGTGCAGGAGGTTGTGGAGTGTATGTGCGTGGCTGCAGGACGTACAACGATGACTGCGTTGCCTCGCATTCCTGAGCTACCTCATCAAAATCACTACCGTCAGGTGTCGGGTTTGAACTAACGACGGGCTTGGGTGTGGGAGAATAGGTAGCCGGAGACAATCTAAATCCATCATCATCATCGTTTTGGAGATCAGCGTTCGATGGCGTAATTCGAAGAGGTGGCGGCATGAGAGATACATGGCTAGGCAGAGGGAAATCCATGGTCCCAGTCTCTTCGCTCATGACAGAACTGGGAGGTCGGAATCCAGAGATGGAGCCACTTCCCATGCTTGCATGGGCAGCTGATCTGGGCGACCGGAACGATGAGGCGGGAGTAGATGACACAGTTCGTGAGCCAGAGGGTGACGAATAAGGTGCGATATTGGCCTTGATATACATGGTTAGACAATAAAATATGATATTCAAGCAATGAGGAAAAACTCACCCAAGTCCTCCGGCTCACTTCCCCAGCCTTTTTCTCAATCTCAGAAATGATGTTCATAAGCCTGATGACAAGACTAGTCATGTCTTGGGCGCTGTCACTCATCCTCTCAAATGCCAAAAGCCAACCCTCTGCGTTGCCATTCATGGCATCAAAGATATCCAACAGATCCGGCTGTTCTGCTCGCCACCTTCCATCTCTGTGCTCATTAAGCCACTTGATAAAAACTGCACTAGCTTGCAGGCCCGCTTCAACGTCATCCTCCCACTGCCGCATCGCCACGTTCGTTCTGGCCAAGATGTGTTCGATCTTCTGGTTACCCTCAAGGAGCTCAGCCCGATACTTGCGGTCTTCTAGCAGCTGTTCAAAACTTATCGGACCGGACATGGCTGCCATTAGATTTTGAAGCCGTTGCGTGACATCCTCCTCAGCCTGTGCCAGATCTTCAAGCGCAACCTCAAGGAATTCGTCAACCTCGTCGATATGACCCTGAAGAATGTCGACAACCTGGACATTACTGTTGGCATTCCCATCCAAGAGTAGGTACACTCCAAACGAAATCTGAGAGATGAGTTTGGCTACTTCATGCTGCCTCTGGCCTGGCCGAAGCCTCCATGCCGCATCGAACGGGGCAGCATCTTTATCCTGGGCGAGGAGGGCCTCTCTGCGACCTGGGGCGTCAAGCAGTCTCAGTTTAGGTTTTTCGACGGCTGCTTCGCTTGTCACTTCAAGCAAAGACTCGACAAAGGCAGCCTGTAAGGTCGGAATAGGGTGTACAGGAAAGTTTTGCTGAGGTGTTGAGTCTGTGTCATACTCCTCTTCGGGCAGGTCAGGCGTGTTGTCGTGATGGTTGACGTTATGTTTGACAGCGGGACTGGGTTCGCCGTAGCGGGCAGAAGTGAGCTGTGGGTAAGCGTCCGACTCGGGGTTCTGGCCGGAAAGAGAGAGCGAGGAAGAGAAGTTATTTTCGAGTTCGGGGAGGAGGACGAGACGGAGGGCGCCCTCCTCGTAGCTCATCGAGGGCAGTTCTATCGAGGTCATGGCGGCGCAGAGTGAGGAACTTCGGTGCAGTGACGGTTACTCAAGCTTGTCAAACCGGGTGGTTCTTCCAAGCATTGGCATATATCAAAGATCAGCGCCCACGGCGTGGTGGAACGGAGGTACCAATGGGGTTTTCGGAACTGGTAAGAGGTGATTTTGCAAGCGAGCGTGAGCGTTATTGTTTCTTGTTGGGTTCGTTATCTGGCGTCGGTATATATCTGATTTAGTATGTGCTAAAAAGCCATGATATCTTTATCAGCGGCAGTCAACGGCGGCCATATAGTCAAAGAAGCGAATGTGGTGGTCAATAATAGTAGCGCGGGTCTGGCGTGGCGTTGTCGAACACTCCAGACTCAGCAGCGATCGCCTCGGAGGGAACACAGCAGGATGCGTTTAATGTCGTCCAAGCGATTGTGATCAAGACAAAAGAATGGCCAGCCTGCATCGGCACATTCAGCACGATGAGGAGGGGGGAAAAGGAGAAGATGATGCCAGCCAGCCAAGCCCAATGCAGCGCAGAAAGCCTTCCTTGTGGTGATGTGAGGAGAAAAGTTGAGCGCCAGCAATCGGAAATGATGCAAGAGATGGAAACGAATCCTCCTCTAATAGCACCTGCCGTCAGTGCCCCCCGGTTGTTAAGGTACATACCTATAGTACCTCAGTACGGAGTACGTACTCGGTTTCTATGGGATCCATGGGATGGCGTGCACTGGCTTGCTCCAAACCCCACCCTCCCCCTTCAGTGGCCGCAGCGCCTCGCCGCTCACTAATGGTCGCCTCCACTGCTAAATTAGGAACGTACCCGACGCATGGGAGCCCACTCAGAAAAACCCCTGGGCAGACCTGCGCTATCGCTTGCAGGGGGGGTTCCAGAGCATCCATGGACCCATCTAGTACATACATATTCATTGCCAGGAATTGGGAATTTCTAGGGGACAAGCCGTTAGGGGATATTGAGCAATGAAATAGATGGATCCATTAGATAACATCTCCTGAGAGGCCTCTCTCTCTCTACTCCGTAGCTTTTTATTACCAAAAGTACTTGTATTAAGGCTTATCTTGACGGGTAAGACACCTTGCAAAAATAACGGCTCGCTAAGATAAATAAATAAAATAAAATAAAAACCATAATAAAGGGTACGAGGTAGCATCTCGTATTGTGCGAACAACGTACAGGTAGTAATCAATCATTTTATACGTGCATTCAACTATCCATCCAATGCCTAATCACATACCTCCAGCTACCTCCGTCAATTTGTCGAGCGGTGTGCTAGCTCATATGCACATACTTGTACAAGGAGCATGGCGGATTCTTTGCAGAAAACTAGCTGATGAGACACACGCGAACACATGCACTACTACTGTATGTACCTGCGGAAGGAAACTTCGCATTGCACTGCATTAGTATCGTCAAGCCATTTCTCCCTTGAATCTTCATCATCAAATGCAGGGAGAGAGGGTCGGAGAGATGGAGAGACAGAGAGACAGAGATCAAGCACGGCCAAAGATTGTGTGTGTGGATGAGACGAAACCTTCAGGGCTGTACAGCAGTCTCAAGGCCAGCAATGCAACGCGTCCAGAACAGGAAAAGCGAGCAATGCGCTGTAGGGGCTGCCCCTGAACGCCCTGACAGTAGTTCGATATGCCACCGTGGAAGCTCCCATATTGAGGGTGGATACGTCCTTGATGAACCAAACCAAGAACCGCCATGAACCATGAACCATGAACAAGTGCAATTAAGCAGAGATCATGACAGCTAACATTTTACACCTGTTTGTTGGCTGTGCCCTACAATTTCAATTTCAAGAATAGATCCAGCTGAGGCCCCCCTCTTCTTCTTCTCCTCCTTCTTAGCGTCCAAGATAGCACAGCGTTCGTCGGAGCATCGGGTGCGCCAACATCATCAGCTGTTGCTCCGTCATTATCGCGAAACCGATTAGGATATGACTTGGGGTGCCCCTAGGAAGCTTGGAGGCGTTGATCCGGCAGGCGGCAAGACGGGTGATTGGCCGTCTGCGTCAATGATCAGCCCGTTTCTCCCAAGGCTCACCGGAATTGCGAAGGATCAACACTGTCGAAGTGTGTTTCGCCCGCTCCAAGACGGTTAAGACGTGGCCATCTTCATCACTTCTCCCTCTCTCTCTCTCTCTCTCCCTCTCCCATCACATACTTGCGCCAAGACTGCAGCCCATCACATCCCTCGTTGTCCGTCCTTCACTTGCTTGCGCAAACGCCGTCTCTCGGCTGCATCCTTTTACACGTCCCCCGGGGGGGCGTTGTCCGGAGGGGGGCCGTTCATTTCGGGTCTTATTCAATTGCGCTTGTTCTGGTCTTGGCTTGTTGGTGATTCGTCAGCCCGGCCAAGGAATTGTGATTACACGTTTGACTCAGTGGGAACAAACACCCAATTTTTTTTTCTTTCCTCAATCTTGTCTCCTTTCAACGGGAGCCATTCATTCCATACACCACACGCATTAGGCCCTCGGAGATTGAAAGAGAAAAGGGACGCGCGCCAGCTGGCATTCCTTGTGCAATCTGTCAAGTAACGAATCCTAATATCTTTTATGTATTGTGCCTTATTTTTTTTATTTTTTTTTATAAATTAAGAAACATCTCCGGTGGGCTAATGCAGAATGTCTTGACCCATTTCAAGGGGGTTAAACTGCAGCGATGAGACTTTTTCTTGGCAACCCTTCGATCGGACGATTCTATCAGCCATCGGTGCATTTTGCATTGCATCTGTGTGGATAATGAAGATATTTGCGTATTCCTATTCTCTTAAAATTGGCTGCAGCTTCTTTTTCAACATCTATGACGACGATAGCTTATTACTCTTACCAGGTCCTTTACAGTACGGAGCAGACCTGATTCTATTCCATGACAGATCGGATGTTTAATTTCTTTAGGCATGCAATCTCGCAAGTCTACTCGGCCGAGATTATAGATTGATAGATATTACTAATAATATCCAGCCTTCTCCATCGTGCGACCATCTCCTTCGGAACCGGGCATTGGGAATCCTTGGCCCAGAAGCAAACACATGGAGATTATGTGTAACGTGCTTCAATCAGGTTCTGGGCAACCTTTGGATGTGCGACAGCTTCGAACTGCATCATGCTACCTCTTAGGGTTGCATGAACCCCAGACTGACAGCGGGTCAAGAGCGTTGATCAGACGCATAAACCCACCAGGGTCCGCACGTCTTTTGCATCTGACATGTCAACTACTTGTACCTAACCAAAACCGGTTGAAAGAAAACCTGCCAACTTGCCCACACACACACACACACACACACACACAATGGCTGCGGGCCCACGAGCATATTTCGGCCCGAAGAACAATTACTGAACGTTGCATCGCCAAGCGTGATATACGTAATAGGTGAGAGAAGCAGCCGCCCTATTGTACAGGTAGCAAATGATATAAAGAGGGGCAGCAAGAAGAATGCGGGGCCTGCATAGAAGAAGAAGAAGAAGAAGAAGAAGAAGAAAAAACCAACCTTCTAGATTTGCCAATGTGGTGTTCCATCAAGTGAATCTTCATATAGATGATTTTGGCAGTCGGATTGGATATCCAAAGTGCTGGCCAACACATGAATTCAGCCGTGATGCGTTGTCAACAACGCTTCACTAAATCAAGTATAGGGTGTGGCTCAACCATGTTTTAAATAGTCTTAATTTTTTCCCTCCTTGAACAAATCCTCATGATCGTACCACTTGCAATGCATGACTGCCTACTAAGAAACAGATAAATAAACAAACAGACAAGCAAGATAAGCAGTAAAAAAAAAAAAAAAACACTGACCCATTCATGGATCTTCAAGGTTCGCTGTAGGAAAGATCCAAAGCGATGCTTACCTGCAGTAGCTTCACCAGGAACGCTGACCTCGGCATCCTTTCCCTCCCGGGCAGAGAGCAAGTGATAGCACTACTACCCAGTAAATAGTAGACAGTTAGACAGCAGAGAGTGCCTTGACTAGTGCAAATACTTGGCCCAATTCAGGAAGGCCTCATCCCATTCGAAACCCTTACCCATGCAAACACACAGGCCCCATCCATCGCGACGAAATGTTCAGCTGCCTCTTTCTACCAAAGCCTGTTTGTCGGACGCGACGACGTCTTGTTCACAAGGGAAGCCGAGACGGATCAGACATCTCAAACAACTGAATCACCAACGACGGAAAGCATTCGATAAATGGCGTCACGTTTGAAGGGTGTATTCTCCTTCGGGACCGACCTCTGGGATCCCTCGCAGCGCTTCGAGACCTCCTGGTTGCTTAGCCCGTGGCTCCTATTCATCTGCCGCGCCGTCATTGTGAGTATCTTCATCTATTCAATACTGCTTATCCATCCATCCATCCATCCTATGTACCCATTCGACTAACATGGAATCCGCAAACAGGGCACTTATGCATTAACAACCCGGCTCTTCATCATCGGCTGGTCCTGCACCCACGACTCTGCAGGAGGGTGCCGCGCCGCCCGCCAATCCTTCTCCTACTTCACTGTCCTAACCTACTGGGGCATCGCATTCTACTTTATCGTCTCCGCTCTGCACACCTTGACCTATGCGCTGCGCTCCCGCCCGCTGTTGGACCGCTTGCCTCGCCCTCTCCAGGCACTCCACTCGCTTTACTACACCACCATCATCACATATCCCTTCCTCGTCACCATTGTATACTGGGGAGTCCTATTTGAAGGTCCTTGGTTTGTGCGCGAGTTTGACGCATGGTCAAATATCAGTCAGCACGGCCTCAACAGTGCCTTTGCGCTCTTCGAGCTCCTCATCCCGCGCACAAACCCGCCTCCTTTTGCGCACATCCCCTGGCTCATTCTAATCCTGGCTGGTTATCTCTCTGTTGCGTACATTACACAGGCGACTCAGAATTTCTACACATACAACTTCCTTGATTACGATGAAGTTGGTGGACGAGGCTATGTGGCAGCTTACATTATCGGCATTACTGTAGGCATCGTTGTCATATTTGCCATTGTCTGGTGCCTGGTCTGGGTGCGGCGTTGGTTCACAGAGAAGAAGCTGGGTATGGACGGGAAGTTTGCCCAGCAGCGCGATTGGAATAATGATGCAGAGATGAACACTATTGGGCAGAAATACTCCCCTGTCAAGGTCTCTGTTGAGGCTTAACCTACCAACAAGAATTGTAGTATAATAGCAATGCGACGGATCATAGGAAACAGTATGAATATAATGTATAATGACTAACAGGGCACCTCATCACTGATACTCATTGTCTTGGTCATGATGCAAATATACGTAACTCCACTGACAGGCCATCCACATGTTATTACTTTTCTACTCGCCAACATTTGGTTGAAACATGGCTTCTAGCATTTAAGTGTAACGCCCTTCCTCTTCTCAGATTCTCTAATCTCAAACATGATTTGAATGCCAACAAACAAACAAGAACAGGCAGTGAAGATGAAAATGAAACCTACATCAATGTTAGCTCAAAAAACTCAATCAGGGATAGGTGTGTGTGTAATCGTACCTGACCAGTCGTGCAATATACTGCTAAGAATGCTCTGCAACCCATCCAGTCCAACGGCAAAACCAACCAGGTTGGCAGAAATCATCATCAGCACATTACCAACAGCGCCTGCGCAGCAGAGCATGCGGTACGTCGTGGCGCGCCCCTCATACTTTCTCTTGGGGAAGAAGTAGCTCGCAGTCCACTCCGGAACCATGAAGATGACAATCAGCCAGCCCCAAATGAGCAACCGCAGCTGGATGTCGTGCCACAGAGCTACGAACGTAAAGACCATCAGGTATGTGACGGTGGACTTGGCTGCAGCCTGCCAGCTGCGGAAGGACGAACCGCCAAGTGGAACATAAAGGTAGCGAATCAACCATCGGTTGTAAGAGCGGTGCCATGCTCGCCAGAAGAGCTGTGTGCTATAGTTATTGCTGACACATCTGACCATATTCTCGGGGGGGTCGATACCGTCGACGAGCGACCAGAGGCGGAATAGCCGCCAGGGAAGAAGCAGTTTCAGCCAGATGATGTGAAGATTGAAGAAAGACAAGAGACTCAATTGCGCAGCCGTGTAGTCGCTCCACACCGGCGCGGCCTTGCTGATTGCACCAACGTAATCATAGTGCAGAACCAGCTCCATGGCAAGGAGCACTAACAAGAATCGAATGGCATAGCGAGCGGTACGAGGTCCCTCAATGCTGGCAGCACGGTATTTCGACTGAGAGATGTAGTCGTTGAAGGTCAAAATTGGTCCCGCAATGTACAATGGCGCATACAGGGCATACGCCACATAGTTTCGGAATGAAAAGTCCTTGACATCGGCGGGAATCGTAACCCTGTCTCGCTCAGAAAGGTTTGCCGGGTCTAGTCCCTTCTTCTTTGACATATTAGACCACACTCGTTTCAGTTGAACCTGGAAAAAACTTACCTCAAGTGAATTTGAATTGCGCTTGTCGATGCTCCAGTAATAGTCCATGTTAAAACTGATGAGGCGAAGGATAGTAATGTTGAACAGAACATCCCAGCGGTTCAAAATGCCTCCATAACTATCCAACCAGTAACCCCAATGCGCCAATGGCCCGTTGGGTGGCCCGATATAAGTGGCCAGGACTCTAAAGCGATAGCCCTCGGTCAGTTCATTGGCAAATAGTGTGCAGATATTGAATATCCACGTTGCCACAGGTACCGAGTTCCGCGGCAGCTGGATCGCAATTTGGTAATTGATGTAGAGAATCGTCAGAATCTTGAACGCCGAAACACCGTGAAGGGCCAAGATGAACAGCAAGGCGAATCCAAAGTCGAACGAGGCACGCTGTTCCAGCCGAGCTGAAGCGCCTGACCCCCTGCCCTGCGCTTGAGGCTTGTAGAAAGCCTCCCAAGCCTTTCGCAACTGTGGGTGGAAAAGTAAGAGGGCAGTCATGTAAGGCAGATTTCCTCGAAATGTATGGTACTGGGCATCGGACACGTCCACCTTTCGCCCAGGTATCCAACCGTCCATCAGGAACCTTTCGTACTTGGAGTATCGTGGATCGGAAGCTATCGGTTTCGTCAGAACGTTGTTCGTGCTCAATTGGGTCCAGCGTCAGCTAGGATTTACATACGTCTTGAAACATCATATGCGATCCAGAACATGTACGGCACCACCACCGCAAAGACGATATAATAAAAGTAAAACTCCGGTGTACTCCATTTCGAGGGCTGGGCTCTACTCTGGGCCTTTTCTACTGCTTCTTTCTTGACTACCGGGTCGTCGCGCGAGTCAATGATGGTCTGGTAGGGCACCGAAGAGGAGTTCGTAAAACGAGTATCGAGGGTGTCCAGGTCGTAGACCGTGCGTAAATAAGATACCAGACCCATGATTTTTTGTTTTAGGGGGTCCTGCGATTCGAATTCAGCGCATGTTGATGGGGTATATCAGCGGGGGTGCAGCAAATCAGCAGATGATTGCGAGACAAATGTGGTTGTTGGAACTGTGTCTTGAAGCTTGTGAGGCTCACGATCTATGGAGAGATTGGTGGGGCTACCGAGGAGACCCCTGAATGCTTGGCACTCCCCGCGATAAGACAGTATCGTATCGCAGTCTTGGGGTCTACCAACACTGTATAAGTCACACCACAATCGCCCACGCAGAAGCGAAGAATACCAGATCGCGGCTTATTACAGCCATCACGAAAAGAATTACAAGTTAAAGGATGCAGTAGAGATATGTAGAAGCAAGAAAATTCAAGAAAGACATTAGAAATCGAAAGAAATAATAGATACGGACCTGTCCATTATGGTTAGTGTTCTGTTTTTTTCTTTCTCGTCTATTTGCTACCCTACACCATGGTAGATGACTATCGGCTTGAGTATTAGTGGAAGTTTTATAGAATAATAGTTACTATCAATCATTGCTAGGAAAGTTTTATATTGCCCAATACTGCCATGTTGGACATTCCCTTGTGTTCTGCTTGGTAACCTGGGCAGGATTTAGAACTATGAAACACACCAACTTTTCGAATTCATTCAAGCGACTCCTTATATTTAATGACTTGGATAAGTGTTCATTTCGAGAGGTTCGTAACCACGACTTTCAAGACGACAAGGACACATCAGATGCGGAATAGAGGCAATGTCTGGACTTGGTACGAATCATATCATCGCTCAATATACTACTCATTGACATCTACAAAAAGCTTAACTCGGATTGGAAACATTACTAATATCACTTACTTAAGTTATTGGTTCAACGTGTGTGGAGTTAGCCTGCTTATTTTCAGGGAATGTAAACAAAGCTGTGGAAGCTAAATACTCTACTGCAACACCATCCAGGAAAGGCAGCGCAGTATATTCACTGAGTGATATGTCATATTATGTGTCTTTGATTGGACTCTATGGTGGGGTTACGAAGGTTTAGTAATACTGGAAAACGGTACTGCTATGGTCTGTCAAGACTGGGGCTGTAGTCTCGCGCGCGGTATCTTTAGCTGTCCCGGTAGGCAGAATCCTTCCACTGACGTCTACAATAACGGGAGGATTCCTAGAAGCAGAAACCTAAGTTCAAGTCCAAGTACAAGCAGGCGAAGCAGAATAAGAAGAAGCTCGGAAAGGCGAGGGTCTAGAAGAAGAAGACACAGCAGAAGAAATAGAAGAAGAATCGGAGGAAGAGAAGTTGAGTGAAGAGGAACTGTACTAAGAAATTTTAAGGAAAGAATTCTAGGATTGAACCTGTGTCGGCACCACACCTGATGGCTATGCTCTCTCCATGGTTTGGCGGGTTGAATACTCCATAAGGAAAACCACATGTCATATGCTCAAACTACATTATCTGGTCTTCGTGGGGATCAAAGAAGCGGGACACCTCACAGGTTCATACCCAATGTCTGTCTGTCTGTTGGTTGCAAGTGTGTTCGCTTCATTGCGGCGGTGATAACTTGTCACAGCGTTATAGGTCAATCAGAACATGCAGCCAAATTCTGAGCGGGTTTCATTTTCATGGTCTGCATGCGCAGATGGGGGAAACTGGATGAAGTTGGACAGTAATGGCAACAAAAGGAAGATCTTGCTTGGCCGAGGCGAGAGACCAAGTACTCGACGGACTCTGTTCGGATGCATCAACCCGTGATAGCGGATGTGGATATGGACGTAGCGAGAATTGGTGAAAGACATGAGGGGCGTTTTTTGATCATCGATAGGGATGTGTCTAAAGCCATCATTCATAATGGACTGATGGGATATTCGTGTTATGCTGTCTTCATTGCCAGGCAGTCGTACGACTATTTTTATTGGTATAGCCAACCTTCTTCAGAAAATATAGACTGGCGGCAAGACATACACAAGAAAATTTTTCATCTATCTCCAAAGATGGATGGTAAGACTTTCAAAGGAGTTTTGCGAGAAAAGACAGCAACCGGTGAGACACCGTGGGTGAATCAACACAAGCACTGGCGCCCGACGTTGTTTCTTCTCAAGACCCCATACATGCAAAATGGGCGGCCCTTTGTGTTACCCTTTCACATGTTCGTTTAGGACTGGATTGTTGGGTAGCTATACATCTCTGAAAGATTGAGAGTAACGTAGTGTAGGGCGATCGGCGCGGTGGCAATGACAAGATGTATGAGCATTTCTGTCCTGGCTCTGCAGGATGGCCTGCTCAATGATATGTCAAGTGACACACGCACAGAGCCTGTCTTGGTAGGGTTCAGTCGTGGAACACCCCCATGTTATTTCCAAGACCTCCCCCTAAGCCTCCACAGGCGAGGTTTTGGGCGCGGATTTCTGAGTCAAAAAGTGTTGGCGTACAGCAAAAGTTCGGAAGCTAATTTCGAGGTGCATCTGCATCCGCATCTGCGTCCGTACACATGCCGCTCGCGGAGGATATGGCTCTTTAGAGTAAGGTAAGCAAGGCAACTGTAGGTGGCAAAGTTGTGGTGACCGATCAATCGACCTGCTCTCATGTACGTTTATGAAAATGTGCAAAACCCCGGCTGTAGCTCCGAGGGCATTGATGCTAGCGGCCGTGTCTGGCAGAGCGGCCAGGGTCGGACACGATCTCCTCAGATCTCAAAGGGAAAATCGGACCCTGACTGAACAGTCCCCCGGGAAGGACTAGTCTCAGACATGGTAGGTGGCTGAGGGGTTTTCCTTCACCGAACCCGTCCAAGGTACTCTGTAATAAGCGAGCAATGCTTCGTTACTTCGTGTAACCCGACAGGATGGTAGCGGACTCAAACTAGCCATAGTGGTGATTGAAGTAATCATTTCCGAGCCCGCGGAGAAGCCCGGCAGAAGAAAAGGGTGTCTTATAGAGTAGGGGCTAAGGTGAGGGGGAAACAAGAAAAGGGATAAGATGAAGTTGCCCGGTATCTATCCCTGTGCCCCTTGTGGCGGATATTCGCCTCCTGCAAGGCTCAAGCTGTGTAATACCGCGGATGCGACAGAGGCCGCAGGAAGTCAGCCAGCTGGGGGGCATGAGCTACTAGTATGAGCTGTGCTCTAGGCCATGAGGAGCTTCTTGGACACAAGTACGAATGCGAGGGTGGTGGGCGCAGATTGCTCCGATTAGCACCGATGACCGCCCTGCGTTTTTGCGTAGAGACCGCACGCAAAAACCGACGACGATATTGGAATTTCTCATCAACCTGCATAAGTGCATGGTGAGATGGCCAAGGCGTCTCGGTAGTGGCTGCCGGTTGACGCCCTCCAATGCCCAAGTAGGTAAGCTGAGCAGGCAAGCAGGGAGGAGGAAGCTTCAAGGTCGTTCTTTAGAGGGTACGCAGATAGGAGGATTGGTCGGTTGGTGTTTTGGTTTTTGTCCCTTGCTATCGTAATTGCCAATAAATGATCACTTCAGCTGTCCTGCCCTGTAGTGCAAGATTGACGCATGTGTCCTCATGAAGTTGGTGGGGGGAAGGGGGGTTCATTCTTCCTTCTTCAATGTGCAGCTATTCGGCCGCACCTTACCCGAGTGGCCGATTAAAAGATCTGCCACCGAAAAATCCTACCAACTTCATTAGGTACCGACTATTAGATACTACCTCAATTTGAGAACCATGTACGCAACGGTTACGATGCATATTAGGTGTGCGATACAACTTGACAGGCAGACGCACGCCTGTTTTGATGAAGAATCTGGGCGCCAGTGCCCCTTCTACCACTGCTCCTCCCCTCATGCATCTGTGGTTTGCGTCCCTACTTTTCCGGGATTGTGGCGGCGGTAGAAACGAGGTGTTGCAGAAGAAGCACACCGACCAAGTTTGAACCCCCCCTCCCCTTTTGCCATCCCTTTGATTTCCACATCTCCCCCTCTCTTACATGTCTTCGGGGCTTGGAGATGGGTACACAATGCATACAAGTGCAAGCACCCTGATTGCAAGCGTGATGGGGTAAACCCAATGAACACCGGATATAATTTGTATGAGTGTGTGGTGCCACACACAAGGACACAGACACACATGCCACACATGATTGAGCAAGGACACGCACCCCCCGGTCCGGTCGGTCGGTCAGGGCGTTGTCTTTTGTTTGGCAAACTGCCTTTGTCCACCCTCCAGAGATCCACTGATTGAGCGCAGGCGCTCTACATACGGAGACGATAGGTATGCATTAGGCGGCCTTAGCACTGGTTCCGGGCTGACCTCCAATGGCCTGATGTCTGGTCATCGTCGTCGGCGAAGCTACTCTTTCACTTTTCACCCGCTTCTTTCGACCGATGTAGTGACCAATAATGGCGCTATACACCGCTGTCCCACTCCCACTCTTCGTTGACTTCCTACGGCGTTTGACCTCACCCGCACTGACAAGACAAGCGGCGATAATGCACTCGTCTTTTGGCGTGCCTGAAGCTCATATGCATTAGATCCTTTTTCGCTGTGGTTACTTGATGTGTCATTTGGCACCGCAAGGTATTGCCGTTAGTTATGACCGACGCCATGCAAAGGCTGCAGAACCATAAGTGGCCAATGCTTGTCAAGCAACCTCTATGGCTTTTATCACTGTCCCCTGAGAGAATTGCTTGACGAGCTCGAGCCTTTGGTCGATCCCCCTCTGGATGATTGTTTGTCTTTTTGTTGGTTGCTAACATGGCACGGTCCTATCACCCACCATCATTTATCCAGCATCACGGAAATGCAGGCCTCGCGCCTCTCCTTGGTTGGCACGCCATGTTTCGAATTCGGAACTCCTACCCTCGCTGATGTCGTGGCCTTTCATTTTGAACGATTTAGGAAATCGCCGATTCTGGGCATTTTTCCCTAAAGAAAGTTCTCGTCTCGCTTGGGGCTATCTATGCATTGAAGAAAATCTGCACGTTGATGTGGCTGGTCCACATTATATGACCTGCTAGCATCATCATTATTAGTATTACCTGTTACAAGGTGGTCCCTCCAGACCAGGCACGCCGTCCCCTTTCTTTCAACGTGGTGTAGCGGCTGAATTCCATCCGTCCGCCGTTATGCACGCCATATTTCCCTTTCTTTTGTGGATTTCTTATTACCACTACCAAGTACACATGCCGTGCCCACGTCGACCCCATGTCAGCACAAAGTTGAGGACTGGCTATCTTGCCCCCACTGCAGGCAAATACATCATGTCTCTCTCTAAATTCTTGGCCTAATCAAGTACAAAACGATTTGATGCCCTGCTTCTGGCCCC